>WOVY01011175.1:0-747248 GCA_013436015.1 Rhipicephalus annulatus
TCATCGAGCAGCAGGTGGTTGCGACTGGCATAACCGTTGACGCTTGGTTTGCCATTGTCGCTGACTAAGACATTGGCTGTCGGTTTTCCAGGGTGGCGGCAAGCACATGACGTTTACTGCAAGCTCCATCGTGGTACCCAGCACATTCACCAAATGTTGCGGGAAGAGTGCAGAGGCACACGAGTGCATAGTTGGTATATTGACAATAATTTCAGCAGTTGTCCAGGGGGTGACGAGTCGCGTCATCTGCTTCCAATCTGAGCGAGCTTCTTCGTTCTCTATATTGCAACAATATTCCACTGGCCCTAAAAAATCAGGTATGCAAAGTTGTCTAATGCAAATCCGAAACAGCAATAAAAAAACTACGCTAAAAGCACGATTCCCAAGGAAGCCTTGGTCATTCTGGCAAAAGCGGGCAGATCCCTAAACGTGAGCTCGACCATCTTGTAGTTCCCCACTCACATCACCAACGGAACGTGATATCCTCCCAAATAAAAACGAGACTACACACTTGATGGCCAGATACATGCTGCGCTGAACACGGACATGCCTCTCGTACAATAAGGAACATACCTCATGTATAAGGATAGGATCACTAGCTATAATGAGAAAAACAAAAGCATATGTTAACACAAGAAGGATATTCCCACTGCTTAGTCCCCAAACAAAACAGCAGACAGGCCATTTTCTGGGGGTAACTCTAGATGAACAACTTCCCTAATCCAGTCCGTCTAAGATGGATATATTCGAACAACCATCAGGACGACACGTAAAATTCGTACCAGAAAGGACGTGCAACACTCTAACACATATTATAGGGTTGTAGTTATGTTGCCAGAATGCTTGCAGTTACTCTGGAGACCCTTTCATTGAGGTTGGCTACTGCTCTGCACATCTCAAACTTTGGCGTCTAAATGTGAGCAGTCCAGCAAGCTCACGAGGCGGCTTTGAGGCAAAGCTTAGACGTTCCCCGTGCGAGACCAAGCCAATATTGCATTAAACCTTGATAGACATTCGATAAAGTTGTATCCATAATGAAAAAATTGGAAGCGCAAACCAACGGGACACAAGAGAAGAGACAAACAAGCCCGTTGTCCCGTTGGTTTGCGCTTCCAATTTTTCATTATGAATTTGTACCAACTAGCCCGCCTGTCAACCCTTCTGAAAGTTGTATCCTTTGAACCATAAAGTGAGAGAAAGAGGCAACATCTGAATCTCGAGCTTGTGTCCCATAGCTAAAATGTCTCAGCCTGAAGTAAAATTAGGGAAACAACAAATTCAACAATGAAGAGGAGGCTGTAACTCAATGAAAGCATATATGCACCTGCAGGCATCATATGAGGTCGGTTAGAAAGTATCCAAACTTTGGTGGAACAGCAAAAAAGGCATTATTGGAGCATTGTAAACCTAAACACCCTCAAAGTAGTCCCCTTGGACTCTAGAGACTGCTCTTAGAGGTGCTGCCATTGCTGGAAGCATTCTAGCACTGCTCCAGTCGCTCCCTCATTTTCCTTACAATGAAAAACCAATGAGAGCACTGTGCATACCTCACTCAAACACTGCATCCCAGCGACTGCCGAAATTGCCAGGCGGGAAAAAATTCACACGTGCACACGAAGGTTCAAAATCGGCTAATGCAAGCGCGCTTGTTCGAAATTCATGAAGTGCTTGCAAAAAAAAAGGGTCGGGTACTTTTCTAACAGACCTCGTACATTTTCCACTGGCCTTATGTGAGACAGAGGGGCAATGTATTGGCAACAGCAAGTGGCAAACGGGAGGCGCTATCTGCAGAGCTTGTTGAACAGCTAACAGCAAAGCATCATCAAGAGCAGCTGTTGCAGTTTTGTACAACCATAAAATTGTTCATAAAATATGCATAAACCTCCATGTAACAAAGTACAAAACATCACCGATACAAATCATCGCATTGAAGGTTCTTCGCATAAAAGTTGGTACTTCTATGGCGAAACTCTCTGCAGTGCTATTCAAATGATTATATGACTTCTGTATTAGATTACCACACTGCATTTTTTTTCTACTTCAACTCTTTCCAAAATTTAGAAAAATGTATTTCCCTTCAACTGTAGTGGCTGGTCTCTGTTGCACGGAAGATGACTTGACAAACGCTAAAACTACATGTTTTGACCACTAGCACTAGCAGATGTTTTAGTGTATTGCCTTCATTTATCGATTTTTTTTATAAAGCGCTATGGACATTCACGTGCTAATAAAAATGAAACTTCACCCTTAATTTTCTCCACGAATAATTAATTTCCAACTGTGAAACATGGGGTTAGAGTTCTCAGAGTGCAGTTTGTCAACCTAAAACCAAGTCATTGCACCTCTCTAATGTTCACTCTAAGGAGCCATGACAAGCAATTTTCATAATCTGTATTATAAAAGTTGGTCCTTTGCTGTTGACAAAATGAGCTGGTGAAATTTCAGCACATGTGGCTGAACGCTTAATTTATAATAAGGATTGTTATAAACACGCATGTGGCCGGGTGCCTCACAACAGTAACATGTGAACCATGACATAATAAGACACTTGCTTTGTGAGCGTATCTATTCCGCCCAACAACTGTTTCATGGTCAGTTGCGGTACAATGGAGCTACTTCAACTTTTGTATGCCTTGGAATTGAAAAATTGAAGAATTTGCACTGGCTGAAGTTCGGGAGAGAGAGACAGATCTCCTGCATGAGACACATGACGACCCACACCCCCATGGCAACATAACCGGTAGCTGGCAGTGGGCGGAAGTTTTTATAGCTGGAGACTTATATAGCTGACTTAGCAATTAGATATTATTTTTTTAATGCCTGTTTTCATACATTACAGGCACAATAGACGCTCTACAATATTTAGCTGAGAATAGCAGTACAGAGGGTGACCTTGTCATGGCCCGAATAAGTACTTAGTTATGGCGGACTTGGTTACATGGAGGTTTTTAAACGGATACATCTACTTATTTATGAATGACTTTATGATTTCAAGCTGCGCTTCTTGATAGCTCCTGTTGTGCCTGCGCTCCTCAGCTAGCGCCTCTAGCTCAAGCTCCTTTAGCTTGAATTTTGCCTCCTGCTCCACCTGCCTCTGTTGAAGCCTCCATTTCTTTCAGCTTCATTTTCTCCTCCTGGTGCTTTATCTCGAACCGGAGCCGGTCCTCTTGAAGTTGGAGGTGGCGGTTCTCGATTGCAGTGTCCCGATCACAGCGGGCCTCAATGAGGGCATATGTTGCCTCAGCGTACCGCTGTGGACCTGCACAAATTTACAAAGAACAGTTAATTGTCTTAGGTTTAAATGGATGAGCAAGTGCAACAGTTTACAAAGCACCATGATATTCTACTGAGCACACATGGTTCTTTTTAACTCAGTAGACTCTCAGTAAACTTAAATCTATTAAAGGGAATTGTTGCTTAAATGAAACAGCTTCATTCAACACGGTTGCTTTCGTACTTAGATTCTCCACTTCTTTTTTTATCTCGGAGCTACTGTTAAATGGAAAACATTTTCTAGTCTCTTCAGAGGTCTACTGTACAGTACTATTCCAAAACACTAGACTTATTAAACACAGGCAGGTAAATACTGTAAATAATAGTCAAGCTGCCTCTGTACACACAAAATTGCTTGCAACAAGATGTTGCGATTACTTAAAAAAGTATTGGGAGAAATCTTATAAGTTGTTTCTATGCATCAAATGAAAGGTCAAGCCCTCAAAACCAAGAAAGTTCACTTATACACTTGACTACACTTTAAAAAGCAAATGCAACACGTTTTTTAAAAAGCTGGTTCTGTTTCATATAGTGTATACTGACGTCGAGACACACTGTAGCCACATGAGTTGGCGACATGCTCACGCTAGTTATGGTGATATGGTGACATTACACGGGCGTTCCATCATCTATTGCTATACACATATGGGCCTTTCCTGGCCAAGACTAAAGATGTGATAAAGCCATATACTCGGAGATTTTAGGGGACAGAGAAATAAGCTTTCTCAAAGAAAGATTTACTACACAATTAAAGTGTTTTTTTTTACTCTTGCTTTCAATAGCAAGCATCTTCATCTACAATTGTGTACCTGCATTTTGAATGATACTCTTGTTTTCTACAAGGCAAAATACAAGATACACTGATATGACCAAGCCTTCTTTTTTTTGTTACACACCTTGCAGAGGCACACGAGTGTTGGCCACCCATCTGGTTTCACCAGTGTGGGAATCAGGGGGGCTCCCATGCACAGTTGCATTGCCTGGTAGTCCAAGAGATCACAAGTAACCAAGTTCAGAAGGAGGCTGCTACTTCAGTCTAATGCACATAAAGCAGACTTATTCTCAAGGAGACAAAGCAAAGATAGAAAAGCAACAAGGGCAACTAAAAGAAGTAGATCCATGATGAAACTATGCAACTAGTTTTTGAACATACTGAAACTACTTACACTTATTAGGTACTTACTCTCTTATTAATTTATTATTGCATAGGACAAAAATATAGTACTGAAAAACAAAACAATGTCCTTCGCTGAGCTCATAAGAATTTAATTAAGGACTTGGTGCAAATGTTAGCAACAGCTAAAATCTGACCCTGTATTTCTTTTATAGCACAAAATAGAATTTTCAGGCTATCTTGAATGATTTTCCTAGACTCAATAGCTGCACTTAAAGTCGCTTTTGTTGATGTTGAAAGCACTAATGAAAATCATTTGAGTCTATAGGCAGGCACCAACCAAAACTAGGGATTACAAACCTGCAGCAAGCAACATCTGAAGGACTAGATGTTGGAGTTTGAGCTCGACTGGGTGCAGCAGTTGTGATGTGGTCAGGTGCTGGGCATGAGGCCGTCCGGTTGTCTTCGAGTTCTGTAATCACAAGTGAACCAACTTAAGAGCTGTGCAGTGTGCTTTGAGCTTGAACCCAGCTTTCATTTCCAATACACATCGGCAATAACTCCTCTCATGCAGCAGCTCTTTTGATGAGAAATACAGGCTCTTCCTAGTGCCTTATTTACATGCTGGAGGCTAGGGCTCAATAGTGCCGGTGCAATTACTTGAAAAAACCTTATTTTCTATGATCTCCCAGGTATAACATGGACCCAAAAAATGACAAACAACACAGGGTGATGCACAAGCTATCAACTAGCCCCTATTGCCGCCTTAGTAGCTTCAAAAACCCACTGCAAGGCTAAAAATGACAGGTAGGAGAAAAGAGAAAAATAATGAAAAGTAATTTCAGGCTATGCTGAGAGGCCCACCTGACTGGAAATGACTATTTAGGACTATTTTAAGGGGTCCATGGTGTTGCCATTTCTTCGGTGTGTTTGTGTACGTGCATTTTCCAGTCTTAAAATGAATTAAACACCAACTATCCCAATTTTGCATGCTACAGCATCCACTAGTTCATGCAACAGTGTATTCAGCATGTGTGTAATGAAAAAATTTTAGTGTTTCTCACTGTATTTTCACTCACCACAGTCAGGCAGATCTATGTGAATCTCTATGTTCTCCGGCTCATACATTGAAGTAAGAAGTGTCTGAGCGAGCCTGTGACGTGCTTGCACCATCTGCTGGTCAGGAAGAAAACAAATTTTTATTGAGCTCTACTTAATGTAGCCAGCAGAAATTTGATTTGTTATAACATAAGGGCCCTAAACCAAGGATTAAGAAACAAAAGAGAGGGAATACAAGTACTTATAGATAATGAGTAGGTTACACATAAATAAGAATAATTATAGAAGAATGAAGAACCATGCTAAAAAACATCTACAAACTCCAGCTAGACAATTATTTCAGGTACACTTATAAATAGTCTATTTCAGCCTTGTGCAAAGCTGTTGAAGGCAAAAGTGTCACCTAATTCCTTGAAAAAAAAATCATCACATTCACACGTTGCTTGATCTTTAAATCTAGCCAGTACCTCAGCCCAACAATCTGTCTGACATTGAATCCCACTGTTTGGTTCAGAAGAATGAAGTTGTTCTATCTTTGCTAGACACTAAATGGCGTATCACAGCCTTCTTTGGTGAGACAGCTATTTCTCAACCTTTGGCAGAATAGTTCAAGCTCTGACCTAGTAAAATGTTATGTAACTGGTGAAATGATTATGTAACATAGAAAACAATTGCATATTCATAAGAATTTCATGTCTGCTGCAGGATGAAGGCTTGCATGAAGATATTCCAATTCGCCCATGTTGTGCAAGCAGACTGTATGTCATGTCTATAGCATTGTCAATGTTGCCACTTGATATAACTCATGTTCAAGGTTCTCTGCGTGACTCTTTTCTGAACATGTGTGTGTTTGTGAGTAGACATATCTTTTTGCACATGTGATCCTTTTTTACATCACGGTAATCACCTGACACCAGAAGTAGCAAGCAAGGCAACCAAGCAAACATTACCGGGAATCTTGTTAAACATTGCTATATCTCTGTCTCCACCTATCTGGTAAATATACCACAGTGCCACACAGGTAGGACCTAAGTCATACAACAGACCGCAAAGTGTGCTGCAAGCATGGCTGCTGCCTTCAGATTTCACACAGAAAACTTCCAGAGGTTGTGCCTGCTATGATCGTGCAGAAAGCAAACGTTTACAAATATTTGTCCAGTTTGTTACTCTCTTCCTAACTTACTCAAGCGGTGAAGCACTGTAGTATCATGCAATTGATCAAATGACACCACCTGTAAATTCAACGCAGGCCAAGTGTACGGCTCACTATCAGTTAAGTACGAGTAAGAATTGCGAAATCAGCACATTTCTTACCAGGCTCAACACCGTCCCCCGCTGTTAACTCCGCGTAGGCCGCCAGGGCATCTTCTTCCCTGTTGTCGACGCGACGTTTCGCTGGCGGGAGTTTCTTGTGGCTCTTTTTTTGATGTCGTCGCGTTCAGCGAGCTGTCGTGCGGTTGACGGCGGTGGCGTGTAGCCGCACTCGCGCGCTGTCAGCCGCTTGCTGCAGGAGGTCCTCCAGTTCGGACTGCTCCTCTTCTGTACTGGAGCTATTGCGGAGCCAGTAATCACAATTTTTGTCAATGGGAAAGAACAGTACATAACAAAGTTCAATACGAGACGCACTTACCTCTTAATTTTCTTCTTCTGATCTCGCAGAAAACGCAGGAGGATTAAGTTAAGCCTTTCCCTGACACTGCGAATGCTGAAGCATCTGCCGAGCACCTCGGAGAGCCGATCGGCTATCTGCAGCCACCTCGCAGGGGTCAAGGAAAGGGTTTACATATAATACCTCCTTTACTAGAGCGATGTCATCGCTGAGAGTAAATCGCTTGCGCCCGGACATCGATTCCGCTGATGACAGAGCGAATGTAAACAACGTGTTCGCCGTTGGCGCTTCTGCTTCGTCTTGTCTTGACTCGGTGGCTTGCTCCGGGCCGTGAACGTAAAGCCTATCCGGCGAATAGTTTACGTTATGTAAAGGTTCACGTTCCGTAAAGACTCGCGCATGCGCAGATTCTATCCGGTATCCGGTAACACGGTAACGTAAAGAAGTATACGTACAAACTAAAACTCCCTAATGCCTCGCATTCACGATTGTGGCGACAGAAGTTCTGTTCCTCACGCTGGAGTCTTTTTCTGTTTTTTTTCTTGAATTTTCTCATATATACATACGTATACGTACACGGTGAGTGATGCAGATGCTTTGGCGAAATCCATCCGAGGGTGTCCATGTAATTGCTATTGCAATAAAAACGAGCGAACACGCGCATGCACCTGCAGAAAAGCAGTTTGAGGGCTGCAGTGATGGGGGTAAGTTGTGGCGCTAAGGGGAACCAGCGCTGCAGCTTTCATGGTGCCCTGGTGATCGAAGCGCGCAATTCTCAGCTGCTCCTGTGAACGAGAGTGTTGGCTAGCAGAGGCGGTGTGGGTGCACATCACCAAAAAAAAAGATGAAAGGGCGCTGGTGCTACTGCTGCATATTGAAGTGCCACAAGATGTCAAAATGGTCAAAATGAGGGGACCTATCCCTGTTAAATTTTCTGCTTAAAAGGGCCCTGCAACAATTTTTGAGCGTGGTCAGAAAACGCTGCCCATTGGTAGTAGAGGCTCCCGACAACAGGACATCCGAATATTATAGAGTAGCATGCGGCCTGGAATTCACAATAAATTTTAAAAGTCAGCAAAAATACCTTTCTTTTCTGTCCAAAAATAACGGTAAATAAGCCCCGTAAGCCCATCTATCAGCCATTGGCTGATTTGAACATGGCATGCTCGAATGTTACAGAGGTCACCGCGAGAGGCCGTCACTTGTTCAAGAGTGCGCACGCAATCGCACTGAGAAAGTCGCGTATTCCAAGAAAAAAAAGAAAAAAATGCTAAAGATCACGATGCGTGAGTGACGTTTTTTTTCTTTGCCTCTCCCACCCTCTCTGCTCTGCTTCCAGAACTTTCGTCGGGACGAGAGAAGAGAGAATGTGATTGCAGCGTGTGTAACTCCGCTCGTACTGGACGGATTCTTAAAATTTGTCCGGCGTTCAATGTGTAAGGTAATACGCTTTTCGAGTGAAATAGTTCCATGGTTACTCAAAAAAGCGTTTCAGGGCCCCTTTTTATATCAATGAGAAATGGGCAAACGTTCAGTATAAGTTGTCTGACGAGCTAAGTATATGTTCTGCTCTCTCTTTCTCTCTCTTATGCAGTGGTGTCGGGCGGCTTTCTAGACCCAATTGCGCGTGTTTGCAGGATTTCTTCGATAGTGAAGACAGGCTATGCCAGTGGAAACCAGGGCCGAGCAGGCGAGCTGAAGTGGTATTTTGCCAGAAAAAGAACGAGCGGATTATACAGCATAGGGCATATGTATAATTTTTCATCTTACCAATACCCCCATACTCCAGCAGACATTCTCGCGTGAAGTGAATGATCTTGTCACGTTATAATGAGCAGAAAAAAGCAACTGGCTGTCGTCCAAACGTCAGGCTGGTCCGCTCAATGGCAAAGCGAAGGCACCATCTCCTTTCTCGTGCTATTCTTCTTCGTTTTTTCTATAGTGGCACACAGAACTCTGCCAGAAACTATACCACGTAATACATGCTTATGGCATCACCGTGCCCCCCAGAAAGCATCGTCGCGATGCGGGTGAATGATTACAAGAGAAAACACAGACACAAGCTGATGGTGAAGAAGCGTTCACAAAGTCACGCACAGGTTTAACTGGTAGTCAAGGTTGGTAGAGCGGTTTTAGCCTGAAAACGTGAGAATGTCTGACTGTGGGAACGACGGGATTGACAAGCTCTTTCTTCAGGAAAAACTTCGAAGTTCACTTTGCTGAGACGCTGCAAAACTCTATGGGCACCAAAGTAGCGGTGCAACAGTTTTCCTGAACAGCCTCGATGGCGAATGTGAGTACACAGCAAAACTTGATTTCTGGGTTGATAAATAACCTGGCGATGACAATCACTGTACCTCTGACAGTTGACGCATTGCTGGTTATGGATTTTTCAGAGTGCGAGCTCGCGAGCTGCGTCCGCGAGTTCGATGAATTCGTTCGTGTTTACGTTAACAACACACCTGTATCGGGTAGCAGCAGGACACCCAGCAAAGTGGCTTTCTCCCTGCCGTGGAGCAAACGGGATGGTGTGAACCTGGTAGTCTCTTGAACAGTAGTGTCGTAGGCAAACATGATGTATGTTATCGCAGTTCTTGTGGTCTTGATCAACGTACAATGAAGGCATGTCGGTGGTCGTCTTCCCTAGCCCCTATGTAAGGTTGTTGCTTTGTGGGTGGTATGTAGTCGTTTTCCTATGAATGGTTCCACTTAGCTGCAGGACATCCTCCATCATCTGGGTGGTAAAAGTTGTTCTGCGATCAGTTATCGATGACAGTCAAGTGGTTTCCATCGCGAGACATGGAGAAAAGTCCAAGCAGGTTCCTGCCAATCGGTTGAATGATTGCACTGGCAGGACAGTAGGCCTTAGAAAAGCTGCTGGGCCGCCCACTGAGGTGGTGCTTTGTGACGCTTGCATTCACGACACGTTCTTACATGATGCTTCACGTCCTGTGCGAGTTTCGGCAAGTAGTAGTGCTGGTGAATCCGAGCCAAGTATCGTGTGAATACCAAGAGGCTGAACGCTCAACATGACAGGCCGATAAAATATCTGCACGTAGCGCAGATGGAATGATGAACAGGTGTGCCGTTGTGTATTGGTTGAAGTTCTTCTAATAAAGAACACTGTAGCGCATGCAAAAGGATAATGGCGCACGCGCGAAAACTCGTGCAGGGTGCGAATTGCACCCTTCAAGATATTAAATGAACTGTAGAGGCTCGATGTAATCCCTCCCTTGTTGCGCCAATTCAGATGCATTGACAGCGCTAAGGAAGCGACCGTCGATGTCGTCGTCAGGTGCCGTCGTTGTAAGTGGCGCGTGCGAAAGACAAGCTGCGTCCGAGTGATTTCTGCCAGACATATAATGGTTGTTACGTCAAATTCTTGGAGGCGTAAACTCCGCCTGACCAGACGTCCTGAAAGGTCTTTGAGATTGGCGAGCCAGGAGAGAGCGTGGTGATCCGTAACAAATTTGCACGGACGGCTGTACAGGTATGGTCGCAACTTTGCTATTGCCCAGACAACAGCTAGACAATTTTCTCGGTGGTTCAGTAGTTAGCCTCCGCAGAAGAAAATATCCGGTTAGCATGAGCAATAGCACGTTCAATGCCCTCTTTTCGTTGAACGAGGACTGTGCTAAGGTCGATGTTACTTGCGTCAGTGTGCAATTCAGTAGAGGTGTCTTCATCAAATATCCGAGTAAGGGCTGAGCTCGCAGACGCTGTTGAAGGTCGGAGAAAGCGGCTCTTTGCTAAGAGACCCAAACAAAGGGAACATCATCTTTCGTCAAACGGGTCAATGAGTCAGCTATGCTGAAAAACGTTTGCACAAAACGCCTGTAGTATGCGCAGAGGCCCAAAAATCTATGCACATCACGTTTGTTCGCCGATGGCGGAAATGAACAAACAGCCAATGTATTTTCTAGATTTGGCTGAAGACCATGATGGCTGTCAAGGTGGCCGAGGAACTTTACTTCGTCTTAATCAAAGTGGCACTTCTCTGGTAATAATGATAAACCTGCTGCATGAATCGCAAGATAGACTGACTGAAGACGCTCCAAATGCTGTTGGAAAGTTCGTGAAAACACAATGATGTCATCCAAATAAACAAGGCATGATTCCCACTTAATGCTTGACATCAGTGTATTCATAATCTTTTGAAACATCGCAGGGGCAGAACACGTACCAAATGGCAGCACTTTGAATTCGTACAGGCACTCAGGGGTTATGAGGGCACTTATTTTGTGGTCACACTCATCGACTTCGATATGCCAATAGCCGCTGCGTAAATCCACCGAGGAAAAACTGTTGACATGTTGAAGGCAATCTAGTGAGTCATCAATACGTGAAAGAGGGTAGACGTCCTTCTTAGTCGATTGGTTAAGTTTCCGGTTATTCACGCAGAACCTTAGAGTGCCGTCCTTTTTTTTACGAGCACGACGGGAGATTCTTATTGACTGTTTGAGGGTTAGATTACATCGTCGTTAAGCATCTGCTTCACATATGAGCGTCTCGCCTCTTGCTCCTTTTGCGACACTTGGTAGGTTGCAGACAGACTGGACATTCAGTTGGGTCCGTTATAATGCGGTGCTTCACGATCTGCGTTTGCTTTATTTTTTAGGTGGATCCGAAGCAGTCACTGAACTTCTGTAAAATGTTGAATATCTGCTCCTTCTGCTCACACGAAAAATTCGGATTGACGTCAACAGATTGGTCACCGTGTGTCAAATTTCACGGCTGCGAAAATCGGAGCAATCATTGAACATGCTTCCCTGCCAATGGCCTCAAAGTGATTGATTGTCATTCATTTTGTGAAATGCTGGTATTCACCGCCGAAATACGTAACCAGGAGCTCAGCCATTCTGTGTTTCGATTGGACTATTCCGTGATCGACGCAGATTTGTCGACCTAATAGCACCCACAAGTTTGCTTCGGCGATGCCATTACTACTGTTATCTATGTCGCTCATTAAAGTTACGAACATACTGGTTTGCGGCGGAAGTGTGGCGACGTCATCGACGATACAAAGTGATGTTCTCTGCGTAGCAGTATCTCTCGGCATCTGGACATGGCCATCGGAAAACATTTGAAGCGATTCTCACAGCCCAATAACGGCTCTGTTCTCGTGCGTAAAATCCATGCCGAGTATGACTTTCCGAAAACATTAATGTAACAGGATGAACGAAGCGACGAAGATGGACTCACGAATCTGCAATCTGGCAGTGCACCACCCGATCGGCGTCAAGAGGTAACCTCCTCCTGGCCGGAGGTTCAACCCGTACTCCGAGGGAGTAATCAATTTTCTCTGTTCAGCGACGAGTTCAGCGCTAATAACGGAGTAGTCAGCACCAGTGCCCACCACAGCAATGACCCGATGATTGTTGATTCGAACTGAAAAGTTGGCAGATAGGCGTTTGTCATTAGTGGAAAATGCCGGAGAAGCGGAGCTGCCAGAGGTGGCCGGACTAGTAGAGGGAGCTTGTTTTACGGATCGCTCAGCAGTAGCCCCACCCCCAGAGGTCGCTGTTTCTAGTTTCCCCAGCGTGGGTTTAGGGAGATTGGTAATTGTCCCGCAACGACAAACTTGATGGCTAAGTCGGTCATGTGGAGCGTCTAGGAAATGGCGAGCGTGACTGGTGTGGCTGAAAGTTCGAGGAGGGAATACTTTCCAGGTGCTCTACAATAGCGCGGGGCCGTTCGCTGTCACGATGTCAACGGGCATCTGGGCATCTGGCCGGAAACAAGGAAGGCCCATGCGTTGGTAAGAACAGTCATGGTACAGGTGCCCTGGTTAGCCGCAGTCATAACACAGGAGCTGATTGTCGGGAGCACGCTACACACTGAACTTCCGCACGTCAACTCGCGGGGTCTCGTAACGCGATGAGACCGCGAAGTTCCGCGTCGTCGGCAAAGTGGATGGTTGGGACCGTCTGCATCAGTTCAGAAAACGAAAACTAAAACACCCTTCTACCACTCCTCCCCTTCGCCTACAACACGATCGGTCAGCGCACCACCTAATATGCTCCGTTCTACCTTGTTTATGGACGTTCCCCTACTTTCTTCTTCGACGTTTTCTTTTTCAACACAGACATCCACTAGTCTCTGTGTTCCAGCAAAGAATTCCTTTCATGACTTTTTCGGTGCCGCGATCTTGCTCGCATCAACGCGGAAGCGAGACAGCAAGATTCAAGAGTCACTCATGACGCATCCCGTCATTATATTTGGGGCGAAGCTCCTAAAGGCGTGGGTCTGTCTATATCTTCTATGTATGTATGTATGTATGTATGTATGTATGTATGTATGCAAGTATGTATGTATGTATGTATGTATGTATGTATGTATGTATGTATGTATGTATGTATGTATGTATGTATGTATGTATGTATGTATGTATGTATGTATGTATGTATGTATGTATGTATGTATGTATGTATGTATGTATGTATGGTTATGCATGTATGTGTGTATGTATGCATGTATGTATGTATGTATGTATGTATGTATGTATGTATGTATGTATGTATGTATGTATGTATGTATGTATGTATGTAAAATATTGGTACTCTTCTTCTGGTTGTCGACATCCAAAACTTCTTTTAGAGATAAAGACTGGTGTGTTTTCGCAACAGATTGCCTGTCTTGCTTGCAAATCTTCACTGCAATAAGGCTGGACTATTGGTGTCACTGCTTCGTACTTTGTATGAAAGCTTTTCTACCTTTGTTTATTTCTCTAACTCTCTCTCTCTCTCTTCGTCAAACATTTATCCTGGGCCACCAGCATTCGGCTGACCTACTACAGGTACCCGAACGAAATGTGCTACACAATTGACAACTACCAGTGGACAAACTCCCAACATCCGATGCAGCAGTGTGAGTCCCCCTGGAACTATGGTGAGTGTTCTTTGGGCCTTCTCAAGATTATGCATCTGAGCATAGAAAGTATCGATTATATCGTCATAATAACAGGCCATCGCGCTTGTTTTTTTTTTTTTTGCCTGCCTGCTTTCCAGTACCTAATGCAGTGCTGGTGTGGTTCAACAAAGTCAGCTTATAGAAAGGCATTCGCAACATTTTTCGTCCATGAAATATAAGCGTCATTGGGCGGTCATCCTGACAAAATATAAGCGTTTGCTAGTCAATCCAATTTACGGGTGTCTGTTTTCATTAGGAGCTGCAACGACCGATGTAATTCATGCTACGAGCTCAAGTTACCACTATTCACAGTATTCACAACTTTCACCTAAGGTGGTGCCACGACACGGCAACAAGTGAAAAGCCGTCATGCGGTGAAAACAATAACCTGCCAGCCGACAACGTGCGAGCTGTGCTGTCCCACGGTGGTGGTGTCACATGGTTTCGTCCTGCAAGCTCTTGTGCAGGCGGCCAGTGAGTCGTGCACGATCAATTTCGTTAGCGCAGCATCTTTAAACCTGTGTGCTTCTGTATTGGTTGAATACTACAAGAAAAATAGCGTGTACTGGGCGCTATAATGTTGAAACTGTACACCGCGAATAGAATCGTAAATGTGGTTTGTATCATTTTCGACCAGTGACATGAAAGGCTATGAGGCGTTCAAGTGCACATTGGGAAGCTTGAATCAATTATATTGTGTCGGTGGCCTTCAGGGCACAACCGAAATGTTCTGATTTTACGCGCAAATATCACGTCATGATGTGGCAAGCTGTAGTGAGGAGCTGTGGAATATTTTGATCACCTTTACTGTTCGTTATTGTGCTCATATATCTAAGCACACGAATGTTTTTTAAATTTCATGCCCAATGAAATTCATCCACTGTGAGTGAGATTCAAACCCCCGTCAACATGCAGCCCGCGACACTTTATCGACTGTGGTACCAAACTCGGCAATTTTGGGAGACAACAGGCAACTGCTTTTGCTTTTGGCGTGATTCACAAGACGACTGTCGATAACGCTTGGCCTTCAAGAGCGAGGAAGGCATAACACTAGCCGGTCGCATTTGACGGCTGCAAGCGGCCGCGGTGCGGATGCTATACTGCCGTCCGCGATAGAGCGCGAGGTTGTCGAACGCTGCAATTTTTTAATACAATTAAGCTTACATTTTTGGCCATGTGTCGACATACGCGTCCAGTTTTCTCTACACGCTCAATATGAGGAGGAAAGGTGGAGGCAAAGCAAGCCGGTTGGGTGAGATGGCCTGTGGTGCACTGTTTGCTTTCTAAATGACATGCAACGTGGTTCTCGATCTCGCCATAAGCTTGGAGGCCGGCGTTGCTCAGAATAATTGTTACATTAGAAGCACCGCATCATTCACTTAGAAGTTAGTTTATGTAACCGAACAATAGCAGCACGCCTTTTTCATGCCACCGATAGGAACGATACCAGAAAATGCGTCAGCATCCCCAACCATTGTGACCGAAGGTATATACAGCACGTCGTTACTCGTCGCCGTGCTCCCTACTGCTTTTATACGGCCTGCAATTTCAAGGCCAGGTGGATGAAAATATTCTGCCGAGTTTTACGCATGCCACATGCCCCATCAGGTGAACCCGTACAGTGAAACATCACCATTCCGACTCCTGCATTAGCCCGTTGCACGTCAAATTCGACGTAAAATCATGCCGCATGGTTCGCACTTTATGCACTCATGCTACAGATGTCTATTGTAAGAAAATTTCAGTGCCGTAAAAATTAATGTTAGCTGGCAAGCGGCATAAACCTGTAACCATACACGCGGGTTCCTACCATACACGAGTACGGGTCGCGGGTAGGGGTTATCATTGCAATGACATCCATATTGAATTTCTCGTGGCACCGCTTGTAGTCACTGAAAATTGCAAATAACCCAGGGGTTATCCACGACCGCGGGCGTTATGGAGATTAAGCAGAAGTTTTATAGACGTCAGACTCTGCCCAGGTGGCGCTGCGAAAACGCCGCCACCAGCGCCCCCAGTGCCACGCTGGCCATAAATGGGTTGTGCAAAAAGAGCTGCCTGCAAGCAAGCGTGCACAGGCCCTCCGCTTTTGTTGGTGTTGAGACGCAGTTTCCTGAAAATCACGCGCGTGGCAAGCTGCTTCCTGAAGTCCATACTTGCTTCAGGAAAGTAGGCAACTCATCAAAACGAACTGCGCGGGTTGAGTGCCAAAGATATTTCAGCTATTTCGGCGTGCTGCAAACGAGCATCGCATAAGCACTCCAACTTGTGTTCTGTAACGTATAAATGCTGTCGGCTTGGGCATACACATAATGTCAAAACGATGAAGTACATACACGAACAATCTATCTTACGATCAGTGGTACGAACCCCACTTTCTCCGGCACGAATGACCCTGGCGATTTTTGCCTTTGCAGTTGCATTCTTCATCTATCTCTAGCTTCCCGTCTATTAAACTGTTTTATTACGCGTGCCAGAAAGTTCTGTTAACGGTTGTCTTCCATTTGTACATACTGAAAATGTGAATGCATGCGTGTTCATTTTCTCGGTCTACAACAAAAGGCAAAACCAAGGCCTCCGAAATAGCTCCGGCAATCGCGGAGACCCACAGCAAGAAAAAAACGTGATGGTGGTCGCGATCATTTTGCGATTTACCTGTATGACGTACGTGTTCGCATATGCTAGTTAAATCTAGACCTAAGAGCCTTCAAAGCCCTATACGTGCGTGATGGTGTGTGGTGGCAACAGATTCAGAATATCGGTTGTCGTGGCATGTGCGATGTTTACCACGCGCGTCGCCTATCGATTTTGCACGGCAGGCACCGCCGTCCGATGCTCTGTTAAGTCCCATAAAAGTTATCATGGTTCTTCGGCAAGGCTACTGAAAACAATCACAGAAGACGTACATTATCGTTTTTTTTCTTATGCGAATGGCAGTAGAGACGGCGAGTGATTCGCTTAACCAACGCGTGCGAAGCAGTCCGTATCGAGCGCGTTGGCCGTTCTGCTGCGCGAAAGCTGCGAAAACCAGTAAAACTGAAGTCATCTACGTCCATGGCAATTCACAATGCATCAGTTGCGTCGACTAAAGGCTTTTTTTGTAGAGCGCGGAGCTGTTGCGTCTGTTGTAGTTTTCGGCGTCGTTCTGGCGAATGAACGAGCAAGAACTTCATGGCGGTTTTGTTACGCGTCGCACTAGCGGAGAGAAAGTCGCAGCTCTTTTTGAAATGTTCAATGGGCGAATGCACATAATATTTAGCTCAATCCTTGTTTCAACGCCGTAGTTCCGCCTGTTTGCGCACCAAACAGTGCAAGGGAGAATGGCTTTGCACTATTCGAAAATGCATCGACAGGTGGCGCTGTGTGTCCGCAAAACTATATACGGGGCCTGACGTCTATTGAGTATGCTGTGGGCACTGTGTGCAGGGACGTGAACACAAGTAAAAGCACACATTTGAAACACATTCACCGCTGTTGATGCATTGCACTTGAAGAAAAGATTTTTTCTGATAGGGGTCGGTACTATGACATTATCGTCCCTCCCTAATTTGATTGATTGATATGTAGTGTTTAACGTCCCAAAACCACCATATGATTATGAGAGACGCCATAGTGGAGGGCTCCGGAAATTTTGACCACCTGGGGTTCTTTAACGTGCACCAAAATCTGATCACACGGCCCTACAACATTTCCGCTCCATCGGAATGCAGCCGCCGCAACCGGGATTTGATCCCGCAACCTGCGGGTCAGCAGCCGAGTACCTTAGCCACTAGACCACCGCAGTGGGGCTCCCCCCTCCCTAAACGTGGTATCTGTGCGTACACAGTATAACGTAGTGGTGTGCAGTTTACTGCCATGTAGTTAATATCCAGAAGAGTGGCAGAGGCTCCATGGCCATCATACATGAAAATATTTCACGCATCCATATTCTCGCATTTACACTCGGACGTGCTATGCTTTGCACTGCAGAGCTGCTGTTTCGTGCCTCGTGGGATCGAAACGTGACAGTAGCCTTGGAGGAACCCGATGCCCTCCCTCTGATCTTGCACAGTCCGTACTCGTGCCCACCCGACAAGCTCTCTTCGGTCATGATCCAGCCGGGCATGACATACAGCATCGCCATCTCCCAGGTACGTAAAGGGGTCGCACCACTGACATGACTACGGAAATCCCGACGAAATTAAATGACTCACAAATAACGTGTGTTCGTCGGCTCGCGGCACAACGTTCACGTCTTGTCATATTGTCTTCTCTTCATGGGCACTCTGACAGTGACTGCACTCTGAATGATTCACGGCGGTGACTTGAATGGTCCTATAGACGACGTTGATTGATTTGTGGGGTTTAACGTCCCAAAACCACAATATGATTATGAGAGACGCCGTAGTGGAGGACTCCGGAAATTTTGACCACCTGAAGTTCTTTAACGTGCACCCAAATCTGAGTACACGGGCCTGCAACATTTCCGCCTCCATCGGAAATGCAGCCGCCACAGCCCGGATTTGATCCCGCGACTTGCGGGTCAGCAGATAGACGACGTTGTGTATCGGTTCAGTTTCTGTAATGGACGATTTATGCTGTACGTATTTGTTCGTGTTGTTGGTCCCAGTGGAGTCATGAATATAGTAATCAAGGATAATTCGACAACCACAGAGTGTACGCATAGTTTTTCAAGAATTGTGTAGAAAAACTATCGAAAGTAAGGTACACGAAATATTTTCTCGCTGCCTTCATGATTATTTTCTCGGTGGTGAAAAATATTTTAAGATGACTAAAAACAGCAATTACGACGCCAAGAAAATAAAATTAAATTATTATCTCTTCATTTGGTGAATACAGGCAGTTTGGTAAAATGCTGTTCTGCCTGCGAAAATGCCATTGATGTGCTCTGCTATTGCGAGAAACGGACCCGGAGAAAGGAAATTCCAGCCATTTCGGGCGAATGAAATTTAACCGAAGTTACCACGGAAAACAAAACCGAAATACTGAACAGCGTTAGAAATATATGACTTGAATGGCGTCACTGTTAATGACTGCGACTGCAGTGGTTTTATTTATCGGCATTAGTTAACGTACAGGCGCCATGCGTGCTTGCCTAAGTGCAAACGAAACTCGCACAACAACGAAGCGAATTCAGTGGATGGTTGGTGTAACGACTCTCGCGCATTGTGGGCGTCTCCAAACAGTGTGGAAGTGGCGCTCTTCCAAACTTTGGTTCTGGATTCGCTGGCGACATATCTCAGAAATAACTACTCACTAATGATTTCCAGCAGCTGTTTTTCTAAAATAAAAAAGCGGCAACTGGCAGGAGGTGCTGCTATCTTTCATTTAACCAGAGCACCAATCAGTACACTACCTAAATAAGTAATTATTTTAGTTCCTTATTCTCGTCTTAGCTCATGCCTCAACTCAGCTTAAGATGCCTGCTGCCACAGAAATTATAATTAGGGAGGTAGCGTATTAGTGACGTGACGACCACACTGCCAGTCGCAAACCACAGTACAGCACAATAAACTTCTTCAAACTTCCACTTGAAATCTTTTTGAGCATTTTCGACTACGCACCGATAATAATAATGAAGCCAGGCAACACAACCCCTGGCGGCAAAAGCGCCGACCCAGCGTGTCTACGGGGCCACAGTTGAAGGTGGGTGGTAGCGCTTGAGCCCTGATACGGGAAACAAGTCACGAGATAACGCAGGCGACAATTTTTTAGGGTGATCGGGGACAAATTCGTACGTAACGTCTGTTACGTAACGTCTAAACGAGAAAGCAGCTTCTCTGAAAGGCCGACGCGCCACGTTGGATACCAGAGCAGAACGAGAGAACGCACTCCAAGTAGTTCATCGTGATATCGCTCATCGTAGTGGTGCTTCTTTGTTTGTTGAGAAGCTGTAAATTTGTTGCGGGCAAGCTGACGGGCATCGTCAGCGCAAAAAAATAGCATCGCAAGCGTATTCGAAGGTCGACTCTGCCGAAGCCCGGAAGGAATGTATCCAGGGGCAACGTTGGTTCACGCACAAATAAAAGAAAAAAACGGTCAGTATCCAGCAGCGTTGTGGCGGGGGAGTTGTCCGGAAACGTGATGCATTGAAGTGCAATGTCCCAGTCACGGTGATCGGTTGACACGTATTTGGAAAGCATGTCTTTAGAGGTCCGGTTCAAATGCTCTGTCAGCCTGTTTGTCTGGGTGTGCGGGGGTGAGGAGTACGATGTCATGAGCTTATGCTGGTGGTAACGCCAGCGCAGAGGTACTGCTCGGACTGCCAGCAGCTTGTGGGGGCACCATGCATTAGAATAAGGTCGCGCACAAAGGTCACTGCAATCATGGCAGTCTCCTTTTGTGAAAAGCGCGCGCTTTTTAGACACAGCGAAGTAAGAAATAGGAAGCCCATTTCTGTGCATGCGCACCTGGGAGTACGTTTCTGGCGTCATTTGTGCGTGAGAAACGCGGGGCACGTTTCGATCTGCTTTCTATTCTGCACGTAACCTTTCATTTTTTTTCTAGCGCGTTCATTGCTTCGCCTTTGCGGCAAAGCTGTGACTTTTTTTTTTCAATTTAGCGCGATGTGGTTACGGACACCGGCGGCGGGGGCGGCAGTAGCGGTGGCAGAGAAGTGCGCGTGACCCCACTTGGGGTCTCATAACAGCTGTCACTGTGAAACGTTTGTGCCTGTGTCAATCAAAGCTTTGACAGGAATGCCATCAACATCGACATGAAGGGTGTTTTGTTGTAGACGCAAAGAGAAAAAAGGTTTTTCAGGTAAGATTGACCGTGTAGCTTCACCTCGAAAAGCTGCGCATCATAGTTTTCCGGGGACCTGTGGCAGTTACTGTGAGGGTGAGCGGCCACGTATGGGAAAACGAGACTTATGGCTTGGAGTTGGTGGTGACGAGAAGGTGCAGCTGTAGTCCTCAGGAGCGGTGAACGTTCAAAACTTAAAATGGGAGAGATAACGCTGCATTAGGCGAAAGTGGCCGTTGTAAGCGGAATACGGGCTAAAAGGCGTAGACGGCCACTGGCTGCGACAGTAATGAACAATGTGGCATGCACGACCAGGCCGGTCGCAGATCGGCTTGCCGTCTGCTGTGCACTATTCGTGTGGGTTTCTTGAAAAAGGGGGGTATTGACGGCGGCGTGTTTACTATAGAGAGGCTACAAAGGCATCATTATTGTTCGTGGCGCAACCGTTAAAAGATAAACCCATTTTAGAGAATTCCTAGTGGTCGACAGCCTGGATCAAGGAGACAGGCTGTCGGTACCGGTGTCTCGGTCAACGTTGGTTTGTTCGCAGCCTGGCACGAGGCCTCGAGGTCGCATCAGAAGATGCGTGGCCCATCTTCTGGTGTGGACGACCGACAAGGAGTTTCTTCGCAAGGCGACGTGGCATTGGTGTTGGGGAGTTGATAGAACTGCTGTAGAATGCACCGGCTATTCGCTGGCTCGAGGCGGTGACACTCCTTACTTTACGACGTCGAGGGTGGCTACGTTGGTAAAGACGAGCGGGTTGAACGCATCATCGGTGATATCTTTTAAAATGTTCGAGATCTTGTCAGCCTCGAACTTGCTGTAGTTAGACTTCTCGCAGAAGGCTAGCATGTCTTGGATGAATGCAGAATATGGTTTCATTCACGTCTGAGTTCGTACGGCCAATAGTTTCCGGGCAGCCAGCTGTTGACCATATGTGCTGCCAAAAAAGTCACGGAGCTTCTGTTTGAACATGTCCCATCGTAACCTCATGTGCGTGCGTCTCAAATAAGACACGAGGAGTTTAGTTGAGGTAGAATATGACGTTCGCCAACATGGCGGTTAGGTTGCAGCGATATTGATTTCTTTCGCGCTCGTACATGATGAGCCACTTATCCACATCGATGTTGCTCTCTGCAGCAAAAGTACCTGGATCATAGGGTTGCGTTATGCCGACGTACCGGGTGGTTGTCGGGGAAGTTGCTTACGTAGTTGGCAAAGGCGCGTATTCACCTGGAGCCATGGTAGTAGATTGCAACAGGCGTTTACTGCGGAGCTCCTTTGTCTAAGATAACTACCCCACAGCTCCAACAAAAATGTTACGTGACTATCACACTGCCAGTCACAAGCCACAGTACAGTACAGTCAACTTGTTGTTCGTGTTGCCCTTCACTTGTAGCTCATACCCACTGTGAGGGATCGGTCAATAATGGAGTGGTCTTATAAAGTATTATTCTTTTTTTAGAGTAAATGAACTTTCAAGTTGAAAACGTTACAACTTTTAGAATACAATTTCGATGATCACTGATCTGTACTTACAATAAAGTTTTTGTATTAATAATAGATAATAACCTAGATCAGAACCTAGCTTAAAAAAGAGACAAAAAGAGGGAAGTTATGCGTATGTCGACACAGAATAATAATATTAGTTTATAAGTCTTTTAGTATCATTCATATAACTGCCTCGCAAACTTTCGCACCAGCATACCCAGAAATAGAGGCTCCAAAGGACAGAATCACGGGCATGAATAAATCAATTCCAATAGCATGTAAGGATTTTATAACTTGGATCTTTGCTTTGCTTTGCTATCCTAGATACATGGCACGTACCCATTCTGGGGGATGGGCGAATTTGGTGGATTTGGGGGATTGGCATTTTGGGGATATGGGGGAATTGGCATTTTGGGGGATTGATTCAACGTAGAGGCTAGTTAATGTTATTTCAGGTAAGCTATGAAATTTGAAAGCCAAAATAAAGAAATTAAATGGCAAACATGTCTACAAGCTGTAGTAAACCGACTTCTTCAACTTCCCACTTAACACCTTTTCGGGTATGCCTCGCTACACACTGATAATATCAGTGGAGCCACGCAGCAAGATCTCATTTTAGTTATTTCAGAGGATTTTTAGATATATTTTTAGAAGTGACTTCCTTGTAAATGCCGCAACTATTGACGACATCCCACGTCTCTCTCTTGTAATGACGTATCGTTGTATCATCTGAGGCCATTAGAATGAAGACTTGCATTCCGCGATGAAGTCAGATGAAGTACTTGTAGATCATGTTGTTTTTTTGTATTACCGTCAAACCCACTTTTACAATACTACAATACTACGGTGCAAGAAGATCATGTTGTTTTCTTTGTACTACCGTCAAACCCACTTTTACAATACTACGGTGCAAGAAAACCTTACTGTTTTAACCAATAATTGCTGTATTGGTTTCTACAAAAAATATAGGTGCTGCAGGCTGTCGTGAGAAATCTATAACAATATATTGGATATGCCAACAGATATCAATGATAAGGATAAGAACACTGCCGAATTTTTCGGACATGTTTAAAAGTAGTTTGGAAGCCTTTAAGGCAGTGGCTGTGCCCAGATTTTTTTACAGGAGGGAACAACCATGAAAAGTGCGTTTCTATGGGGGTGGGGGGGGGCAGCAAGGTGGAGACTTTATGCGCTATATTATCACTATGTTTTACTCTCATCTACTTACATTGTTTTATAAATGCCCAACCTATTCAATTGGAAGCTCGGGATATGGAACCTGTCACTTGGCACCTATGCTTCCTTCCGTCGCTGAAAGCTTCAATAAACGTGCGCGCTGTTCTACTTCAGTAATCGCAACGTAAGAGATATTGAGATCACGCATGATACATGTTAATCATTGCTCAGTCCAACGCTGTGCATAGCGAATTCTCCTATTAGTCATCCAGGCAGCATCTGCCTCGATGCCTTACATTAGAAAGACCAGAGAAGTTGGTCTAAATAAACATAAGATATGATCTGCAATACTTTATCTCAAACTAGGTCAACTCCTACATCAGAAATACAAAAGCACAAGCCATATACAGGCCAGAAATATGGTAAGTAAAAAAACAGCTGAGCTGTGTAGTTTCCTTTATTAGACACCAGGGCAATAGCATCTTCAAAAGGAGTGGTGCGCAGCTAGGATAATGTTTTTTTTTTGTCAAATGTTCCTCAATAATAGCTGTGCAAAGGTGAAATAACAATTTCAACGCAATGGTGATAAAGAGTTCGTTTCGCAGAAATTCCGACGTTTGCGTACGCGTCGGCTTCGTTGGCGTTGAGCGAGAAATAATCGTATTGTCTGTGACCAAAAAAGTCTAGCAAGACGCAAATAAAATAAATCATAAAACATTCTCTGTGCGAGTAGAGATACCATGACCGTTTGCGTGGCAAGCAGGTGCTCTACCACACAGCCAGGCGTTCTACTACACAGGTGTCCTACCAAACAGTATGCTTGAATGTACAGTGAAAATAACTTAAGCTGCTTGCCCAGCCGCGGTGGTCTAGTGGCTAGAGTACTCGGCTACTGACCCGCTGGGCGAGGGATCTAGTCCCGGCTGCGGCGGCTCCATTTCCGATGGAGGCGGAAATGTTGTATGCCCGTGTGCTCAGATTTGGGTGCTCGTTAAACAACTTCAGGTGGTCGAAATTCCACTATGGCATCTCTCATAATTATATGGTGGTTTCGGGACGTTAAACCTCACCTATCTATCATTAATCAACATAAGCTGCTTGGAAAAACAGTTAAAATAACTCTTGCTTTACAAACACCAGTGACCTGTATACGAGTGTTGCAATACAACATGTAATAACGCAGGAATATTATGCGGTGCAAGCGCACATTCTTACCTGACATCAGGGCATGTGATTATCATAATGATATCGTGGTTTAATGTCCGCCACCTATTACAAAAGGCACGCACGTTACTGTGCGTATTCCCTTAAGACAACGTGGTGGGTGCATAGCAATCTCGAAAACATTTCTCGCGCACAATTGCTAGTGGATGTAAAGCACGCTATCATTTACACAATATGAAGTTATGTGCAAAAGCATCACCGACCCAAGTAATTTTGAAGCTGGTTGATTCCATTGCAGTAATTCACAATTAAACTTCTCGAGTAACTTGATGAAATAAAAAAGTGCACCAATTGGTTAAAGTATGGATAAAAGGAACAAGATATCGCTGTCACGTTCAACTCTTGAAGGCCAAGCCTAAAGGGCCACTTTCACGCCGCGTTCGAAGACGAGGGGGTGGCTTTCTGCTCTCGGTTGCACACCTGGTGCGCCATGCTCGTCCTTCAGTTCTTAAAAGCACGCGCACAATGTCAGCACCAAGTGCTAGAGCCTATTAGGCTTTTGTGCTTCTCGTCTACACGCTGTTACCACCACTTGCGCAGTTTTAAACACACAAAATGAAGAGAGATACGTTGTTCATGCGAGAAAAGGAAGAACGGATAGGCGGCAGCGTGGCGAAGCAGTGCAAGAGACAAATCACATGTGATATTTCGCGTGTATGGACCAATCGAGAGCATGTATACTATACATGTCATGGGAACTACTGTATGCGTCACAGAAGTGCGCAAGGAGGACAAGAAATATCAGGAGATGATATCGCACTAGTTTTTTTTTATATTGAGAGCCTAGTGAGTGGCCCATTACGGTCCCCCTATTTGGTTTGAAGTCAACGCTTCGTTTCTTTTCTCTGTGCCTCTTTGCGCAACCGACAGTACTTGTGTTCTATTTCACCATGCCTTGCGTCAGCTACTAATCAAATTACGGGAAAAGGAAAAAAAATGGTATTTATCTATGAACATTCAGCACAAACTTTCGAAAACGCAAAATGATACCGATTTGTCGGTGGCTGAACTCTTATAAACCATTTAGCTCGGCTGAAAGCCCAGGTTCTAAACACGTAATAATCGTTTAGCTGGGCCAGTGCCTCCTCCATTATTTCAGTGCATGGACGAAAGAGCAGATTTAAATGGGAAGTGGCCATCAGTGCTAGTGCGGCGTTTCACCACCAGTCGCCGCGACTTGACTAGAGATGCCACCACGTCTTTTTTCGCGCAAACTAATGCAGCGGCTGCATTTGAAGCAGCGGTACGGCTCAGTTTTCGGGTGTATTTGCTATATTTAAGGTGTAATGAAAAATTGAATACGAGAATCGTGAAGCACTTGTTGTTCTAAACGCCTAGCTCAATTCAAAGGCATGTGTCGTTCGTTACTACTTGATAGAGGCAATTGTGTGTCGTCTACTAGACTGATACCAGATAGTTCATGCCAGTAATTCGGAAAAGATAATTTTGTCACCGTGGCGTTTGCTTGTGTGAGAGTTGCTTTTTTGACTAACTGAAAATTGATTTTTATAGAAGCCTTTGCCAGGAGCTAATATTAAAGCTTCGGTGCCTAATGCTCCCCCTCACTTGTACTCTAGTTGCGTAGGACACTATGCGCAAGCCTGTAGTTCATGCACTAAATAGCAGAAAGTGACTCGAAATTGCTTTCAGCGATATATGTCATATCCGTTCCCTTCGCAAAGCATTACATGTGTTGCCATCGAGAAAAATAAAGTGCCGGAAATGAGGAACTATTGCAAGTGATTTAACCATTTGACAGCTTAAACAACAAAATCATCGTAAAATAAATAAGAACAGCTCCATATGCGGTGCGATTTCTGTGATCATTGCATATGTCTTGAACAGGTGCTGTTAAAGTCTGAAGTTTAATGCCGACTCTCAACTTGAGCCAAAGGAACAGACATAAAAAGTACGGCCTGTCGTCAGTTGCTTGAGCTTGTCTGTGTAATCGTTGATGGTTTGTTGTAGCCTTAATATCCAGCTGTTCAGCTCTATTTCTTTCTTCTTCCCTCCGGCTTTTTAATTCGGTAGTGAGCAGAGTAGAGCCGAATGCATCTGTGGTGCCCATGGGCTCCCATTCAGCTTCGGGACGTAATCATAGCGTTGTACACGGCAGTGATCGTGAGGCAGCGTTGTTACTGATAGACTCCTTTTTTGACTGTTCGAATGCAGCGCACTCCCACGTAGTGACACTAGATGCTATGTTGCTAAACGTGACTGGTATTCTTCAGCCACCACTACTTTTAATCTATAAAATACTCAGGTTGTAAACGACAGCTGCTTATTAGAGTGTAGTATGAAGATTTATTAGGATGCCAATTGTTTTGCCTGATTACTGCAAGCCCCCTCTCCCTGAAAACCAGCGGAAGCGACACTTTCACGGTGCTACAGCCGTACAATGCATTAAGGCTATAGCTTTAAATGCCTCACTAAAAGCGGAAATTGATCGC
Organism: Rhipicephalus annulatus; assembly: GCA_013436015.1. Lineage (NCBI taxonomy): Eukaryota > Metazoa > Arthropoda > Arachnida > Ixodida > Ixodidae > Rhipicephalus > Rhipicephalus annulatus. Next base: position 27,053 of record WOVY01011175.1, read on the forward strand.
CGGCAGCGTCCGGTGTCTTCTCGTGTTGGCGATGCGAACGTGAGTGATGCTATAAATCATCAATACCTGAAAACGTCGTCATACGACGTCACATAACATATGACGCTTGTGACGTATCGGAAGGTCACATAACTTGACGGCATCATATAACATCTTCACTTGGTTGAAATGAAATGATCATGAGGGCAGTGCATAACCAGCTGAGGGGCAGAAAGCTAGCTTTGTCTCCAATCCTTGAGACAGTGAGAGAACGATGTTTGGCGGAGAATTATCCCATAGGGAAGTAGGAAACATTTAGTGTATTGAATCGGACGAAAACGAGGATTGTCTTTGCTTTCAGTCGTCTCAGGTGAATCCAAAAAGAAACCAGCGAGTTTTTTTTGTAACTAATCAGAAATGAACAAGACAATCTGGTTTTTCTCCGTCAGATATGCAGAGTGGTACACAGCAGTATTATATACTGAGGCATGCAAATGATGAGGTTGCAAAAGCTTGAAAGAAAAAATAAAACGCGATTGCCATAAAACTCGAACGCGTATAACGAACCGGTAGAACGGCCTGACAGAGTCAGGAGAAAACAGTGCGCCGCTGTGTTAGTGTTACTTTTTATCCTCCCTGCATCCGTGAAAGCCACCAAGAAGCACAACTGCATATTAAATCGCATAAAAACACTTCGCGAGCTTCCTAGTATGCGCGGTCATTCAGCGTCAGCATTCCGTAGTCTTAGAGTCACTGGAAAAAATTTCATAGTACTGCATCTGTTTTCCGCTCGCCGACGCCGCCATAGAGCCGCGGTGATTGGGCTATTTGTGTCACGTGACCTTCCCGCGCCATATCTCTTCCAAGCACGTTGGGCACCCCCGCGCAGAGACATTTCTTTCGCTGTTGAACGAGCATTGCGGACGGATTTCAACGCGCCAGCTACGTATTTTGGACGGATTATCAGCAAGCGTACGTGCCAGAACCATGCTGGCTGCTGTGCCTTCGGGTGCAGCAACAGAACGGAGTCTGGGAAGGCATTTTTTTTGCATTCAGACCAGAAAAAACGACCAGCAACGAAGTTCGACGTGGGTCCACAGAATCAGCCGCAAAAAGTTCGTGTCTTCGAAGAACACCCGCTTGTGCGAGGTAAGTTGGTGAAGTCTCCAAGTGCAATAATAGTAGCGTTACAAGTTGGACGCTACTTTGCGTGATCGTATTGCGGGTATTTATTTCAAAACTTTGTGACGATGGTTAGCCGGCCGAGAATGGCGAAAAAATGCCAGTAATATTAGTCTGCAGAATGCGTTTCGGGAATGTTGGTTTAGTTGTACATACAAATAGTGAACGGAAAGGTGCCAGTGGTTTCCTCCTTTTTTGTCAACAAGTTTTCGCCTTTATATTCCAACTTATAAGACTGAATAAATGTGGACAGTCGTTTGCAATAATTTATTTTAAATGAAGGTGTCTAGTTCATTTTTATAGTGTTGTTTCAACTGGGCACTTGTTTCTCTCAATCTTGTACAACACAACTCAGGGCCCCCCTTTTCCATGCCTGCCTGTTCATCTGAGTTAGCACCCTTTTATTCTGTTTTGCATTTAAAACTAGGAAATAGTGAGCAAGCATACATAAAAACGCCTCTGATAATTTAGGAACGTGGTTGTGGCCCCAACAACGAAAAGTGATATTTTCAAGATGTTGGCAGCAAATATATTTCCTATTCAATCATTTCTCATGACTATTAAAGCATTTTGAAACATTAGTTCAAACTAACGTCAATCACATTTTTTTCCAGGCAGATAAAAAGCAGGACCACTTCCTTCCGGATGATTTTGAGAAACTAGGAGTGAATGGCAAAAATAAGTTGAAGTGGATCGCAGTGCCAAGCATTTTCCAGCATAGACCACAGAAAAACCCAGAAAGCCTCCATTTTCTTGTCTGGTCTCACAACCAGGATGCCAGCAGTCAATGCCAGATAACCCAGGCAAAGCACTTTAAGCGCCACAATTTACAGACAACCAAGGTGCACCTGAGAACCCAGAGGAAACCCAGCATTGTGAGGGAGCACCTGCGAGCTCAGAAGGCAATTAGTCTTTTGTGGATGGAGGCACAGCGATGGAATGCTCTGTAGCAAGTACCTTATGTAATTACGCAGTTAGAGGCTAATTCGATGCACAAAAGCATTAACGAAGTGCAATCCTTCTGAATAGTATTTGAGTTTTGTTCAAGGGGTATTTGTGGCTTTCATTTTATGGAACTAGAGTTACCAGTGGAGACTACACGTGCGCATAAAGACGCCAGTCCTCTGCTGCAAAACCAGGCTACTCTAGAGATTTGGCAGATGAAAAATATGCATGTCCTCTGCATTTGTTGGCAATATTTATTCTTAACATTTTCGTTTTCAAATTTCATAGTGATACACCAAGGAAAGCAGAGAAATCAAAAGAACGTGAGCTTAGATGTGTTGGTAATCCATCTTAACAACAATAGCGCACTGCAGGGACAGAAATACAAAGATACACGTTGTCGCGACGTTGTACCTTTGTGTTCCTGTCCCTGCTGTACGCTATAGTTGTTAAGACGGAGAAATTGAATGAAGTCTGAGTCTCAAATTTTCAAAAACTCTGGTTTGCGCTGCTCAATGTATGCTTTAAATCTGCATTCAGTAATTGCGTTTCAAGTTGTTTTGTGCATTCAGCCAAACGGCTATGGGGCAATCCTTGTGCAAGAGTGCCCACAGCTTTCGGGTTTTGAAGCCTTTGTCACGCTCTAAGGTGTTATTTGTGCTAGTTTCCTTTGCTAAAGCAGCAATGTTTGCACGATCCGTGTTACTTCTTCGTCCACATTCTTGGTTTGCGCCGACAATTTTCCAGCCAGCACAACATTGTAGAGAATCATTTAACCAGTGGATTGAACAACACCTATAGCAGTTGTGTGTGCTAACTTCTCTGTTTTTTGGGTATGGGTTCTCTCTATTTTCAATGTTAGGTTACGAATAGAAATTGGTTGTTACTCTTTTTATCCAATGTTTGCACGGTTTTTGTTAGGTCCACAAACGAATCAATTGGTTCAGTTGAATATGCTCATTGAAGCACTTTTTTAGGTGTGTAAGTCCATCACATTGGTCATGGTGCACGTAGCCTCGAATGTCTTTCAGGTGCTTTTCTTAATCCTGCATGTTTCCTGATTTTATATTGTTGAAAGTTTTTAGTGCTAAAACTAATAACTAATGTCATGAATAGAATCGTATTTTGCAGCAGAAGATGACCGAATGAACGAGGCGTCATCAGTGCAAGAATGCGAAATGATGGGAGGGAGCACTTTTGCAGACATTGACCCAATAATTGAGCTTTTGGTCTTAAAGCCGCAGCTCAATTTGGAGCAGAAGAAACGAGCACAGGCCGAAAAAAGAGTGCAGAAGCCTAAAAGAGTCATTTAGAAAGATCTTTGCTGATGATCAACTGCGTTATCTTGGTAAAGGAACTATTAGGGGATCTGCATGGAGTGATAGTACAGTGCAGGAATCATTAAGAGTTGTACTTGCTTGTGGATTGAGGGGTCGCGAATACCTTCGTGACAATAAATGGCCACTGCCCGCAGAAAGAACGCTCCAGAAGAACATTGAAAACATCAAGTTCTCGCCAGGTACGCTGCCTTCTTTTTCGTACAAGGGACAATATAAAAGAAACCGTCAATCATCATTACAGCAATTTATGGTACGTCTTCTTGAAGTAACCAACAAATGCGAATAATACACTACTGGAAATTAGGGTGAAACATGATACGTATAGCTCAGTACGAAAAATGTAAGAAGTGCCTATATGAAGCCACATTTTTACAAGGCTTCCTAATTCACCTAAAAGGGACCTGAGATGCTTTTTATATGCATCCTGCAGCACTGCAGTGTTTGTCGTGCTGAATCCTGAGATGAGCGCAAAAATAATGATCAAAATCGGTGCATGAGAATGGAAGTTATTAGTGCAGTGTAATCGTGAACGTCTTGTTGTTGCAAACACCAAGATGCAAAACTGGTTTTGTAGTAGTGGTGACAAGGCCGCACTTCACTGTCTGAGTGTTCATATAGTATTTAGTTCATTCGATTGGATTCAGCATGTCAAAGAACCCTAGGTGGTCGAAATTTCCAGAGCACTCTACTATGACATGCCTCATCATATCATGGTTTTGACATGTAAACCCCTGGCAGTTATTATTATTATTATTATTATTATTATTGTATTGTTATTATTGCACGTGCTTCTGGCACAGTTCAAATTCTGTTTGTTCGGTCCCAAAGCTGTTCATGCATGCCTCTCAATAAAACTGTATGGCAAGTTGACAACAGTCTCCATGATTCTAGGAATCTTTGAGGATGTCTTTCGTGCACTTGCGGCAAAAGTTGCAACATTCAAGGCAGAGGATCGGTACGCTGTCATAATGCTTGATGAAATTCAGCTCACTCCAGGCCTCGATTTTGACTGTACTACAAGTTCTGCCATTGGTAAGTGTTCATGCGAGTTCTGTTTTTCGCAGTCCGACCTTGGTGTAAAGGCGCAATGCTTACAATGTGCGAAACTTAGGCTAAAGATAATGAACAACATTTTTTCAGCTCGGCATAAAGTGTGCTCTTATGCTGGCTTCTTTCGTAAGCTGTGAAATCAATAGCTCACTTTCTATTCATAATGCCACATGGTAATATATGAAAATTTCGCTTAAAGGCATGTAGGTTATTTGTTTTCAAGTACAAAAGACAACTTTCCACTGGTAGGGGCTGAACCTGCACCCTTCAGATAACGCGTGCTGTATTGGTACTAAATGACAGCTAAATAACACCTTAGGAGTAATTATTACTTCTATTTTGGCGTTACCTACATCAACAAATCATTTCTGCATTCTATATTTATTATTTTTACTATCAAGGGATTACTTAAAATTATAATGCTGTTTACAAATATCTGCTTGTGCGCTACTTTTCAGGGCATTCTACATTAGCATCATCAGACCCAAGTGCACCAGCCGGTCTCGCAACAAACGCCCTGGTGTTCATGCTTGGAGAAGTTACGTCCAGGTGGAAACAGACAGTAGCATACCACTTTTCAGGCAAATAATGCATTGCTCTGTAACTTCTAGAGGACAAAATTAGTTTATCTAGCCAGCAGTGACACATTGTTCTCTCTCGTTATACACTTTCTGTTTAAGTGAATGTCAGTAGATTGCAAGAGTAAATAAGCGAGCTTATCATAAAACTTTAGGCCTTGCCGCCACAGTGAAGCAGTTATTATGGTACTCGACTGCTGGCCCAAAAGATGTGGGTTCGATTGCAGCGGCAGCGGTTGCATTTGGATGGAGGTGCAATACTAAAGGCCCATGTATTGTTCAATGTCGGTGCACTCTAAAGTACCCCAGGTGGTCATAATTATTCAGAACCCTCTGCTAGGCCATGACTCGTATTCATATCGTGGTTTTGGCGCAATACCTGCTAAGCAGGTATTGGCCATACTCTTTGACATCATCAGGAAATGGGAAGCAGTTGGTCTGTCTGTAGACTGTGTAACTTCTGACATAGGGACCAGAAACCAGGCCATTTTAAGACTGTGCAGTATAATGGCCACCAAGTACGGGCGCCCTCGGACCACATGTGTTCATCCCTGTGATGAAGGCCGCACCCTGCACTTCCTTGCGGATACAGCCCACCTTCTGAAAAACTTGCGTGGTCATCTGGTGAGGCCGCAGAAGATAGTTCGGGATGGTGAGACTGTGGTCAAGAAGAAGTTGCCAACGAATGACGTAAGGTACTATGTTGCTATGTAAGCAGTCAGTGCATGGCATCTGGTTGTCACGTAGTCGCCAAGAGAAATTAATTCCTTTGACTGCTTTTTTTTGCATGACCACGCGTTATAACACTTCAAGGCAAATGCAAATAAACATCCTCCTATGTGCTAAAGTGGTTGCTTGAGCGCATTGCTACGACATCTTGGAGGGAAACAGCACGAAAGACGGAAGACCAGGCAGAGACCAGAATGTTGAAGTGTCCTTTTCTGCCTTGCCTTCCATCTTTCAAGCTCTTTCCCTCCATGTCACCAATGTGCACAGCTGTATGAATGCTTCTGCTTGCAATTGCCAATTAACCCTGCCAGAATGCCTGCATAAGGGGCTCTACCATGTTCAAATACAACTTAAAGTACATGAAAGACAAATGTGAAAGCCAAACAAAGCACACACTGTCCACATTTCTGCAGGTTTGATGGTTTATGCCTTTCAAACCGTCAACATGACACACCAAATGGATCAGCACATTCTGATAGCCCCATGTTGCATTATATGGCTCTATCTTATACCTGCATATTTCCACATTTCATCGCCTCTGTTCCTCTGCTGTTGACTGCACCCCTTCTGTTATGCTGATCGATGGCCTGTTATCTACTGCAGGCATAACTTGCTCAACTTCAGGTCACTAATTCAAACTGGCTCTGTTATATGATTTACAAGAATTTACTCTCTTCAGTTAGTGGTAACTACTCGCACTACTCTTCGCATTTATAAACATTACCTATATACTTTTTTCTATCCTTCAGTGCAGTCCTTAGCTTCCTCATGAACTTCTTTGCTTGAAATGAATGCACAATAGGTAAATACGAGTAGGGTGAATACAGCACTTTCAGTCCTGAGGGATACTAGTGAGCTGCCAGTCACAACTTAGAAGAGCCTACAATATAAGTATTGACGTGTCATATGCATTTCTATACTTACTTGTGAGCTTTGCTGGTTAGTCTGAAATGGCGAAAACCTGAAAACACATCGTAAAGATTGGCAGAGAAATGGTTTCATTTATGCAAGTTTTTACTATATTTCAAATGAGCTAAAAATTGTTATGTACAGTTTTCCTGAATTTTTATAATGCAACAAATTCATGTGTTATTATTATCACATAAAGAGCAAATTTGACTATAATGACTCGTTTTCCTATAAGGTCAGCTTAAAGTATGTGGAGCATCTGTGCAAGATCGACGAACAGCACAGCCTCAAGCTTGCCCCGCGTTTAAGGCAGAAATATCTAAACCCAAGCCACTTCGACAAAATGAATGTTGGCACAGCTTGTGCCTTGTTCGACCACAGTATCTCTGTTGCTCAGCGGCTTCTGGTTGAGCAGAAAAAAATTTATGAGAAAGTTGTAACAACGGCTTCGTTTTTAGATCAGGTGTTTAGGTGGTTTTCCCTAATGACATCAAAGACACTGACCTTGGCTTTGAGTGATTTGTGCCCACAAAAGGGCAAGGAGGTTAAAATATTTCTTCACAATTCTATTGAGATGTTTAGGAAACTTGACATTTTCGACCACAGTCGGCCTAAGGCATCGTGGAAGCCAGTGCAGACTGGCATGATATTAACAACTACTACAGTATTAAATCTTCGCCAGTGGTATGTCAAGTCCAAAGGCTTGAAGTTCCTTCACCTGAGTCGCTTCTCGCAAGACGCCCTAGAGAATCTCTTTAATGTCAAAGGAGCCAAGTCCCCTGTCCCCAGAGCTCGGGAATTTAGGTACACGCTGAGACTCATTGTGCTTGCACAGTCTTTTCAGCCAAGCAAGCATGGCAGCTATGACACAGATGACTGTTCAATTAACAGATTTTTGGAGCTCAACACCAGACTCTAGGGCTCAGCTAGATGATGTAAAAATACATGCCATGCTTGAAAATCTTGAGTCAGAAGAGCAGCAATCGCTAGAGTACCTGGCAGGGTACAATGCTCGAAGCGTCGGTAAGAAGTATGAATTTTGGGACCTTTGCAAAGGCACGTTGACTGGAACTGACGCTGCTCGGGCTGGCTTGCTTTTGCAGTTGAAGAATTATGCACCAAACAAGCAATCGTTATGCATACCATCAGCATCAGTCATGTCCCTCATGGAATGCATGGAGAGTTACTTTAGAAAAAATGAAGAGTCACAAGTAGCAGGAAAACTTCCACTCAAGCAAGTTGCTCACGTGATTTCGGCAATGGAACCTGCATTTTCATCCCTACTATTTTTATGCCACAAAATTGCTGATAAAGCTGTGTAACAGTTGTTGTTGTGTAGACTGAGGTTTAGTTTGCGTAAAAGGAATGAAGAAGTGCAGAAGAAAGCAACACAGCAAGCAAAAAGTGCATCAAAAAGTGTGGGAATGCGTGTAGCTGTTAGTAATGTTAAGTAAGATAATTTTTTCTCGTGCTTTGTAATGTTTTTCTGTGGGTTTTTTATTTGTGTGACAAGTTCCATTTTCACAGTGGTCATACGAGAGCTATCAGTATTATTTGCTGCTGACAGCATCATTTAGTGTTGTGTAAATTCCTTGGTATACATTGTTCTGTGCATTTTTATGTGTATAAGCTGGCTTACTCTCAAACTAATGAAGCCACTTTAGTTTTTAGAAGAAAGCTGAAGCTCCCGCATTTATTGTCTGTTTAATTGATTCGTTGTAAATCCCTAATTACAATTGCAGTTTTATTTTTCACTACTTTATTTGTACGTAATACAAGACATTTTGATACTATTTACTTCTGCGTAATGGGATTATTTAGAGCTGTGTCATTTGCACATAGTAATAATGGCGTTAACTTACATCTTCATGTGCTATTTTCAAACCAGATTTATAACCTATTTTAAGGAGACCATGGCACCGAATTCGCAAACTCTATTCATGCATTGCATGTTGAGCAGCACATCTGTGAGCAAGCAGAAATATATTAGCATAGTTTGCTGTGACAGCGAATTTATATTTGGTTTTTTCAATTTAACTATACAATTACGTAGTACCACTGCGTGGTGACGAAGCGAATACTCTGGGAAATCATTAGAAGCAACTCAGGTACAACAAGCATTTCTTGAAGGTCATGCATTTACACACTGCACATAAAGGAAGCGATTGCAAGAGCTGTAAATGGCTTGTTTATGACGCGTCATTGTTTTTATAGTACTTTCTTAGTGATTTTTCATGCCTTCTACTCCAACGTGCCAACACAATTTAAGGATGACACCCTTGATGCTTCATGCCAAAATGGAAGTTGCTGCGTGTGAGAAGAGAGTTGCAGCAGCGTTTTAAAACTTCATAAAATGTGAGCTTAGAGTCCATAATTGTTTGTGCATAATGAAACTGGGCTCTCTACTTTGTTATAATCTTAGATTTAGAATGGAAGGGCTACAGTAACACGGCACCTTTAAGATATTTGCAAAGCTTAGGGCAGATGTTTTGAATATTTAATTTTTTGTCGGGCTTAATGATTGCAAACTCTCTCTTGAGCTAAGGAACAAGGGAGCACACAAGCCGGCAGTGCTTTACAAGTCATTAATCAGTAACATGAGAAAATGCGAACTGTTCAGTACTCGCAACGGCATAGTAATGGACAAAATATACGAGGGTACTTATTCAATCTTAAGAGATTGTTATGCATGTCCATGATCACTGAAGCATGAGAAGTTACTCATTGCACAGGTCTTGACAGTGAGCTCTACAGGTAGAATATATGTGGCCAATGAGATGTTAGAACCTCGTACTGTGCAAGTGTTTTTAACCATTATTCTGCACTTTAGAAAACGTAGAGTTTCATAGAAGATTTACTTGGATAACAACTGGCGAGATGAGCAGCCAGAGCTTCAACCCTAAATTTCAACAAGGTAGTCCTCTTGTTGAGATGCTAACTTTAGGGCATTGCTTTCCTTGTTTTGCTCAGAATTCTCCGGTAATGATGTTATGGAGTTAAATGCTGCTGCCAGCACGTCTGATAATGTTCGTGTCAGTTGCTTGCTACCATGTATAAACTTCGGCCATAATTTCTGCAGCTTCAATTCACCACTACAGCTGTAGCTGTCAACAAATGTCTTGACATTGTGCTAAAACGCTGTTGTTTGTGTCAATGTAGCTTCACTGTGCTGTGCATGTGAATCTCCCACAATCTGGCTTTCGCTTTTACAACCTTGTTGCCTGCGGATATGAGAGAAAGTGCAGATAATATCTGCTTTTCTCAGGTGCTCTCGCAATCATATGAGCACTTCGTGTATCAATAAATAAATATTGACTATTTGCCTTTGCGTATGTCTTTGTGATTGTATCCTTAATGAAAACCAACAGATAACGAAGCCAAAGCACACAGCTATATGCACAGTTTGTATACGCTTGCTATTCTGGAGGTGCTAATTTTGGCCGCTGCATAAAGCAATTGAGCAGAATAGTAAGGTGCCCTCCCAGCAAAAGGAAGCTGCAAAAAGTGCTAGAAGCAAGTAGCTGTTCTTCCACGCCTGGTCCAGCAAGCTATTGAAAGCCTGGAGATCCCAATAGCCATTATGTCTCTAATTTTTCTCGTATGTCATTTTTTACCAATGGTACAGTAAAAGGAGAGTGAACTTCAAAAAACATGTTTCCAATTGACGTGTTTTTTTTGGTTACACTTTCAACATCCCTTATTCTAATCACCTTACCGGCCGTTATCCTAAATGCTGTATTGGTAATTATGTAATTCTGGTAACTTGTCTTCTCGGGGGAAGATGTGTCATCTACAAAAATACTATGCGACTTGAAAATAAATCCACTCCTGTTCAGGCACCGGGAATGCAGACAAAACAATAATGTGGAACAAATTTATATAGCTACAAATACACTGCAACTTTTACAATATCTGCAGCATGAATTGGTCTTAAAGGAACACAGCTGCACACACAGTTTACGCATGCCCGCCCAAAAACATTCCAGATCTCTTGTGAATGAACTTTTCAAATAGCTTATATCTTTGACAGAACTGAGAAATTGGCAACTGCGCGTTCGCAAATAATACAAGACTTGCACGGGACCCTTTAAATTCCGATCGGAATGAGGTTTCTTGATCCGCACTGAGACGCAGAGGGGAGCTGATCGCAGTAAATAAATTCGACCTTGAACGGGATTGCATGTGGTCGTGCGGCACGTTTTGAATAGAACGGCAAATTGCCAGTGCAGTAGTGTTTATCACCTACAGCCGCACGACTACGGCCCCATAGAGCTAATACGCCTGTAACCACAACACTCCGAGCTGCCCACATAAGCGGCTGCTGTCGTACATCCCAGACACATAAATACGAAAAGCCGTGTCGTAATAATACGGTGACATGACCAAAATCAACCTGCCGACAAGCAAGCGTTGTATATATCTGCTTTCTTGTACACTTAGACAATCAACCTCAGTACGCCAACGAGTACGCGAACACCGACCGCACAAACTGCATACACGACGATCTCGCGCAAACATAACCTCAAGATCCACCCAATGCGCAAGTACATAGCATTTAATACAAATGCACCAAGTGGGTGTACGATTGTTACCAGCCCCGGACCTTGCGAACAGACCAGTTGACGGAAAACAAGCCTTGTAATGCCATGAAGAGCGTTCGACAGCATCGCAACCATCGCCACAGATGCCATATACAGCTACGAAGCTTGCTGCTCATAACAATCGTTACGTTCATAACAATCGATACTCCTGAATCACTTGTGGTGTCCCCTTGTAGAAACACACGAAAAATATTACAGTTGCATCGAACGGAACGCGATATTTAAGCGTGAGAAGTCGGGTCTTCTCAACGCTCGCTAGGAATGCGTCGAACAGCCCGGAAGAAAAATGGCCGCCACCGCTCAATGTTGCCCGCGTACAGCCTACTTTTGCGGTACTCTGATTTTTTTCCCAGTGACTCTACCTCGTCTACTGGCGCAGCGCCATTATGTGGCAGTGCGAGCAGAGGTGGAGCACGCGCTCGACGGCCTGAAAAGACCGTTCGCCTGGGCACTGAAACATTGAGGAGGCCCTGGCTGGGCGGAAAGCTGAGGTTCTCAACCCGCCAGTGTAAGTTATTCGAGCAAAGCAGAATACAAATTAATTGCTCGATTGATTGATATGTGGGGTCCAACGTACAAAAACCCCCACATGAGTATGAGAGACGCCGTAGTATAGGGCCCCGGAAATTGCCACCACTTGGAATTCTCCAACGTGCACTCAAACCTGAACACATGGGCCTAGAGCATTTTCGCCCCCATTATTAGCAAAAGATCGCTCAACTTCAAGCACATAGCTCGGTTGTTGGTCACTTTGCTGCGAAGGTAAATCTTCAGTTTTCGAAGGCACGAAAATGTGCGATCGCAAGATGATAATGCCGGTATCATCCCAGTGATAACACCTAGTTTGTGCAGTTCGTGAAAGGCTAACTTATACTCAGCCAAGACAGTCACGAATTCCAACAATGTTTCGATCTTGCCCTTTATTTTGGCTTTGATGCACTAGAGAAGTTTAATTACCAACATGCACTCAACTTCACCGCTGACCATGTCACATGCACAGTGCCCAAGAAAAGGCTTGAGTAAAGCCATAAAGATCTCTCCTTGAAGGCGAGGGGAGCTGAATCAGCAGAGTGAATTGCTATTCTCCGTAAATCGCTTAGTCGCTTTCACAATGAGGTAGTCTAAAATGGGCAGAAGAAGTTTGACTCTGATTGTTTTAATTGAATATCAGCATTATTTTTTAGCGGGCCGTCCTTCACTACATGCAAACTGCTACAAATAAGGTGGAAGGCACTTCGTTCTCTAATTTTCCTTTTGAGGCACCCTGTTCTCCTCAGAAATATTGCAGGCAGTGTTGTACACTTTTGTATACAACTGAAATGAAAGCTTGTTCTTTGTTTCTTTCTGATTTGGGAACCAGTATCCTGTTACAAGTTCATGTAATGCGAACAGAACGCGTTATTGCTACATTTGAAAAGCTGGAACGTGTCGTTACATTTGTGTTACGTTTAACGTTTTGGATATAGCAATATCATGTAGTTTAACCCTGAAGCGAAATAATGTAAGCAACTGAAAGGTCACATCAAGCTACCTATATTATACAAACTCTACCTTATTGACAGCAGCTTATACGCTGGTAAAGGAAATCAAGAAATAAACATTCCGAGAAGAATTTTTCAGAGATTAGAGGCCATACTACAATCGTGTTTAACTGCTGATTGCGTGTTCCTCAATTTTAAGTACCCCTCATAGGGCAGCCTTGCCGCGGTGGTTTAGTGGCTAAAGTAGTTGGCTCCCCACCCGCACATCGCGGGATCGAAGCCCGGCTGCGGCGGCTGTATTTTCGATGGAGTCGAAAGTGCCATAGGCCCATGTACTGAGATTTGTATGCACGTTTAAAAATTTCCAGAGCCCTGCACTACGTCGTCTCTCATAATCAAATTGTGATTTGAGGACGTTAAACCCCACATATCAATAAAAAATCACACATAATGCATTTTCCATGTCGGTCTCTAAATGTGCAGTGAACTTCAGATATTCTAATAGAAGTCTCCACTTATGCACCAATATAAATATTTCTTTCCACAGGACACCGTATCGAAAGGGACAGCTTTTAGGCGTTTAATGAGTTCATATTCAATGTTTGAGTGGTAGTAGGAAACGATGTTCAGGAAACAAATTTGTAACTTAGTGAAGTCTCCTGTAATAGTCGGCTCACATATTCCTGAGTATTACTCTCTGCGTATTTCTGTCTTCTCTCGTTCTTATTAAATCTTTCTATATGTCTCTCTCTATCTCTCTGTTTATTGTCTCGCCTTCTTTCCCTTTTTCTCGTTCTATTTCTTTTTTTTCTATCTCGCTTTGTAATTTTTGTGCTCACTCACCCATCTTTTTTCTCTTCTTCATTACCACTTCTGAACTCCTTGCTATAGTATCGAAACCGTGCTACGCTCGCCTAGCGTGTATGCATATTGTGAAGGAACGCATAGCCAATCATTTCTTTGACATTTCACGTCATTAGCATGGTCACGCAGCTAAGATATATACGAGTAAATTGAAAGTCCGACACTACGTGATTTGCCTAGTTGGAGTGCATAAACATACTTACCGCATTTGTAGCGTATGATTGGAAAAGGTCATTACTAATATGTTCACTCTATAGTTGAATAGTGATTCTTTAGTGGTGCTCGTCATTGGACTGTTATTCTAGCGGAATGAACATACAGTTTTCTGTACTTAATTCATTTATTCTTTTATTCATATGTTCAATAAATACCGTGACAGAAAAAAACTAACTAGATAGCATGATAGGTACGACACTCGCTTTCTGATCGTGCATAAGTGGTTTCAAATCTCACCTCGCCGGGAATTTTTTCCTCCAAGAAATTCTTTCTTTATTTATATTCTCTATAATCGTTCTTTCTCCCATTGTAGTTATGGTATTCCACATTAGGCAATTTTTTTTCTACGACAGACGGCATAACTCGAGCTTAGGAGCTGTGCTGAAAAAAACAACTGTCAATTTAGCACGTGGTCGGTCTCGGTGTCACGTGCTTCCCGGCGCCTATTGCGGGCGCTTTAAAGAGTAAACCAGAACTCATCACAGTCACGTATCTGGCATGGTCGGTCATCCGCCTTGTTCTGCATGATATGCTGCCTGCGTACGCACACCTGCTGGCTGGCGTGACACGTTTAGAGAAGGGACGCCGTTACCCCAGCTGTTCCGTCGTAAACGTTACGAGTTACCGTTACAGTTTGACTGATCCTGATTGAAACGATGGCGTTGCTTCACTCTTACAAAAAAAAAAAAACAGTTTCTGGAACGTCTTTCCGTACAACACTGACTGCAGGTTTTCGCCATTGCAGTGTGAAATGTGCTCTGTGAGTTTTTCATATAGAAGAACTCGCCAATGACAGTGCTTGCTTTAACGCATGCCTGACTTATAATGCAGTCTTTGCACTGCAGTAGGTTCGAAAGAACCTTAAGGCAGCTGAGAACCTTAGTAAATAAGCGTTAATAGAAGAGAAACGAGAAGTTTATTTACTGAAGCAGAACCCCAGCCTCCGTTGCCCGTCTGCTGTTCATAGCAATAACTTCAGTGAGACATACGTTGATGACACGGAAGCTTTTCATTCTAGTTGTTCAAGATGCTATGTGCGATTCCCATCGTGTATTGCTTAGACGCTGCAGCTCTATAACTGTCAGACAATTTTTATGCACATTTGCATACGGGCAATAAACTACAGATTCACTTAGGAAGACATAAAGGCGTTGCAAAATGGTAAAACATTTTCTCACTGGTATTGTTGCTTTCAAGACATTCGTGACGACAAAATTGATACGGTGGTTCATGCAATGCACGTAAAAAGAGCCTGTGTGCGCTACTCCCTGTCTGAACAGCGCCCAGACACCCCTCGAGGCACCACTCATCACACTTGCACCGCTAATTGTTATGCCCAGCTTACTATGATCTATGCCGCAGCAATTGAATCTTCCCTTCACGTAACCTAAGAGGGACTTTGCATCCAACTGCTCCGCGTTGTGTAAATGAAAGAACAGCTCAGGTACCACACTATTGACGTGAAACCATCTTTTTTATGTTCTTGGTTTCATCAACTATAACTGAGAAACACTGGAAGCTTTCCTTCTCTTCTTTCGTACTTGTTATTGTGAAGTGACTGAGAATTTCAATGATCTGGTCTTGTCACGAATAACGAACGTACTTCGCGTTCGCCGCAGCACTCTTCAGTTTCGTTCTTTCAATGTCGTCATATTTAGCAGACGAGATCAAGAGCTCAAATAAGTTTTTTCTTGTTTTCATATGTGACACCATCACCGTGGCCCATCCGAGTGATTCTCTGAACGGCAGAAACTCGCAGTATATCCGGAATTCGTCATACACAGATGCATGTTTCATGCACCTCCCTGCAATACGCTTGACCGAGATAAGTTACTACCGACTTGCCTAGTCCTCTGACTGTATCTGCAGCGTAAAAGACCCACGATGCCTGGCAAGTCTTATGCACAGTTGGTATTTGTGCTTTCTGAAACCAGCGCTTTTTGTGGCTGTTTTCAATTACTGTATCCACCATCGACAAGAGCATATTTTTTATTTGCATTAGTCGAAAACACTCTGCAACGTTAAGAGCAAGCTGCATCAGCCTGCGCGCTGTACTCCAACCAAAAAAACAGGTGGTACCATTTCAAGGTAAAGGTACTGTACTTATGTGGAAATTCGTTCAAAATTGGATGTGCGGGTTGGTCTGTCTTGAATTTCGAAATTCCCGAGTGGCCGGCCTGGTCGACATCCACATCACAGTGGGTATGTTTTGTCGCAGAATGAGGTTCACTCCTTGCTGCACACGATGCGGAAAGCTCGTTAGGTTCCCTGTCTATATGCATCGAAGAGGACGGGCAAGCTGTCGTCAGATGCAATGCTATACACAGTCTCTTAAACTGGAATCGAAACAAAGCCTTGGGATTTTTTTTGTTCGTGAAGCGTCTCTTAATCTTCTGTTATTGAAGCGGAAAGCACGGGAGCGCGGGACGCCAGTTTGCTTGGCCTTCTTGCTCGAAGTAAAAAAAAAAGTCGGCTGTAGCAACGGAACGTATCTGCCTGCCATAGACGGTTATCATGACAAAGCTAGCCGCAAGTAGGCACAAGCGGCGGTCATTTCCCCTTCTCCCCTCCTGGCTATAAAAGCCCGAATCTACGATCAATAAACGTCCCTCCTTATGCTTGCACTAGACTCGTCTCATTCGTGGATTGGAGCGCACGTTGGGTGATAACTTACGACGCAACAGTATCAAGAAAGGCGGAAAAACCATCAATCAAAAACGAGCCAGCCGACAGGGACCGAGCAGTGGCGGCGGGAAGAATTGTTCTCATGGCGCATCAACAGCAACCGGATTATGAAGACGAAAGGGAAAACTGGAAAGCGTACATTATGCCCCGCCGCGGTAGTCTAGAGGCTAAGGTACTTGGCTGCTGACCCGCACGTTGCGGGTTCGAATCCCAGCTGCAGCAGCTGCATTTTAGATGGAGGCGGAAATGTTGTAGGCCCGTGTGCTCAGATTTAGGTGCACGTTAAAGAACCCAAGGTGGTCTAAATTTCCGGAGCCCTTCACTACGATATCTCTCATGATCATATGGTGGTTTTCGGACGTTAAGCCCCACATATCAATCAATCAAGCATTCAATATAAAAGCAGAGGCTTACTTCAAAGTGACGGGCATCAGCGACCAGGTCAAGAACAGGGCATTGCTTATCGCGGCGCTGAACACAAGAACCGTGCAAGTTCTCGTGGGACGGATGACACCAAGGACGCCCAATGCGCCCCCTTTGATGTAGCCAAGACACTGGATGATTACTTCGACCCAAAGCACCACATTTATACGAAAAGTTTTCGTATTTTAAAACGCTCTCAAAAGGAAAGTGAGCCTGTTTACGAATTTGTTCTGGAACTAGGAGGCTTTGTCGACAACTGTAATTTTGGCTTAATGATAGACGAATGCTTTGTGATCGTAATATACACGGTTCAGCGCATTGCAGAAGCATTTGCTGGCCATGGAAACTTTAACACGTCAGAAAGCGCTCGCAGCTGAAGCGGCGGAAAAAAGGGTAAAAAAATAAGCTCACAGGTAACAGTGTTTAAGGTTGATGCGTGACAGAGAACGAAAAAAAAAATTCGTGTTAGAATGCAGCCGGTGTGGCAGCAGCAAGCACAGAAGCAATGATTGTGGTTAGTTGAGAGCAAGGTGCTACAGCTGCAGTAAGTTAGTGTGTATTGCTAAGAAGTACTCGAGCGATGCCCACAATCTAAGGTCTAGGTCAAGCAGGCGAGCACCTGGGGTCGTATACGGACAAGCTCTGGCAGTAAATGCTCACTCAAATATCGACTTTGAAGATGCCATGCATGTCTGGACACCAAGCTCTGCACGTATTGCGCAATTGGGACTGTCTATCAAACACACTTCCACTTGTCGTGGAGTGGACAGGGCAATGCACGCAGATACTGGCTCTCCAGTGTATGTAATAGGAAGGTATATTTTTGAGAAACATTGACAACAATGGACAAATTTGAAGCCTACAAACATTAGGCTATCATAGAACCTCAGATAAATTCCAGTGCTGGGGAAATGCGTGTGTCGGTGTCGTATAATGCCAAGCCCTCTGACTGTCCCTCGATTATACTAGACTGTACAGGTCCCAGACTAAGCGGACGTAACTTGATCGCCCACATTTAAAAGTCAGGAATTCAATTATTCAACCCAAGGACCCAGCCGGACACCCATTCGAGAACAACCACACCTGCTGTAGAGGACATCCTTGCCGAGTTTCAAGACGTGTTCGAGCCGGAAGTCAGAGGGGTTTATGGGCCCCTGGCGCGCCTACTGCTAAAGGAGGTAACCGCACCAAAAGTTTGCAAGGCTCGTTTTCTTCCTTCCGCTTTACAGGATAAGATAACGCAAGAATCGAACAGGCTTGTGTCAGAGGGAGTGTTGTCACCCGTCACACACTCGCAGTGGGTTAAGCGCGAGACAGACGCGCGATTTTCTCTGCGATTCGGCGGGCGGTGCGACGATGCGACTGCCGGAGTGGTGACGTCTTGTGACGTTTCGTGACGTATCATCGCGTCGCACCGCCGCATAGCCGGTGCGGCGAGCATCAAACCGGCCAGATATTTTCGTCGCAGCATCGCACCGCCGCATTGCAGCCGCCAATCACAGCGCGAAGAAGAAAACGTCACGATGACGTGCCACGAAGCAGGTGAACCAGCTAGTGGAGCTGCTATATTGCCAAACTTTTGTGCTGACAAGATAGCTGCATCGGTGCCGGCAGTTTCGACAAAGCCATGAGTATAGAAGTGGCCCGATTTTCCACTTAATTATTAATTTCACTTGTGCGGCAGGAGCCGGCACTGTGGAATCAGCGCTCGGCAACGTCACCACTCCCGCAGTCGCATCGTCGCACCGCACGCCGAATCACAGAGAAAATCGCACGTCTGTCTCGCGCTTTACGCACAGTGTGCCGGTTGTGAAAAAGGACGGCACCATAAGATTTTGCGGTGATTTCTAAGTCACTTTGAACCACGGTGCAAGAATACTTTAGGTGAGCTAATGTCACGAAGCGAGCGCTTGGTGGGGAGGGACCGATTATGTTCTCGTTTGTGGCGTGCCGATAGATGGCTCGCCGGACATACGACCGTGGCGGGCTGCTGACGAATCCCGCAAAATACATCCGACACATGAGCGATGGTTTCCAAATATAAGAAAACTGTTTAATTGCGTGATATTGATCACGTGACACGCAAAGAGCGGCGCCGCGAAATAGGGGTTGATAAGACAGGAAGTTGACAGTGCGGCGAGGGTGTTGTGGCGACGATCAATGAGCATCGCTACTTTTCTACAACACGGGGATTTCCTACATCAAGAAGGGGGTGGGGGAGGGGAAGCTGCGGCAAAGATTTTAGAGCCATCTACCAGGCTCCCAGTGAAGGAGAACATTTTCGGGCAGCGGATTGTCCCGGCGTTTACTCACCTAAAGCATTCTTGTGCCGTAATTTGTAAGATTGAGCAATACTCCTTTCCTCTGATTCATGATATGTTTGCTAGCCTGAACGTAGGCAAGTACTTCAGCACCCTCCAGTTACGCGATGCGAGTAATCAAATTCTCTTGTATGAAGACTCACAGAAGTTTTGCGTTAATCAACACGCACCGCGGGCGATTTGCGTATACAACAGATTGCCGTTTGGGATCGCTTCAGCACCAGCTATCTTCCAGCGGAAAATTGACTGCTTAGCAGGGTTTATCAAGAGTGCAGGCTTACCTGGATAATGTTTTGGTATAGGAACGTGGCCAGAATTTACGCCATTCTGGCCAGATGAACGTGCCAGAATTTACGGCTAGTGATGCAACAATTTAAACAGTGGGAAAAAAACCTCGCCTTGAAAGATGCAAGTTTTGCGAACATTCTGTCACATAACTGGGGAACATAATAGATCAATAAATTTTCCACTTGATGGAAAAACATGTGCCAGCAATCTCGAAGGCTGCAGAACCACAAAATGTCAGTGAATCGTGTTCATTTTTGCTGATTCTCACATACTATTCCAAGGTACTGCTTAACATGTCATCTCTGCTAGCATCACTGTACCAGTTTCTCGAAAACCATTCGCGTTGGAAATGGGAAAACGTGAAAAAAAGCAGTGTTTCTGACGGCGAAGCGCAATCTTCGGGAGGCTGGAGTGCTTGTACACTTCAATCCCAAGAAACCACTGAAACTAGAATGTGATGCATAGCCGCATGGTATTGAAGCTGTATTGTTTCACACTGATGGCAGTGCAAACAGACCCATCGGGTTTTGTTCCCGAACACTGACGAAAGCCGAGCGAAATAATTCGCAGCTGGAGCGAGAGGCTCTTGTTCTGGTGTTTGGTGTATCTCAGTTTTGGAACTATTTTGGAGGCCACGAATTCATCTTGGTCATCAACCAACAGCCGCTTCTGGGCATCCTGCAGTCTGACAGGCCTACACCATCTCTGGCTACTGCTCCTATCCAGCGGTGGGCGTTATATCTTGAAGGATTCCACCACAGGCTACAATACTGCTGTGGCAAGCTGCTCATCAATACAGATGCCCTGAGCCGCTCACCCCAAAAGAGGAACAAGTCGGAGGCCGGAGGTTAGCCTCCTGATTGTCTCCAAGTGTTGGAAGCCTTCTCAGTCGGGACAATTTCACTGACGGAGATGAAACGACAAACGGCAATCGACCAAATCTTACGAAAGTCGTACGATATGGTCTGCACGGATAGCCAGAAAAGAGGGCTATGGAAGTGGACATGAAAACATTTTTTAATCGCAGATTGAAGTTGTCCGTAGCACATGACTTATTGTACTGGATTCGGAGAGTTGTGATTCCAGAAAAACTGCTCGCACGAGTGTTGGAACACTTGCACGAAACACACCAAGGCTCCTCTATCTTGAAGGCAGTCGCCAAATCATCTTTTTGGTGGCCGAGACTTGATATCTATGTTGAACAGCTATCCGCTTAATGCAAAGTATGTATTGCAAACCTGGCGATGTCGGAAGCCGCACCGACAAGGAACGGCCTAAGACTGAGAAGAGCAAGAATACACACTGACTTTCTTGGGCCGGACGTGGGTACAATGATCTGTGTGCTTCTAGACGGCCACAGCAAGTGAACAACGGCTGCTTCTATGAAGAGAGCAAGCACCTCCGCTACTGTGAGCTGCTTGAGGAATATGTTCTGTCGAGTCAGTATTCCCCATACCTTCGTAACTGACAATGGCACAAGATCCACATGTGCACGCCTGGACACCACCCGCAATCAAATGGTTTAGCGGAAAGGACTGTTCGCCCTATTCACAACAACCTCAAAAATACGAGCAATAGGAGCAAAGGAGATAACCTGAATTGTCTTCTTTTTAATTATAGGTGGACTCCTTTCAGTTTTGAAAAATTCCCTTCGAAGTTATCTTGGTCTACCACATCCGTTTCTACTTGAACGGATAAGACTCCTCCCCCACCCCGAATTCACGCAGGGTCTACAAAAACGGACGAAGGGACGGTGCAAGTGAACGTTGCCGTTAATGTCTGTCATTATGGGCTGGGATACAAGCGGACTCCGTGAAGAACCGTATCCTTCTCCTGAAGGGTCACCATTGACACACCTGAGGGAACCCTATAACGGCACGCTGATCAGATGTGCTTCACGCAGTAAAGTCTGGTGCAGTGTCAAACTGATCAAGAAAGAAGGACGAGACAGAATCATCCACGAAGCAGGTATGGCCATCTGTCCAGGGGCCGACACAAGACAACCCACCTGCGGATGCTGGCGAAATACCACTACGTCGTTAACAGCGTCAGCTGTAACCATCACAGTGTCTTTATATTATTAGGGAGAGAAATGTAGCAATGCCACTTATCTGGCTGCCATCGTCACTTATCACCACACAGCGAAACGAGGGCACAAGCAGTGCTCACTTCCTCCTCTCCCCTCCTGGCTATAAAAGCCCGATTCTACGTTCTTATGCTTGCACTTGACTCATCTCTTTTGGGGATCGGAGCGTGCGTTGGGCGATAACCTACTCATAGAGAAACATACTTACATAAGGAGCAGACACTCCCGTAGGGCCCTGCGGCCCAGCTACTGCGTTGCGTTCAGCGCCACGAGTTCTTAGTGAGACCCGATAATGTCTTCAACATAAAAAAATATAAAAATTTTTTTCCGACGATCGCATTTGAAGCCGCAACCTCATGCTCCAAAGGCGAGTGTCTTTTCCGCTAGGCTACACACTCATGCTTCCGCGACAGGAATATATGTACACTACATCTAAACCACATGATTGTACGCCTTTGTGCAAAACAAATGCAGAAAAAGAACACTTTCTTGTCATACTTTGTTGTTTTCTGTTGTAAGGCATTAAAAGTCCTCAGCGGGACATGATGTAGAACAGATAAGGGAAAATTTCACAAATTAGCAAAATTTGTTGGCGAAAGTTGATGCCAAACATGAGTATTTTTTGTACTTCTGATAGGGCTAATACATGTGGTAATAGAAAAATAAAAGCAAGGATGGGTACGCCATTTAGCAGTGGGTCAGACCCTTCTTTCTTGGGCCGCAAAAAGGCTCCAGTTGCCACTCTTTATATACTATATTTCTGTATGACTCACTAAGCAACACACCTTTTTTGAGACATACTAAAACAGCCCAAAGCCTTCTAAGGTATAATGCACGCTGAGGAGGTGGTAAGACAGGCTGGCGTTCCATTCCGTCTTGGGAACACTGCTTTGGAGCGAACATATTAAAGAAAAATACTCTCACAGTGTAAGAATAAGGCTGTCTGACGTCGTGGGAGCGAGCGGATGAATCGAACACCGCGGCATTTGGTCCGCTTTGTTTATTGACGCACGGCTTTGCGGCCACCGAAAGACGACACGCGTACCTGCATGCTCGTTGTTTTTGCTTTGGTCCCACTGCGTTTCAGTGATGCACGTGGGATCTCTGCATGGCCAGAGTATGTCGAGTTGCCGAGCAGAGTTCGCAGGAAAAGACATTGAAACGTGATCCATATATGATCTTCTAAGGTGTCGAGCCCACGTTGTTGGCGGCGCCTGTGTTCTATTGTTCGCTTGTGGAGGACACGTGCATTTTGCATGGTATATTCATGCTGTCTTGAGTTACTCAGCGCTCGTGGTTATGCGATCCCAGCAGGGTGATGCGTTGTCTCTCTGGTAGTGGTTTGTGAGAGGAAGGCGCCTCGAAAACACGATATCGCATTCGAGACACGAGCTTGCTGATTTTTTTTTATTGCGCCTGTTAGCGCTTTCTTTCAAGCGCCGCTTTATCACAGGTGAGTGGGTAATTGCTTGTTGTAAAAACATTCCAGTAATTTCACATTTTGTTTCAAACCGCCTCTCTTGGGTAAGCTTTCTAGGCTCTTGATGGGCAAAAGGGGGCAGGCGAGAGACCTGGGGGAGGAGGGCTCTAACCTACCGGTGCCCCCCACTGGTGCTGCCTCTGTTCCAAAGGACCGATACAAACCCTATATAGCGATTGTGTGATGGCGTCAGAAGTGTCCGATGCTAAAGCTCTCTGAAAACTCACCTTTTTATTCAAATTGCGTTTCCGGAAGAGCATCAAGCTCCTCCCACGCAGTAGCGTTTTTAAAAAGTTAGCTTTGCCGCAATGCAACGCTCTCAAGCGCTGAAACAAATTGTAAATTTCAAGGGACAGGGGAACGTTGGTTATATGAGTGGGGTTCAGCAGCTTGAATTTCTATTTTTAGTGCGATAGCAATTATATGGAAACTCTCGGCTGAATTTTTCCACCAACGTCAGTGTCGGTGTTGCTGTCATTCACCGTATCTGTATACGTATCTATTTTTCTGAAAACTCAAGAAAAAAAATAATACAGAAAAAGACTCCAGTGTGAAGAATCCAACGTCCAATTCTTGCTTGTGAGTGTGAGGTGTTAGCCACTGAACCACGAAAGAGCACCTCCTGCAACTTTCAAACGTCAAGTTATTTATATTTAAGACTTACCGCTGGTGATGGGCATCTTGCGCAAACTATCGTGTTTTCAGCATTACCAGCGAGCTGGTGCGCTGATCACGTGTCGCTTTCGCCAGATCGTCAGGGCGCAGCGGGGCGTGCTCTCATCTCTCACGCGTATTATGCCACGTGGAGAGCGGACGGCGGACGTTCACAAGTGCGGGCGCTTATCTGACTAAAGGAGAATGTACGCCTTGGGCTTTCACCACAATGATTCTGTTGTAGTTATCGGGTGCGCAAAGGTCACTGATCACTTTGCACAGTCCCCGCTTGCGAAAAGGGCATGTTTTTAGAGGCAACAAAATAACGACTGAGGCGCCTATTTGAAATCATCTGTACCTGTAAGCACGTTTCTTGCGTCGTTTGTGCATGGGAAACGCGTGGCACGTTTCGATATGCTTACTATTCTTCACATGACCTTCCAAATTGTTGCTATCGCGTTCATTGCTCCGTGTTTGTGGCAAAGCTGTGACTTTTGTTTTTCATTGAAATGATTCGCCTTTCGTTATCGTTCAGCGCGGACACCTGACAGTCATAATTCATTATTATTAGTGATAATGCGGCACGGGGGCAATGCAGTAAGCGGGTTATATCATATAAAAACATAAAAAAGATGGTGCACCAGCTTTCTAATGTCATAGTTTATATATTGTTAAAATTTGTATTCTTAAAAGTAGGTTAGACTCTACATAATCCTGTGCAGCAGTTTCAAGTATGTACTGTTGGAAATGTATAAGACTGCGGACCCAGTGAAGCTTATCGAAGGGTATTTATTTTAACACTCGACTCCAAACAAATGAGCCCTGGCCTGTTTGAAATAAAGCTGGTTTTTCCAAGCAGCTTGTCTCACTTGCAGCCAGAGAAAGACTCGTCAGTTGCTTCGATGACGCTCTCTCGCTTCCACGGCGATCACGTGACCTGGCCGTGGCTCATCAGACGCCAGTCACCGGGTTCGAAGGTAAAAACGCTTGGTTCGAAAGCAAGAGTCGCGATGACAGGTAAACACCTCTTGTTTTCTGTAACCATGCGTTTGAGGGGAAGCCAAGGTCGGTTCACCATTAGTTTAACGGTCGACGCGGCCGTCTAGAGCTCGGGGAGTGTGAGGAAACTGCGTGAAGGCATCCAGGTCTGCAACAACAATATATCTTGGACGAAGTCCGTGAACTGGCTGTCGTGCAACAATCTCCTGTCCCCGATGACGTCCTTCACCGAAGTTGCTTCCCCTGGTGCAGGGTAGAAAGAAAGAAACACGTGTTTATGTTCTATGAATGCTGGTCTTCACAAATGCAGGAGCACCAACACACACTTTCTCAAACCTCGGGAATTGCAGCGCAGAAGCGTTGTGGCTGATCGACAGTTGACTCAGACCTCTGGGTAGTTTTTTTATTTTGGTTTTGTGTACTCAGCTCTCGACTAAAAAATACCCCAATACATAAGTTACACAAAAGACGGCCTTTTCATAAAATTGCCCTCAAAACACGTGACCCCTCTGCAGAAACCATCTATATTTTTGTTCTCACTGCTCTTCTGTATCTCACTTCGAAGTTGAACTCTTGCAGAATGGCCACCTTCAAAAAAGATGGCTGCTTTTCCCAGTCATTTCATCAAGCCATAAAAATGGGTGTTCATCGGTCTTAACCGTGATTTGGTCCCTTCGAGATAGCATCGAAGTTTTTCAATAGCCCAAACAATACATAAGCATTCCTTTTCTCCTGTGCTGTGAGCCTCTTTCCGTGGAGTCAGTTTTTGACTGAGGTACCGCACGGGATGTTCTTCACCTTGCTCGCTTATCTAAGAACTAATGACAACAAGACCACAATAACTAGCATGGCACTGGAGGATGAATATGTGACTGAAATCAAGTGAAACCAAGACTAGTCCTTGGGACAAAGCAGTCTTGAATTTAAATAATGGTTTCTCTTTGGCGTTAGTCCAAGTCACTTTTCCTGGTTCACTCTTGCTGAGACTATTCAATAGTAGACTCGCGAGTTGGGAGTAGTTAGATATACAGAGTTAATATTATTAGGCCATTCCCAGAAATGATCCAATATGTTATTTTGTCACGGGCGTTCAAAGTTTAGAATTACTTCTACCTTTGCTTTGATCGGCTCGGCTTCGCGCGCCGTATCTCGTTACCTGCGTAAGTGACACTGGTTCACCCCAACTGGCACTTCTCTGTTTCAATCTATTCAATCATTAAGTTTTATTTACTCATTAAATTTCAATCTATTAAGTACCTTCCTTCCATGTTCCAATCATTCGATAAAAACTGCAGCATCGTCCAGGTAGGGCACCGTGAACTCATTGAGTCTCTCTATTACAGAGTCGATCAAACTCGAAAAACAAAATGGTGCTTACTTGAGGTCAAACCTCATTATCACAATATGAAACGTACCAAAAAGAGTTATAAAAGCTCCATAGCGACTGGCTCTATAGATAAATGGTACTTAGCAGTAGCCTCTCACTAAACCATGGGTGGAGATGATCTTGGCTCAAATAACAAGCTCCACTCTTTCTTCAATGCTCGGTGAAGGGTAAACCTCGTCCTTGGTTATCGCATTTTGCTTTCTACTATCCACGCAAGGTCGTGGATCCTTTCCCGGTACTTGCACTACGATTAACAAAGAGCAGTAATAGCTGCTTTCTGGCTTGCTAACGCCCAATTCGAGCATGACACTTACCTAACCTTTTATGAACTTGTGATTCCTCGGTGACTCATCCTTCAGACGTAAATGGCCCTTAAAGTGTTAGTCCATTATGTTATGTGTAAGCAAGCGCGTCTTACCCAGCTTTTCTGTGAAGCATTCGATGTAGTCCTCTATGACGCTTCTTAAATTCTCAGTTTGATAATTGTGCAGTTCACTCTTGTTCACAGAGCACGCGAAGATTTGTTATCCAGTTGGATCTGTTTCACAGAGAAAGGATGGTACCTCAATAGTAGCGTCCTGCGAGTGATTCAAGGCAAAGCCTATCAGTTAATTCCTTTCAAAATATGGGTTTAACAAGTTTGCATTATAAAATTTCTCCCCTTGCCTTTGTACAGGTAACACTACGAAGTAATTTACCTCAGACACGCATTTTCTTACTTCACCTGCTACGTCCCAAAGGGCCTTTGGCTTGTTATAGTTTCTTGGGCGTAAAATCATCACCTTGTAGCGAACCTTGAATAGTCTTTTGCTAGCAGTCTTCTCAGAGTAGCGCTTCGCCACTTTCTGCGCCTTTTCCATATTGGCCTTTATAATTTTTCGAGTTTCATTCGATCTTTAAAATTGTTAAATCACATACGCGGCCACACTCCTGTCGACTCTTTCGTCGTCCCTCAGTTTGCGAACCAGTTGCAGTGGGCCCCTGTAGTTTCTCCCATGTTCTAGTTCTGCGGAAGAAAACGCAGTCCCTTCATGGCACAGCCCGCAAGGCGAAAAGTGCGGCAGCTAGACAACAGTCCCATTAAACTCTTCTTTCATAGCACATGGCTCTCAGCACTTTCTTTTGCACAGCATGTCATCTTTCGATGCTATTGTAGTGTGGGTGATATACGCAGCTGTGTAAAATTTTGATTGCAGGCTTCCGAAAAAATTCGATTTTAAGTTCACTTGTGAATGTCCTCCTTTGGTGCGATTGTATCTCCGCTTGGAAACAAAGGCAAGAAAACACTGCCAAAAAGTCATCTACTACCAGCACTGAAGTTGCCTCTTTTAGTGGTATGGCTTCAGGGAATTGCGTTGCTGGGCACAGCACAGTCAAAATGTATTTGTACGCAGATTTCATCTTAGGTAACAGTGCTTTATCATTGACAACAACTCTTGATGGTGCTTCAGAAAAAAATAGAGACCTTATCCATTGGGGGCTTCTTTTTGTCGTTGGATTACCCATGTTTGAAAAATCTCACCATAAAAACTCCTGTGCATCTCTGAAAGGCCAGTAAAATTCCCAAACTAGCCTCGTTATGGTTGTTTTTACTCCTACGTGTCCGGCCCATAGGTAATCATGAAAGACTGAGCAAATTTTTCCGGCTGTTATTTGGCAAAAATATCGGATCAAAGTTTCTGCCCCTTTATCTTTGTTGTAACAATTGAGCATACCATCTCTCTCCCTGATCCTAATGTGTTTTGACGAGACGCCTTAGCCTAGACTGCTGCTCACCACCTGAAGCGTTGGATGGTTTTTCTGGGCGGCTCTTAGTGTATCTCGACAGACATTCACTAGTTTATGACAAGTGGCAGTCAGTCTCACCAAGGTGTCCTTGAGCTCAGTTTTGGTGAGCTCGTCACGCCCGGCGCCTATTTGTGGCGCCCCGCTTCAGAGGTAGCTTCATTTTTTTTTGCGCTCACAAGCTCCTTGAGCAGTGTTTGTTCCTCTACGTTACCCGCAGTTACTGATTCCTACCCATCAGGTTCAACTTTGGTATTTGCATAACGCAAATCCGCTGAAATCTGAGTGGCTTTCGAGCGCATCAGCGCGAGCACCTCTGTATGAACGCCTGTAAATGGTTTTTCTTGCTCATTCAACAACGACTGTGGTTTATTGGAAAAAACATTCAGCATTCTACTCGGGCAACCTTTTTGATACAGCTGCCAGAGCTTTCGAAATACCAAATGGCCCTTAAATTTTATCTTTTGCCGTCGGCCGGCACATGGCGTCTTTACTCACTGCTTGGCGAATCCTAGTGCATTAGGAATGTAGTCCTTACCTGATACGTATTACGGGTGGACCACCACTTAGAGGCTGCGGAGACTCGAAGTACTTTGAAGTTCTGGTCATCAATATTTAGATATTTAGGGTATAGTTTTAGTAGCTCGCTGTTAGTGGGATCACTGTTTACTAGAGTCGCAAATACACGCTCTTCCTTTCGGAAACTTCTTGGAAAGTGACCCCCTTGTTTGCAAATATACCAGTTTGTGGGCCTCTACTTTCCCAATTGCTGTGCTGGGCTCTCTGGCCATTTTCCTCGGAGTCTGTTATTTCTATTTCCTCGGAGTTTCTCGGAGTCCCTGTTGACGTTAAACCCCACAAATCAATCAATCACTCAATCAATCTCTACTTCCGACATGTCTCGCAGCCCTTTATGATAAGGCTGCTGCCCAGGGTGAGCCTTTCTATAGCCATGACTTCTGAGACTAGTCTCTTTAAAGCAAGGACTCACCACATATTCATCCACAAGCTGCCCTGCCCTCACCACGCATACACTCTCACCCAAAGGCGTATGTTGTTTGGCAAGCACTCATCAAACTGCTCGAGATAGATTAAAATCGATAGCCTTCCGAAGTCATCCTCGGGACCAGAGTCTTTTATCCATTCGACCAAGTTAGGCTGCAAGAAAATACGACTGAAGCTTTCCTTCGCTTCTTTCCTTCCTGTTCTAAGTCTTCACCTAAACTCCTCGGTTGAGAGCTCAGATTTAGCGAGCACGCTTTACTTCACCGGATCACAGTAAATGCTTCACCAGCGCTAAGACGAGCAACAACCTGTGAGCAACAACCCCGGAAGCAACGCAAGTAAACTTTATGGCCACATGTCACAGGTGAATGAATGTCTCTAACACAGGGATTCGAAATATATGAGGTAGAAATTGGTGTCACTCCCCACGCTAAACGATTGAAGAAAATTGTGTTCTTCACATTGTTGGAGAAAGCGAGTTTCACACTCACTACCGATGCTAATATCGCTTGCTCGAGGTTTATTTTTTCGCGTTCAAGCTCCATTTTTCTCTGTCCTCTTTCACGCCTTAACTAAGCTTGCCCTTGTTCTCTGTTTTCTTTCAACTTGTAATGGAGCTTGCCGTTGTTTCCTCTGTACATCTCTTTTTCTCGCTTCGTCCTGTTCTTTCTCAATAGGGGATATCTTTTCCCATACCTCTCTAATTTCTTCATCTTCGAAATCAATTCCCCGAATCGCATAGGAGATCTCGGGCTTCCTCATTTTCTGATTCACTTCCACGCCCAGTTCTTCCGCCAGTGCCAGCGATTCTCCTTTTGTTATTTGTTAGCTTTCTGATATCCAAGGTAAAAAAAGAGGTAACTTCACCAATTTTTGAAACAAACACACACCTTGTGGTGGCGGACGAAAATCATTCAGCCTGATTAAACCCGGTTCTAATCATTTGACAAATAATAGTCGCTCAAGCACTTACTGATACCTCGAGCTTGCGGTTGCCTGGTAATCCGGGGACGTTGCCTCATAAGTCGATTCCAGATTGACTAGTTCATTGCGGATGGTTTCTTGCTTGCTTTGTCTGTGTAGTAGAACCCGAGAACCGCGGATTGTCAAAGTTCCCTCTTTCTAGCAGGTGCCTGCCAGCCTGTGTCTTATCCCACCGCTGCCTACCAGTTTGTTTGGAATATGTCAGGCTCCGGACTCAGTAAAAGGTATCGAAAGGTCTTTATTTTACTACATGACCCTAAACGATGGGCCCCTGGCCTGCTTGAGGATTCAAACGGCTTTTGAATGCGAAGCATTTCTTAGCGAACTTCGGCGAATTTGGCCGTATCTTTCTATCTATCTATCTATCTATCTATCTATCTATCTATCTATCTATCTATCTATCTATCTATCTATCTATCTATCTATCTATCTATCTATCTATCTATCTATCTATCTATCTATCTATCTATCTATCTAACCGCCTATGATTTTTTTCCTTCCGTGGCAGTTTGAATAATGGCATCAATACGAAAATTGCTGTGGCATATTATGACTGCATGACAAAAATGGGTGACTTGTCGTAACATGAAAATCATTACATGTATGTTATGAATGTCATGATTTACATGTCATGGGCTTCCTGCTCCTGCGGTGGGTTCGCTCCCATAACATATCACAAAACTGGTATGGTATGACATGACTGCATGCCGACCAGGAGTGACAGGCCCTCAAGTGAAAATCTTGGCTTGTGTGCCATGTAAGAACATGAATGCATGCCATGCTCATGATTTGCTCGCAGTCGTTTAGCTAGCTTCATATACACCAAATTTAGTATTACGTGACGTGAATGAATGATAAAATTATATGACTGGTTGAAATACTATAATCATGATAAGCGTGTTATGTAAGAACATGATGCCATGTTAATGATGCGCTCGTGGTCGCTTACCTGAATTCACGTAAACAAAATTTAGTATTACGTGACGTGAATCGAAGATTAATGTGTATGACTGGTGCAAACATGATATACTCGAAATGCCTGTCATGTAAGAACATGACTACCTGCCCTGCTTATGTTCTGCTCAAGTTCGTGTCACTACGTTTATATATACCAAGTTTGGTGTTAAATGACATGAATGGATATCGAAGGTAAATGACTGGTGCAAACACAATAATAATGACATGCATGTCATGTTGCAACATGACTACATGCTCCGGACACTACCTGCTTGCGGTTGTTTCGCTGGAAATATATACACTTAATTTGATACTACGTGAAGTGAATGGATGGCAAAGGCATGCGACTGGCGAAAACACGATAATCATGATATGCGTGTCATGTAAAAACATGATCATACCACGCTCATGATGCACTCGCGGCCGTTTCGCTAGCTTCACGTATACAAAATTTGGTATGACGTGACGGTAATAGGCGACTGAGATAATGGACACGTCAAAACTAATACCCATGGTATGTGTCACGTAAAACATGAAAACATGCTACGTGCGTAGCACGCTGAAGGCCATTTCGCTAGCTTCACATGCATCAACTTAGATATTACAGGACGTGAATGCACGACGAGCACGAGAGCCAGGCGCAAACATGATAATCGTGACATGGAAGTTGCCTACGGCATAATTTACGTTCGCCTCTTTACGTTGTGCTCACTTTAGTGTGACACTTCAACGTTCCTCATTCGTGAATCTCTTTTCATCAATTTTTATGTACGTAGGATCTACCATTTTTCAGAGCAACTTGTTTCGGTGGATGCGGCAGGTAGACTCCCCTTGCTTTGATGACGCTCTTCCACCTCCGCAGAGATCACGTGACCCCGCCGTGACCTCCCAGATGCCAGCATCGGCCGTCGAAGGTCAAAACATTGCAATGCTTGGCTCGAAAGCTAGAGGGGAGATGACAGGCAAACACTTCTGGCTTCCTGTAACCATTTTAGAAAACAGCTGTGGTCCGTTCACTATCAGTTCAACGACCAACGCAGTGGTCTGCGGCTCGCGAGGCGCGAGAAAATGGCGTGGAAGCATTCAGGGCTGCAACACCAATATATCTGGAAGAGTCCGAGAACCGGCTGTCACACAACAGAGCTTGCCCAGCAAGCTTGCAATGCTCGCGCCATGTGCGGCAACGACGGCCGGCATGTACACTAGTTTTCTCCCGTTGTGGTGGCTTATCACGGTTGATATCTCCGTTCGCTGCATCGGCCGCCTCTCCAGTGATTTCAACAATGCTCACTAGATGGCTTGCCGCCGCTCAAGGTATCAGTTTTCGATAGTCCGCCGCTCGCCTCCTCGCGGCTACGTTCAGTTCGTTCTTGTCCCATCATAGGCACTACATCACTTGTCAAGTTCCTACGATGGGCATCACGCACAGATACTGATATCCTCCCAAGCATCCTCATCTGCCTTCTCTCAACTCCGTTGAAGAACATCTGATAGTTCCACGTCTGCCATTCATGAGCGTTGGGCATTTCATTCATGGCAGCGGCCAGTGTGGCTTTACGGCAGGTGGTTAGCGTGCTGATTGACGTGGCCAACACTGTCCAGTGCTGGCCGCGCAACGTGCACGACAGACTTTGACGTTCACATCAAGCGCCGGCTCGTTAACAAGCCTTGCTACTGAAATGGTCTCGCCAAGAAACGCCCACCGCGCCTGCGAGCAAGCTCCTAGAACATTTATTTCGTAGATATGGCGGTGGTTTTTTTTAACGTTGCAATGCTATAAGATGCCTTTTAGTCTTGAAGTATGTTTTCTGGGACGTAATGCACCATAATTTTATGTTTCTTTCACTTTCGTGGGACATTTTCTTTAGACTTTTCAAGCAATAGAGAACGTAATCTTTGTCTTAGCTAAATGTATGCGTCGTCAATGAAGCTTACGTCTGGTGCTCTTTCATTCTGATGCATGTACATTTATGTGAAGCGCGCACACACTTACAAGAGAATGAACTAGATGAGGAACTGACACAAATTTTCTGGCGGTTATTTTGATTTCGCTGAAGTATGTTGCTTGGTGACCGTTGAGTCATAACACAGAACATCGCGCGCTGCAGCGCGTGACATAACTTATTACATCCTATTTACTACCAATGAGTCTCACGTTCGGTGTGGGAGTGCTTCGAGAATGGCAGCCCGCCGGCTGCAACCAACCTCACTTCGCGTGACAAATGGTACACAAATCTCTAAGGCACTGGCGCTGCCTGCATCGGCTGCTCGCCTTCGCTCGTAGCCTCATGTGCCACGCGATGTCATCGTCGTCATCATCGTATAGGTGGCAACGACTTTCTTCATGCTTCCACACTTTCAATTCCTTCCCCGCGGACGTAAACTCGTGAACAGTCACGAAATAGTGGCCTGCTGGCAGAAAGCCACCAACACGGCCAAAAGGTGATGACGGTTATGGCCATATGACGTCCTCATCGTAGCTTTGCTGGCTAGAAACTCGGCCGCAGTGGTGAAGTCTCAGAAGTTGGGGGTCACTTTCACGTGACCATATATTATGTTAATGTCTCGAGATGCGACGTATAACACTGGATCACACACACGAGCTTAAGAATTTAAAAAAGTTACCTCCTAACCTTTATTCACTGTTGAGTTTTGGTAGATGATATACGCATCTTCTCGGGAATAAATTCCATATGATGCCTGGACCGCTAAGTATCGCGCCAGTATACCTTGAAGAATGAACTCTGCGAGAAATCACCGTCACTTTTCTTCTCTTTGTCGCATACGCAGGAGAAGGTGGAGCGTTTGCCGGCCCCTTACAAGTCAAGCTGTACAGATTACATCTCTATGGGCAACCAAAAAAAATACTTTGGTTACTACACTCAGGACGTAAGTACGCTGACGTTTCCAACACCCTCGAATTCTTTCTTCATAAACTTTTCCGCGCACTTGCGAGACTATAGAAGCGAAAACAGCGATAACTGATGACGATGGACCAAGAAAACACAAGACAAAGGCGCTGGTCTCGTTCTTACAGCGCATGTCTCTTGTAATATTTCGGTTCGTCTTAATCAGAGCGTGCCGTCCTCGTCAGCACGCGTGGTTTTCGCCTTCATAAGAACAACGAACAAGTTCGAAATGTGTTATCATAGATTATAGAAATCTTACTAGAAGATTGAGTATCTGGCATGTCACATCCTTGTCACCCCGCTCAGCTTAATGTGTTACGTGGCATGTTTACAATACGACTCACGTTTATTAACGGGATATTGTTAAAGAGCTTGTAACCAGGAATTGTGGCGTCGGTGTCAATGTCGGCATCGGTGTTGGCGGCGTTGGTCGTAAGCGAAAAATCATGTTGTGCGTGACTAAAAAATTGAGAAAGACGCAATAAATAAAATTGTTCCGGTTCAAATGAGGAACGAACCTAAGTTGTTTGCGTGGCAAGCAGCTGTTCTACCACATATCTATGTGTCTGCTTGAAAATTCAGTTAAACAAGTTCCTCTGTTAGGAGATGCTGTGAAAATAATGTTTATGCTTTATAAGCGCGCGTGTCCTGTATAAAGACTTCACAATACAACATTCATTATCACATTATGGAGTTTTAGAATACTGTTTCCAAGCGCTGAAGCGTTGCGGGCGAAGTGGGTGCCATATCAGTTTTAGAATAGCGTTTGCCCTGCTGCGAACCGCAACGCACGATCGCAGCGACATCGTTGCCTCAAAACCAGCGCTTGTGGGCCTCACCACGAGCCGCCATGACCGCCCGTAGCCTCAAAACCATCGCTTGCGGGCCCCAGATGGGCCGCCATCACAGCACGCAATTTCGGATTTTCTGCGTGCGGCCCGACTTGCGATCGCCGACTTGCGTTACGACGCATGCGCGGTGGTAGCGACAGCACCGCGAGGGCCCGCGGTGCGCTTTTCTAAAACTTCCTATTAATGTTGCATGTTACGTGTGCATTGCCATCGGACATCAGAACATGTGATTACCATAATGACTTTGTGGTTTAAAGCCTGCCACTCATTACAATAGGCACACACGTTATTGATAGTATCCACGAGAAGGTGCATAGAAAGTTCAAAAAGATTTTGCGCGCATAATTGCTCATGGTGTAACAAGTTCTACATAATAGTTAGAACGCAGCCATATGCGAAAGCTTCACGGAACAAATCACTCTCATTTTTACCAGTTACATTGCTGCAATCCCCAAGTTAATCTTCTCGATTAACAGCATACAATAACATATACGGGGCATGACGGTGGTTACAAAGGGCGACGACGATGCCGACCGCAGAAACCAATTGAGAGTGTCCATATAAGTGCTATCGCAGTTAAAATAAACACTAAGTTGTTGAAATGGAACTAGGGACAGGATATCGCTATCGCGTTCAACGTTTGAAGGCGAAGCGTACGGGTCCCCCAAATTTTATTCAGCAAGAAGGATTAGAAGCTTTTTCGGCTTCACACTGTATGTGTGCGTGCAAGAAGATAATGATAAGTGAGAGTGCAAAATGGTCGGCTGGTTCGCTCAGGTTTGAACATTGCGCTGATCGCACGAACGAAAGCGCTAGCACTGTTAGCTTTACTTTTCCTCAAGAAGTTAATCTCGTTTCATAATGTCAACAACTGTTTTCCTCAGTTCATTTTGATTTTCTATAAATTTAAATTAAAACAAGGAAATAATTGCGATCCTAAAAAACAAATAAATGGTTGAGATGCTTCTATCTCTTACTATACGTATGCTCTTCAACAATCAGAATAATAATCAAATGGTGGTTTTGGTACGTTAAACCCCACATATCAATCAATCAATCAATCAGTCCATCAATCAATCAATCAACAAGCAGAATACTGCGACAGCCACAACTGATCTGCAACTGTCGAATGCACAGGATCGAATTTCTGTGGCCGCTCACTAATGAATGCGGCTGGCCCATGGCACTCTTTTTGCAATGAAGTCAGAAAGTCCGCAATTTCCAACGGAATGCTAGAGCACTGAAGCATTGCAAAAGACACGTATGTCACAGAAACTCCTGCCTCAGTGGCAATTTGTAGCCATATGTGCATGAAAAACTCACCTGGTCTCTCTCTTTTTTTTTTAGTTTCTTTCTTCTGAACCCAATGTACTGTAGCAAACCGGATGCTTGTCTGGTTGTCCTCTTTGTAAGTAGTTGACTTGCTTTCCCTCTTTACGCACGTTTGCTTACTATCCTTTACCCTAATAGTTGGAGGATGAGGAGTGGAAAAAGCACAAGAGAGCGAGTGAAGCATACCGAAACGCGCTGCAGAAGGGAACCTATTGACAGGGTTGCCATTGGTGGCTACTTTTCTCCAATTGCGCAACTTTTCGACCCCTTTGGCAACCCAAATTTCCAGTTGGTACCTTCGCTATTCACTGGTCACTTGAAGTTCTGGTTTTACTTTTTCAAAAAGACTTCAAATATTCGTAATAGTAAAGACTGTGTTTATAACATCACTCTTGTTCTATTTGGTTACAAATTTGGCGATAGTATTAAAGGACATGGCTACTTTATCTACATTTCGCTTGAGTTCTAGTGCTTTTTCAATTATTCTCAACGGCAACCCTGCTTAGTGGCGCGAAGAATTCTCGTGGAAAACATTAGCTCCAGCCATGATTCCCTGTTCAGCGACTTCTGATCCCTTCTGTGCAGCGTAAGCCAGCTAGCCAAATTACGCAGCAAAAGTACTACTGGCGATTTAACACTGTGAATGAATTCATGCCCTTCGTGGATCATCGCGGAGCTCGCTCATCCGTCGCGGGAAGTAGCCTCGGGTACGATGTCGATCCCAAGCGGATAATATAAAGGAACTTTCATCTTGCACTCAAGTGAGCCTCACTTCCTTCAAATGGTGCTACTGCAGAAACATTGACGCAATATTCAGCCGTTCTGTGCTACTACGTTGACTGTGATGTGCAAGGCACGTTGTGAAAACCCAGGATATGCAACACTTGCCATAGCCTTGCGGAGAAAACAGTTTTGAGGACACGTCGGTATTTTTGCATCGTCACGGCTCATAGTATATTACGTAAAAGTAACGAAGCATTAGGTCTATTGTTATTTCTGTATAAACTCTTTTAAATGGTTCACTACAACCTAACGTCACGGCGTCTGTATAGAAGCGCACTTTAAATACATTCTAAATGCAGTCAAAATACAGAATACAGCTGGTGCTCCCTCGGGGAGTTTCTATATCACAAAAGTAGTCATTTTGCGTGCGGTTTGTTGTTTCACCACCGCAGGCCCAGTAGTCTCAAGCAGTGTTACGAAGTTGCTAGTGCGTAATCGGAATAATTGTGGAACGGTCCCATATTTTCGCAGCCCCGGAATGGAATGGCAACAGCACTTGGTGGAATGAAATGATAATAAAATTAAGTGCATTTCGAAGTGCATATTGCCCGGAATGGAATGGGAATAGAAATATGTCTTTTCCTTAAAATAGAGCACAATTTCGTCTACTTGCTTTTTCAAGATTTTAAATATTAGTACATCTGAACCTAGAATTTGGTAATAAAGCAGTTTTTTTGGAAAGGCTTGGCTGATTCACAGCACGGTACATCTATAGGTACAGCGCCTACTACGACTCTGTCCTTATAACGACTGTGTTTCTAGAAAGTTTGTATCTATTCTTCGCGTGACTGTGGTCGAGAGAAACAACCACAGCAGCATCCCCACCCTATTACGCTTTGTTTTCTTTGTTATAATAGGATTTATTTATTCAAAGTAGATAATGCATTAGGTTAAAATAAAAAAAAATATTAAAACTTTTTATTTTTTCTTCCGAGCTTGGTAGCACGCATGTCGCCACCACGATATAAAGGGGATGCTTCTACATTCATACATCTATCCAGCCAGCCGCCTGCTGTCTCCCCACCCTTCCCTTCTTTGTGCTAAATTTGTCACCGTCAGCGGCTTGGACGCACCTGTGAAAAAATTATTCTCTAAGTTGTGATTCGTATTAAGGCTGGCGCGATGCATTTGTTCAATGATAGCTTTGGTATACCAGCTTGCATGCCATCTTACCTCAACCCCCCCCCCCCTATAGCTATGCTGTCCCCCCTGTCCAGACACATCAGCGTCTTTGCCAGAAAAAATGTCGGTGACGGTCTGTAGGTGCCGCACACTAGTCTTAGACGATGAAATGTGTGCGCTCCCCCACCGTACAGATGGAGAGAGAAAATTGCATTCGTTTCGGAAGCAGCCTGAAGCAGGAAAGCCTAAGAGTTAATAAGAATACTATGCGAAAGCCCACATAGCCACGACCACAGCGGCACTTTCCCAAGCCCTGGCACGAGAATTCCCGCTGAAGAAAAACCCACGTTTACTATGTTCTAGGGGGTGGAGGAGGAGGCCCGGTTGGCTGGAGAAGTACTACAGGCTTCTGCGCCCAGTAATTCACGCTTGAGTAGCCCATGTTTGTGAAAGCGCCACTCATAAAGAGGTAGATAACAATTGTTTTTGTCTCACTTATTTATAGAACCAACCGCTTTAAGAGCTGTCATTCACAAACAATTTTGGTTTTAAAACTGAATGGCGAAACACCCACTTAGCTGCAAACCATTCGTTGTGAAATTTCGAAGAATAAAACCAAAACAAAGCTTCTTTTTGCACCCTCTAAAGGATTGCAACCTTTATTTCAGCATTTAAAAATCACGAAGACGCCGCTTACGTCCTTTTTATGACGTCAACCTAGTGACTAAAAAACTAGTGACCAATTGCCGAACATGCTCGGAAGATCAGGCATTCGGAAGATGAAGCCCAGGAGATAAGACGGTCCTGAATATCGAGCTGAGAGCTGGTTATCGCACACTCCTAAGGCTCCGTGCCTGGAATCATATCATGGAATCTTTTCATTGATACCCCCCCCCCCCCAAGAAAGTGGTGAATACTCTATGAATGGCGTGATCTTTTTCTGATAAGCAGTTTAGTGCCTGACACACGTAAGTCACCTTTGCAGAAAGGAAGACATTGCATACCTGCGCACAGGCATGCACAGAAAGTTTCACCCCAGCCATGCTTGCGAGGACAAGCGTGACTGCTGACGAGGCAGTGTGGCGCAGTGTCCAATATTCGATGCCAAGGCACAAGGTGCCCGAGTGGTGGTGCACTGTTCGTCTAATACCATGCAGATCTAAAATATTTTGTCCCAATTAAATAATTTTTAGTTTTCTTCAATTTCACGGCCACTCTAGACGCAGTGACAAAACTGCTTAGTATTCTTGAATACTACAATTTTACAACATAAAATAGGCTGCCGTCAGATTAGCATCAACAAATTTAAGCTTTAGGTAATAAAATATCCCCATTTGTTCAAACATGCCGACCATGCAAACGCTTTATGTAGCGACAGAATGATCCTATGGCAATTAGTAGGATGCTTTTTTACTGCATGATATATGCCACCTAGTTTTTTTTCCTCAATCTTGGTAACGTGTTTTGAGTACTTTTGCAGCTCTTCACCCATCTGATGACACAATCTTTATGGGGGCGTTGATTATTACCTAAATAAAAGTCTCAAAATGCATTTCCAACATTGATGAATATCAGGAGTGGAATTGAACTGCCCCGTCATTCACGGAGTGGTAATGGGTGAAGTTTTTTTAACCCGAAGGAATTAAAGCTAATGAAGTTGCGGCTGATTCCTATTCCTCAGAATGGAATTGAAATGGAGTGGTGGCAGCTATTCCGCAACACTTTTCTGAAGTTACAAACAGCGTGTGCGCAGTCAGCTTGACATAGCATTCGTGAAAGGTAAGCGACGAGTTACGACTTTTGAAAAAAAACGCAAGCAAGTCATATTATCGTCATTACTGTGGAACTAGAGGACTCCTTAAAAAGTTAAATCGGTTTTTATAGTGTGATAAACTTCGATTTGGCATTTGAGGCTTTCTGCGCATCCATCATTGCGTGCGAGTGTGCATCTCTTCTATCCTCTGTTCCTGTATCCCCAGATTTGCGTTCAGAACTGCGAAATGACCCTCGAGATGAAGCACTGCCAATGTGTTCGTACGCACCACGAGTTTGCGGCGACTTTTGGGGGCCAGGTCTGCGATATCATCAGAGACGGTAACCATGCTTCCTTATAGAAGTCAATTCCTCCCTTGCGATTTTTCTTCAATTTTGTTCCAACTCAGGCTCTAAATTATTTATTTTAACTTTATACAATGTAAAATAAAGCTGAAGTGCGTGTCGTGGTTAATTAGGTGAAATTGCCTTCAACATGCAGCCAATACATGCAGTTCACCTATCCTCAAGCTTCTTTTTCAACTACTTTGATTTAAATCCACATTACAAGTTATTTTCTCGGCAGTGAAAAGCTCTGCAGAGGACTAGGTCGCGAGTTCGATGCCAGGTAGAAGCAGGAACCATTGCGAGGGCAGCAGACAAGTAGGAAAACAACCGTGAACCAGAGTACAAGCGTGTTCAATACTCACTAAGCTTGACTATTTATTTTGAACATTGTGACAGCAGAAACCATATGTGCGAGCGCACACCCGTGCCCGTGCAAGCAATGACACGCTCTCTCCTCATATTAAAAATAGCTGCGGTTTTGCTGCTCACAACCACGATATCATTATGAGGAACGCCGTCGTAGAGGGCTCCGGAAATTCCGTTGACCTAGTGTTCTTTACCGTGCACTGACACCACGTACTTACATTTAGCCTCCGTCGGAATGCGACCGCCGGGGCCGGGATTGAACGCGCGACCTTCAGGTCAGCAGCCGAGCACCATTGCTGCAACACCACAGCTGAGCTCTCTCTCTCTTGTGCTGTGTGTACGTTTGTGGCAAAGTTAAGTGTATTCATTTATCCGCCAAGAAGGCACCAATATGAAGAGAGAAACTATGCGTCACCCTTCATTGCCAGGTATTTACAAAGTACTGCATCCATTCTTGCCTGCCAAAGTGGAGTGTGTGTTACTTCTTTCAGTGCAAGATTTCATTGGGCACGGCGGTCGACAAAAATCGGACACGCGAGTGAAGAAAGCGAGGCATGTTCACACAAACTGTCAGTGCGCGTGAATAACTAGCTGGTTTGTTTGCTGCCTAGCTGTGCGACTGCATTTGAAGGGGTGTGTCACTGCCTTTATTTTGGTATTGGTAAACTTGCAACCCAACTTTCTTTATTTGTTTAGTTCTCTAGAGCAGATTGACAGAGTTTAAAGGCGTACCAAATGGTTTTCGGGCTGTCAGTTCCTTCAACTCAAAGTGAGCGTTGAGAGCACAGCCAGTTTACGAGGACTCTTTGACACCTGTTCAGACAACGCGCAACGAAGTATTCTCCTCCCCTTTCACGACCTGGCGTCTCTCCAAACTCCTTACGAAAGGCAGGTAGGGCAGTTCACGTCTCTTGATAAGCTATCGAAGGCAGGCCTCGTAGGCGGAGTAATTACCTTTGTACAGTATAAAGCAGTAGTTCTAAGTCAGCTCTTGGTGCCTGCATTTCATTGTATTGCGTTTTACGCTGCCTCTCAATGCATTGAACACTCACCAACAGGCCAAAATAAGCACTCCTAAGTTACCTCTAGTTCACGCTGGGCAATAGCTTTCTTCAGAGAGCGAAATTTTTCTCCCGCCAACGTGCATCGTCGTTCCCACTGGACGCGCCCCGCACCGCCGAAAATGCCATCTACCACGGGGCGAACGCAGGATGGATGCGTAGTCACCCGGCTGTTGTCGCGGCTCGCAAACGCCAATACGCTAACCGGTGGTCTACACATCGATCATTCTCGTACGCAGAAAGCCAGAAGAAGCAGTAGTTCTTTATGGAACACACCTTGCTCGTCTTTGTGCTTTTCTGGATTTTTCGCCAAAGTCGTGGGGTCTATCGCCCCATATATCGTGGTGATGGATGTTCAACCTCACGGGGCACCGTCCGAGTCCGGTTCGACCGCAGGGACTGCTTCGAGGAAGCGAGGAAACGCGTTTAGTGAGAGTGAGGACACTGAGCTGTACTCCGCATCAAGCGATGATTCCTTGGACGACGGCTTCCAACCCGTCCTGTACTGCAAGGCTAAACGACGGATCGTCAATGCATCTTCGGCATCAAGCACGACCACCTTGAAAACTGCCCCTCATCGATGGCCTCACTCTATCCTGTTTGTGCCGCTGAAGGCTACCGACAGTCTACGTGGGCTGAAGAGGCAAGCAGCTCTCTGTGTTTCTCGAGAACATTGCGCCAAATCAGATCTAAGAAGTACGTCTAAACGCAAGAAGGAACATCTTGGCAATCGATGTGCTGAACCCACGTGTGCTAAACGCGCTTCAGAAAGTAACGCAACTGGGTAACATCAATGTCAAGTCTATACTACCAGCTGATAGCACCACTTCAACAGGAGTCAATTATGACATCGCCACTGAAATTCCAAACTCGGATCTCTCAGTGCTAATAATACTGGCAAATGAAGATAACGTCATTGTGAACGTCAGCCGCCTTGGCAACACACATTGTGTGAGAATTATGTTCAAAGGGGACTGTCTCGCCTACCATGTGAAGGTTGGCCACTTTCGTCACCAGGTCAGACCATTTATTCCAAAGTCTATGCGATGTCATAAGTGCCAGAAGATCGGCCATGTGCAGGGCGCGTGCAGGAACTCCGAAGTGTGCCCCCGATGCTCAGAATCACACACCGAGGACAAATGCAGCAAAACCATACTAAAGTGCCCTAATTGTCAAGGTGCCCACAGTGCATCTTCCAAAGACTGTCCACGCATAAAGAACGAGTTTACTAATCTTAGACAAATGGTGCGAGACAGCTCTACCCACAAAGAGGCCGCGGAAAAAGTCCGGCGAAGACGACGACGTCACCGTCAAAGATCTTCGCGAAGAACACAATCAACTACAAGAAGTAAGTCAACGCATTTGGGAACGGCGCCCACTGTAGGGTACACCGCAATGACGCAGATGATGGAAAATAGAAAACAAGTAGATCTCTCTCTACTGAAGAGTGGCCGCCACTTACGCGCACGCGACTTGTGGAAGAAGCGCATCAGAAGCCGCATTCATCAGAGCAAGCTGTGACAACAGAGGAGCAGCGGAACTTGGATAAGCAAGTGATTGCTCTTCTACGACCCACAATTATTGCCATTCGCACGGTGTTAAACAACATGCGCACAACGTCAGCCAGAAGTGCACTTCAAGTACTGGACGCTCTGAGTCCAGTACTGGCGGCTCTTGAGTAGATAATGGCCCACCAGCCACTGTCTTTCAGGAAGAGGTCAAAGATGCAACAATTTTTTCAGTGGAATGCACGGGGACTGAAATCACGCATTGCAGATTTCCGTCGGTTCGTTTCCACCACTATGTTTCCCATCATCGTCATCTGCGAGCCAAATTTATCGAGCTCTATCAGACTCTCCGGATACGAATCATTTATGTCGGCTTGTTATAGTCGAAACAGCAAGGTCCTGCTGTTTATTCGACGTCACCTGACCTACATTCTTCAGGCTGTACCACCTGACAACGATAACCAATATATATGCTTAACAGTGAAGAAAAAGAGTCTTATTGTCACTGTTGTCGGTGCATACCTGTCGCCATCAAGTAGATTTGACCACAGAAGACTAGGACACATCCTATCATCCACTCCTGGCCCATGGGTGATCATCGGAGACTTCAACGCCCACCATACGCTATGGGGGAGCGCGAAGATCAGCGCA
Source organism: Rhipicephalus annulatus (assembly GCA_013436015.1). NCBI lineage: Eukaryota > Metazoa > Arthropoda > Arachnida > Ixodida > Ixodidae > Rhipicephalus > Rhipicephalus annulatus. The sequence goes on from WOVY01011175.1 coordinate 70,664, forward strand.
AGGGGTAGAAGTCTGATAACGTTTGCTTCAGACAACGAGCTGTGCTTGTTAAATGATGGCAGCCCAACATTTTTACGTGGCCCTGGATACAGCAGTTGCCTTGACTTGGCTTTTGTATCTCGAGGTCTCGTCAGATGTGCCGAATAATTTGCGGACATAGAAACACATGGGAGCGACCACATTCCCACACAAGTCAAGATCAGAGGATTATCACCTTGCAAGGTACGCGAAACTATCCGAAGAGTGGACTGGACCAAGTTTGGATCTCTCATGTAAGAATGCTGTCAAGAGAACACCTCATTTGACTTAGAAGAGGTGATAAAGTCCACAGTGCAAGACACAGTGTGCACCCTCACATGCTCTTCGAGAGTAACCGAGTTTGATGTGGAATTAGAACGACTTCGGGCTCTCCGACGGCAGGCGGAACGAAGGTACCGACGCACGAAAGCAATCGACAATTTAAGAATCACTACACGTCTTCAGAAGAAGAAAAAACGCTGCATAGACAAGCTAGAGTCACAACGTTGGGCAGCCTTCTGCGCTTCGTTAGATCCTAGCAAGCCTTTATCACACTTGTGGAGGACAATAAGAGGGCTCTGGACAGCTCCCATTCAGTGGTCTCCATTCAACGCTCTAGCCCTCTCGCAACAGAGATCGGAGGTCGACGTGGCAAAAGAGTTCTGTGCCAACTTATCTGGTCAACTGGCAGATCCCAACATCTCCACGCTCTCACGTGGTGGCACGACATCACACGATCACCACATGGACCAATTTTTTTCTATTCATGAGCAGCACTGGCTTTGTGTAGACGGACATCAGCACCCGGGCCTGATGGAATATCATACAGAGCACTGTGTCACATTGGTGAGTGTGCGAGGAGTGCCCTCCTCGAGATATACAACGATTCGTGGCGAGAGGGCACCCACCCAGTTAACTGGAAGACCAGCCGTTTGGTTCCATTACTGAAGCCTGGCAAGTCACCATTGGTGCTCGCATCATACCGCCCGATTGCACTGGCTAGTTGCTTGGGAAATGTGATGGAGAGGTTGGTACTTGGACGTCTAGAATGGTGCCTGGAGCATCACAACATCTACCCGGACGCTTTGACGGGATTTCGCCGTGGCCGGTCATCAATTGATAGCGTCATAGACCTGGTCAGCTACGTGCAACACAAAAAAGGTCTTAAGCGTCTCTGCGCTTCTTTATTTCTTGATGTTAAAGGGCGTACGATAACGTCACACATGAAGCTGTCCTCACCGCTCTCAAGGAGGTAGGAGTGGGTGGTCGGATGTTTCAGTGGCTACGCAGCTATCTCTCTGAGCGATCCTTTTTCGTGAGAATCGAGGATGGTGACACTTCGCTACATTACAGCCACTTTGGTGTTTTCCAGGGTGGCATACTTAGCCCTGTACTATTCATCCTGACGCTAATAGCTCTCAATGAGCATCTGCCAAGTACTGTCAGATTGTCAATGTACGCGGACGACATCTGCGTTTGGACGTCTGCAGTAACACGTCTACAGCTGCGAGCGCGAATTCACAGAGCTGCCACTCAAGTCGCTATTTACCTCCGTCAACGAGGTCTGGAAATTTCTTCTGAGAAATCTGCACTTGTGGCATTTACTCGCAAACCAATGCAGAACTACAGCATTCTGATAAACAGCGAAATGATACGTCACCTGCGATCATACAAGTTCCTAGGTGTTATAATTGACAGAGACCTCTCATGGAGCTGACATGTATCATACATGAAAAGGCGATTAACAGGCATGTGTCATTTGTTCAAGTTCTTTGCTGGAAAGAACTGGGGAATGTCCACAACTGCTATGTTGCGACTATACAGAATTCTTTTCTTTGGATTCCTTCGGTACAGCCTACCTGTGTTAACCAACGCAAGTAAAACAAGCATACAAATGCTTCAAAGTGTCCAGGCTCAAGCACTCCGGATATGTTTAGGCTTGCCTCAAAGTGCGTCAACAGCGGCAACTATCGCCATCACAAGGGACAACCTCATCAAGACCCACATTAATGTGGAAGTGCTGAGGACACATATACGACACCTTGATCGAACCCCTCGACATCACCTAGCCTCTCTACCAGTGGTCTGACCATGCACATCTTACTGCAAAACAGTGACCGCACATGGTGAGTCAATCCCAACTTCGTTCTCTCCTGTCGCTAGACCTGTGACTCCGCCATGGTGTTTCGCTCAACCAATGATTAATATTAACATACCTGGCGCCCAGAAAAAGGCCAATTTGTCGTCACCGGCTCTTTAACAGCTCACACTACTTCTCTAGTATGAGAAATATCAAGACTCTACACATATATACACTGACGGATCGGTTCAGCCGGACAGCTCTACAGGAGCATTAGTGATACCAAGGTTGGCCACGACAATTAAAATCAAGACATCTCACGCAACAACATCAACGGCAGCAGAATTGGCAGCACTTCGTGCCGCGTTGCAATTTGTAGTTGATCATCCTACACGCAATTGGACTATTTTCTGACTCGAAGGCGGCACTGCAGTCTCTACTATCAGCCTTACGCCGTGAACCACACGAGCAGCTGGTACTAGAAATAGCAGAGGTTATACACCACCTGACTCAGATAGGGCACCAAATTACGTTTCAGTGGTTGCCCAGTCACTTTGAAATCATCGGCAATGAACGGGCCGATCAAGCTGCCCGCTCAGCCCACACAGAAAATCATAAACTGCGACTACCACTTTCTAGGACAGATGCTGCACGAAAGCTCCGCACGCTTGCTCGCCAGCAAACCACGTCACAATGGAATCAGCCACATTTCAAGCATGCCCGACTGTACTCGCTTGACCCCACGCTAAGTCTTCAAGTTCCATCGAGGCTTTGCCGAGCATACCAGACCCTGTTATGTAGGCTGTGGTTGGGCGTTGCGTTTACCAACGCCTACGCTTTCCGCATCGGGATGGCCGACACCTCAGCCTGTGGCCACTGTGGCAAAGAGGAAACAATTTAACATATTCTTTGTGACTGCCTAGCGTATAGTAAACAACGACTATGCCTTCGCAAGGAACTCAACAAATTAGATGATCAACCTCTGTCGGAGCAGGGAATTCTGCAGTATCGTCAGGATGCGACTTCACAGAAGAGGGCCCTAAAAGCGCTACTACACTTCTTGAGATCGACCGGCCTTACTGAACGGTTGTAGCTAGGATGCCTTTCCTGAGTGTGTTTTCGTTTTTTTTATGAGTGTGCGTGCGTTTTTTCTCTATCTACCCCCTCTTTCTTGCCCCTACTTCCCCGCCTCCAGTGCTGGGTAGCAAACCAGATGCCAATATCTGGTTAACCTCACGGCCTTTCCTTTCTCACTCTCTCTCTCTTACTTTGCTGGCATGTCGCTGTCTTGTAATGCATGAAGAACAGAAAATACTGCTGACACCTGGGCGTTGGCGGGTTTGCCTTGCTCTGCCAGACCGCGACAAGCTCAGTCACGCTAACGACAAGCTCGTCACCTATTCCACTAATTAAGGACGTGAAGTAGGCACAGTGTAGATTAGACTCCCGTTGGTTACAACATTCAGTTATGTGCACTGCGACATGACAAGAGAGTAGGGCTTTGTCGCCATTTTTTATAATTCCGTGACTTGCGGTCCCATTGGTCCACGGTGACCGATTCGGCCACAGACGCCGCCAAAATTGATCCGAGAGCGATCGGCGCAGACAGGTCCTTTTCGGTGGATCTCCCCGCCACCGAATCAGATTCGGCGCACTTCCGGTGGCCAGAATGCTTAGTGTGAATGCACCCTTACAGAAAACTTGTCCATCATATGCCGTGGAGCCACCACACAAGCGCAGCGCCAGGAGGGGGGAGGACACAGTGGGAATGGGGGGGGGGTTCCTCGCCATATAATTTGTTCTTGAAGATTCACCGGAAAAGCACTTTCAGCGGGCATTGGTTTTGAACCAACTTCTGGGGCAGCTGCCGCCAGATTCCCACACCGCGAACAAATTGGAGTGCGAGACAACCATTCGAAAAATGGCGTCGCGCTTGTGTTGCTGCAGGCGTTGAAGCCTGTACCGACAGAGAAGTCTTTTGCAATCATAGTGTAGTTCTCCATTGAAAACACAGCAGCCGCGACCGTGATTCGTGGCGGCCGAATTTTCGTTGCAGCCGAAAATACTGGAGCTCGGTGTATTTAACTATAGGGCATGTTAAAGGATCCCAGTTGGTCGAAATTTCCGGAATCCTCCAGTACAGCGTCTATCCTCCTAATAGTATCGTAGTTTTGAGGCATTAGGCATCAACATTATTATTGCGACAGCAATTACATGAAGTGTCTCGGCTTTGCCGTTACCCAAATTATATATATATATATATATATATATATATATATATATATATATATATATATATATATATATAGTGCGCGTTGAGCGTTGAGTCGGCAACGCGTTTATTAAAAACGAACACAGGTCTAGCGCTCAGCGATCCAAATCAGAGCTCTCACAAGCACGAACCACGGTCCTCTTCCTCGTCTTTTGCAGGCACTGGAAATTGCACCCTATACATTTACAAATCACTCCCCTGCGGAAAAGGAGCCATCATCCTGGCGACCTAAGGCACAGATACAACTGGTGGGTCATAGTGCGGTTTCAGTCGGTCGACGTGAACAGTCTCACGGCCGTGACGACGCTGGTCGGTGGATGACTGTACGAGCTCGACAATGTAGTTTATCGGGGATGCTTGACGCAAGATGCGGTAGGGGCCTTCATACTTAGGCAGCAGCTTTGAAGAAAGGACTGGAGCTGAGGAGGCAACGCGAAGCCACACCAATGTTCCAGGCGATGATGACTGGGGATGCAGGTTGGCGTCATGGCGGTCCTTTTGATGTGCTTGGTCTTGTGTAGTTAACGAACGTGCTAGGTGCTTGCATTCTTCCGCATAGGTGGCGACTTCTGAGAGAGTTGCAGACTCTGAATTATCCGGGCGATACAACAGAATAGTATCCATAAATGAGGAGGGTTCACGGCCATATAGAAGAAAGAAGGGAGAAAATCCAGTCGTGAACTGAGTGGCGCTGTTGTACGCATAGGTGACAAATGGTAGTATGCGGTCCCAGTTGGTGTGGTCAGCAGATACATACATGGACAGCATGTCGCCTAATGTGCGATTGAAGCATTATTCATGCCATTGGTTTGGGGATGGCACGCACTGGTCGTTCGATGAACAACGTTGCATTCACGCAGGAGGTCTTGTACGGCTACTGAGAAGAACGTGCGCCACGGTCGCTGAATAACTCGCGAGGAGCGCCATGGCGAAAAACAAGTTTGGGAAGAATCAATAAGTCGACTTCACGTGATGTAGCCACTGGTAGCGCGGCAGTCTCAGCATACCGTGTCAAATGATCAATAGCGAGAACCACCAAGCGATTCCCTTCAGGTTTGTATGGAAGTGGGCCGTATAAGTCAATTCTGATGGGATCAAAAGGTCAGGATGGGCAGGGCGACGGCTGGAGCGGTCCAGTGACGGCATGCAGTGAACTCTTTCGGCGTTGACATTTTGAGCATGAACGCACGAATTGGCGGACAAGTCGGTACATTCCACGCCAGTAGTACCTTAGCCGGAGGCATGCATACGTCTTTATTACACCATCGTGGTCGCATTGGCGGTCCGCATGGAACGAGGTGCAAATGTCAGCACGTAGATGGCGAGGAATCATCAACAACCACTTGCGACCTTCACTGAGGTAATTGCGGTGGTAAAGTAGCCCATCGCGCATGGTGAAATGGCGAGCTGTGCGCCGCAGCGAGCGACTGGCGGTACTCGGTGATGGCTTCGATAGGAACTTCATTAAAGACACTATCCAAGGGTCTTGACGCTGCTCGGATGGCATGTCAGCACGTGTGAGGGAGGCAGAATTGTAGATAGAAACAGGCGCATTTGCACAATCATGGGGAAGCGGAGATTGAGAGAGAGCGTCGGTGTCTAAATGCCTGCGCCCTGACCTGTAGACGACGCGGATGTCGTAGTCTTGGAGTCGTAATGCCCAACAGGCTAGGCGACCAGGTGGGTCTTTTAGAGACGACAATCAGCAGAGGGCGTGATGTTCAGTCACTACATCAAGTGTCCAACCATATATGTACGGTCTAAATTCAGCGATTGCCCACGCAATGGCTAGACATTCTTTTTCCATGACCGAATAATTCTCTTCAGCTCTGGTCAGAGTGCGACTCACGTAAGAAACGACATAATCATCGAAGCCAGACTTCCGTTGCGCAAGGATAGTGCCAAGGCCGACTCCACTCGCGTCTGTGTGGATTTCGGTAGCGGTGTCTGGGTCGAAGTGACGGAGAATCGGCAGCGATTTCAGAAGATGGCGTAATTTCACAAATGCGTCGTCATAGGTGGACGACCATGCCGAGATACCTTGGCTGTCAGCAAGTAGGCGTGTTAAAGGGATCATTATAGATGCGAAAATATGAATAAATTGTCGAAAATACGAGCATAGCCCTATAAAGCTCCGGAGTTCTTTGAGTGTCGGCGGCTTAGGAAACTCGATGACGGCGCGGAGCTTGTCTGGGTCTGATAGAACGCCATACTTGCTGACAACGTGCCCTAAAATTGCGAGCTTCCGTGCGGCGAAGTGACATTTCTTCAAATTTAGTTGTAGCCCAGTCTGTGTGAGGCATTTCAGAACACTTGCGAGGCGCTGGAGATGGGTATCGAAGTCTTTTGAAAAAACCACGACGTCGTCCAGATAACAAAGGCACGTATGCCACTCGAGACCTCGAAGTATGATGTCCATAAGACGCTTGAATGTGGCCGGGGCATTGCAAAGGCTGAACAGCATCACATTGAACTCGTACAAGCCGTCAGGAGTTGCGAACGCAGTTTTGGGGCGATCGGTTTCATCCATAGGTACCTGCCACTACCCCGACCGAAGATCCAGCGAAGAGAACTCCGCTGCTTGCAAACAGTCGAGCGCGTCATCAATTCTGGAGAGCGGATAGACATCTTTGCGCGTGATCTTGTTAAGGCGCCTATAATCAACACAGAAGCGGATGCTACCGTCCTTCTCTCTCACTAGCACCACAGGAGACGCCCAGGGACTGTGGGGCGGCTGTATGACTCCCCAGCTAAGCATGTCAGACACCTTGTCTTTAATAATCGGACGTTCAGCTTGAGAGATGCGGTATGGGCGCTGGCGCAGGGGTGCATGGCTGCCGGTGTCTATATGATGAGCTACCAAAGTTGTTCTGCCCAAACTGGGTTGCTTGTAATCGAAAGACATCCGAAAGCGGCCGAGAAGCTTCAAGAGCTGCGTCCGCTGAACGCTGGGAAGGTCCGAAGCAATGAATAGAAGGAAGGCATCTGGGGTAGATGTGTTGGCCGTGGTATCGAAATTAACGCTCGCGACATAGAGGCTAGCTGTTCGACCAGGTAGTGAGTTAGGGCATACTGAATCAATGTCCTCAAGTTGCCCTATACATTCTCTGCGGAACATAGTGGTTTGGACCGAAAGCAGGTTCGTGACATAAATAGTTGCGGAGGAGTTTTCGATCGTGATGAGTGCAAATGGGAGAAGAAAGTGCTTACGGGAAGTGAATTTCGCTGACAGCGTAAACAAGGTGGTAGAGAAAGCATAGTCGCAGGAGATTGGCACAATAGCAGACGACATAGGTGGGATGTCTGTGTCCTCGGAGATGACGACACGAGAAAAAGATGACTTGGCAGGAACGATGTCCGAGATTGCTGATAATTCAAGCTCGGCACGGGCACAACCGACCACGGCATGATGCATGGAAAGAAAGTCCCAGCCCAATGTAACGTCATGCGAGCAGTGCGGAAAGACGACGAATTCAACCACATACAAAATGTCCTGAATGAGTAGACTAGCTTTGCACGTGACGGTAGGTTGTATGTGATGTGTGGTCGCCGTACGGAGAGAAACGCCAGAAAGCGGAGTCGTAATCTTTTTCAACTTGGGGCACATTGCTTCGCTCAGCACGGACACAGCAGCTCCAGTATCGACTAAGGCGGACACGCCAACACTTTCAATGAAGATTGGGATTTTGTTTGCAGGTTGGGAACGAGGCCTTGTAGATGTCGACAGTGGCGCAGTTCTTGCCTCGGCAGCTGCGGTGGTCAGTTTTCGTATGGACGGGCGCGGTGCGTCGAAGCATTGGCAATAGCGAGCGCCGGCGCGAGGAGGGTGATCGAGACGAGTTGGAGGTGTGGCGGTTCGACGATGAAGTGTTTGAAGGAGCGTGTAAGGGTATTGGCTGTGGCGGCTCTGTATGGTCGTAGCTGTAATTGGCTTCAACGGCAGTTGGAAGAGGAACGCGGCGGCGGCACAAACGCTCGGCATGCCCGGGTAGACCACAGTAATAGCTTATTGGTCGGTTGTCCAGTGTGCACCAAGGATTATTGGGACGGGTGGCAGGACGTCGATAAAACAGAACTTGCGGGCTTGTCGGCGCCTGCGGTGCGTAGAAGACATGAGAGCGTGAGGAGGGCCTGTGCTGCATGGAACTGCATGTAAAGGCCTTCTCGCGACGTCGGCGTAGGTCAACGGTGCTGATACAGGTGGTGGCTGGTGCGTAGGTGGAAGAGCTTCAGATACTTGCTCCTCAATGGTTTGGCACAGTGACGAGGGCAGTCCATGACTATTAATAGGGAGAAAGACAGCAATGGACAATTGACGGGCAACCTCCTCGTGGATGAACTGTTTTATTCGGTGCGTCAATACTACCGTACCTGGGGAGATCGCGCCAACGGTCAGTGCTGACGTGCTGGTCGTGTCAAAACTGTGACGTCGCGTGGAAATGTGCTACTTTTTCAACTCGTCGTAGCTCTGGCAGTGCTGAATGACGTCTGTGACGGTTCGAGGAGATTTCGCCAAAAGCATGTGGAACGCATCGTCCTCGATGCCCTTCATGATATGCTTGACTTTGTCGGCTTCGGGCTTGGCCGGATTGAAGCGCCGGCAGAGGCCTACGACGTCCTCAATGTAAGACGTCAAACTTTCTCCTTGCAACTGGGCATGATCACGCAAACGCTGCTGAGCTTGCGCACTGCCGGTCGGCCGAATACGTCTGCGAAGGTCGTTTTGAAAGAGGCGAAGGTGGTAATCTCAGCCTCATGGTTGTTCAACCAAAGCTCCGCGACATCCATCAGGTGGAAGTAGACGCGACCGAGTTTGTCGTTATTGTCCCACCGGTTGTTGACACTCACTTTTTCAAACGAAGCGAGCCAGTCCTCGACGTCCTGTTCATCAGTGCTGTTGAATAGAACTGGGTCGCGCTCCGTCAGAATACCGGGACAGCGGAGAGCGGGGGGTGGGGCAGCATTCGGCTGTGCTGCAACGTCGTCAGGCATGATGGACGGCGGAAGTAGAGTCCGGCTAAGGAGTTCCAGGGTAAATAAGAGAACCAACACTCTTCACCACTTGACAGTACTCGTTGAGCATTGAGTCCGTGACGCGTTCATTGAAAACGAACACAGGTCAAGCGCTGAGCGATCGAAATCGAAGCTGTCACGTGCACGAACCATGGTCCTCTTCCTCGTCTTTTGCAGGCACTGCTAAATGCACCCTATCCATTTTACAATATATATATATATATATATATATATATATATATATATATATATATATATATATATATATATATATATATATATATATATACGTTCAATCTGCTCGTCTTTACCAACGTAACCACCATACCACGTCGCAATTAACAAGTGTTACCGCATCGAGCAAGCTGAGAGTTGGTGCATTCCGCAGTCTTTCCATCGTCTCCTCAACACCGCTACCACGACGTCTTGCGAAAGAATTCCTTGTCATTCGTCAACACCTGAAGATTTGACACGCACATTCCGACGCACACTCGAGGTCGTGTGCCGGGCGGCCAACAAACCAACTTTGATCAAGACACCGGTACCTATTGTCTCCTGGATCGAGGCTGTCATCCGCTAAGAATTAGCTATTATAGGTCTGTGTTCCAATATATGTGCCATGAGCATTAATGGTGCCTCCGTAGCCTCTGTAGACCGAACACGCCGCTGTCGACAACCCCCTATTTCCAGAAACCCACCCGCTAAGCATACAGCAGACGATAAGCTGGTCTGTTTCTGGCGTGGTCGTGCAGGCCACATTGCACGTTACCGTCGCAGCCCGTTGCCCTCTATCCCTTTCAGCCCGTATTTCGTTTCAACAGTCCCTTCCACCCAATGCAGCAATGTTATTTGTCCCGCACTGAGTCTTCAGCGTTCGAAAAATACTGAGGACTATGTGCGTTATCGCCACCACAGACTACAAGCCGTCCGTCTCGTTCCCCCACATGTGGCCGCTCGCCTTTGCCGCCCTTTAACTGCCGCAGGTCCCAGGCAAACAAAGATGCGCAACTTCTCGATGTGAAGCTGCACGGCCGATCTTACCTGAAAACTTTTTTTTGCCTTTGCGTCTACACCAGAATACCTTTTCAGTCCATGTTGATGGCATTCTTTTATGAATTTAAGTAAGACACGGGCATTCTCATTTTTTTATGAGCGCAGAGTTTCTTCGCCGCATGAGGAAGATTCTTGCGCCAGCCTTGGCCAGTTTGGCACAAGTCGCTGACGGAAGCACAGTGCCTGTGGTAGGGATGTGCACTACACAACATACCGTGGCAGGTCATCAGGTGGTCGTCCTGTTTATTGTTTTCTTCTAATGGCCTCAAGACCTCATACTTAAACTGGATTTTCTCACCAAATAATCGGCGCTCATTGACGGTGAGTTATACCTTGAACTGCCTCAACACCTTGATGCCCCACGCGAACCTCTGTTTCGAATCAATTGCAGCAACTTTATTTATCTATCCGCGAAGCTGTTACTTATGTCGACATGCTCTGCTCACCAAATGTGTCAAATGGCAAATACTACGCTGTGCCCATTCCCGACTTGCTGCTCACGCATTCTCTTGCTGTTCCCAACATGGTTCTCAGAATCACGGCTAATAGAACCTGGGCACCCATTATCAATTCCAGTTTCACAAGTCGAGTGCTCTCACAAGGCATATCCGTAGCCAAAGTTTGTTGGCTGCTGGATTCACAGGTCGAAGCTTTCGATGTGAATGCCAGTGTTCTGGAGCACCACCCACTACGAAAAACAAACTGCGGTAGCCGTGAAACTTTATACATGATCGCTGCTTACCTTTCACCTTGGCTTGTTGAAGCCCTACGGAGTCTTCTCTGGTGCTACAAGGACATTTTTAGTGTCGCTGATCGACCTTAGGCCAGACGTCATTGTTCAGCATCGCATACACACATGCAATGCGAACCCTGTTCAGATCCGCGCCTACAGAGTGTCTGGGTCGGAGCAGGGCGTTAATTAGCAGGAAAAAACAATATGATCGCGAACGACATTATAGTGCCATCATCCAATCCCTGGGCAAGTACTGTAGTGTTAGTTAAAGAGCAGAGATCGTGGCAATTTCGTGTGGACTATCGGCACTTTAGCAACATCACAAGGAAAGACGCCAACCCTCTTTCGTGAATTAACGGCGTCTTTGATTGTCTGCATGGTGCCGCGCACTTCTCTTCCATCGACCTTCAATCCGGATGCTTGCTGATAGCTGTGCACCTTATGGAGTGAGCGAAGACTGTCTTTGTAACGCCTGATGACCTCTACTAGTTCACAGTCATGCCTTTCATTCTCTGTAGCACCCCAGCCACATTTGAACGAATGATGGACGAATTTAAGTAGTCCGCGTGTCTATGTTATTTAGACATTATTGTAGTTTCGTCCACGTCCGAAACTCACTTTGATAGACTCACAGCTATTTTTGACCTGTTCCTTCTTGCCAGACTTAAGCTAAATTCGTCCAAATGCTGGTTCGGGCGCCACCGCATCACAATCTTCGGGCATATTGTTGATGCTTCGGGCATACAGCCGGACTCTGAGAAGATTGAAGCCGGGATGAACTTCCCGGTGCCGAACCACAAAAGATGTTTGCCGCTTTGTGGGGCACTGCTCCTACTTTTGGCGGTTTATTAAAGACTTGACCAAAATTGCTAGACCTCTCACTGACCTGCTCAGACAAGACACCCCCTTTAATCAGGGTCTTTTCCAGGCAGCGGCTTTCTCTAAGCTTGTCACCCTGCTCACGTCTTTCCCTGTTTTAGCCCACTTCAATCTTTCAGCCCCGACGCAAGTCTGCACGGAAGCCAGTGGTCATAAAATCGGCACTCTACTGACCCAGTGACAATGTGGGAAAAATCGCATCATCGCTTATGCCTACAGACTGCTTTCCTCCTCGGAGTGCAATTATTTCATCACGAAGTGCGAATGCCACACTCTGGTGTGGGAAGTTGCTTCATCCTTACTTATACAGCCGACCTTTTACAGTGCTCGTGGGCCATCATTTACTTTGTTCGCTTGCTTCTTTGAAAAATCCCACAGGTCGTCTCGCTCGCTGGGCACTTCGCCTGCAAGAGTATACCTACATAATAGTGTAAAAGAGTGGCAGAGTACACCAAGACGCACATTTCTCGTCACGCTATTCTTTGGCTGAAGGTGACCCTACAAGCAGTGACTCCATCAAGGGCATAATTTTCGTGTCTTACCTACATCGCCTTGGCCATAAGCAATGTTGGAATCCGCACCTAAGCTAAATAATACAGCGAATGCGATACTCCACGCATTACACCTCGTTAATGTTTGCCTTCAGTGATAACACCTTATTTCGGTATGTGTCACCCATCGGTCCCACCAGTCATACCAAAGAACTTGCGCATCACTGTTCTTTTCGAGCGTCATAACGCACGAACAGCTGATCACCTTGGTGTTTCTTGCACGTATGACCCTGTCCGCCGCCGTTTCTACTAGCCTGGCCTTGCACGCTTTGTGCAGCATTATATCAACGCCTGCGAGGTTTGTCGGCACCGTAAAATGTCATCGGGACGTCCAGCTGGCAATCTTCAGCCTAGCTACATCCCACTGGAACCTTTCTTGTTACTCGGTTTGGATCTTCTCGGTCCCTTTCGAACAGCCACTTTGGGCAACAAGTGGGTCATCATTGCCACAGATTACGCTACCCACTACACAATCACCCCAACCTTACCCATCAGCTGTGCTACGGACGTCGCTGATTTCTTGCTTCGAGACCTAATTCTTTTGCACGAAGGCCAACGCCAACTGCTGAAAAACAAAGGCCGTACCTTTCTTGCTCAAATGATTGGCAATATCTTGCATTCCCGCTGTGCTCAGCATAAGCTCACGATCTCGTACCACCCCCCGACAAACGGGACTTCACAGCAATTAAACTGGACCCTACAGACATGCTTTCCAAATACGTGTCGACCGATCACCGTGAGTGGGATCTTGCAATACCTTGCGTCAAGTTCACGTAAAATCATTCCGCAACGACATTCCTGGGTACTCACCATTTTACCTTTTACTTGGACGCGAAGCAACGTTGGCACGGCCCCGCCATAGTGGTTTAGTGGCTAAGGTACTCGTCTGCTGACCCGCAGGTCGCGGGATTGAATCCCGGCTGCAGCGGCTACATTTCCGATGGAGGCGGAAATGTAGGCCCGTGTGCTCAGATTTGGGTGGACGTTAAAGAACCCCAGGTGGTCGAAATTTCCGGAGCCCTCCACCACAGCGTCTAATATGTGGTGGTTTTGGGACGTTAAACCCCACATATCAATCAATCAATCAACGCTGCCACTGAATACATTCCTTCCGGCATCAGCAGACTCGACCACTGAATACGATCGCGAGGCTATGGCTCGCACTGACCCCGCCCGTCAGATTGCCCTCAACAAATTTACGGCTTCGCTAAAAACGCAGAAGCACCGTGACAAGGTGCGACATCGCCAAGAAAGAAAGATTCGCAATGGGTTCTCTCGTTCTTTCCCGGTGCCCAACGCGACACGTTTGCCTTTCAGAGAAGTCATTTTCTTGTTTGCGGTCCATCGCCACGTGCTTCGACAAGTCACCCACCTTCCCGGATCACCCCACTACCTCGTCGCCTCTGTTGTCTCTTGACGTGGTTCATGTATCAAGGCTCAAGCGCTACCACACGCCTTTTACTGTGGCTCCTAGAGGTGCCGGGTCGGTGCTTTGGCCTTCGGGAGTTGTGTTGAGTGATTTCACTGACATTATCTGTGTATAGTGAAAAATACCCTAAAATGCGTCTAGTAGGAAGTTGAGCAAGTTGATTTACCTGTACTGTGGCTTGCGACTGACGGTGCTATCGTCAAGTAATAATATCATGACATATTATCTCACCAGCGTTTGCTGAGCCCACACTTGCTTAGAGAAACCTCAGTGTGCTGAGAATTTTCATGGCAGTGTAGACACACATGCGAAAAATGATATTTGTGCCCCTTTAAATATTAAGGGGGGATAACCACCCCTTTGGAAGAGCATCTTGACATTAGTGCGATTTCATCTGACTGTCATTGCGCAATCCTCACAGCAGCCGTTCTATTTGTGAGGAATGATCTAAAATAAGTCTCACACCTTGCGCCCACGCCTATAGGCTGGCCTTTTCCTGTAGGACAAAGCCTGGCTTAACGAAGCCTTAATGAGGTAAAGTCCTAAAATACCACTGACATCCCAAATGCTGTTATCGAAACACGTGCTTCTTAAGGAGTAGCATTACTTCCGGTGAGAAGAGGCCGGCCCGAATCCGACCATTTGTTCAGCTACAGTTTCTTGCGTTCTATGTAGTTCGAGATCCTCTCGTGCTACCGGGCCTGTACGAAAGGGTAGGAGTATCGACATTAGAATGTCGAGATTTAGGGGCTTACTTCATTCCGGTATAAGCAAAAATTTCCACTCGTCTGATACAATACCACTCCCGAATCTCGTAGACCAGTTTGTGTAACAGCTAAATTAACCTAATATACAGGTTCTTTAGCAGTCTGAGGTTCCGTTCAGACCTGGGGCCGACTGGCTATTTACGTTGCAAAGCACTGCCCTAAATTCAGACTCTGTGAAGGGGTCATCGGTATCGTTTACCACGCCGAATTATATGCGAGCATGCTCTTTCGAGGTTGTTACTCGCTAGGGAAATATCAAATCGCTACCTCGGCAAAGATAGTCTGTTCCGTCCGTACTCATTCTTTTTGTTTCTGAATGAGGGAGCACAATGCCAACCTTTGTGCGTGCCATCTAGGATGCATTTAAAGAAATTACTCTTCCCCCTGGGCGCTCGTGCCTATCGAATGCTGAACAGATCTCATCTCATTGTAGCCTAGCCAACTCTGGTCAGTACTGTTTCAATATCCCTCGGAAATTCCGCAAACCTCTTTAACCACACTTAACCGTTAGTATTTTCTCCCACTTCAAAATGGAAGCTTTGTCTTCGAAGATATGTGCGAGGTGCGAGCTTATCCTGGGAAGCTCAGTGAGAAAGTTTTTTGTGGTGGCCTTATCAGCGTTCTGCTTGGAGTGTCTCGATGACATTACTGAAGCTACCGTATTCCCCCTTGTACTCCTTTCTACGCTTAGGGTGCACGTTAAAGAACCCCAGGTGGTCTAAATTTCCGGAGCCCTCAACTACAGTGTCTCTCATAATCATAAAGTGGTTTTGGGACGTTAAACCCCGCATATCAATCAATCAATCAATCAATCAATCAATTCTTTCCACGCTTACGAAAAGCACCCGTGCTTGTCAATCTAAATTGCCTGGCCTAGAGGGCTTCGACATGAAGGGTAGCACTAATTGATGTTTTAAATACGAATACACTTTATAAGGGACTCTGAATCCGCCGTCCGCGGTGCGCCTCCTCCTCTCCCATAGCAACGGCGCGAGGAGCGGAGAGGAGCGTCTGTAGCAACGCCGCAGCGACGTCCCACACCACGTGATCGCGCGCGCTCCGCCCTCCGCTCCGTGGCTGCGCGTGCCTTGCTCGAGATAGGCAAATCGTCATAGGTATGGATTCATCGCAGGCATCAACCTCGACTGCGATAACCCCAGTAACGAGTACAACGCAATCGAATGCGAGCATTTCACGCGTCGTTGAAGATGTCGCGCCGGCTGAAGACAAGGCAGCGCGGCGAAGGGCCCGTCATGCCGAGCGCAAGTGGGCGAAACGGGCCGCGGACATAAACATCATTAGAGTGCGAATTCACTCTCACATATATACGTAAACTCACAAAGCTTTCCCGAGAGGGTCTAATGGTTCCTGGGAATCGCAATGTGATCACGTGGGGGAGTTTACGTTAACTAACTGGCGAATGCCAACGGATTTTAACTTTACTCCTCCTCATAGCATCACCCCGTGCATTCTCACTTAACCTTGTTCACCCTCGAGGAAATGGTTGGCAGTTTTTCTTGCATGTTTTTTGCTGACTGTTTGCTGCACAATCTCAGTAAGGGTGAAGTTAGGGGTTGCGTCGGGTGAGGGTGAGGTCAGCCAACGACGGGCCTATTCTCGTGGGAGGATGGGAGATCGGTGATGATTGTTAATATTGGACATCTATTGTCCCAACTAGATATGTGCCCTTAGGCATCTGCTTGGTAGGGCCTTGTGTAGGGCATTGAAGTCTGCCACAATTACCAAGGGTGGCTGCTTAGCTAATAAACTGGTATTAGTAAGGAGATAGTAGAAATACTCTCTTTCATCTGATGGTGGACTGTAAACATTCAGAATGAGCACGCTTTGTTCAAGCCAGCTGTGGAGATTAATCTGAACGGGAGTGCCTAAATACTGCCGAAACGTATCAGAATGTTGTGTTGAACATATTTGGTTATTTTGCTCACCAGCGTAGCTGTACCTCTCTTAGCCTTGCCCTTTGGCACCACCGATTTGTAACAAAACAAAAAAAAAAGCAATCTTGGCAGAAGCTGATAGAATGGCGGTGATTGTGTCTCAAAAATAAAATTGTCGACATTGTTACTCAATTTTCGCTTCGCTCAGCGATGCCGAGTCTTACCGAGAAGTCTTTTTCTTGCTTCGTGTAGTTAAACTGACAACCATAACCAGATCTCTGGCCTTTTTTTGCACTATTGTTTCATGTGCATCAGTGTTACTTTTGTGCGATGTTGATGCGTGTTAACCTTAATAACAACCAGCAGCTTACACTCTGTAAATTATTTCCGGCAACAGACATATGTACGAGAAAGGTTGAGAGTCTGGGAACATATCCACTATGTCTGAGCCACTGCCGAGTAGCCTGCCAGTGAGTATAGACAAAGCTGTTTCTTTGTCACGTTGCTCTCACAGCTCAATAGTTCCAAAGTTCTCTCTCTCTCTCTCTCTCTCTCTCTCTCTATATATATATATATATATATATATATATATATATATATATATATAAACAATATTTATTCTGAGCTTGCGGCTCAGAATCTTCGATCTTTAATAAAGGCTGCTCCCCGGCCTAAATCTATGAATAAATATTGTTTATGTTTTTTACTGTGACCTTCTTTGATATATTTAAACCAGTTAGCCAGGAATATTTTTGAAACTGTCTCTCTCTC
The DNA here is from genome assembly GCA_013436015.1 of Rhipicephalus annulatus. Taxonomy (NCBI): domain Eukaryota; kingdom Metazoa; phylum Arthropoda; class Arachnida; order Ixodida; family Ixodidae; genus Rhipicephalus; species Rhipicephalus annulatus. The sequence goes on from WOVY01011175.1 coordinate 88,125, forward strand.
TCTCTCTCTCTCTCTCTCTATATATATATATATATATATATATATATATATATATATATAGAGAGAGAGAGAGAGAGAGAGAGAGAGAGATACATTTATCTATCTATCTGTCTATGTTAAGAACAGCCTCATTTTAAATATAAATCGCCAGTGGCAGACAGCATTCCGCATTTGCAGGTATGCTTGCAAAAAAGTCTCGTAGACCATGAATTGGAATGTTAAGGAGGCTATGAGGAGGAATCATAAATTTTAAGTGTCGAAAATGTTCGACACCTTTTAGTGCACGTGTTGCTGCTGCGACAGTGAAATATAAATGTAGTGAAGTCACGTTTACTTGAAAAAAAAAACTGTGAACCTAATTTAGCTTTGCAAATGTCAAGTCATAGGATGCGGCACGAAATACAATAGAATACTTTTAGGCAAACCAATTCTGTGAATGGTTTGCCTAAAAGCGTGCGTTAAGTGACTCGGAATGATATTAACATTACGCATTGCTTTGTCAGGGTTGAAACACTTCAAGAAATTAGAGTGCATTAAAAAAAATTGCCCGCAGCTTCCCTCGGGGGAACACTGAGGAGGAGGCGGAGCATATAATTGGTTAATGGGGTGTTAAAGTGCGACTTACTTGGGTCGATGGCTAAATTGGTTAACGTGGTTGTGAAATGGGGTGTTAAATTGCGACTTACTTGGGTCGATGGCTAAATTGGTTAACGTGGTTGTAGGAGGGGGTGTTAAATGAGTGAACACGTACACACGTATGCGAAAGGACGGCGCTGGTCGAAGGGACGTCGATCATTGTGTTTGTGGATTCGTTGGAATTCATTTCACCGCGACCTTGGACATCGACGCGCCGTACAAACTAACCGACGAGCGGCAACTGAGCGAGCGAGCGCCGACCTTGAGTATATATACAGCGCGATGGCGCATGCACTGTCAGCTGTTGAATGTTCTCGAAGGAGAAGCGCGCGCGCGGCACAGATGGCGACGGCGCGACGGCGCATGCGCTGTCAGCTGTCGAATGTTCTCGAAGGAGAAGCGCGCGCGGCACAGATGGTGGGCGACGGCGCGACGGCGCATGCGCGCGCGTCAGCTGTCGAATGTTCGAGAAGCGGTGCGGACGGCGCGGACGGCGCACTACAAGGCGCGAGTATAAGATGCTTCCGCATCTAAAAACTCCTGATTAGCGGATCTATGCTGCTGCGTGTATTCGATTTCGCGCATTGAAGGCATGACCTTAGGCGAAGCACTAAATATTACTTAATGGAACCTTTGGTGACATTTTTACCGTTTGAGAATAAATCACAGGCAATGTCTGTTTCCGCATGTTATTAATTTAACGAGGCCACGTTGTTCTATGTAATATATAAAATACTATAAAACAATTAAATCGTGAATGTACCCTTCACTTTTAAAACACATGCTTTTTTTGCTTTCCATGTCATGCCCCCCCCCCCCCGTCCTAATGCGGCGGCTGCTGACAGAGAGTTGAACCATCAATTGTAACTACTGACAGCCGTGATTATCGGGTCTCTGTGACTAGGTTATGCGTCTGATTATCATGGCGTCTGCTGTTTTTCAGAAAAAGCTGAATAATTCATTTATTTTCATGCTGCCCACCACGTCAAAGGGAGACGAAGTATGATGTAAGACTGAGCAGCCTCGCCGTAGATAAGGTAGGTATCACGCATTTATTATCCGTGTATGGACAGCTGTATTTTGTATGTGGACATTCAAGCCGCCATTCTTCTGGGGGATATATTTTATGCCATTAAATTATTGGCTGTTTTGTTTTTGAGGCACACAAAGCAGCCGTGTTCTCATGCGTAATCCAATAGAGGAATCACGTGAAAGTTGCGGCTAGCTTAGATAGGATTAAGATAACTGCAGACTTCTCTCTAGAATCCACCATTAGCACTGATATGAAATAAATATTTATTGAAAAATACGTTATGTCAAACTTCCAGCCTATTGAAAGCAACAATGAACTTTATTCCTATAGCAATAACTTGGAAACAGTTTCAGTCAGCTTTTACGTTCACCGTTACCGTCATGTTTCGTATAGAATACAGCTCGATAACAGAGCCATCGGCGTCGTACGTTCTATGTGCTGTTGAAAGCGCACAAGCTGTGTTGATGAACGTGACTGCAGCATCAATATAACGAGGCGTTTTGTGTTTGGTACAGTGTTTTGTTGAGTTACGCGAGATGGAATCCCGTATAATTAGCCGTTGGCTTTACTACGATGTTCTGTGGATTACCGTGACTGCGGCACCAAAGAAATGACGCGGCCATCTCCGTCGAACTCAGAGTGCATGTGATGTTGTTATGGGGAGGAAAATATACGTAAATACTATAATTGCGAGTAAATGCGTACAACGATGCTGCAGTCCGTGCACGTTCCCCTCGGGACTTCGTCGTCATTATTCTCAGGTATCTACTAAGCCCTTCACATTACCCGCCGGCGGCAGAAGCACCGTCCCGGTGCGATCGATCCTCGTGGCGTGATTAGTATGGTTTAAGTGCAATATATCGGTCGGGTCTGAAGCTGTTGCGGACGTGGTATGGAAGGGAGATATCTCATAGGTCACGCTGGTGACCTTGCGTATGACGCGGTGAGGGCCAACGCAACGGAACATAAGTTTTGCGCAAAAACCGACACGTCGTGATGGTAACCACATGAAAACGAGCGACCCCAGGGAGTACTGTACGTCACGGTGCCGGCGATCGTAAGCACATGAACGATCCCGGGTGACTTGGCGGGTGATGTCAGCACGGGCCATGGCATCACGAGCATAGGCCATCGATGAGGTGGCGTCAGAATAGAGCAAGGTGTCCATAGATAAAGGCGGGTCATAACCAAACAAATTTAAAGACGGAAATCCAGTTGTATCATGACGTGAGGAGTTGTATGCGAAGGAACGATAGGTAAGTGGATGTCCCAATTTTCGTGATCCTTGGAGGCGTACATCGCTAACATGTTTGCTAGGGTATACGGTTGAGGCGTTCGTTGAGGCCATGGGTTTGTGGGTGGTAGGCAGTAGTGAACTAATGGTAGGTAGAACAGGATCGCAGGAGCTAGTTGACTACTTTAGATATAAAACAGCTGCATCGGTCGGTGATGAACTGACGAGGAGCACCATGACGCCCGATTGTTGTCATCATCATCATCATCATCAGCCTGACTACGTCCACTGCAGGACAAAGGCCTCTCCCATGTTCCGCCAGTTAACCCGGTCCTGTGCTTGGTGCTGCCAATTTATACCCGCAAACTTCTTAATCTCATCTGCCCACCTAACCTTCTGTCTCCCCCTAACCCGCTTCCCTTCTCTGGGAATCCAGTCAGTTACCCTTAATGACCAGCGGTTATCCTGTCTACGCGCTACATGCCCTGCCCATGTCCATTTCTTCTTCTTGATTTCAGCTATGATATCCTTAACCCCCGTTTGTTCCCTAATCCACTCTGCTCTCTTCTTGTCTCTTAAGGTTACACCTACCATTTTTCTTTCCATTGCTCGCTGCGTCGTCCCCAATTTAAGCTGAACTCTCTTTGTAAGTCTCCAGGTTTCTGCTCCGTAGCTAAGTACCGGCAAGATACAGCTGTTATATACCTTCCTCTTGAGGGATAGTGGCAATCTACCTGTCATTATTTGAGAGTGCTTGCCGAATGTGCTCCACCCCATTCTTATTCTTCTAGTTACTTCAATCTCGTGGTTCGGTTCTGCGGTTATTACCTGCCCTAAGTAGACATAGTCTTTTACAACTTCAAGTGCACTATTACCTATCTCGAAGCGCTGCTCCTTGCCGAGGTTGTTGTACATTACTTTCGTTTTCTGCAGATTAATTTTAAGACCCACCTTTCTGCTCTCCTTGTCTAACTCCGTAATCATGAGTTGCAATTCGTCCCCCGAGTTACTCAGCAATGCAATGTCATCGGCGAAGCGCAGGTTACTAAGGTATTCTCCATTGACTCTTATCCCTAACTGTTCCCATTCTAGGCTTCTGAAAACGTCCTGTAAGCACACAGTGAATAGCATTGGGGAGATTGTGTCCCCCTGCCTTACACCCTTCTTTATTAGTATTCTGTTGCTTTTTTTATGAAGCACTATGGTAGCAGTTGATCCCCTGTAGATTTCTTCCAGAATGTTTATATATATTTTATCTACGCCCTGATTCCGCAGTGTCTGCATGACGGCTGATATTTCTACTGAATCAAACGCCTTCTCATAATCTATGAAGGCTATGTATAGTGGTTGGTTATAGTCTGAGCATTTCTCTATTACCTGATTGATAGTATGAATGTGGTCAATTGTTGAGTAGCCTGTTCGAAATCCTGCTTGTTCCTTTGGTTGATTGAATTCTAATGTTTTCTTTACTCTGTTAGCAATTACCTTTGTAAATAGCTTGTATACTACAGAGAGCAAGCTGATCGGCCTGTAATTCTTCAAGTCCTTGTCATCTCCTTTCTTATGTATTAAGATGATGTTAGCGTTCTTCCAAGACTCTGGTACTCTTCCCGTCAAGAGACACCTCGTAAACAGGGTGGCTAGTTTTTCTAACACAATCTGTCCTCCATATTTCAGCAGATCTGATGTTACCAGATCATCACCAGCAGCTTTGCCCTTTTGCATGCTCTCCAAAGCTTTTCTGACTTCTTCTATCATTACTGGTGGGGTGTAATCTGGGTTACTGCAAGTTCTTATAGTATTAAGGTCGTGGTTGTCTCGACTACTGTACAGATCTCTGTAAAACTCCTCTGCTATTTTAACTATCCTATCCATATTGGTAGTTATTTTGCCTTCTTTGTCCCTTAGTGCATACATCCGACTTTTGCCTATCCCAAGTTTCCTCTTCAATGCTTTGACACTTCCTCCGTTTTTCAGAGCGTGTTCAATTCTCTCCATGTTATACCTTCTTACATCGCATACCTTACGTCTATTGATCAACTTCGAAAGCTCTGCCAGTTCTATTTTGTCTGTTGCACTTGACACTTTCATGATTTGACGCTTCTTAATTAGGTTCTTCGTTTCCTGGGAAAGCTTGCCAGTGTCCTGTCTAACTACCCTGCCTCCAACTTCCACTGCACACTCCGTAATTATACTCGTCAGATTATCATTCATTGTATCTACGCTAAAGTTCGTTTCCTCACTAAGAGCCGAGTACCTGTTCTGCAGCGACACTCTGAATTCCTGTACTTTCCCTCTCAGTGCTAGCTGATTGATTGGCTTCTTGCGTATCAGTTTCTGTCGTTCCTTCTTCAAGTCTAGGCGAATTCGAGACCGTACCATTCTATGGTCACTGCATCGTACCTTGCCAATCACTTCCACATCCTGCACGATTCCAGGGTGTGCACTCATTATAAAGTCTATTTCGTTCTTATTTTAGCCATTAGGGCTCCTCCATGTCCACTTGCGGTTTTCTCGTTTTCGGTAGAAGGTATTCAAAATCCGTAAATTATTGCGTTCTGCGAATTCTACTAGTAGCTCTCCTCTGGCATTTCTAGTACCGATGCCGTAATCTCCTACCGCCTGGTCTCCAGCCTGCTTCTTCCCTACCTTTGCATTAAAGTCGCCCATCACTATAGTATACTGTGTTTTTACCTTACTCATTGCCGATTCCACGTCTTCATAGAAGCTTTCAACTGAAGCGTCAATCATGGCTGGATGTAGGCGCGTAAGCCTCTACTACCTTCATCTTGTATATTTTATTCAGTTTAATTACGATACCTACCACCCTTTCATTAATGCTATAGTATTCCTCTATGTTGCCAGCTATGTTTCTGTGAATTAGGAACCCCACTCCCAGTTCTTTTCTGTCTGCCAAGCCCCTGTAGCAAAGGACGTGCCCATTCTGTAGCATCGTATAGGCCTCATCTGTCCTCCTAACCTCACTGAGCCCTATTATATCTCATTTAACACCCTCTAGCTCCTCGAATAGTACAGCGATTGTTGTCATGAAGAGTCAAATTGGCTACAGTAGTAGCTGCTGGAGGTGACGCTGCATACACGACTCGGACTGCAAACTCTCTGATTACTCCCGACCAGCGGTGCGACCTTCTTACAATTCTCGTCAATGGTTTATCTGTAACTGCTCTTATTGATACTGATGCACAAATATCTGTGATGAGCTCAGACCTCCACCGCCGCCTCCAAAAAGTTGCGACACCTGCAATTGCGCTTACCGTTCGTACAGCGGATGGCAGTACTCCTGTTGTGCTTGGAATGTGCACTACGCAATTATCGATTTCTGAGCATCAAACTTCTCTTGTGTTTGTTGTACTGTAAAATTGCCCTCACGGCCCCATTCTTGGACTCAACTTTCTGATCTCGCACGCCGTGCTCATTGACTGTTCTGAAGGCCTTCTTCGGCTCGGACTCCCCTCCTTCTCAGGTATCAACTCTTATATCGCGTTGAGACGACAGACAATATGAAAACAGGTTGGCTCCTTGCAGCGGAAGTATCTCCTTACACCTGTGTTTCGTTCAGTTATGGGAGATGAGATCCCAAATAGATGTTTGCGAGAGGTCACTCCTTCGAGTCACCGAAATAGATTTTAATATTTTTTTTGCTGATTCATATTTTTCTTTATTTATGCATTTTTACACACATAAATAAATATACATACCCAGGACGTGCTGATGACAGCCAAATTGAGCGAAGACTCTCCATGTATTTGCTAACGGTTTTCCGACGCGCGGAATTCAACGGGTGATATCTCGCTGCGCAGTGCGGATCTAATCATTCCGATACAACAGCGCATAATGTTCAGCATACTAAGAGTGAGCTATTCATACACACACCACTAGAAACGCGCTGATCTTGGGGAAACACCAGCCTCTTCTCTGCTTTGCGAGTGGACCCGTGATACGGCGGGAACTGATCACACGGCTTCCCTCTTGTCGCGATGCGCTGGATCGTAACATGCCATTTGCCCTTCGGTGTGTAGTCGCCCGTGCCCATGCGCGTGTGCTTGCCTTCTGACGGGGCAGTTTGGACATCGTGTGCTTTCACCGTAAAGATTCCGTTTAGGTTACAGAGTGGGCGAACGCCCCTTCACTCGTTGCAGAGACCCCGTTAGCGAAAAGAGCGCGCTGCTCAAACACAGTGAAGTAACAACTGTAACCCTTGTTAGTTCGCGCTCCTCGTGTGCACACCTCTGCGTGTGCTCCATGCATTCTTTGTGTTTGAGAATCGCAATAATTGTGCAGCAGTGAACGCTGTTAGTACGCACTCGTTCTGTGTGCTTTTTTCTTGCGTCTTTTGTCCTTGGATAACGTGCTCCAAGTTTCAATCTGCTTTTCATTCTTCGCGTAACACCCCATTATGTAGCTATCGAGTTAATTGCTTCGTGGTTACGGCGAATTTGTGACCTTTTTCTTGCCACCAGAGAATCAATATGCGCAAACCAATAGCAAAAAAAAAATGCACAGCCACGTTCCTTGGCTAGAGGGAAGGAAGTGCAACGTTGGGCAGCTTGCTTTGTTTTTGTATATTTATCTCGTTTCCCCCTTCTTATTCTACCTGTTTTTTCACTCCTTTCTTGTCTTGTGTTCATGTGTATTTTCGCCTTTCCCTATCTCTATCTTTGTTTGTCTTGCTTACTTTTTTCTTTGTATTCCTTTTCTTTTTTCTCATCTATTTGTTTATTCTCACGTTTTTACTACCTCTTTCTCTATTTGCGTTTTTTCTCTTTCTTGCTCGATCTGTCTCCTCTTTTTTCTATCTCCTTTCTGCGCCTGTTTCTCCCTACATATTTTTTTCTCTGTTTATTTCATTCCATGTTTACTACCTCATTTTTTAATTTATCGGTTTGTACTCGTTCTCTAGCCCATTCCACTAATTGCATTCTAAGCCAGACAATTTGGCGCACGTGTTCTAGGAGTAAAATGGAAGATGGTGAAGAGCCTGAAGAGAGTATGGCATGTAAGGCACAACGTGCCTTAGGCATGATTCGTAGATTGACCAGCAGATTCTATGGTTTACGCAGGGACACTCTGGTTATGATTTACAAAATGTATATGCGTCCCATACAAGAATTTAGATGGGAAATGATTTAGACTCCAACCAAAAGTTTCGAAGAAAGCCGACGCTTCGAAACCGACTTGGTTCCTTCCTCCTGGGTGCCTTCGGGACTACGTACCAGCGGCGTCTTCAAAACATTCGCGGGGTAGGTAATGACCCCCTCCCCCACTTCTCTCTCTCTCTCTCTCTCTCGTTTTGCGGTGGAGTGCGGTCCATCTGTATACACTAGGGAAAGAGTTCCGAAGGAGCGGTTGATGGTATGGGCTGTCCTGTGTATGTGCCACGACTCGAGTAATAACCTTCTCCTCCAGTTCGGCTCACTTTCAAGGATGGTCATTGCTTCGAAATTTATCCGGTGATCCAACGTCTCAGCATGTTCGGCGACTACGCTGCGCTCTTTGTAGGGCTTCCGCGTATCGCTGTGAGTGGTTCTTAAGATAGAGAAAAGAAGAGAAAAGTTAGCCCCGTTATTGTCTGCTTCAGTGAGCGACACCGCCACAGAGCTCAAAAGGGATGGGGGTGAGGAGGGATAAAAAGGGTAGAAGTAAAGGTGTAGAAAAGAGGAAGAAGAAGCAACAACAAACTGAGGGGATAGGAGAGACAGGAAAGATGGAAGCACGGTCACTGGAGTCCGAGGACGGAGTACACTTGCGAGAGATGTTGTCGGCGTCTGTAGATGGCGTAGAGCAGGTCCAGTAAGTCAGAGCTACACTGTCGTCGAAGGTCCTAGGCGACAGAAGGTGACGTAGGGCGAGCCCAGTCGGCCAGAACTACGGTGACGCCGAAGGTCGCGAGCGCGTGGAGCGCGCGGGTGCACAACCGGTCGGCACGGAATCCAGCGAATCGTTGGCATGTTGCTTCTGTCGTTCCGGGAGGATTTTCGTCTCGCCGATATACGAAGAAGGACACTCGGCGCACGAAATTTTCTAAACGACGCCGTGGGTCCTGTTCATTGTTGGCCGGGCTTTAGGGCGGGGAAGGAGGTGGCCCAGCGTACAAGAAGGCACGTGCGCGATGCGAACCCCTTCCTTCTTGAAGGTCCGCGCCAGCATCTCGCTGGTTCCATGAACGTATGGGATCGGTACGCGTTTCGGGGGGCGGCAAATTAAGGTTGATTGGGCTTTTTATATCCTCTGTTGCTCTGTGCGGTGGGTGTGAATTTAGATGTGTGTTATTCTCAGGTGGCTCTGCTTATTAACTTAAGCCTGATTGTTGAACATTTGAGCGTGAAGCCCTGTGACTATGCCTAGGGCTTCCTAAGTTTGTTGCCAACAATGTTTTGTGTCAGGATACGCGCTTACGAACTTTGCCTTGTCGATTCCGTATCTTGACGGTTCAGGCTTATTTAAAATTTCATAGCTATTCGTGAAGACGATCAGAATATTTATTTATTTATTTATCTATTTATTTATTTATTTATTATAGTACCCACAGCGCCAAAGGATATTACAGCGAGGGGGTGGGAAGAAAACAAAATTTCAACACTGAATACAGATACTCACACTTCTACAACACAATAATAGCGCAATTCCTTGTCAACTATACATAGCGGCACGTGGGAGTAGACAATACAAAGCAGCTTCACAGTATCGTCTCGTCCCTACACATCCTCGCGAGTACATCACTCTAGACCCTGAAGTAATCTGAAAAATACTTCATGTGAAGTAACCTCTGCTACTTCAGAAGGCAACCTATTCCACCGCACTATTGTCCTGGGAAAAAATGACATTTTCAATGTGCCAGTGCAGCAGCTTATTTCCCTTATCTTATTGGCATGATCTAGTCGCTGTGAAACGTAGTTTCGCTTCCAAAAGTACCATTAGGGGTCCAGACCTGTACTGCTATGAAAGATGTGAAAAAGCTTCAACCTCAAATATTTCAACCCTTCGCTTGTCTAGAAGTTCCCTGCCAAGCTGTTTTTGTTGCTTTTGAAACACTAAAATGTCTGGTAAAATCAGAGCAGACAAACCGAACAGTCATGCCTTAAATTCTTTCTAAATTGGTCACATCACATGCCTTCCACGGATTCCACACAGCGCAAGCGTAATCTAAGACAGATCGAATGTTAGTCATATATAGTTGGTTCTTATCCTCGAGTGGTTACTTGCGTTTCTGCGCAGGAAACCTAACACACATCCTGCTTTACTTGTGACGTGATTGATGTGAACGCTCCAGGAAAATTACGGTGTAACATATACACCAAGATGCTTGTATTCACGAATTATCAGCAGCCTGGTTGAATTTACAGTGTAAAATAAGTCATGTTGCGCCTTTTTTCGAGTGAAACACATATGCAAAGTTTTTTTTGCAATAATGAACCTACGACACTTTCCACACCTTTCATAAACTGCGTCAAGATCGTTTAGAAGAGTAGTGCAATCATTGGAGCTATGTATAAGCCTGTACAAAACAAAGTCGTCAGCAAATAATTTGATATGTAATGAAATACCGGAACAAATGTCATTTAAGTAGATGAGGAAGAATAGCAGACCCAAGACTGACCCAAGACCCTTGAGGCATTCCAGAGCACACATCAACTTCCCGGCATGACTTAACATCGATAACAACCTTTTGCCTCCTTAAATTTAAATACTCGCTTATACAGCTCACAATAACATCGTTCATTTTATACATTTTATTTTTTCAATCAATAAATAGTGGGGTACGAGGTCAAACGCTTTTTTAAAATCTAGGTACAAGCAGTCAACAAAGAAACCCTCATCTAAAGCAGAGGATAAGTCATGTGTCACTTCAAGTAACTGTGTTGTGCAAGAAAAAAAAAGACAACTAAAGCCGTGCTGCTGAGGAATAAATAAAGAATAGGCTTTCATATGAGTCATTATATTGGTAAACAGAACATGTTAAAGTATTTTGCATGCAACACTTCTGAGTCGAATTCACCTATAATTTAAAACACTACTTCGCGGTCCACTCTTGTGAACGGGCACTACCTTGGCAAGTTTCAAGTCATCGGGTAATAAAGACTTAGCGAAAATGACACAGGCTATTTAGATACTTCACGCGGGCAGAAAGAAAGCAATGCAGGTGACAAATCATCAGGCCCTGTGGCTTTAGAGGCGTTCATGAATTTAATAAAAGCATCTATCCCATGCTGTCCAATCACAATATCGCTCATTTTTTCCGCCATCACCTTAAAGAACTGTGCGAAGGTGTCAATGTTGTTAACCCGAGGAGTATACACAGAACTAAAAAATGCGATCAAGCACTCAGCTTTATCTACATCACTATGGATAGTGATGTCGTCATCAAGAGCTGAAATTGATAAGACGTCTTTGCTGTTTGACTTAAAGAATTTCCACAGTTCCTTAGGGCGCTTCCTCATGCGCAGGTTAAATGTATGAAAGAATTCATCTTTAGCTGTTTTCAGTGCTTCTTTCATATCAGCTGTTTTTCGTCTATGTTTCTCTCATATTTGAAGAAGGGTTTTTCTTATAAGCAGAGTAAACACGCGCACGTTGCCTGGCCCTGCGTTTAACATCACGTGAATACCATGGTTTCCTTTTGCGGCGCCTGGGTGTTAGAAACCTTGAATGCCCATGCTATTTGCGCAGTTTTAGCAATTTTCTTTTAGATGTTTACTACAACTCTTCAACATTCATATATACCGCTGGCGTTTGAAATGTGTCATAAAAAATATAACGTGACAGTTATATCAGAGATACGTGCTTTTTCATACTGCATATTCGACGGGCGTGACCGTTCGAAACCTTGACGTATTGCAGATTCATGTCACATAGGACAGCGTCATGATCACTCATGCCCAGCAGCACTAGTGTTGATCGCACCGACTCAGGCACATTGGTAAAAAGCAAAACATTTGTTCCTCTCATAGGCTCCAAAACAAGCTGTGTTAACCCAAAGAGGCTACATGACCTCAGCAGTTCTTTGCTTGACTGGCTGCAAGCACAAGAAATGGGATCTGCCTGTGATCAATTGATGTCTGCAAGATTGAAATCTCCACTAATATATAAGTAATCACTGTCCACTTTTTCAATTGCATTGCTAAGTTCCTCCAGAACGTTAATCTTACTCCCTCGTGGACGATAGAACGAACATATTGATTCTGAGTAGCCATTTTTCAATCTAGTCTTTACCCATAACATTTCGCTTCCAATGCACTCAATATTTATTATCTTGGAGCAAATTGTCGCATCTACTAGAATAAACACTCCGTCACCAAAGAATTTTTGATCCCTGCGATAGCAAACATAACCAATTGGAAATACTTCATCAGCAATATCTGCATGAAGCCAGGATTCTGATCCAAGAATGATAGTCGGACTATTCATTTCAACAAGGTTAAAAATTCATCACTTTTACTGCATAAAAGTATGATTCTCACAATTAGAAAAGAAATAACCGACCCGTTCGCTTTTGAATCCTAACAATCCGCCCACACGATCTGGTCTAGGGCAGCATCGTAGATGTACTTTACTTTATAATATCAAGAGTCGTGAACTGAAGTTTTCTTTTGTCAGTTTCACCTTGATTCTTCTTCGCGTAATCGTAAAGGCGCTTACGCGTTCTGCGTACATTCTCTGAAAAGTCTTCTGATATGCTAATAGATGAGCCTTTTAATATTCTAGCATTCAAAAGTACTAACTGCTTGTCTTTGCACGAGAGAAACCTCACAATTATTGGCCTCTTTTTGTTCAGACTGTACCTTCCAAGACGAGGGGCTCTGTCTATAAAAACTTTATTACAGTGTAGTTTCCTTTTACAAATTTTAGTTATGTTCCCAACTTTTTCGTATGTTTCGTGCTCTTGGTCATCTGGCACACTATAAAATATTAAGTGGCACCTCCCACTACGATTTTGAAGTTCATAAACCTTATCAACAAGCGATCTTATTTGGGCATGTTGCTCTTCGCATGACTGTTTGACTTTCGTTACGACACCGTGCAAATCTTCTAGTTTAGCCAGCAGGCCCGTAACTAGGGGGGGGGTTGAGGGGGTTCTGACCCCCCCCCCCGACTTTTTTATGCTTTAACTTTTCGGGTGATACTAAAATATTTACATGCCTTCACAGCGACCACCAGCTGCCAAAGTTACACTGCAACTTTCCTGGCATTGCTTCCCTCTTCCTTTCTTCAAACCTACCCTTTTACCAGAACACCTCAGCGCTCCCTCCCCCGCACGCGCACCTGCCCTATTTGTACAGCTTTGCACTTCGCCCTCGCGTTCCTTCGAGTCTTTTTTTTTCAACTTTCACACCATAGCAGCTCCTTTATTGATTCCAGATGCTTTCCTTGTGCATTGCCTCTGGAGAAGTTATCCGTCTGTGCGGACCGCACGTGTCGGCTTTCGGTTCCTACGAAAAGCGCGTCTACTTCTGTGAAGGTAAACAGTTCGACAGCAACGGCAACACCAACACGACGTGCGCAAATTTGCCAGGGAACGAAACCCCTAAGCGGAAAAACTCAGCGGCGCATTCCGAGGACGCAGGCTGAAGGGCAAACTTTTCTCAAACTGTAGTCCTCGCCACCGAAACGAATCATCGAAGATGACATCTACTGAAAGACTGGCATATCCGAGCACCTTCGAACAACCTTAATCACACGCAAGGAAATCTACCTCTTCTGTACACAGATGGTATATGCGCCTCCCTACAAAGCGCACAAAGCGAGGATACAGGCGGCACACAATCCGGCACCAGGGGTCAACTTTAACAGGAGAAAAAAAAAAACGCCGCCAAGCTGGGCTGCGCGCGGGAGTACAGAGGCTTACGTCACAGCCTACAAAGTGCATTCTTGGGGGGTTACGGCTATTTAATTAACGCAGCCCAGAGAGAATTATGCAGGCGCCCAGGGAGCCGTCTGTGAAAAGGTGACTTTTTCACAGGAACGGAGCAACACCTCCTTTCTGGACTGTACCACGGGAGTGCAAATGTCTCGGCAGTGCATTCTTGGGGGTTTATGTATATTAAGGGGAGTATGCAGTGCCCATGGAGTCTTCTGTGAAAAGGTCTTTAAGTAGCGTTAATCCAGTTTGCTGCAGCTGGAGTACAATAACGGGCCTGCATGCACACCAGCTGTAGTGGCGTTCAGAAAACACATGCGCCACGCGGGAGCCGGCGCGTTCATCACACTGCTACATTATAGCCACTGTAAAGTGGATAACAGAGGAAGAAAACATCGCCCGCCGCTCACGCCAGGCAGTCGAAGCAGTCGCAAACATCTTTTTGGAGCCACTGGCCACTTCTGTGTGCGTGCACAGGATTGCGGCAGCAAAATGAAAAGGCACTCTGCAACAACGAAGCAAAAGAGTCTTGCGTCTTACTTCAAGAATTTCGAACCGATGAAGCGGACGGAGAAAAACGCCTCCTTCGAAGGATAAAACGTCGCCTTCTCAGCACTGTTCGAAAGCCAAGCACGTCCGAACTTCTGTAGCGACTCAGGAGAATGCACTGGTTTATATGAATCACCTGAGAACGAACACAAACAGGATACCCATGCGCCACCGGGAAATGATGGTGGCCGCAGTGCAACTCCAAGTGATCTTTGTTCTATAGTCAACACTAGGCAAAGTGACGCCTTTACCACTGGGCAATGCCCAAAGAAGGTGAGTGGCATGACACCTACACATTCTGGTTCGCCTCCCCTCTGTGCGACGAGTGCGAATATTTTCGACTTGGGACTGTTTGTCTCGAAAAGCAATAATGTAAATGATCCAGAGACGATGGAGAAGCTGCTGCTCAGTCCCTGGACCCCTCCGGCTAACTATGATTATCCAGCCACAGAGAAAAGGAATCTGATGTTCCAACCTCACTGGGTAGATCTTTACCCATGGCTTGTTTATTCAGAGAAGCTTCAAGGAGCATTATGCAAATATTGCGTAGTCTTCGCAAGTGAGTGTGCAGAAAAAGGGGACCACCAGCACTTGGGCTGTTTTGTAACTAAGGAGTTCACCAATTACAAGAAAGCCATGGACGCCTTTAAGAGCCACGCATCCAGCAGTTATCACGCCATGTCAATAACGCTATCGGAGAACTTTTTAGCAGTCCGGTCCCGCTCACAGCATGACATCTTAACACAACTTGACCATGGCCTTAAAAAGCAGGCGGAAGAAAACCGCAAAAACTTGCTGCCAATAATAGAAACAATCCTTTTCTGTGGCAGGCAAGAAGTACCGCTTCGCGGCACAGACGAATCTGGTCCGATAAATATGTCTGAAGTGCTGCCATTCAAAAATGATGGAAATTTCTGCACACTGCTTAGGATGAGAGCAAAATGTGGAGATGCCGCCTTCAGAGCTCACATGGAAACATCTCCGGCGAAGGCGCCGTACACGAGCCCGAAAATTCAAAATGAGTTGATCACCCTCTGTGGTAAAATCATACAAAGAAAGATAGTGGAAAACGTCAACTCAGATTCGTGTTTTTCAGTTCTAGCTGACGAGGTCACTGATAAATCTCGCACCGCCCACATTTCCCTATGTGTAAGGTACGTTGGACCCGACACGTCGGGAGTGCCCATTATTAAAGAAGATTTTGTAGATTTCGTTCCCGTGTACGATCTCACTGGCAAGGCGCTGGCGAGCACAATCCTGAACAGCCTTAGAGGTCATGGCTTTGACCTGAACCTACTTTGCGGGCAAGGATACGACGGCGCGGCAACAATGAGCGGCCACCTTAACGGTGTTCAAGCCTTCATTCGTCAAACAGCGCCCAAAGCGTTGTACGTGCATTATAGCGCGCACTCGTTGAACCTTGCTCTGCTTCACGCATGCAAACTCCCCAGCATCCGCAACTGTTTGGGAACTGTATCCTCAACCTGTACATTTGTGAGAGCTTCGCCACAGAGGACGAACCAACTGCGAGACAAAGTAAAGATTTAACACAAGAAAAAAGAAAATAAGTTCTCTCCTTTTGCCAAACAAGGTGGGTAGAGAGTCACGATGCACTTCAGCGTTTCTTTGAACTGTACGTGCCTATTGTACAATTCCTCGAATATTTCGAAGAAGCCGCGTCATCTGATACTTCATCAAAAGCTTCTCAGCTGCTTAATGCCATTACGAAGCCCGAGTTTGTCGTTTCGCTTCAGATCTGTAGCGACCTCTTCTCTTTGACACTGCCACTTTGCAAGTTTCTTCAAAAAATTGACTGTGACTTGGCTCAAGCGTGCGATCACGTAAAGAATGTTATAGACGTTCTTTCCACAAAAAGGGCTAGTGTGAAAACGGAATTTAATACGATTTTTCTGAAGTCGCTCTCTTTGCTGAAGATCACAATGTTGAGATGGCCCTACCACGCATCACTGGAAAGCAGATGCAAAGAAGCAACATACCTTCTGCTACTCCCGAAGAGTACTACCGGAGGAATGTGTATTTGCCTTTGCTGGCTGACTTCGAAAATCAATTAGGAGACCGGTTCGATGCCCATAAGAAGGTCGTGGTTGGCTTTAACATGCTGCTGCCGAAATTCCGCGCATCGGCTAGCCTTTCTGATATTGATGATGCAGTGCAGCTTTACCTTGGCGACATTCCTTCGGCTAATGTCATCGAAGCAGAGTTCACACTGTGGGTGAACAAATGGTGCCAGATCGAAGAAAAGAATCGCCCAGCTTGTGCTTTACAGGCCTTAGAGATGTGCAACCGCGACTTTTTTCCGAATATCCACAGCCTACTTTCTATCCTGGCGACTTTACCCGTGTCGACGTCGACCCCGGAACGGACTTTTTCCACACTGAGAAGGCTGAAGAGCTACCTTCGAAATCATATGAACAAAGACAGATTGACCGGACTAGCACTGCTCAGCTTCCATCGAGAACTTCAAGTGATCCCAGAACAAGTCCTCATAGAATTTGGCAAGTTGCCGAGAAGGAAAAAACTTCCTCGTTTAAACTTCCCTCTATGTTTCAAGAGTCGATTAAAAGCTAAACCCAGCTAGCCCAAGCTTCAACCCTTCTATCCTTTCGCAATTACGAGGAAACTATCCAGCAAGCAGAATGTGCGAACGGTAACAAGAAGATCGGAATGTCGGGCGACTTGTTTGTTTGCTTGCATACACGCTGTCACGGACTGCCATTTTTGCGACCCGGCGTAACGGCAACTTAACGGGCGCTGCACTCCCCCGCTGACCGGTGGAACCGTTCGCTCATGAAAAGACTAGCCTTTAGTGCAGGGAAGTACTGAATAGGGTGTTCTTCTTAAAACGTTAGTCGCCGATGTTTGATCTTTTGTACCTACGGCGGCGTCGGCAGGGTCGTCAAAGGCCACGATGCACCCCGAACTAGCTGTAGACTGCAAAACACACCGGCTGAAACCAAGGAAACTGACCATTCCCACGGGCAAATCTGCTTGTGGACAAGCCGTATGAGAGAACCCCAACAGGTTATCACTCTCGCTCAGTTGAGGACCCTTTCCTAATTAAAAAGGGACGTGGTCAATATATTTTTAGGGGGGAGTTTCTAACAATGAAACGTGCATGATTGGACCCATGTAGAGGTCTCTTTTCCCCCAGGACGAGATTCAGGGGACACGGAGGTCGATTTAAGAGCAGGATTTCGCCTTGCTAAGCAGTCTAGTTGCTGACCAACATGGTGTAGAAGGAGATCAAGAAGTATCCCTGAAGTGGTTGTGGCTCCGTGTCGGCTGGCCACCTAAACTTAGCCATTCGTCTAGTTGTGACGCGAAATTAACGTCTGTAACGTAGGCATTGGTACTTGAATCTTGAGTAAGCTCAACCTGCCCGAGATCGGCTTCAAGCACTAGCCTCCCGGAAACACCAGCGCTGCAACACCGCCAACATCGCAGTTGTGCCAGAACTCACTCTGACTTCTCGCATCCGATCGCCGTGGACTCAACGCTGCCTGTCATCACAGGTATCCCTTCACCTGTTTTTACCTTCAGACTTTCTCGTATGTAGTTTTATTGTTGGTTAGTTTTGATAGTTTGTAATACTTCTCTCTTGTAAGCTGATTTATTGATTTTATATGTATTTTGTTAGTTGGTATTCAGTGTTGTACTAGATTCCTCTGCAATATTCCTTGATTCTTCTTCAGTGCTGCAATATCACTAGAGTTTTGTTTTCCCCACATACGTCTCTGATCTCTTCACTGTCTCTGCTTACGTACAGAACGACCTAACCTGCTGCCATTCACGTCACCGAGTTTGCGCTGGCGACGCTAGAGTGGCAGCTTGTAATACATACATACCGTTTTTGTACCGCGGTTACGTTGTGTTACTTCATCAGGAGCCGTTGGTCGCGGTGTCCCCGGCTTTGGTGGTGCTATTGTCCAAACTTATTTCTTGCTTGAACCAGAATTTGAGGTTGACATACCAATTTCTTTATTTGGGTACAAATAACGGAAAAGTACCATCGAATTATTACAAGTAAGCGATGTACTTGTTTTATTCACGAAAATAAGCCAGTATAAATTTTTAAAAATGGCAGCCGTTCTACGCGCAACCCCCCCCCCCCCCGAAAAAAATTCCTGGGTACGGCCCTGTTAGCCAGTGCAGTTTCTAACCTACTCATTCATTTGTTCAGGCTCGAAATAGCAGACTCGCTTTCGGCTTAATTTTTCTCAATAGTACCCAGTTCTCTCTTTATTTATTTTTTTGCATTCAACTAGCTGTTTAAGCATGGTATCATCGCAACATCCCCGCATATGAGTAACAAGAAGAAGTAAAATGCAAAACGGTGCAGTAGCTTGAACCAATAGCGTCTACAATAAATGGGTCGCGAATGACACGTATGGGCCCTTATACTATCGAAAAGCACAGCACCTGGCACAGGCAACATAAAAAAATATCGAGTACCGCATGTGGCGTTCAGACTAACCTGCACAAACAAAAGCATGCTCGTGGGTGACGCAGTCATAGTCGAGCTGGTGCCACGCCCCAGAGACACATTGAAATGCCGATGTATATGTAGGCTGTAGCTATGCACAGTGACATTCAAGAGTTCGTTGACTGGTATCGCGCAATGCCCAGAAGAAGCGGTGATGATCTGTGCGCCACATATGTCGTTGCCTCCTTCAATGCCTTCCCCAAAAAATGGGCGATGGTACAATCGCCAGCCGAAGATGCAGGTTTCCAAGATTCATCCTGCCAATTTGGAAATCAATGGCAGGAAACTGAAGTGACGAGAACCTGCACAAGGAAAAGCATCCTCGTGAGCGACGCAGTCATAGTTTAGCCGGTGCCGCGCCCCTCAACGACCCAGACTCTGTTTTTCTAGCTCATTGGGCACGTGTTTATACACCACAAAATAATTTCGTTCAGAAGCAACTAGGCAGAATAAACATGATAATTCGACATATCAGCAGCAAACGTGCCAAATCGAAATCTTATCATAAAATATGATGAGATTTTTCTCTATAAGCCTAAATTTATATCACACAAGGTCCTAAATAGCCACGTGAAAAATTACCTTGCACACGTGGAAACAAATTACCTAATAGCCATCGATGCTTCAGTACTAGACGAAGAGGCAGGAGTAGGTATTCGGTATTTACTCTCCTTGACTTGACTGGTCGTTTTCAGTAAGACTACCAGACTCCACAGCTTTTTTTGAAGCTCAACTTCTGGCAATTGTTCTAGCACTACGAAAACTAACTTTGGACACCCACATTGCTATAATATTTACAGACTCCCTGTCCATTTGTACGTCACTGACAGCTTCATCTAAATCAGATGCCTTTGCGACATTTCTTACGCTAATTCCTCGAAAGCTGAAGATCTTAAAATTGTTATGGGTACCTGGACTTTGCGGGTTAGAAGTAAATGAAATAGCAGACTCGTTAGCACAAATTGCATAAATGGCCCAACACTTTCTGTTCTTCCGGTGCTGGCCAGTATGACGGCGACAACATATCGAAAATTTTCACTTAGCGCTGATGCTATAGAATCAGTAACACCGTGCACTGAATTCAGACATTTGAAATATCGGTAGAAATCTGAGTGGTGTCATACTAAATAACTGGAAATCATGCTAATGGATTACAATGTCGTGTGCCCCCTTTAAATCTATATTCACACAGGGTTGGTCAGGGAATATCTCCCCTATTCAGCTTTTGTACAGATCTGGAATCAATAGAGCATCATTTTTATCATGTCGCCGTTACAGACTATTAAGAAAACGTCTCCTTGTTATCCCATTTGCCTATCTTGGGCTGCCCTTCACCATTAAGAATATACTCTCCTTTGGGGCTTTCATTCTGGGCTACAGCCACAGGAATGCTTTTGAAGCCATTTATAGCTATCTACACAAAAGAAAACGATTGCGCCTCTATATTCCTAGTTGTATATTTGTTATTATAGTATTATAAAGCAAATAGTAAACATCAATTTTAAACGTGTTCGAAATTACAGCAATTTCAATTCAAGATATATATTATTCTGTCTGTTCGGAATAGTAAAAAGGAATGATTTCACTTTTTTATTTTTGTGTGATTTATCCTCTTTCTGTTAGGATTACGCATCATTTGAAACGACCTAAATTTCATATCCTCAATTCTTGACCAATCCCCCTGAGTCATAGTTGAGGCATCATCATCATCATCATGAAGAAGAACGGTCACCATGGCACTGCGAAAACTTCCGGTGAATGAGAACAGTGCAGTAATAATTACTGATTCGCTCTCGGCATGCACTGCTTTAACCACTTCTCATGCCTCTCGAGTCACCATGACGTTACGATCTTTAGCCCCGTCTCAGCTGAAGTACCTGAAATTAGTATGCATCCCAGGTCACTGTGGGTAAACAATTGGCCTTAGCCCACTCATCGCCAGATCTCCCAATAGTTCAGGTTCTCCCGGTCGTAGAATATTTCAGAGGAATCAGGTTTAGAAGATTAACTAGTGAGACAAATAGAATGAAAGCAATAACCACGTCGACGAAATATAGCCACCTAAAATTTCCATGGAAATCGCAGTGGAGCCATTTTCGACAATCAGAAGTGACGATCAACAGATTTCGATGTCGTGACCCACCAATAAACATTTACTGGTAGAGGGCTGGTCTTACAATATCACCCCTCTGCCAACTCCGCGGAGAACTGGAAAATATTGCACATTACTTTTTTCATGTTCAAGATACTTTCGTATTGAAACTCGACTTCTAATTACTTCTATTGCAAAATTAGGCTTGACCTTATTGAAGGAAAAAAAAATTGCCCGCAGCTTCCCTCGGGTTAACGCTGAGGAGGATGCGGAGCATATAATTGGTTAACGGGGTGTTAAAGTGCGACTTACTTGGGTCGATGGCTAAATTGGTTAACGTGGTTGTGAAATGGGGTGTTAAATTGCGACTTACTTGGGTCGATGGCTAAATTGGTTAACGTGGTTGTAGGAGGGGGTGTTAAATGAGTGAACACGTACACACGTATGCGAAAGGACGGCGCTGGTCGAAGGGACGTCGATCATTGTGTTTGTGGATTCGTTGGAATTCATTTCACCGCGACCTTGGATGTCGACGCGCCGTACAAACCAACCGACGAGCGGCAACTGAGCGAGCGAGCGCCGACCTTGAGTATATATACAGCGCGACGGCGCATGCACTGTCAGCTGTTGAATGTTCTCGAAGGAGAAGCGCGCGCGCGGCACAGATGGCGACGGCGCGACGGCGCATGCGCTGTCAGCTGTCGAATGTTCTCGAAGGAGAAGCGCGCGCGGCACAGATGGTGGGCGACGGCGCGACGGCGCATGCGCGCGCGTCAGCTGTCGAATGTTCGAGAAGCGGTGCGGACGGCGCGGACGGCGCACTACAAGGCGCGAGTATAAGATGCTTCCGCATATAAAAGTTTTAACCTTTGGTGCCTCAGGCTTAAGACAATGCTACAAGGATACCTTTGATACTGTGTGCAAATTCATTATAAGTACACAACGAGTACCATTTTAATCTGGCATTTCAAATTATTCGTTATTTCATTTAATTTACATCTACATTTTCAAAATTGTTCCCATCAGGTTAATATAGCAGTCTGGAATACAAAATCAAGAGCATATTACCTTTAGGTAAATTGAATATTTTACGCAGTATTGCATTTTAATTTCTTTATTTTTGGTGTTTAACTTCATATCTTACCTATAATAATATTTAACGGTCTCAACATGGCGTTCTTGGCCGGTCCCTCAAAGTGGGTGCGTGCCATTTAGCTAGGTAAACAAAGAAGGAAGAAAATATTGCACTCCAATTTATTAACATGATATTTTCTGGTTCACTCCGCACAAACTAAAAGTCGGCTAAAGCAGCTACGCTGATTAAAAATTGAAGACCACAACAGCAATAATAAACGCAAGTAGTAGGCGATGAAAAATAATTGCATGCGGCCCAACTCACTTTTGTCTGGATGATGCAGCACAGCTATGAGCCTAGTCGGAAACAGGTATTACTTAAGAGTCACTAAAGAAACATAGACAAAAATAAATACACGCTGCATTTGTTTGTATCTTTTTTTCGCCCCTCTGTTTCTTTGGCGCTTCTTAGAGATACCGTGATGTGCACAGTAAGAGGTACAGTTATTCTTATTTATTAGCTTGGTTTTTTGCACGTTTACTCTTCTCGAGACGTGCAGACTATTCTTCCTCCATCTCCTCGGCCTGCTGCCTTCACTTGCTTTCGTTCTGACGAAAAATCATGGCTTCTTTCAATCTCTCCCATTCACTTTCCATATTTGCGACAGACCCCACCCAGCCACCCCTTCTATAAACACGATGCAATGCCGGCTCCTCCTCTGTTGTACCATGGTTTCACCATACCTTCCTTTGACGTCATGCCGAAGGGCGTGGTGAGTGGTAGCGCTGACAGTTATGGCAGTTGCTAGGCAACGGCGCAGCTCACAATGCGGCTAACCGACACAGCGAAACAGCGAGAATACGGTTATTCCTCTGTTGTTGCAACGTGGTTTCACCGTCTTCTCCTGTATTCTCATGCCAGATCAAGCAGTGAGTGGTGGCCCTCCGAGTTCTGGCAGTTGCTAGGCAACGGTGCAGTTCGCGATGCGGCTATCAGCGACAGTGAAACGGCGAGAATACGGTTCCTCTTCTGTTGATGCAGCGTTTTCACCATTTCCTCCGGTGACCTCATGCCAGATGGGGTGGTAAGCGGTGGTGCTGTCAGAACCGGCAGTTGCTAGGCAATGGTGCCGCTCGTGGTGCGGCCATCGGCCACAGAGAAACGGCCAAATTACGCGTCCTTCTCTGTTGTTACAACGGGGTTTCACTGTCTCCTCTTTTGACCTCATGTCATATGGCGTGATGAGAGGTGCCTGTTAGTTCTGGCAGTTACTATTCATCGGTGCCACAGCGAAACGGTGAGTATACAGCTTCTCTGTTGTTTCAACGAACTTTCACCATGCTCCTGTGACCTCACGCCAGATGGCGTAGTGAGCGGGGGCACTGACAGTTCTGGCAGTTGCTAGGCAACGGCGACTCGTGGTGCGGCCATCGGCCACAGCAAAACAGCGAGAATACAGCTCATTCTCTGTAGTTGCAACATGGTATGATAACTGTCTCCTCCAGGTACCTCATGCCATATTTGCGGTGAGCAGTGGCGTTGATAGTTCTGGCAGTTGCTGAGCAATGGCGCTGCTTAAGAGGTGGCGATTGACCACAGCAAAATGGCGAGAATACGGCTCCTCTTCTGATTTTGCACCGTTTTTACCGTCTCCTCCTGTTACTTCATGCCAGACGGCGCAGTGAGCGATGGCGCTGCCAGTTCCGGCAGTTGCTAGGGAACCACACCTCGCTGTGCGGCTATCGGCCACAGCAAAACGGAGAAAATACGGTTCTTCTCTGTTGTTTTAACGTGGTTTCACCATCTCTTCCTGTGACTTCATGCCAGATAGTGCGGTCAGTGGCGACGCTGCCAGTTCTGACAGTTGTCAGCCAACGGCGCTGCTCGCGATGTGGCTATTGGCCACAACAAAATGGCTAGAATATGGCTCCTCTTCTGATATTGCACCGTTATCACCGTCTCTTACTGTGAGCTCATGTCAGATGGGGTGGTGAGCGATGGTGCTGTCAGTTCCGGCAGTTGCTAGGCAACAGCGCAGCTTATGGTGCAGCTATGGGCCATACCGAAGCAGCGTGAATGCGGCTCCTTCTCGGTTGCAACGTGGTTTCACCGTCTCCTCTTTTGACCTCATGCCAGATGACGCCGTGCGCGGAAGCGCTGCCAGTTCCGGCAGTTGCTAGGCAACGGCGCAGCTTGCGGTGCAACCATCGGCCACAGATAAACGGCGAGAATACGACTCCTTCTCTGTTGTTGCACCGTGGTTGCATGGTCTCTTCCTGTGAGCTCATGCCAGATGGCGTGGTGAGCAGTGGTGCTGCTACTTTCCGCAGTTGCTAGGCAATGGCCCAACTCGCGATGCGGCTATTGGCCACAGTGAAATGGTGAGAATATGGCTCCTCTTCTGTTGTTGCACCGTTTTCCCAGTCCCCTCCTGTGACCTCATGCCAGATGGCGTGGTGAGCGATGGCGCTGCCAGTTCCGACAGTCGCTATGCAGCCGCCATCGGCCACAGCAAATCGGCAAGAATACGGCTCCTTCTTTGTTGATGCAGCGTCGTTTGACTGTTTTTTCCTGTAAGATGCTTCTATGTGGCGAGGTGAGCGGTTGCACTGCCAGTTCCGGCAGTTACTAGGGAACAGATTACTCACATCATGGTGCGGTCATAGACCACCGTGAAAATGCGAGAATATGGTTAATGCAGCGCTCGCTAGAAAAATCTTCCCTTTTGTTTTCTTCGTTAGTCGTCTTCTATAGCGCTACAGCATTCTTCAAGCATATGTTCTTTGGACTCTAATTGGTTGTGCCTGAATATTTCGAACATGCAAATAAAAAAAATGTGAAGGGCACGTATTTTCGACGTTAGGGGCCCGATGATGCTGATAAAAAAGGCTACCTCATTATTGTTGCATGACTATCCCTTTCTTTCTTTTTTACAGTCTACGCCCGGTAAAGAGAGGTGAGTATGCCCTGCTTTACTTTGTAGGTGTAGGCAAAGGCTACTGTTTCTTTATTTTTATTTTAAAGAGTAGAACTGAAATATCGGCTTTCCTAAAAGGTCGTCTATAGCAAAATTTTGGGATATGAGAAATTCATCGGATAGGATACTTATATAGAACAATTTGATGGTGTAGTTTTTGTTCTTGTAATAAGCTGAGGGAACGCTCACAAATATAGATGTTTGTGATAAAGCTTCTCTTGCGTTTTAAAAGGAACCCTACCTAAGATGTATCGCCACGCATTTTAGGCCACATAACCCACTGTTTGACAAAGAAAGTGTTTATCAATGCGCATATGATGACTACAAAATATTTCATCAACTATTCTGGTCGTTTGGCCATTATCACTATTACACAAAGAAAACTGCTACGCTAAGCAATTGTTAGAAAAGACGAGCTACCACCGTCTACTGTTTTGCTACTGAATATCAACAAGTGTGACTGGTGTGTAAAATAATATTTACAAACGAAGATGTTTTATGTGGCTCCCGGTATAAAGCGACTTTTTATGAGCATTCCTGAACTATGTTTATTATGCCTTGGTCTCATAGGTACGGCTGCTATATAGCCGATGTTCTGAAACATACTAAAATATAGAGCCTGTACATTACCATTGGAATTTACTTTAGGCGTAGCTTTATAGAAACGTTTGGCTTACACATCTACATGAAAACACACATGTTAAGCGTGAAAAGTCATGTTATTTTATTGTGCGCGAAGTGACCTATTTGAATTCTGATTCCGTCAAAGAACTATGATACAATGTCGCCTAACAGAAGCGCGCATGCAAGTTGATACCATTCATCGAATTTTAGAGCGTATATATAAAACAAAACTTGAGCCTACTTTGAGCAAAACCGAAAAACAAAACACATACCCACCACGTGATCCACGCGACCGACACAACTGCCGATTAAGTCGCCAGTGGGATTGTTGTAGTTTGATATCACGCATTTTTCGTAGCTATCTCAGTTTTCATTAGAGCCCGTCAGTTGTTGGTGCACCCTGCTCTTATACACTGTCTCCAAATTTCAGGAAGTTATGCGGTGATAAGTCGACCGAACATGCTCGGGCGCAAAGTCAGGGTAGCTAAGAAAATATCAACTTATACTTCACTCGGTAAACAATGAGTTCTAATACTCATTACATGCCGTATATAACGCCCTCGTTTCAAAGAAGGAAAGTCTAGGCAATCTAATAAATGTGACGCAATTGTCGAACTTGGAAGTATTTTTACTACAATGCAGAAGAAGCTCATTCATTCGAACTCAAATGAGACTGTAAAATTGTTCGATTTAGGGGGAGTTTTATTTAGTGGGTGGGCGCTAGATTGAAGGGACACCGCCTGACGCTGCGCATGCGCAACCTAAATGCACCTCTTGGCTCGTTATTGAGAAGGAGGCGCTACTACACGTTTGCGCAAGGGATTACGTAAACTGACTTCATGGAGCTCTAACTGTGAACAGAATGGGTTTTTCCAGAAATCACAGCGCCACGCCTTTCCCAGGTTGATTGGCGCTGGGGCATTATGGGAGAGCGGAGCGCCGGCGGTCAGAGCAGACGACGCTTTCCCGCTTTCGCATGCTTCCATCGCACGCCATGAGTGGTTTTGGCTGGTGTAAGGAGCTGATATTGTGAAAAAAACGCTACTTCTGACAGCTCTGATTTTCATTCATGCATACTACACTGGGTTGCTCATCGTAAATAAGCTTGATCGTCACTCAACATGCCGAAGAAGAAAAACAGCCAAGCACGCGCGGATCGAAGGCAAAGCACTGTCACAGTGAAAGTTGGAACAGTGGCATATCACATTCTTTTCTAATCACTAGTTCGGGAAAGGCTGCAGGCGCACTTGCCTGATGTCCACTACGCTATATAAATAAAAATTTTAGGGTAGTAGGCCGGCATTCGCTATGCTATTTTTCGTCATTATTCAGAGAAGCGTGGTATCTTCTAATTTATTGCGAGGAATTTTGTGCCAATCGTTCATGCAGTAACTCACGACGATGAGGAATTATGCCTGAAGTGGGTATGCACCAATGTTATTGGCTGAACAACAGCAAGCTTTTGTATTGGGTTGGAGCATTGAACGACCCACTCGTTAAGCTATTTCCTTTGTGCGACGTCTGTTTGTTCTTTCGCTGTTTTAAAACGCGTTATAATTCGTATTAACGCGATTGCTTTCCCAACATCAAGCCTGCCTAAGTCAAGTTTGCCAACAAGTTTCAAACACCAGCGTGACTCAGTGGTAGAATACTGGGCTGGCACCCATAGAACCCGGGTTCTAGCCCCACTTTGTCTTTGGTGCTAGATTTTTTTTCTCTAATTTTGTGCGATGTGGTTACGGACACCAGTGGCGGCGGCGGCTGCGGACAACTGCGCGTGACCCGAGTTATGATCTCATAACAGCTTTCGCTGTAAAAAGCTGCGGACACTTGCTCGGTTTTTTAATGTGATAATGCGCGAAAGTCACCGGACGTTTCATTCATTGCATACCCCCCACGGTGGTCTAGTGGCTAAGGCACTCGGCTGCTGAGCCGCGAGTCGCGGTATCGAATCCCGGCCATGGCGGCCGCATATTCGATGGAGGTGAAAATGCATGAGGTCCCGTTTGCTTTGATTGAGGTGCACGTTAAAGAAGCCCAGGTGGTCGAAATTTCCGAAGCCCTCCACTATTGAATTTCTCATAATCATATGGTGGTTTTGGGATGTTAAACGCCGAGAATTATATCATTAGTGCACTGCTTGGTGCTACTTCATGGCTTCAATTTTTGAGATCGTGCAACTAAGTTGTACCTTTGTAAAGATGTCTTTGTTCTCAGTGTGATTACGGGGTTGGGATTTTACACCTGCAGCTTACCGTGTCATCAACTACGCGAATTAATTAAAGCAAGAAACTTATACTTCGTCAAAAACTGACAGGGTGCACTATCGATCCAACTAAGACGATTCGATGGGGAAAGCCACCTTCTTTTTCTTCTAAGTTGATGCACTGATCCTACCTCGCCTTTCTATGATGGTCAGCAGGAAGTTTTCTGTGGGTGCGAACCCGTCTTGCATATCGGCTGAGGCAGGAGAAGAGAATTGGTTTAGCTTGGTTATGGGAAAATCACGATGTGGCTCGAAGGAGGCCAGTGCCTTTTTTGAACCCCCCGACTAACGCCCCTTCCCGCTACCATCCACACCACTCTTTCAAAACTTGCTGTTTCTCACGACTTTTGCACTGCCTCCACAATCGGAGGCAGTGCAAAACTGATTTTTCATAGCCTCCATGATCAGACAATATTTGACCAAGTTCGGATGTCATGCATTCACGTGATTCACGTGAAGTCATGTCATGTTTTAATGACGTCAATATTTTCGGCGATATCTGACATCGTATATGTTGTCATCAGGTGATGGTATTTTCGATCACTCGACGCCGCCGATGCAAGGGGATGCAAACGGTAAAGTTTTATGTTTGATGAGGCATCTAAGGTTTTTGTCTAAAAACAAAAAAAAATAGCATTGGTGGCTTTGGCGTCCCACGGCGGCGGCGTCAACAAGAGTGATACAAAATCCATTGCATCATGGCGTCACCGTAGGACGTCATCGTGAGAGCACGGATCACCAGATGTGTAAGGTCATCACGCTGGTCCGATGATCACGTCATTCAGACGACATCATCGCTTCGCACTGCTCTTTGATCGGCTAACCAATCACAGAGGAAGAGCAGAGCCAGGTTAGGTGCTGAAAGTTTCCAACGGCTTCAGCTATAGAAAGAGTAAAAAGCCATTTTAAGTACAGCACACATTCAAATGAGGGGCGGGGGGACTGGCGGTGGGAAGGACAAATAAATTTACTGAACAAAAGGAAGCAGACGGCTGTCGCCTTCAGGTCACCTTGGGTGAATGCATAAGAAACCCTGCAAGTTTTTAAAATTTTTTTATTGCAGTGCTGCATAGTGTTTGCTGTTTACTGCATGGTTAGGTTCAATCAGATCATAAACCTAGAGGCCGCACCTATTTTGGCTTCACGCCTTTAACTTTTGCTTTGTTTTCCTGTGTCAAGGCGAACAGCGCTAGTTGTGGTTTTAATATTATCAATACAAAAGCTACAGTTCCCGTCAGTTTCTTTTACAATGTGCGCTGATGTAAGCGCTGCTGTAACTATCTATACCTTTCCACACTGTATAAAGCTTTCACAATTGCTTTTAAAGTCGGTCTCACCATTACCAACCTTTCACAGCATTATATATCAACGTTTTCTAGATTAAACCGTATCTGCCTAGATAATGAGTGCTTATTAGCGCCGTAAGAATGGTCATCCTGCAGAATGTTCTTTTCTGAGAACGCCTGTAACGAGTCCTTCAGATGTTTTGTCCATAGCCTTTTTGGAAAAGGTGACAGGAAAGGTTGTATGTTTCCGGCAGCTTGGAGAGACATCTGTTCAAACGACAAATCACTAAATTAGCAAAATAATAAATTGTAATGAAACAAGAGATCACGGCAGGTTAAACAGTAATATAATATTGTGCGAATAGTGCACCCTGACGCTCATTCTGTTATATCTTCCTTACAATTGTCAACTAGTCACGACCTCTAGCGTAGTGAGGTCCACAAGTCTTGGGTTATTCTGCAGCTCACAGTCATGGAAACAGGAACTACACAGCGACAGCATTTTTTACGCTGTTTGAACAAAAATACTGCATGCGAAGTATCCGCTCTATGGACGTGCTCGTGGATTGTTTTCACTACTCTGGGCGTCTTAAGTGGAAAGTTTATCACACACATCATTCGAAACAGGCAAATAGTATTCAAATATACATGGTATAGTGGGGCTCGAGGCCATATATGAGTGTGGAATTTCGACTTTGATTATCATTTGAGAAGTGCATGGTCTTGCACTGCGTATCGCGCGGAAGCATACCACGAGTGATAGTGACCAACATAAAGTACTAATAATAAAGCTGTACGGTCATGCTGACAATATAACGAACGATGAAAGCTTCCGATAAAAGAAAATACGATCAACAAAGCACAGGGGACTCGCTGCGAAAGCCGAATAAAGTTTCTAATTCAATAAGCCTTTTCGTGGGTACGTGAACATTTTCCCGGCCCATTAATAAATCAACGATACTAGCGTTTCTTGGCTTTTTGTTGCTCTTGGTGGTGCCTCTTCTTTGAGTGCAGGTTGAAACATGGCTATTACGTGCGATATTCCCGCAACGATACGTTTGTACTCCCGCGCATGGCGGAAACGAGGTAAGGCAATGCTTCCGCGCAGACGACACTCTGCTGGCGCTCCGGCTTCCCATAATGCTTTGCACCCGCCGTAGGGGGCGCGCGCCAATTGCTGAAAGGTCAATTGACAGAGAAGTCAATGATATTTCATAGACAAGCATGCACAAAATTGATGGGAGCAAAGCTGCTGTATCGTGGAAGATATGATGCCACTCATTCGCTAAAACACGTTTATTTACACGAAAGATTTAACGCAATCAAAATAAGAGAAATGAATCATTTTCATCGGATTGCGTTTCTTTTGTCTTGACTCCGTGAGCTTTCATATGTTCAGCCTAATAGCCGTAGCACTGCGTGCGAATTCTCATCTGCCGAGAAATGCTCAAGTTTCGTTGTTTTGTGATTCGATAAAATTTGGTTTGACTTGGTTTTGCAACACTTTGTGAGCCCTTTGGGCCAATTTCTGCGAGTAACAATGAAAACCGGAAGTGTCCAGTTTCAATGAACCATTGTGGATGCCGACGCGTAAAAATTATCGAGAGATTTTTCCCCATAGAGACACACAGGGTTGTGCTGGGATCAGGGCTTCAGTTCTAAATAACCTGTAAGTTCAAATTACCTGTGAGCTTGAATTAACTATGGTTCGCTAAGGTTGTTGCACTCAACAAGTGCCGTCATAAGATGTAACATATCTAACAAGCTGCCTTGTCGACACGCGAAAATTCCGGCTGTATTAGCGTTCGTGCTTCCGCAGTCCTGATTTTGTCGAGCAGGACACAGAGTGCTCACTTGAGGTGCAACCAATGTCGCTGCTGGTGAAAATTCAGAATTGTGAATTACCCTAGAGCATTATAGTCTCCTTTATGTTATGTGTATGGCTGCAGAAGTGTTGTGATCAGAATGTGGCCATATGTTGGCGATTCTTGAGTTTCGACAAGTGTCGATACGAAGTGAAACTCTTACTTTTCATTGAGACTATTTTGCCTTCTGGATCATGCAGAAAAACAGCCAGTTTGAAATCCTACGTTAGGTGCGGGTGCACATGCAGTGTGTCATGAATGACGTCTGTGTACACTTCTCACTAATCAGAAGACATTTTCACCTATGCGGCATCTCGCGCAGGGCCCCGTCTGCTTATTTTTCTACATTTCATTTTCTGGCAATTCATTACCGGTTTAGTGATATCATCACGAGGCAGTGGGCGTGGGTCCACCCCGTCGTAGACGCATCGATGAACAAAAAGCGAATTCGGCGCGCGAGATCCTAGCAGCCCTGGGGTATCACACCTACCTGTAAATATTGCAAATACACTGCTTTCTCTCTTCTGTGTATTTGTAATCCCCGTAATGAATTGGTGGACGTGCGGGGTAACAAAGCGCCATACAACAGAGCTCCGCAGTGGTCGTCAAATCGGAGTTTCCGTGATGGAACACGGAACTGATCTCACGGCCACCTCTCCATCGGCCTCGGCGACGCCTGCACCATCCACGGCAACGCCTCCACTGGCCCCACCCCAACCCACGTACGTACTGACGCATCCGAAACATCCAGGAACGTTATGCGGTACGGACGAAGTTGATGTTGATGACTGGATAGCTGACTACGAACGTATCAGTGCGCTCAACCGGTATGACCCGACTCTCGTACTGGCCAACGTGCTGTTTTAACTGAAAGGCATGGCCAAAGTATGGTACGATAACCATGAGGAGGAGATCGGCTGTTGGGACACATTCAAGGAGAAGCTTCGCGACTTATTTGGGAAGCCCATCGGTCGAAAGGCAGCTGCAATGAAGGAGTTGTCTATGCGTGCTCAGACGTCTACAGAGCCGTATATCTCGTATATACAGGGCGTGGTGACTCTATGTCGTAAAGTCGACAACGACATGTTGGAGTCAGATAAGGTTGACCACGTCCTCAAGGGGATAGCGGACGATGCGTTCAACCTGCTATTGTGCCGGAACAACGCGACCGTCGAGGAAATTATTCAGGAATGCGGCGTTTTGAACAGGCCAAAAGTAGGCGTATTTCAAGATCATTCACTCAACTACCGAACACCGCTGCGACGTCCTCCTGCGAAGATGGACTGACCTTTCATCGGCAGTCTTCATCGGCGTCTGAAATTACGCGAATCGTCCGGCGAGAAATCGAAGCAATTACACCTGCTCTTCTCAGCAACGGCCACGTCCATTCACAAGTACCTCAGGTTTGCTTAGTACAGTCGATTTTGCGGGAAGAACTCAGCAATTTGGGCATCGATGTCTGCGCCGTTGCTCAGTCTCGACCAATTGGCTTCCGTTCAAGGTACCGCCTCGCCCCAGGTCACCGCCCAAGAAATGGTCTTTTCCACGCTCTCGCAATCCGGCAGAATGGCGAACACCGGATGATCGGGCGATCTGCTCTAACTGCCGCCGCATAGGGCACGTCGCACGGTATTGCCGCAACCATTGGTCTTCGTCCCGAACGCAATATAACACTGCTCGCCGCGCCGACAGCTACCGCTTTTTTCCCAGCCTCCTGCGCCGATCTTCGACAGCTACCCCTACCTTCCACCCTTCGATGCCCCTGATACGCAGCACAGCCGCTAACCGTCGCCTCGACGTCATCAATCTCGTTCACCGCCTCCACGTCACCTATTGTCCCCTTCTCCTCTACGACAACGCCCGACTTCTTTGCTCAATTCTCATCAGGGAAACTAAGCCGTGCAGCTCTTAGAAGTGAAGCTGCATCTTCGATACCGACCTCAAATTCCCTCCTTGTACGGCCGACACGACGAAATTTGATCGACGTAGACGTTGACGGCCTGACTGTTTCTGCGCCTATTGACACAAGGGCGCATATTTCTGTGATGAGTGCCCGACTTCGTCACCGCGTGAAGAAAGTTCTCACACCGGCTGCTTCTGGCATTATTCGTGTCACCGACGGAAGAAGTCTTGCCTTCACAGGAATGTGCGCAGCACGTATCACAATCGCCGATTACCCCACATCTGTTCTCTTTGCAGTTATTGAGCAGTACCCTAATGACCTAATTCTTGGATTGGATTTCTTGTCCACTCATTCCGCTCTCATCGACTGTGCAACCTGCATTTTCCAACTCGAACTGCCTCGACTTGGGGCTGTTCCGTCCTCACCGTCACACCGCTTGTGCGCTGTTGATTATGTTCGGCTGTCACCGCAAGCCACCACGTTTGTGGCCTTAACGATATCACCAGCTCTTCCTGACGGTGACTACATAGTGTCTTCATTAGTGGATGTGCTCTTGGAGTGAAGTGTTGCTGTGCCGCATACCATCGTGACTATCGCGGACAACTACGTTCAGCTTCCGCTTCTCAACTTTAGTACTTCGACCCAAGTTCTCCCGCAAGGCATTTCATTAGGCCATGTTTCCCCACTTGATGCATGTAACATCGTCGCATTAGACCCTGAAGACTGCTCGTCCCCTATTTCAGCCCGCCGAGCAAACGCACCTACCGATGAAATCGCAATGATGATTGCCCCTGATCTTCTGCCCTGTCAGGCTGCGTAACTCCACCACGTTCTGACCACCTACCCAGATATTTTCGACATCGAAGACTGCCCTTTAGGTCAAACGTCCGTCGTGCGTCATCAAATACATACCGGCGATGCTAGTCCTGTTAGATGGCGACCATATTGTGTTTCCCAGTCCGAATGGCAGGTCATACAAAGAGAAGTCGAGAAGATGCTCTCCAAAGGAGTCATAGAGGCCTCTTCAAGTCCATGGACGTCACCTGTTGTTTTAGTCAAAAAGAAGGATGGCAGTTGGAAATTTTGCGTTGACTACCGTGCCTTGAACAAGATAACCCGCAAAGACGAATATCCGCTGCCACGAATTGACGACGCCCTTGACTGCCTTCATGACGCGCGATACTTCTAATCTATAGATCTGCGTTCGGGCTATTGGCCTATTTTCGTCGACGACTTAGACCGCGAAAAAACTGCCTTTGTCACAGCGGACGGCTTTTATCAGTTCAAGGCTAGGCCTATTGGGCTGTGCAACGCCCCGGCAACGTTCGAACGCATGATGGACTCTCTCCTCCGTGGTTATAATTGGTTCATCTGCCTTTGCTACCTTGACGATGTGATTGTTTTTCCCCAACACATGAAAGCCACCTAGCTCGTTTGTCGACCATTCTAGCCGTTTTTCGTTGAGTGGGACTCCAGCTGAACTCGAAAAAGTGCAATTTCGGCCGACGAGAAATCACGGTCATTGGTCATCGTGTAAGTGCTGCTGGCGTCTAACCTGACCCTGACAAGATTAGCGCTGTCAAGAACTTTCCCCTGCCTTCTGCTACCAAAGATGTTTGTTGATTTGTGTGCTTATGCTCGTACTTCCGAAGTTTTATACGCAATTTCGCTACAATTGCACGACCACTCACTGATCTTCTCAATAAGAATGCGCCCTTCTCGTGGGGCCAAGACCAAGTAGCTGCGTTTTACACGCTGATCTAGCTGCTCACTTCACCACCAATATTGGCTCACTTCGACCCGTCCGCGACGACTGAAGTTTGCACAGACGCCAGTGCTCACGGCATCGGCGCCGTCCTCGATCAACACCAGGGGGGCCAAACGCGTGTTATTGCGTATGCCAGCCGCCTTCTCTCCACATCTGAGCGAAACTATTCGATAACGGAGCGCGAGTGTCTTGCGTTGGTCTGGGCTGTAGCGATATTTCGCGCCTAATTGTATCACTGGGTGTTTTAAATTATTACGGACCACCACGCTCTGTTGGTTGGCGTCGCTCAAGGACCCAACTGGTCGCCTAGGTTACTGTGCTCTACGTCTCCAGGAGTATAACTTCGACGTAATTTATAATTCTGGCAGGTTACACAAATATGCCGATTGTCTCTCGCGTTATTCGTTGGACCCTGTTAGCATCGCCGTCCATGAGAGCGATTCTTGTGTGCTCGCCATATCGGATTCGCGCTACATCGGTACAGAGCAGCGCTAGCACGCAACCCTCAAGACGGTCATTGAGCGAGTATCTTCAGGACATTCTGACCCTTCGCTTCGTCAATATGTACTCCACAACGAAATTCTGTACCACCGCAACATGAAGCCTCATGGCCAAGGACTTTTTTAGTTATTCGCCGATACCTGTGTGCCACCATTCTTCAACATTTGCATGACGCTCCGACGGCAGGACACCTGGGTTTTTCACGCACCTATCCCCGCGTGCGGCAACGGTTCTTTTGGCCTGGGCTGTATAAATTTGTGCGCCGCTATGTCGCTGCTTGCGAGTACTGCCAGCGTCGCAAACGTCCTGCTTTCCGTAGGGCTGGCCTGCTCCAACGTATCGACATTCACCCGGAACCATTATTCCACGTTGGCCTCGACTTGCTCAGAACTTTCTCAACGTCCGTGTCAGGCCACAAATGGATCAATGTCGCAACTGACTATGCGACCAGATATGCTATAACTCGTGCCTTGCCAAGTAGCTGTGCTACAGACGTCGCAGACTTTCTACTGAATGACGTCATTCTGCGGCATGGGGCCCCGCGCCAGCTTCTGACGGATCGTGGCCGCTGCTTCATCGCAAAAGTTATCAACGACATCCTCCGTAGCTGCTCTACCGAACATCACCTTACTACTGCCTACCATCCCCTGACCAACGGTCTCACAGAGTGCCTCAACCTAACTCTTACAGATATGTAGTCCATGTACGTCTCTGCTGATTGCCGTGACTGGGACGCAATGCTCCCCTACGTTACGTTTGCGTACAATTCATCAAGGCATGACACCGCCGGCTATTCTCCGTTCTATCTTCTGTTCGGCCGCAACCCTGCCTTGCCATTTGACACACTCCTTCCTTCTGATACTACCAAACCAACGGTGTATGCTCAGGACGTTGCTTCTCGAGCCCGCGTCGCTCGCCAAATCGCGCACACTAGGCTCACTGCTTCTCAGGCCTCACAAAAAGTCCGCTACGATGACTGGCACCGTGACGTTGACTACCCTGCTGACTCTCTCGTCCTACTTTGGACGCCGCATCGGCGTGAAGACTTGTGCGAGAAGGTCCTTCCAGAATACACTGGCCCTACAAAGTTCTCCGCAAGGTCACTGACGTCGACTACCGCATCACTTCCGCTGAGCCACACTCATCTTCTGTCACACCACCTACTGATGGTGTTCATGTGTCGCGACTAAAACACTACTACACTGCCAGTCCTGATTGACTTAGCGGCGCCATGACGGCGCTTCGTCCGCCGGGGGTGATATTACGAGGGAGGTGGGCATGATTCCGCCCCGTCGTAGACGCATCGATGAAGAAGAAGCGGATTCGGCGCGCGTGATCCTAGCAGCGCTGGGGTGTCGTACCTACCTTTAAATATTGCAAATACACTGCTTTCTCTCTTCCGTGTATTTGTAGTCCACGTAACAATATTTTTCGGTTGGGTGGATTAATAAAGACAACTCAGTGAGAGTTCAATTTCAAGCAATGCTGTGTCTATATACATAACTTGAGATTTTGACATCGTACGCAAAACAACCTGGTGATAGTTATAGCACAAAAATGTGGCTCTCGAAAGTTCACTGGTCACGTGCACATATCTGGTCACGTGCACATATGCATCGTTTTTATTGCGATAGCTTTTTTATGGATACTCTCGGCTAGATATTGCCGCCGGTGTCGGAATCGATGTTGGCGTCGGCGTCACTTCCTCTATACGTACACGTATGCGTATCTATATATATGAAAACGCAAGAACAAAATAATCCACAAAAAGACTCTGGCACGTGTAATAGACCGTGAAACCTCTAAACAATGGGTGCGAGGCGTTAAAACCTGAGCCACGGAGGAGCACGTCTTTAATATTAAAACGGCAAGCTATTTATATCTACCACTTTCCGCCGATGACGGACATCTGGGTAGGGGGGGGGGGGCTATCATGTTTTCAGCATTACAGAAAAATGGCAAGATGGCGCAATCAGTGTGCGTTGCCACATCGCTATGAAGTGGCGACGCGCGCTCTCATCTTCGACGCGTACTTTGCCCCGCGGAGAAGAGGAGGGTGGATGCTGACTCGCGTGTCTTTATCTCGTGGTTGGGTGTGGGGGGATCGTACGTCTTGGCTGGCCTTGAACTTTCACCAATACGATTCTGTTCTAGGTACCGGGCAAACAAAGGTCTCTGCAATTGTTGCACTGCCTCTGTTTGCGGAAAGGGCGCGTTTTTCACACACAGCGAAGTAACAACTGCAGAAGGTAAATCGCATTCATCTGTACCTGTTAGTTAATTTCGTGTGTAATTATCGCGTGAGAAACGCGGGGCTTGTTTCGATCTGTTTGCCATTTGGCGTGTGACCTTACAATTTAATGCAATCGCGTTCATCGGTTAGCCTTTGCGGCAAAGGTGTGACTTTTTTTTATAACTGATGCTTTCTCGATAATGAACTTGTCAGTGACGAGTCATTTCTTATACGGCAGTGTGACGTTTTATTGAGATCACTTGCCACTTGAAGTTGCTACACTTCGTTGTCGCCTAAATGTGAACGAATGACTGGATGTTTTATGGGCTTAGCGCGTTCACAAGATCCAATTCACGGATTGGAAGAAAGAAGACGTAAGAAGGGAGCATGGTGGCATGCTTCGGAAAGAAAGGAAATGAAGAAAAGAGGAAGAAAGAAAAAAGGAAAAAGAAGAGGAAGAAAAAACGGAGAAACAAAAAAGAGAAACAATAAAAGAAGAAAGAAATGAAAGAATAATTGAAATACAAAAAAGAAACAAAGAGAAAAAGAGAAAGAAGGAAGGAGAGAAATAATGAAAAAAGGAAACAAGAAAAGAAAGCATAATGGGAAGGAAAGAGAGAAAGGAGTGAAAAGTGGCAGGTCAAGTACTCAGATGCTAAGCTCAGCTCGCCCCCCTCCTTTTTTTCCCCGAAAGGACAACAGCTCAATAATTTTTGGAAAGAAATGTGTCTCTCAGCTTATCTTGAAGCTAACACCACAGAAACATAGCGCTTCAACCGCTCTCGTGCATACGCGGATGAAAAGACTGTAGTCCTTTCTCATGCTGCTGACAGAGAGATGAAAATAACGACTTCGTTGATGGATTATGTAGACAGTACCAGCTGATCCACATTTGAAGATTGGCACAGTCTCATTACAGAAACAGAGAAGCTACAAAAGGTAAGGATGTTTGCGAGTGCACATTAGATGTCGACGATCTCGGACAGTAGAAAGAAGATTCGGCACAATGAAAAAGGAGGCGGAAAAATTTAGAACGAGTTGTGATGCACAACTGTAAATACAAGCTGTTCGAGTTTCATGAAAGTTCTTTTTTTTATTTTGTTTTCTAACACACAAAATCACAGCGCATCAGAACGTGGAGATTATGCGGAAATTTGTTTCAATCGCATTGGTACATTAAAGAAACCCACGCGGCTACGCGCAGGGAATAACAAAAACTAGGTGAAGCTCTGGGTATCGGGTGGGTGAGTAACCATACGCTGGCCCTTCTAATGTAGAGTGAGTGACATAAAGAGCCAATAATTGTCATGTCAATGTTGAAGTCGCCGACTAGGGTGAAGGATTTTCGCTCGTAGGTAATTTATATCGCTTCGTCACAAATATAATTGATATTACAGTACTTTTAAACCATTTTTGTCTCACATAATTTATCCGAGAGCTGCCGCATATAATGTAAATTGAGTGGTATAAAGTGTAATAAAGGATCGATGCTAAAGTTGACCCTAAGGTTTATATTATCTACATTTAAGTCACCGTCTACTATAGAGAATTTGTACTTGTAGGTGTTTTACATTGTTTTGTCACAATTATAATTGTTTGTCTGTTGTAAACTTTCACAGCGGACAGCGAAAGTTGACGACAAAGCTAGGTACTAGAGTTTTTATTGTCTACGTTGAAGTCACCGACTAGTATGGAGAATTTGTACTTATAGGCGTTTTGCATTGTTTTGTCAAAATTAAAATTGTTTGTGTGCTTTGAACCTTGACAGCGGACAGTGAAAGTAGACGACAGAGATAGGTCATAAGGTCCATGTTGTCGACTTTGAAGTCACCGACTAGTATGAAGAAGGTGTTTGACATTGTCTCGTCACACTTATCATTGTTTTTCTGTTGTAAATCTTGACAGCGGACAGTGAAAGTCGACGAGAAAGCTAGGTCCTAAAATCTATTATTGTCTTCATTAAAGTCCCCAACTAGTATGAATAATTTGTACTTGTAGCTGTATTACAATGTTTTGTCACAATTTTAATTGTTTATCTGTTGTAAAACTTGACAACAGACGGAGAAAGTCGGTGACAAAGGTAGGTATTATGGTCCATATTGTCTACATCGAAGTCACCAACTAATAAAAAGAATTAGTATTTTAAAGTGTTTACATTGTTTTGTCACAGTTATTATTGTTAGTCTGTTGTACACCTTGACAGCGGACAAGGAGCATTGACGACAAAGCTAGGTTCAAAGGTCCATAATGCTGCATTGAAGTCGCAGACTAGTATAAAGGGTCGTGCTTCTAGATGATTTATATTGCTCTGTCACATATATGAGCGATATTAGTATAAACCTTTTTTTATTCTCACATCCACGATTATTCCCTTGATGGACGCCGCCGACGAACAAGGCTCGGCCACAAGCTGTCTTGGTGGTAGTGCGTTACAAGTTACCGGTGACGTTTTACTTTTTTCATAATTTAGCAATGTACTCGTTACAACTTCGTAATTGTAATGGGTAACGTACTGACGCTACCATTTTTCAGTAACGCGTAGTGTCGCGTTACTCGTTATTTGATTATAGTGTACTCGCGCTGTTTTCTCAGACCTCGCACCAATGAATTCGTCAGCCGCCGTGTAGGACAGCTGTTGGCCAGCAAGGCATAGGCGAAGAATGCGTGAGACAAATCAGTGTTATTGTGTAGAAAACGCGGGTAGAAATTTTTGAAGATAAGCTGACCACCAGTGAGAAAGCCTGTGCTATTGCCACACAAAGCATCAACAAAGCACCCTAATTCACCAAGGGAAACTGTAGAGACAGGCTTGTAATTGAAGCGTATTGTAGTAGGTCGATTGCTGCTGCAGCTGGCCCTTCTGTGCCCAGAAGACAGGCTGCCCGAAGGAAACGCGCCTGAGTTGGTTTACTCCCTACCACGTTTTGCTTGTGGCGTTTCGTTCTTCGGAAGGGGGGGGGGGGAGAACTTCACGGAGAGACTACGGCAACATGAAAGGCCTCCAGTTCTAGTAAAAAAGGAGCACGCTCGCTGAGCATAGAGTGGTGGGTGACCACTGCATCAAATTTGACAACTCCCGTGACTGTGACTTACGGCTGTTTTATTGAATTTTGGCTCATCAGAGAGCTGCTAACTACAGCTGGTGTACAGGTGTGCTGTCTATCGAGAGCCTGCCTCCACGGAATTTCGCGCATTATGAAGAATACACTTAAACCAATTCAAGAAAGAAACGCCTACAAAAAATATGAGTGGGACGCGAAACCTCGATTTTTTTCTTGCAGTGCATTTTCCATAGAGGCAAAAATGCTGTAGGCCTGTGTGCTCAGATTTGGGCGCACATTAAAAATCCCAGGAGGTCGAAATTTTCGGAGCCCTCCACTATGGCGTCTCTTACTATAATATGGTGGTTTTGGGACGTTAAACCCCACTTATCATCATCATCATCACTTTTTGCAGCGCAAAAAAGACGTTTTTTTATTCTATTCGCTACCTTGATTGGCGTCCCTATTCCAAATAAAGCCTATTGATACCGCTATCTCACGGATACCATGGCTAAACACGGTTACAGATAGCTACATAGCATACATAACATCAGTCAGCCTCCTAACCGTTATCATTTCAAATGGGTGATTCCGTGAGAGATCGACCTATATACGACAATGGATATTTTAGTTGTGACTGATGAAGTATTTAAAGTTTGATAAACATACCACACAGTGGCCAGAGAACGAACTTAGTTTCCGTAGTGCCTAATTTAAGAGGCATTGTATATCGAATGCAGGGACCAATTTCCTTTCTCGTCGAAGTTAATGGCGATTTCCCAACGTTACACAGAAGACTTTCTATGTATGAAATATTTGCGCCACACAAAGTAAACTAAGATTCTCTGAAACTTGTAGAGTGAAGTCACAAATGTATAAATATGTGACATTTTATTCTAGTTTATAGATACTATGGTTTCCGCAGAGTTCACAAGTGACATATAGCTTTGAAATAAATATTGCATCTTTCTCTCCGAAAATTGCTACGTTTCTGGTCAATGAACTCCTGAGCGAGCGAGGCACATCTTGAACATCCTGACACAAACGTTCTCCAATTTTTACGGTAACTATATATGCCATAGGGAACAAGACGTGTTTATCTGCAGATATTTTTTTCTGTGACGAGGCCGTTAAAAACCCGACACGGTGATGTAGTGGCTAACCCACTCGGATGCTGACCCGCAGGTCGCGGGATTGAATCCCCGCCGCGGTGGCAGCATTTTTGATGGAGAAGAAACTGCTTGAGGCCCGTGGGCTCAGATTTAGGCGCATGTTGAAGAAGCGCAGATGGTGGAAATTTTCGGAGCCCTCTCCTATGGCGTCTCTCAATCGTGTTTCAGTTTAGAAACATGAAAAACCCTAATAATAGCTATACTAGGCCTTTAAATCATTTCCTTACTCTTTTATATTAGCGCATCTGTTTTGCTAATACAAGCCCACCATCAAAATGAAACTATTTTTCGTAGGCAGTCTGCGCGTGTGCATGATTTTCGGTGGCCGAAACGTGGCAAAAGCTGCAGACCGAAAGATATCTGGTGTCACAAATGTGTAAACGTCCCCTCTCCCTTCCTAAAGTCTAAAAATGAGCACCTATGCAGGTCTCTGCGAATGCCTGCTGGTGCGCGGTGAGAAAATAAGGGGGCCAATGACAACCAGCTTTGATGTCGACCATCTGCATGGGAGGTGGTGTTCGGACGCAGCAAAGTCCAAATACTGTAAATTTCTTGAATGATCGCTGATTCATTCTTTGTGGATAGCATAGATTATTGAATGTCATATTGTGTTTAACGCCAAATCGAGAAAACTGGCTTCATCATAAGTGCTACACAGTTAGAAGTCATCACAAGTAACTCTAGAGGTATCTGGTCTACTCTGCCTGCATGCTATTGTCAAACACTTAGATGTGAACACGGATAGGCGGTGCCCACACTGGGAGAAACCAATTACATATTTAGCATGGTGTGGGCGTGTGCACAACATCCCCCCCCCCCGCCTTACCCTCTTCTTCTGCCGATTTCCGAAAGGCATCGGAGACTGCCTTTCTCAAATGCTTCTCGCTGGAGCTTCAGCCTACTATGGTAAGACGGGCGCGAGTCGGGGCCTCGTCACGCGTTGTTCTGGAGTATATGGACGCCGGTCATGTAGCAGGGTCATCTTTTGGCCCGCAAACTCCCTCTCTTTTTTACAATAAATATTTTCATCCCTCTCTCACTCATAAAACTAGAGATCATGTAAAACACACACACGTGCACGCACACGCCACACACACACACACACACACACACACACACACACACACACACACACACACACACACACACACATGCACGCACACACGCATGCCCACACACACGCATGCCCACACACACACATACATGCGTCACAGAAAGACATCCTGGTAGAAGAAAAACATCACACAATACGTACAGTCAGCTAAATCTTTAGCTGCCGTGCATGAGTGGCAGTTTTTTCTGTGTATCTTTGCCACACGACTGAATTAGGCTTCAAAAAAAAGTAGGTAAAAGTTTGCGCCCATAAAGCGCATGTCCGCGAAGCAAATATTCGTAACTTCGTTCTATAATACGGCGCTGACAGACAAAAAGTGGCCGCCGTGCACAATAGCTACAGTGTTGGCCAACTATTCATGGGTGTGAGCACGCGTTGTTAAATAAGATGTATTTTGTTGAACACGCTGCAATACAATTCTTACAAAGGATTTAGCTTTGTTATGAAAAATGAAGGAAAATACAAAAAGTTATCTTGCTGGATAATGACCAGCAATGCGAATACAGAGGCGTCCTCCTGTAGAGCTGCATTTTAATCTCAACCTCGTCTAGCGGGAACAGTGTGCGTATATTGCCATTGTAAAGTGTGATAAGGCTCTTATAGAGAAAAAAAATAATATCCGCACATCTGCACGACGTGAATCAAGACTAGTAGGTCGGAATGACTCGGGATGCCAATAACCTATAAATTCGCGCGTATAAATGCATGACAACGCGTGTACGCAGTATCTACACTGTTTTATTTGTCATAAGTAGTATGTTCGGTTGTGCATTACGTCTTACCTTCATTATTACAGCTTTGTAGTCCGTGAAATGTATCTTTATAAAAGATATTTATTGGGATCTAGCTTGAAGTTAAAAAAGAGGACCTCTATGCACGTTTTGTTTATATTCAGGTATTTATTGAGAGTGAATATCCTATGTATATTTAACACGCCTGCCTGTTTCGTTTCTTGACTCGGCCGAACTTTAACGAGGGCTTGCTTAATAGCCTTTGCTCTACACTCTGAAAAATAATGGTGCGTTTCGCGAGTATAGTTCTGCCACGCAACAATAATCGTGATATGACTTGCTCGCGTTTTTTTTTTTTGAAAACCCGGTGCTGACCACTTTCCTGTCAAGAATACTATGTCACACTGACAACGTGCACGTCATTCTTAACCGCGAGCTACAAAAACCGTGGTGATAACACGAGGAAAGTACACGCAGTTGAAGACAGTCTAGGTGTTGCGTGGCAGAAATACTCCGCGAATTCAGAATTTAT
Source organism: Rhipicephalus annulatus (assembly GCA_013436015.1). Taxonomy (NCBI): domain Eukaryota; kingdom Metazoa; phylum Arthropoda; class Arachnida; order Ixodida; family Ixodidae; genus Rhipicephalus; species Rhipicephalus annulatus. The sequence continues at coordinate 132,137 of WOVY01011175.1, forward strand.
ACTCAGACTATCTGTGCATATCAATATCTACGCCCTCGGCTATACTTTTAGAAAGGTATTGCACCGTTTTCTGAATGGCTACGTGCACGTTGACCACTTGGCCTTTGATTCTATTCTGGCCGTTTCCGTGCAATTAATGCCTAATGCTGCTGAACGGAAGCCACGTAGTGATCGATCACTTTTTCCCGAGCTCTCGCCTCCGGGGTAGCTTGCTGTCTGCGTAGACGGTGAGCCAGCGCACATCCGTGCTCCCTCCCCCGAAGTAGTGGCTTGTTGTACGCTTTTCGGCAACTTCCCGAGCTTTCGTTTCCGAGCGAGCTTGTTTTCTGCGTCGACGTAGCTTTTCGCAGGTTAGAGCTCGTTCGCGCTCGTCTTTATCCATGGCCGAAACGTTTTATGCCATTTTATTCCTAATTATTATGGCGCATAACCACTTTAGAGGATTGGCCACAATAGTGCTTAATAAATTTATTTTATTGAAATGCCCTTTTCCAAGAAGTAAATGATAGAAAGTGCGAATGCATTGCTTTGCGCCCACAACGGCGTTTCGCACGTGAGAACCCAGCGTTAGAAGATTAATGTTTTTTTTTTTCACACCGTGAAGCCAACAGCGCCGTTAGCCACACGCGGCGTTCTTCTGTCGCGAAAAACGCGGTATGCGTTTTCAGCTCTTGTAGCTAGCGCGAACAGTTTAAAAATATTATCAAGTGAACAAAACAAACATCGTTCTCAGCTTGGCGTTGGCGTTTCACAGCGGCGTCTTGAGCACATATTTCCGGATGTTCTTGAGAGGCGCCCAGCCAGCGAACGGGGGATAGTGGGGGGCGAGTGAACAGGAAACAAGGGCGCAGGGAGTAGAGAGAGTGAACGGTGAAAGATGGGGTGGCGAAGCAATGCACCTACCATCTCATATACATTCTCTCGCACCACATGCTCTGGTTGTTAGGGGCGAGGATAAGTGCGCGTGCCCAGAGCTGCTGCTATGGAAGAGGGTGGTGAACTGATTCCGAGGAATGCCTGACATAGCCCGAATAAGAACTGCATTCGCGTTTAAAGAATAAAAACAATGGATAGTTTCGAACGCGCTCACTCTTTATCATCATCAGCTACAGCATAAAATGCACAGAATGCATTATTATCTGTAGCAGGTATCTCACTTATCAACAGAAAGTTGAATAGCATAGCGGCATACTAGATGCTTTTCTATTCTTCATGAAAGTTGCGGTGGCTTTATAGTGGGTACCTTGCATGTGCTGTGCCGGACAACGGACAACGCATAACAGACAAGCCTAGACTCTAAGGTGCTTCGCCCCTAAAAGTGTGAGTGGCAGGCATATGTGTTTTAATCCTTTAACTGGAGTGTGGTCAAGCCGTATTACGTGACTAAGTTCAGTCGGAGCTGCCATGGCTAGTGGATGCAGCAGATCCAACCACGGTGATTTTGATCAGGCGCTTATAAGATGACGATATAATACTGCTATCCTTCTACTTGTGCATGTACTCGAACATTATCTCAGTGTATATATACTGTCATTGCACCTCTGCTGGTTCCTTTGCAAAGACAAGTTCTCCTTCATAATAAAATTTTCGTCCGGCACACAACGAGTGCTGCAGTACCAGCCCAATCTTTCGGTAAGAAACAAACACATTTTTTGTTTGCATGAAAGTTGCACCTCGCAAGCTTAGCGTTGTTTGGTCCTGCCATTCGTACAAGATTTAACTTGTCAAGCCTTCTACATCAGAAACGAATGTCATACCCGGGTGGGTGAGACGTCTCTTGCAATTATTGATAAATATATATCTTCTCTCTGGCGTGCCATACGCGTCAGACATGTCTTGCGATTTTTTTTCATGTCTTCGTGAGTTGCAGCTTCCACGGAAAAGGCAGTGGGCATAAATGGTTACCAAACCGATCATCAGAAAAGCCGAGTGTTATAGCACCGAGGGATCTGCGTATATGCACATGCGTCGCAAACTGCGAGAAGTGCGGTGATCCTGATAGCCCCACATACCTACACTAAGGTGAGCGAGCACAATAGCACACAAACTAGCTAGAGCAGCTGTGTAACTACATATTCATTAAGCCTCACGCCCGCGTTTAGAATAACCATACCGCATTGATGTGGCCGCATTTACGTTTACCAGGTTGGCAGATGAGAGAATCTGCGCCTGCGGGAGCTTGGGAACGCTGTTAAAGTTGGATTCACTCGCGAGGGTAAAATCCCGCTGCTCCGTGGACCGAATAGTCACGTGAATAATTTAATCTGGCGCAGTATAGCAGACACGTCGCATGCACACAGCCGGAGCTACGCTCGCGCAATCCTCATGCACACTAATGACTCTTATGCTTATCCAGTGCGTTCGTTCCATCTTTATTTTCTACGTGAAGCTAATTGAGAAAGGACGCAGCTGACACCAGTAAGATTTTGTATTACTTTTACTTATCTGCTGTGACTTTGCACTTTTGAACACATGAGAAAGGCCCGCCTTCTTACGTGCACCTCCAACGCTAAGCGGCGTCTGCGTCTGCATGAAACGCTCATGGTGCGCCCCCGTCACTTTCCTCAGCGTTCCGAGACGCGTGCCGAAACAGACTACTTCGCGTTGTGCTACATGTTCAGAAGCTCTGCCTCCGTAGCTTTCCCTTCAGTGCCAAGAAAATTTGTCCCCGTGTATAAAACACGTGGCTTTTAGGCCATGGAGCTGCCTGCTTTCTAGCCACGCCAATCTGACAAATAATGACAGATTTGACGCTGAATCCTCTAGATCGAGAGCAGACGACCGTCAAACGGTGGAATCAAAATAGCGGAGACACATTTCCATCCGTGCCGCGAGTGGAGGAGAGCGGATGAAGCAAGGACGGCACGTTTCGATGACACGCATGTCACGTGGTGGATGCGCCGCCCGCTGCGAAAATTCCCCCTCCGTTCTCTCGTGAGAATCCACCTTAAAGGTCCTGGTTTTTCTACACTGGTAGTTATGCGTTGTAGGAACTGTGGACTTTGAGCTAATATCGCAGCTACCACAGTTATACTCTACCATCCGGACAAGATTGCGAGGTATATTGTTGAAGCCATCCATACTATAAAACAAGTTCGTATATATTGAAATTTTGCTTTGACAAGTTTTTAAAAAGATTTATTTTCAGGCCACTCCTTTTAGCCACTGACTGGAATTGTAAGGTATGTTCCAATGCCTCGGAATACTAATAAGGCCCAGTTGGAAGCAATTTGTGACATAGGCGTCTGAGTTATATTGTCGCAGGCAAGGAACTCTGTGAGAGTACCTTCCGTTTTTAACATGGACAGGTCTTATATCGGGGTCCACCACGGCACCGTTGATGTATTTTCGTCACGGACATAACGTTGTATAACATACACCAACCGATTGCCAAAAAAGAACGATAGGGTAAAGTTCTGTCGCGGGCGTCGAACCAGTGACCTCTCACTCCGCCGCGCACGGCTCTAACCGCAAGGCCACGTAGCTTACATTGCGAAGAGTTGTAACGGCAAGCTATTTATATAAACCTTATGTCGTTTGGTGGTTCTCAGAGCTCTGCAACTTCAGTGCGTTTTCGTCGTAAGTAGCAAAATGACGCGAAAGACTCGTGTTAGGCGCTCTCTAAATGTCATCGCCCCTCGTGTTTCGATGAGCATGGGTCTCCAAGAAGCGTGGTTTCTCCTTCGTGTGTGCTTATAAGACTCATGATGTACTTTACTCGCTGCGACGGCCATGTTCACAAAAAAAGCACGCTGCTCACACACGAAGAATTAAGAATTGTGATAGTTGTTCGCGATTGGCTTTTGTTTAGTTGTACGATTGTTTCGTGCGTATTTCTTTCTGCTAGAACAGCGTCTGCAGCATTCAATCCTTCAGCCTTGTAGGAAAACAACGAACAATATACGCTCAACTACCTCTGTGAAGACGCGTTTCGCTTCCGTGTTATACCAATTTCTAAAAAGAGGGATCAGCCACGTTTTTTGGTAAAGTTCGGTTGAAAGTGAGTACTTCTGTTGTATTCTGCCCTGCGTCTCTCGAATCCCGGCTGCGGCGGCTGCATTTCTGATTGAGGGGAAATGTTGCAGCCCCGTGTGCTCAGATTTGGGTGCACGTTAAAGAACCCCAGGTGGTCAAACTTTCCGGAGCCCTCCACTACGGCATCTCTCATAATCATATGGTAGTTTCTGGACATTAAAGCCTACATATCATCAATCAATTAATGCCCTGTGTCTCTGTTTTGAATCCAGACTCTCCGGTAATGAATCTGTACCAACTCAACCAGTTGTTTGTTATACTTGAAGGCGATAAAACAAGCTTACTTCACCCTTTTATTCCTCGCAAAGGCCACACACGCACGTCATTGTTATGGCACACATTGTGGCCCAAATGTACTTCTGGCGTCCGTTTAAGATCTGTCAAAATATTTTTTCATCAGTTTTACGTGGTTCCTACTGCATAGGTTGGCCAAAACTGGCAACCTCACTAAGACTCGCTCACGACTTATTTTGCCCTCAGGACTCGCTCGGACTCAGACTCAATAAACGTATTCTGAGACAGACCCTCTGAGACTCATGTTCACGACAGCTTTGTTCAACCGGATTCACTGAAACTCAAGCTGGCCGAACTATTACTTAACCGTGAATCACTCAGACTCACGGGGCTTTCTGAGTCAGTCGACTCGCGAGTCTGCTAGTTTAGAATTAGCCTTTTTGATCAAGGTGTCAATGCCCTTTAACTCCAATATCTCACGCAATCAGTACTCTTTATAGCACCTCTTGATAGTACCTTAAAATACGAGCTATGCGTGGTTGCAAGCAGCAGGGATATTTTTCTTGAAAGAGATGGTAGCATAGGATATATTTTTAAAGAACTTCCCTTCAAGAGTTGGCGGGGTGGGGGGGGGGTGTAATAAGGCAACGCTCTACATAATCCATTCCTCTGAACAATAAATATTGAAATGGTCTATGAACAGCACTTTTTTGAATACTTGTGTGTAGACGTAAGTAGAAACGCGTATCCATGGAGCTAAGGCTCATACAAATGCTAAGTATCAGTAGGTAAGACCATAGGTCAGCAAGCAAAAGTGGAACTTACTTTGACTAATTCAAGAAGTATATCTAGCGTTTTGGACTCACTCGGACTCAGACTCACTAATAGTTCGTTCAGCCGGACTCCCTCAAACTCACACTCAATAAAATTTTCTTTATTCTAGCTCACTCGGAACCCAACTCCCCAACATATTACTCACCCGGAGTCACTCAGACTCATGCCTCGATTTGAGTCTAAGTGCACGGTAATGAGTCAATTCATGATTGAGCTGGCCGACCTAAGCCCTAATGTACTGTGTTCACTGAGCGCCCTAATTTATTTATGGAGTACCAGCACCTGAGTTTAATTTTTGGCAAAACTTAGTTTCAGTGACCCGTGAGATTAGATTGATTTCGGAAAAACTGACACCTCTTTGGCCATGTGAGTCAACCAAGGACGTAAGCGCGAGATATTGTGCTTTTGAGCACTTGACGAGCCGCTATTTTATTTTGACGGCGAGCACTTGACGAGCCGCGAGTTTATTTTGCCGCTTTGTAAAATCACTTTTTGTTTGTTTTTTTCCTTTTCTGAACGACAGATAGTGGAAGCCTTCGGGTACTTCGGAGGATACATAGGAATATGGCTGGGGTTTTCCTTGCTGTCAGTGCTGCTTAATCTTGAAGTGCAGATGGCCAACATCTTCGCCAAGCGGATGCATATGCAAAAGTGAGTGGCCTTTTGTTTTCACCAGGTTCCACTTGCAATGTGTTTATTCACTCGAACTCACAAAAATGTTATTTAACCGCACTCACTCAGACTCCAGCTCACCAAAGCAAAACTTACCTGGACTCACTCAGACTCAAACTCACCGCTCGATTTAAGTCTGAGTGAGCCCGATTGCGTCGCAACATGAGTCTGTTAATCTAGAATTAGCATTTTTCACCTTGGTGAGAAGACTCTATAACACCAATATCTCACGTAATCAGTGCTCTTTGTGGCGATTTTTAATACAGAATCTTCGAATATAAATTATGGGTGCTCGTAAATTAGTAAGGCAGTGTTTTTAAAGAGGTGCGAGGATAAAATATATTTATTAGGAACTTTTTTGGGAGAGTTGGGGGGAAGCGGGGCGGTATTCATGACCTTCACCTACGTAATTAACGCTCATGATAAATAAACATTGAAAAGGTGGATGAAAGACGCTTTTGTAGAATACGTGGTGGTAGACGTGAATATAAGCGTGAGTGTGGGTGAGCCGGATAGTGATCCTGAAGAATATGTATGACCACAGGTTGGCAGAAAATAGTTTGAGCCACTCATACTCACTCAAGATTGCAGCTTGGACTCACTCAGACTGTGACTCTCCAAAATTTTTCTGGCACGAACTAACGTGGACTCACCCTCAAGAAAATTTTCATCAACTGGACTTACATGGACTCAAACTCACCAAAACATTACTCACTCAGACTTCGGACTTACTCCGACTCTGACTCATAGCTCAATCTGAGTGAGTCAACTAATGAGTACGATCACCTATGATATATATATATATATATATATATATATATATATATATATATATATATATATATACAAGAAAAGAAGCTGGTACACGTACGAGAAACCAAGCAGTTCTTTTATAAATTTACGTTTCGGCCGTGGCACGGCTTTCGTCAGAGAATGATGAAAAGTGAACAAGGCATATGCCGCATTTAAGGGCCACTGATATCTCAAAAAAACGTCAGGAGTTCAAAATCAAATATCGGTGACAATTCATTTTGATCTATCACCTCGTGTAACAAGATAAGTGCTACAACTCAAGACACATATGAATAGGAAGCTATCACATCATTGAAACATATGAACCAGTAAAACTATGATGAGGTCGCGAAGGAGACACGAGAGATTAGGGCTACATGCGTGGCAAAACAGATATCAATCGCATCTACTCAGGCATGGCACACTTAAAAGTACTGAAAGATTACCAAACAAATTTTTTTTACAAGTCACCGTGATCGCTCTACAAACAATATATATATATATATATATATATATATATAGGTATGGGATATGGCACAACGGGAGCGTTGTCAACAAGGATAAATATATTTATTTCCCAACAGTTTCGGCAGGGGTCCTCCCTTGGCCAGGGGATGTGTTATACTAACATAGACGTTTCTGTCTTCGTTGCTGCCGCGTCCTTCTTTCAAGTCGAGAGGGACGCGGCAGCAAAGAAGGCAGCAACAAGAGGGATATATATATATATATATATATATATATATATATATATATATATATGTGTGTGTGTGTGTGTGTGTGTGTGTGTGTGTGTGTGTGTGTGTGTGTGTGTGTGTGTGTGGACATAGATAGATAAATAGGCTGGTGAACTCACTTATGAGTCGACTCATGCGGACTCAATAGTGTTTGTTGGCACTGTGGTTTCAGTGCACGTTAGAGAACAAACACCACAAGGTCGAAAATTGCGTGACCCTCCCCTATGTTGTCCCTCGTCATTTTAAAATAGTCCTGGGACTTAAAACTTTATATAACATCATAGTGGCACACTAGAATGGGGGGAGGGCATTTGCTGGTTTTTTCGAGCACACCAATCGCTTCCTGTATTTAAAAACAATTATGAATGTAGGTAGCCTCCCGGTGTGTCTCTAGGCTGTGTTTGTTTGTCGTGCAGAGTCAAGGCAGCTGAGGACACCGTGATGGTATTCCGGCTTAAGCAGCGCTTCTAAGACCTTCGTCCGCAGCTGACCACAGCTCGAGCATTGGAAAGAGACTCATGCGCAGAGATTCTGCTCCACAAGCTCCGTTCCGTGTGACAATAAGAGAAATGACACTTTATGCATCATCTTCTAGGCTGTCTTCGTGACACTGAGCAAGCTTCACGAATCACTCAAGCAGCGCTGTTTCTCGCTTCTACGCTTGCTGATTTCACAAAATAAATAGGTGAACAAGTAGAACAAAATGCTTTTGTTGAGTACGCTAATATATACGTCACCTCGCGGGCACTCGGAGCTGACGCGCTCACGCGGTGCTTTGGTACCATGCACCTTCTGTGAAGCACATGCTTGCACAATATGAAGGGTGTTTTTTCAGGAAACACAAACTTTTAAATAAAAATTCGAGACATTCGGGCCCTCATTGCATTCACAAACTAACTCTACGTAGCACGAAAAATCTTTGCCACACCTAAAGTTACAATAAATCTAGTCATGGGCAAACTGCTGTTAATCAACTTTTTATCAAGTTAATTGCTAAACTAGAGATGATTTCTGCACTGGAAGTATTTCAGCTGGAATTGTCGATTTTTATCCCGGCGTTCGGAATTTGTCTTTTCTGATAAAGCGTCATACGACATAGCCAGCACAAAAGTGATACAAAACTGTTTCGAAGATAATTGGCCAATCTGAAGTAAGCGTCTTCTAACATTCGTTTTCGGGCGCTTAACACAGGTACAACAAAAATATATATTTCATCTTATGAAAGAATACAATATCTCAACTGACTGCATGCCAGATTACAAAAGCCCTCTTCAGGAGAAATTCAGTAAATATGAAAAAACATGTTATGAGACGGACTTCTAAAGACTCCTACATGCGTCGTCTTATTTATACTTTGCCTGTTTGCGTATATACCTTCTTAGCCATCAGTAATACAGATATTAGAAGTCGACTTCAGTAAGAATATAACTAAAACTTGAAATACCGCTATGAGACAGACTTTAAAGAGACGTTTTTGTTTGTTTTTTTTCGCCAAGCAGCTCACCGGCGTCATTTTGTCAATGAATGCACGAACATGCATCAACCACAGTGAAGTGAAATTTTGAAGTCGAGCCTGCGCACACCATCGCCCACTGCGATAAAAAAGTAGTGCGCCAAGTGACAAACGCGTATGGTGTTGACATTGGTTCGGCAATTTCGATGGCTTCCACCACGTTACGTAATATATTGGCAGCGATAACCATCCAACGTAATTCCTCCCGAGTATTTCAGTGCTGACCATGTATCCAACCACGCTCCTCTTTCGGCTTCTGCAATGTCAGTTAAGCCGATTCAGCATGTGCCATCGCGTCCGTTAGTGATATCTTGTTTAGCGTTACTTTGTGTTTGTGTCGTGATTCTCAAAAAAAAAAGAGACGAAGCTGCGAAAAAGTTTTATTTCACTGCATTTACAACATATGCACCTGATTGAATACAAGCGTGTTTCTGTGAAGTGGCTGCTACGCCAACTGGTGGTTAGGCCTGCTGGATTTCTAACGGAAAGATGCAGGCCTAGTCTTGCGAGTAGCATGCTCTCAGAACTTCCCTTTTTCTAAACTGCAGAGTTAGACACGATAGTCTGATGTGCGATTACTTTTCTTTGAATTTATGTAATCAATATAAACGGCATGATATACTGTCATATCTGAAGGTAAGTTATATTCGTTGTGTTGTACTATCTATTCGAATCCCCAAAATAGTCAGATAAGAAACAAATAAGTCTGTGGCATTGTATCACGAGATATTTGCACTGGGTAACTACTTCGTTTAGGCAGATTAAATCATTCAGCTGTTGAAACCGTATGTAGGACATAGTCTACGTTTGTGTTTGAAAGTATGTGAACGAATTGATTGATATGTGGGGTTTAACGTCCCAAAACCACCATTTGATTATGAGAGACGCCGTAGTGGAGGGCTCCGGAAATTTAGACCACCTGGGGTTCTTTAACGTGCACCCAAATCTGAGCACACGGGCCTACAACATTTTCCCCTCCAGCGGGTATGTGAACGAAGCTATTTTATTAAAGTTGACCTGAATCACTGAATTGACCACAAATAATCTTCATTGACCGCTTTATAGAGCTATTTGAGATTTCTAAATTCGCTTTAGCTATGTGTGCTACGTAAAAAAAAATTGAAGTTACACGCTTGCTTTTCGTGTCCCTGCAACAAATTTGTTCATAATAGAACCTTGATAACAACGTTTCTCGCACAACTATGCATATGATGAGCGCCTAGATGCGATTTTCTATTGCGAATATATCCGTGTACTCAGATTTGGGTGCACGTTAAAGAACCCCAGGTGGTCGAAATTTCCGGAGCCCTCCACTACGGCGTCTCTCATAATCAAATGGTGGTTTTGGGACGTTAAACCCTACAAATCAATATCAATCAATCAATATTGCGAATATATCAGGGAATGATAGTAAAAGGCACTTTTTTAGAGAAGGAGTTCAGTGTTTGTTCTCAGTGTTGTGAAGACACTTCACCTTGACTGTCTCGACATCCGCATTGAACCTCAAGTTTGTGGCTTATATTTTCTTTTCTCTGTTCACCTCCTCCTTTCTCTTAGATTCTGGCATCTGATGAACAATCCGAAAATACTCCAACACGTCGGTCACACCTGGTTAATTACAACTTGCTCGCTCTACGTTGGCGTGCAGTGTAATCGAAATTCTCCTTTTCATGCGGTCATCTATAATGTAATGATGGATATAACGAACATCTGCTCTCTCCTATTTCTCACCGTTTGTGGTTACCCTATGTGTTTATAAACAAGTGCTCCACCAGCCAATTCATGATATCTCTATTGACGAGTTTATATGCTCTTCTTCATTTGAATAAAGGTAGATACCAAAACAATGTAGCTATTTGTATTTTGGGGGAGAGTTGGACTTGCGATTTTTTCTTGGAATTAAGCAATTTCAACGTCGTTGATTTAGAAACCAATTACTATAGTAATACGTTTTCATGTCAAGAACGCTCGAATTGCTAAAATTCAATGCGGTGGTCGTTCAGAACGTTGTGGCATTCTCAGTGAGTGTGCTCCTTTATTACTGGATCTTGCGAACGTCGCTTTCACATTCCCGCGGGTTTTCGGGGAAGGTAATCGCTTTCCGCAAGAATGACGTGTCATAATCACACGTGTAGTGGAGTTAACCGGACTATGTGGTTCCCTGTGGGCAGCCTGTCTTTTCAGCACAAAAAGGTACAGAGCCAGCAATCCACCAGCTTGAATGCACTTCGACACAAGGCATGTCCGTACAAATTCTCTTGGGGGACTACATGACTTTCTTCGAGCTTTGTGTGCAGATGGCCCCCAACCCTCCCCCCTGAGAGTCGGTGTGCCTAAAGTATTTTGTACACGCAATTTCTTCAAACAAATTCGATTCCAAGCGTGCTTTTTTCCCACACCTAGCAGGCTGACCACAGTTCGACGATGTGAAAAAAGATTTCGGTGGGCAGAGCTCTAGAAAAATAATGCCTACATAAGAAAAAAGTATAAGAAGTAACGTGACTTCAAACTCTACCAAAAAACGAAAACGTAAATACGTTACCCGTTAAAATTCTGAAATTGTGACGAGTACCTCCCTACGTTAGGGAAAAAGTAATTGTGTATTTTGTAACGCGTTACCGAGAACACTGCGATAGAAGGCTATTTATGCTCTGCTAAAGGCCTGGTTAGCCGGGAGTTTATGATGCTCAGCTTCTTAACAAAAGCACGCGGGCTCTAATCTCTCTTGGTGAATAACTTTTTTCATCAAGGGTTTCTCTATTTCTTTGTATTTTCTGCCTCTCTCTTTCTCTCTCTGTACTCGTTTTCTCACCCGCTAGGGTTATCCCAGGGCGTTCCGTAGAAGTCGGCGCACATGTTCTTTGAGCGAAGAGGATGAAGATGAACAACAGGATGAAAAAAGCACGTGCCGTTTTGTGTTGATTATCAGTTTTTTTCCAATTTGCAAATTGTGGCAGTGTTATACAGCATATCTCTCAATACTCAGATGGACCCGGAGAAAATCAAACGTGATGCCGAGCGTCTCCTGTGGGTGGACTGTGCCTGGTCTAGAAGGGGGAACGCTGCCTATTTACAGTTATTACCTGCACTAGTGGCCAATGCCAGAGAACTTGGGACTCCATCTCACTCTGGTGAAGGGATAGGATTACTACGGCACAGTGAAGCTTCAATAAATATTGGAGTCTCAAAATCAAGCGTTACGATTTTCTGCCAAATAGACCCTGTTGCAGCAATACATATTTATACAAAAATTTAACATTCATCATGCATTCAACAGCTAGACGACAACTGCTAAATTTATTTAATCGGTCATGGGAAGATGGCATCGTACCTCAAGTATAGGAACGCAGCCGTCTTTTTCCACTTCTCTCCCGGAAACAGTCCCAGAAACAGTCACGGTTTCCTGGAAACAGTCACTGTTTAAATATACGCTGATGACATCTGTGTCTGGGCATCAGCATTACCACGCTTATAAGTTCGAGCAAAGATACAGAGGGCAGCATGGCAAGCATCTATCTTCGCACGCAAGGCCTAACATTCTCCACAGAAAAGTGAGCACTGGTGAACTTCACGCGCAAGGCGATTGCAAGTTACCCGATAAGCATCAAAGGCCAGCCCATCTCTTACAAGCGTAGCCATCGTTTTCTAAGTGCCATTGTTGAATGCGACCTCTCCTGGAGCCCTCACGTGACTAGCTTGAAAGCGAAACTGGAATCTATTGCCCACGTCCAGAAAGTCATCGCTGGAAAAAGAAGGGGTCCGTCATTGAGTTCCATGCTACAGCTATACCAAGCACTTTTTATTGGTGTACTGCACTACAGTTCTCATCTGCTTACTAAAAGTTGCAAGACAAACATTTGAGCACTTCAGAGCGTGCAAGCACAGGCACTACGTGTTTGTCTCGGCTTGCCACAAACTACCTCAACCACTGGAACAGTTAAATTGGCTCGGAATTATCAGGTTAAGACCTACGCCACAACCGACGTGCTGAGAGCACAAATTCGGCACATTTTCCAGATGGTGTCGAGCCATTTGGCATTTCTGACAGAACAACGACCACAGGCGTAGTTCTCTAAGGTCGACAGCTTCCACCACGCTTTGCTACCATCCGTTTTCATACCCTTGGCACGTTCACCGTCCACCTTGTAGAGCCTACAACAAGCCGACGTGCGCCTTTCCGTACCAGGAATAGTAAATGGAAAATTCATTTCTATCTTCGCCTTGACGCAAACAACTCTGGACTGTTTGCACACCTTCTACCCTGACAGAATCAACGTATACACAGATGGCTCTACCACCCAGACTAGCTCCGCCGGCGCCACCGTCATTCCACCGCAACACATCAACATCACTTGCAAACTTTGTCACGTAAGCACATCGACTGGTTTAAAAATTGCTGCCCTGTGAGGTGCCATTGATTATAAAAAGCAACAACCGGCTAATCGATGGGCAGTATTCTGTGACTCCGAGGCCGCTCTACATTGTCTTTCGTCGGCACTTCGTCGCGGGTTGTACAAACAACTGGTGTGGAAGATCAGAGAAAGGCTGCACTATGCCACTGAACAAGGACACAACATTGTGTTCTTATGGATACCAAGTCATTGCGGTATCTCCGGCAACGACTTCACCAGTGAAGTAGCCAGAAATTCACACGAGCAAACAAACCTGTTTCCATACCTCAATCTATGGTTGACGCGGCTACATACCTAAGTAATCTGGCGCGGAACATGACACTCCAGAAGTGGCAGTCATCACAGTTCGCATATCATCGAATGTATTCTCTCGACCCATCTCTACGACTGCGCCTGCCCTCTGGTCTTTCCGGGGAGGAAAGTACAGTGTTGTGCCGTCTGCATCTGAGTATGACCTTTGCTAATGCCTACTCGTTTAAGATTGGGATGGCCGACAGCGTGGAGTGCAACGACTGCACCGTCGATGAGACTACTCAACACCTCTTATGTCACTGCCCGGCATGCATAAATGAGAGACTTCACCTGCGCAGTGTTCTATATCAACTGAACAGAGGTGATTTCACTGTCAAAAAATTATTGAGACCATGGCGCTGCTCATCCCAATTCCAAAAGGCAACGAAAGCGCTGTTGCATTTTGTCAAAGACACCAGCCTGTTTCATAGTTGGTGATGTGAAACTGTTACGCATTGGTCCAGTCACTAACTTTTTCCTCCTGTTCTATAACTTTTCTTCCCCTCTCCCTTTCTCCAGTGCAGAGTAGCCTACCGGGGACTCAGCCCTGGTTTACCTCCCCACCTTTCTCCTTATTTTCTCTTTCATACATTCAAGGTAATTGCAACTGACATAGCGCGTGAGTTGCCATTTGCAACGAACATACAGAACCATAGACAAAGCTAGCGACTACTTTTCTGGCGATACCGCAACGATTGCGGCGTCGATAATTTGAAGAGATGCTGTACCTCGCTTCTGCAGAGGAATGACAACGCCCGACTGTGTGAAGTTATCGATGACAAAAACGAAAACAATACGTGTCCAAAGCCCACACTTCCTGGTGTGGATTCACATTCGTTCTTTTTGCTTTTTTTGCACTGGTCCTCTTTGAATGTATAGTCTAGTATAGGCCATTTCGCTGTTTACAAACTAAGGCCCTTGATGACATCCGGTTTTCTTCACAGATGTGCCAAAATAACATCGGTTGGCAAGAACAGCTTTAGAAAATAGCCCGCTCGCTTTCTACACTTTTTTTCTTATATAGCAAAATATCTTCAAACAAATATTTTTTTTTGCCCACAAAACTATACGAGGTTCGCTTGAGCTCTACGCACATTCGTTTTATCAGAAAAAGTAAAGAAAAACGACTTTACATTTAAAAGAAACTTGAAAACATTCCTTTAGTTTCTATGCTAGAAACTGGCAAATGAGGTGACCAGAAGTTTTCAGGGATACAATGCTTGTGACGGTGAAACAGTCTATAGCCATGAACCCCTCAGCTGAATTAGTAACTTCGTCGGACGCACACTCCTTGGTACCAGCAGCTCCTTCGGCCTTCATCTTCCACTCGGAATCTGCCAGCGTCGTCATTTTCTCCGCAGCCGCGCCAGCAGCGGCTTCTAGCCTCTCGTCCATAGTGCAGATAAAGTCCCTGTTGGCTCTGAATATGTGTCCGGGATGGAGAACGCTATGTCTTCACTGTGGGCCAGAGAGGTTAAGTGCAGGACGCCGGCCTTCGAAGACAGTTCTTTGGCGTCGAGTGTCACACTTCGGCCCAGTCACTCAGTCTGAGCATTAGCAGTGATGAAGCGCCCACGTGCCGCATATGCTGCTATGGAGACTTGATACAGCCGTTGCTGGGGCCATGCAACTGCCACGGTAAAGATCTTCTGCATGTTGATGTTTTTCTTTATTCGATCGGCATCGTAGCCGAAATCTGAACCAAGCACAGACCACAGAGTGCTAGGTTGCTCGACCTAAATGTTCAGTACTGCCGATGGCTGCCTATGGCTTCCTGCGTTACCCATGGCTGCGTTGCCGAGTACATAGGCTGCCGATGGCTGTAAATGTACTGCTGATGGCTGCCGATGGCTGGCTGCGTTGAGAAAATGGTATGCTTTCTCTACACCGGCAATGTGGTCATTGCCCTGCAGCTCATGCATTGTGTTGAGGTGGGAGGCGTGCGCGTCGCGATGACTTCTAGTCGGGACCTGGGTCACTTGTTGCTGCTTCTCGCTAGGATGTGTGTTGCGGCGCTAGTATGGAGAATAGAGATGCTGGATATGTCAAAACCTCCTGTGCAAAGTACCTGTAGATCGAAGTAAGCTATGTTGGAGGATAGTGGAGAGGCGAAGTTATTGTTAGCGAGAGAGGAGCAATGCGTAAGCCTTGGGAAGGGGCTCGCTGTTAGTCGCCAAACAAGTGTTGCAAACGCAAACCACTCCTTATGTAAGCGTTCTGGCCGCTATTTCAAAACGTCGCACACATCTAAGGTTTGGGTATTCAGTTGGAAAATTCAGTACTGACGGCAACTTCATCTACGTTTGTTAGTATACGGGACTTTGCTGGCACGCTAAATTTCGTTCAAGCAAAGCCGCGATTGCAAGGAGCGTCTAGGGATGTTTTGTTGAAGCGTAACGCCGGCATACTCGTCGTAGAGGGATACATAATGTGGGCAATAAAGATTGTCAGCCATGTATCCCTGTTATCCGTAAACTTTGTGTTCTTTGTGTGCCAGACAGCGTGCTCTTTTTTCCTTTTGCAACACGTTCTGAGCACTGGTAAGCGTCATCTGCAAGCAGTGCCGGCTTAAGTATATTGAATACGTTTGATTCAAAACGGTATTGTATTCTCATGCTTATCCATAATAGTATTAACACTAACAATTTATTCGCATTTCCGCGAGTATTGACAGGATGCAGAAATATCGAGTGAGGAGTATTTTAGTGCCCTTCACGGATACACGCCAGCGCAGTGCGCACAAGCTGAGGGTTAAGGTATGGACATATGAGCAACCCGCTTATATTAGTGCCCTGTTGCATCGGGTGAAATATGAGGGAAAAAAGCTGATGCACAATAAATGAAATATATTCAGTCAGCTTACAGGATGTTTTACGTCGTCGTCACCATTCGAATAATATATAATAATCACACTTGAGCGCATGAAGAAAAAAACTACCTGGCACATCACTAGGAATTTTGATCGGTGCGCCAGCGTATTACAGATTAAGCACAATATTTCTTTACAGCACCTAGATATCCATTGCAACATTGCTCTGCTTTGTGTGGTTCACTAGTATGTCTATTCAAATAGGCTTTGCATATTACCTCTCGTAACACGCACATGCACAACCTCAAGTTCCACAATCTTATTAGTTTGAAGGCCATTTTTGGTAAAGCTACTGCTTTCAGTTTATCAGCTGTGCGACGTGCCATATATCACTGGAGTGATCTTCCTGATAAAATTATTTCGATAAGTTATTGTAAGATATTTCGACATCGTGTCAACGCATTTTTACTTAATCTACATTACTTTATAGTGATTATTCGATTGCTCACCATGTTTCACTGTTCTGCTTGTTCACCATCTTCTCTTTCACTGTACACTCTAAGTCAGGTGCCGGATAACAAACGGCACATAGGCGGCGTGCTCATGCGTACTGACTGAAATCCTGTCTATAGAGAGCCCAGCAATAAAAATACCTGTGACATGCACGCGGCACGGAAGTCACATATACAGCCGTTAAGAGCAGGCGCAAGAAGGAAAAAAAAAGAAAACAGGGGAGAGCCGCCATATCCGTCGCGCCTGCCTGGCGCCAGGAGCCAGCATCAACTTACGCAGAACCGTTCAGCCACAAACGTGAGCGCGGAAGGACAAAAAAAAAGGAACGCCCCCCCGCCCTTGCCATCGCCACGCCAGCTGGGTGCCAGGCGCCGGCGTGACGTTCACCGTCGCCTGCATGCCGTGGCATTTGTGCGTCGCCGTTTCGTCCCACTGTCTTGTGATGGTGGTTTTTCTACAAGATGGTCTGAGGCGGAAACAATTTCCAGTGCTATATGGCACGCTTTAAATCAAGATATCTTACATCTCTCTGCATTTGGGCATACACTGGGATGTGCAGTCCCATTGTTACTCTTTTGTCTTCAACAAAAGAGTACAAACATTTCCGTTCATCAGTTGTCGAGGTATGACATTTTGTCATGCACGAAACAAAAGAGTTTTAGAGCATGCGTGACATCTTTCTGAAACACTGGCCTAAATATGTTGATGCCCATGTTCTACCAAACAAGTTGAACTTATTATTTTAGGAAAGCATGGCACAAAAGAAACAAACCGGAGGCAGCGAGACAGAGAATGATCAAAATTGAAAAAACTATTGGTCGATCTTCGATTAGCGGTTGCGTAATTGGATGATGAACATCAAGTACAGAAGTCAGAAGTCAGGTGCAGAAGTCAGCAGGAGAGCCCTGCCGCGGTGGTCTAGTGGCTAAGGTACTAGGCTGCTGACCCACAGGTCGCGGGTTCGAATCCCGGCAGCAGCGGCTGCATTTCCGATGAAAGCGGAAATGTTGTAGTCCCGTGTGCTGAGATTTGGGTGCACGTTAAAGAACCCCAGGTGGTCGAAATTTATGAAGCCCTCCCCATTTCAAGGTCAAACCACACATATCAATCAATCAATCAATTGAAGTCAGCAGGCGAGCATATGTCACCAACATTTGCTCACTCTTTTGAATATTAAGTACAGTTCTCATACTCCAGCATGAATTTGTAACAGTGAACCACGACCAAGACGACCAGTGTACTGCTGTTGAGGTAATGTACCTGCTATAAAAATTCCCATTTTCCTAAGAACAACTGCTAGCGGTAAGAATAAATATTTTGAGGTACGTTCTGCACCATTTCTTGACCCCAACTGCACGCCGACGTTTGTGAAAGAGATGTGCAAAGGTATTATTTATTTGGAGGGAGACCAACCTGTCCAACGCTAATTTGTGTACGTCATACTTGACCTTGGGGCGCGTTTCGGCATTCACTTGAACAACGATTTGATGCTAAATAAAGGTAAGAGCAGCCACTCCCCATAAATAAGATCAGCTAAAGGCTGAAAATGAGTAAAAAGCACTCTATATAACGAAATAGTGTGCATAAATTCTAATTGCAGAAATAAGTAATCGTTGAAATGCTAAAAACGTGCTGCTGCCCCAGCGTGCAACTCGCGGCAGTTCGCGCGTACGAAATGCAAATGTTAGAGTAGGCACGCTAAAATACCCATGCACCGTTTCCGTGCGAAAGCGCATTGTCTTCATACAGCTGAGAATAGGCTGCTGTCACTGACAGGCGTGTACCTCCCAACACAAATCAGATACATTTCTCACAGCGCACGCACGTGTGAGAAACATACACATGTTTCGACAGCCAAGCACAGCCTCGTCCGCGAACTTCGGTTAGCGTAACAGCCGCAGTTCACGGGGAAGCACTAAAACGACGCAATAACACACGTTAATCGTTCTTGCGGAACGGCACACTATAAACCGAAGTCGGAGCCGACAGCGCTCACCGTGCTTGTCTCGAATTCATGAAGCTTTACAAACTATTCGCTGATCAAATGCATGCACCTGGCACAAGAACAGTTCAAGGATCCGAAGACGGTTTGTGAAAACTCAGTTTGTAGATATATGCCCTGCAAAAAGACTCGCCGTCATGCGGTGGCACTGTGGGGCAATGGGTGAACATCTGCTTCACGCGCATGCGGTCTCGAGTTCGATTCCAGGGCCGTGCTTTGCATCGTAATCTCGCAAATATAGGTGATTATGATACTGATGGTTTTCTAATTAACCGTAGTCATATTATCCGCAGCATTCTCGGCGAGAAACCGCTCTGAAAAGCGCAAAATAATACTTTTTTTCCGCCCCCGAATCAAGCCGAGCCGCCTACGGAAAGTCACGCCTAACCGCAGGCCGTCTCTTCCGAGGAAAAGTTTGACCTAAAGTCCCGGCTAATCTTTGTCCCGACTATTCTAAAGGCCACTTATAATCGAGCCGGTTTCTCTGCAACACGGCTACGGAGCCGCCTAGAAGCGGCGATAATTTTACTTGATTTCCTGCCTGCGGGCGTGTAGTCTAGCCAGGATTTGACTAAGAATACAGTTGCTCTAAACATATTTTTCATCTGTTTATGTTGTACTTAAGTGTTATTGTACCAATGCCACCTTACTCAATGCCTTTCAAGGCAGGCTTATTCTAAATGAAAATAAAAAGAAAATTAAAAATGAAAGCATATAAACTCTTGTTAAGTACTGTAGAGTTTTGGGAAAAACAAAAACAAAAATAAAAAAAATTGCGATAAAGGATACACACATTAAAACAGAGTTCCCTAAAAAAGCAAAAAGCATGATTATCTTTTTACGAATGATGAGCTTTTACGCGTGCTGTCAGTGCAGCGAACATTTACGATGATTCTAGAATTATTTAGGGACACTCGGATATATCCACCGAGAATACCTGCAGCGCTGGATTCAGCGTACGGCCGACACACACACACACACACACACAAACGCACGCACACACACACACACGCGCACGCGCGCACACACACACGCACACACACACACACACACGCACGCACACGCACACGCACGCACACGCACGCACATGCACGAAGACACACACACACACACACGCACAAGCGCGCACACACACAAAAGAGTTGCGAACTGTTTTCTTCGGGCGTTGTCTAATGGCATTGTTGCGAAATCGCATAGCTGTGCAGCAGGACGCTGAGGCGTTACAGTATTTTGATGGAACAGTGCTCTGAGGTTCACCACTCCAATTTGATGATGATGAAGACATAAGTGAAGCTTAAGGGTAACTTTATCGTGATTAAGCCTACTGTGTTAGCCTCACACAAAACGTTGTCGAACGGCATTAACAAAGTCTTTTTTTATAGCAAACGCCAGCGTATTGCATGAATTTATTGGACTGCACCTCAGATCCCTCATAACGCGACGTCCGAGAAGAGTGTATTGAAATTAGTTTTTCCAAGTAAACGTTACTTTGTGGGTGGGTCATTATTTCGGAAGTGGCTGAGTACGCAAACATCAGACAAAGACGTGACGAAAGACGACAATTTAGTAGAAATGTCTGTCCTCACATCTTAGTATGTTGTGCACGTAGTTTTGCATAATAGAATTATTCAAACTACCCACGCACTTTCTTATGCTTCTACAGTCACCATCATGCAGGTCGGCTCTAAAATTTGTCCAGAGACGGCTTTTATATTGCTCCTATGCAATGAATACCGATGATAGTTTGATAAAAACTGATCTCCTTTTACTTTTCTTGATTACCACTGGCAGAACCCATGATTAGGATATATTTGTCATCTGTGAGCTTGTGTAACCAGCCTAGTGCGTAAGAAAATCCGTTCGGACCGAGCGTTGCGTTGCTCACAATGGCCCGTTGCAAGTTCGCTGACATTGGCCGATAGGGGCACACAAAAAACAGACTCCGTGTAACCCGGCCAGAAGCCAGGTGCTCAACAGGGAGAGGCACCACAGGTGTTGAAGACTGGGCGAGTTGTTTCATCGCTTTGAGAAAAAAAAAACAGCCGAGCAGACTCTATCCTCTAGTGTTGGCCGGATAAACCGTTTCTTTTTTTCCCGTAATGCCCTATTCAAGTTCAGGGAGGCAGACACAGGCATCAAGTTCTATTTTGACCGACCCCGTCTCATATTGATTTTTTAACGGATATAACATGTCAATTTCAGCGCTGCAGTCCAAATATGGAAAACAACTGCACTGTGGCTATGTATCAGCATTCACTGCACGTTCGCGCGGAGCATGCCAGTGGTGCTAAGCAATGTCTTTGCGTTACTTTTCCTTGTACAACCAGTGATGTGAAAGTTGCTGCTTACACCTAAAGAACTTAGCTCGATTGCGGTCTGCCACCGCATTTTTCTTGCATCCTCTGGCGATAAAGCGAAATGAAAAATAGAAATGATGATTCTGGCCCCTGACGATACTGTAGCACTCGTATAACATTACATGAAGCTTGAGCAGTACTGCTACATTTAGGCTTGCATGGCTGTGTCCCATTGAGGCTCTTGTATCGACAAACTCCACTTAAAAGTTGATGTTTGGAGACAATTTAAAAAGCATTTTCAGCAAATCTTGGCGCAGCGGATACGTTTCCTGGGCATGCATGTGAAAGGCAGGGGGTTCGCCCTCCTAGTCACCTATCAAAAGTAGGGGGGGGGGGTGAATTCCACCTCATACATTGATCTAATAGGGAAAGGTGGCGCTGCGTTAAACCGTCACCCCCCCCCCCCTCCCTCAACTCTTCAGAAAGAGGAACCCTGAGCACTGACAGCCGCGTTTCGCACAGTGCGCATGAGCGTGACATCTGCGCACGCAGTCTATGCGATGCAAGGTGTTCCTATGTACGCAACGTCTATGCGTCTGTATTTACGGTGCGTGGTGCACACATGACGCTGCATATGAATCTACTACCATCTTTTAAGGAGAAAAAAGTGTTTTTCTGGCGTTGCTTCGGTAGATGGATTGGTGCCCCGTAGTGCATCGCACTAAATTATTGACATGGCTCTGATAATAGCAAAATACTTAATTTTAAAGCGTACAAAAGGAATGCATAGTAGAATGTAAAATAAGTATTGCTCATTTTGTGAAAAGCAGGCGAGCTCACGTTTAGAGTGGCCTTGTATGTTAACCCACCATCATTTTTATACCAGTTTAAACTATCTGAATGGCTATATGAACAAGCATTCAAAGCTTTTAAACGGGGCAGCGGACGCACTTCGAAAACCATAGCCTCAGATTGAACCCTACAATTTGGTGAAATAAGCATAAGACAATGGATTTTTTCAGAAATACTGGTAATCGCTTCTACTGCTGTGCGTAAGCCGTGACTGAGACTATGAAAAAAACAACAATACGATTGTGTTACAGGCGGCTGAAAACAGCATTGACAAATGCTACCTTTGTATCCTGCTCACCCGCACGAAGGCTCACACGCACACCAGTTGACGTAAATTGGACGGCAAATGAAGCTAATTGATTTGTAGAGTTTAACGTCCCAAAGCCATCATATGATTATGAGAGATGCCGCAGTGAAGGACTCCGGAAATTTCGACCACCTGGGGTTCTTTAACGTGCTCCCAAATCTAAGTACACGGGCCTACAACAACACCGCCTCCATCGGAAAAGCAGCCGGGCAAATGAAGCTGTACGTTTAAGAGGGAAACCTCGAGGATGGAAAGAAACGCAAAAATGGGACATCTAAGATTTCTGCTGTTTGGAATTTATTCTCAAGCTGTTTGGGCCTGAATGATGAAGCAAGACTACTGGAATAACTAATGGATAAGTGGTGTTTAACGTCGCAAAACCACCATATGATTATGACAGACACTACTGGAGTAATCTATGATACAATCGATAACCGTACAGAATGTTCTTACTGCCAGACTGGTGAGAGCGGGATTAAAAGAGCCCGCCACCCTATTCGCATTCGTTTCCATCTCCTGTGTAGATGAGGCTGCGGCGGCTGCATTTCCTATGGAGGCGGAAATGTTGTAGGCCCGTGTGCTCAGATTTGGGTGCATGGTAAAGAACCCCAGGTGGTCGAAATTTCCGGAGCTCTACACTATGGCGTCTCTCATAATCATATGGTAGTTTTGGGACGTTAAACTCCACATATAACTCAATCAATCCTCTGTATATTAACTTAGAGCCCATTAGACAAAACGCACTGTCTTAAAAATGTACGGAAACCTAAACTTCATAATTGAAAAATTGTCGAGCATGAAAAACGAGTTTGAAACAATGCACTCGAGGTAATTCAAAGTTTCAAATGTTTAAAAATAGACAGAAATATTTGACAACTGTTGCTCCTTCAAATTTTGAAGCTTTATATTGTTGTGCACCTTCACAGATGCATTTTTAAATGAAGTTTCAAAACAGTAAGATTTCCTCGTGTGCGCGCAGCCAGAATAGCGCCTGCTTTTGCATATCGTGTCCTGCCATCCAGTGCTCGGGTACCTGGCGTTGGGTTCGCTTTTTGTGCTGATCATCGCGCTTGTCTTTACGCTGGCCTGGCTGTACGCCATGTGCCAAGCTGGCCGCCACCGTGTTCACGCTGCTGGTGGTAAGGAACATCCTGTGGCTGCACTTTTGTTTCGTCAACTTCAGGCTATTATTGTCACGGGTTTCAGCTATCTTTACATTTCTTACAATCCATACTTCCATTGCAGATCTGTGTATGCTGCGCGGTAGCAAAGCAGTGTATACATCAATTATAAAATCACCGACTGTCCCAATCGTCCATTTTTATAAGCTCGATTGCCGAGTCCATGCGGCCCACTTTAATCTGATTGGATTCATTTGAATCATTTGGGATTCTTATATGACTTCAATAAAAAAAAACGTTGTTTAGGCTTACTTCTTAAGTTTTAGTAAGTCAACAGAAAACTTGAGCAGAAAATATTGTAACGTGAAATTAAAATTATGTTCGATAACTATGTCACAAGATAGTAAGAAATATCAACTTGCAACGAGGCCATGCAAATGCGGATGCCGAGCGAAACTGTTGCACGCCATACGAGAAGTGCTGGGGGCGTAGAGAGAGGGGGAGGAGTGATGTAAACGGTATGCTTGTCGGCGGCACTCTTTGCCCATTGTCCATGTCCTGTTGCCTTCAAGATCGTTTTGCAGCCGGTGCGATTTTAAGGTTATCGTGCGAGCTTCGACTAATAACTATAGAACAGCGCCACTGCACCAGATTCCGCTTTTAATGTGAGCGAGGAATCATGCAAGCTTCCGTTCCTCGTATTGTGCCCCTCTTAGATGGGAGTCCGAGGAAGAAACATTTGTCTTTTTTTACTTCAGAAAACAGACATTAAATGTATGGCGTGCAGTGCGTATTGTCAGGCATTACCAAGGATGTGACGTCCCAGAACCAATTTTTTTATCATTGGCGAAGATAAAAAGCCAACACGATGTTACGTAATTCTAAATAAATGGGAAGCGTAGAAAGATGGCATGATGCTTGAGCCTACAGAAACTTAATGAAGCTTAACAGTTATGGCATCCGCGGCGTCGCCTTTGCTCTCTTAAAAAAGTTATTATTTTTGCAGAAAGGAGTGCGTAAAAATATGGGATGTTATTTCTCCTAATACCACTATAAAACAAGGATTGCTCCAGGGGTTAATTCTTGGTCTATTATTGTAATTGATATTCTTTCGGAGAGAAAAGGCATCGCAGAGTGTTATAATATGGGCTGAATAACGAAGAGCCACCGGTAACGACAAAGAACAGCTGCACGCACGGGTGGCGAAAGAGTGCATGCCAGCATTCCACAGCGTTCGAGGCACAGAAGTGATCGAGGCAGTTCTCGGCTGGACGTCCGATCTTCAGAACTCGTGAACGTCCTCGGTGGGCTGTTCGGTCCCTGGAGTCCGGCTGGGTGACTAGCCCAGGGACCAGGTGTTGTGCTGTGGATTCGGCTGCCGTCACTGACAGCTGGGCAATTGACGGACGAGATCTGCAGTCCGCCTGAGCGACTGGCCTTGGGTCCAAGCAAGGTGCCGTGGTTCCCGCCACCGTTCAGAGTTGCAGCGAGTTCCCGTCTGCTGTAGGCCGCTGTTCCGGCTTCCGTTCCAGATGCCTGACATGACCCTGTTGTGCGTAGTGGCTGGTAATTAAGCTACCGCTACCTGAGTGCCTTGCAGAAAACAGCTGTGCCGTGACGACGAAGAAGTCACGGATAAACACGGCGAGAGACTTTTAATTAGGACACGCATTCAGAAAGGACTGCATGTGACAGCATAATTTTAGTTATATGTTATTAGTATATTTACATACTTTACTGTAAATATAATCTTGTTTTTGTGCGTGCACTTTTGGATCGATTGCATTCTTTGTGGGTGGTGCTGTGCCTAACAAAAACTCTGTAGTAGATCACTATCTGACGAGCTTGCCAGGATACCGCTGCGTAAGGTATTAAATGAAAGTATTGTACCTATAATGCACCCTCACAGTAGTAGGTTCAATTATACATACCGAGAAGTTAGCGGCTGTTGGCATACAGCTGGGTCTGTCAGACGCACAGCTGAAAAAGTGGATTGAGAGCGAGCAGGCGAGACTACGGAATGATCATGCTACAGAAAAAGAAGCGAGCAAACAAGCAGATGAAGAAGCTCACAAAATTCTCGAGCTGAAGCTAAAGCTTCAAGTAGGCGTAATTGTGGGTGCAGCAACGAATCCTAAGCTTATGCGTCTCGTGAATCATGTCTCTTCAGTTTTCACCCCGCAAAAATTACTGCCATGGTTTGATGAACGATGCGATCGCCCGCATGCATAATTCCAAAAGTTCAAGCACGTGGCAACAGGGCAGGAATGGCCAGACGATGAACGGGCTCTCGCAGTAAGCATAGGTTTAACTGTTGAAGCATTAGTAGTCATGGGCAGCATGACTGCTGCAAATTCTATGAATTATGACTAGGTGAAAAGGGCATCGCTGCAAAGATTCTGGTTTACCGCGCAAGGCTATCGGGCGAAATTCTGAAAAGCACGACCGGAGCACGAAGTAACGGGAAGACAGTTGGCTGAAAGACAATCAGGGTACTTTAACCACTAGATAGACATGGCCAGTGTGGCCCACACGTTCGACATCTTCGAGACCTCGTGATTGATGAACAGTTTCTTCAGTGTTGCCTCCGAAGTTTCCCGTATTCCTGAAAGAACGAGAATGCAAGTGACTTCAGAAGCTCGCTGACGCTACAGACCGATATTTGGAAGCGCAGAATCTCGCTAATCTGGGAAAGCTACCGGATGAAGCGAAGCAACACCAGAAGACTACTTCAGAAGCCCCAAAGAAGCAATTTTTGCCGTGGCTGTGCAAACGTATGGGCCATCAAGCGCATGAGGGTTGCCACCCAGCAAAGAAAATGACCAAATGGCACATTTAAGGAGCGCTCAGAAGAGCGAGAACTGCTGCAGCGTGAAGGCACAGAAGGAGCCGAGTTCTGAAGCGTTCATGCGGCCATAGCAAAGAACTGTAGCACTGCTCCACGTGACAAGGTTGTCCGAAGCCAAGAAAGCAGACGTCCCGTGACGTTTGGGTAACCTGTTTTTCTTGTTGATGGAAGGCCGGTGGTCGTCAAATAAGTCCTGGATAAGAAAGTATGAGTTCTCAGAGACACAGGCAGCAATACCGCATTTATACTAAGTGACTTCGTTCTAGAGCATTGGTTGACTGGATCCCTGAGCTGAGGGATCCTAATAGATGAATTTTGCAAAGAATTTTCAAAGGCTAAATTACAGATTCATGCGCCATATTTTACCGGAGAAAATTCCGCATAATGTGTGGATAGCCCTGTTTACGTCGTGATTTTGGACAACCTGCCTGGCGTCAGAGAACCCCTCTGCGAGATCCTAATTGGAGGTGCACTGTCGTCGATGGAAACGATGAAACACCCACAAGCTTCCGGGTAAAAGAGGTGCCCCACAAGCTTTCCGTCATGATCAAGCCACAGTGAAACAAGATAACTCCGTTATATGAACTATCCATAAAGCTTGGATAAATAAGCAAACAGAAGTTTTCAGAGCAACAGCAGAACGACAAGACGCTTAAGTCATTGTTTGTGAAGGTAAGCTGAACCTCCAAATCACAAAAAGGTACTGCCATTCTTTTCGTTTTTGAAAATGGTGGGTAGTACCGCTTGTACCAGCTTTCTACAGGCAGGACTTTCAATCAGCTCGTCGTGCCGACAGCGTTTTGGCGATCAGTCCTGG
Source organism: Rhipicephalus annulatus (assembly GCA_013436015.1). NCBI lineage: Eukaryota > Metazoa > Arthropoda > Arachnida > Ixodida > Ixodidae > Rhipicephalus > Rhipicephalus annulatus. The sequence goes on from WOVY01011175.1 coordinate 159,220, forward strand.
AAGTAGCACATGAAACTTTTATGGCTGGACAATAGGGCATAGGACGAAAAACAGATCGCGTCCTCGCAGACGTCTTTTGGCGAAATCTGCATGGTGACGTGAACGCTTCGTCAAATCCTGCAATCTGTACAAACGAAATACACCAAAAAGTAAAGTTGGTGTTGCGCCATTAGGTAAATATGCCTTTAATACGCACATCATTTGAGCTTATGGCGGTCGACTTGATCGGTCCGCTATCGCCGAAATCACAATGTGGATCCCGGTACGTGCTCACGCTAATAAATTTTGCCACTCCATATGTAGATGCAAGAGCGCTCCCTGCAGTTGATGCAGTACACGTGGCAGAAGCATTAAATGAAATTTTTTCGCCTGTTGACTTACGAGAAAACGTTTTGAGTTACCAAGGGACGAGCTTTTCATCAGAGCTCATGAAAGAAATTGCTCATCTACTAGCTGTGAAGTTTTTTCAGATGACACCATACCGTGCAATGACCACTGCACGTGTGAAAATGTTCAACGGAACCCTGAAGACAATGCCAAAAAGGAGTGCTAGGAAAAGCCTCGTACGCCCCACCGTGGTGGTCTAGTGGCTACGGTACTCGGCTGCAAACGCGCAGGTTGTGGGATTGAATCCCGGCTGCAGCGGCTGCATTTCCGAAGGAGGCGGAAATGTTGTAGGCCCGAGTGCTCAGATTTGGGTGCACGTTAAATAACCCCAGGTGGTCGAAATCTCAAGAGCCCTCCACTATGGCGCCACTCAAAGTCATATGGTGGTTTTGGGACGCTAAACCCCACATATCAATCAATCAAAAGCCTCGTACCTGGGACAAACACCTTGGCCCCTCAATTTTCGCCAACAGAGAGGCACCGTAAGGGAGTCTAGGTTTTTCAACCTTCCAGCTGATTTATGGTCGGCATATCCGAGGACCACTCACCGTCCTCAAAGAACTATGCTCTAATGAAAGCATCGATGGTGAAAGCCACACCACGTACACGTACGCACCTTGACAATCTGAGGAATTCCCTTGAAGATACGTGCAAGCTTGTCCATGGGGAACTGCAGAAGGCACCCGTGAAACAGAAAGTCCACAACGACCAAAATAGCCATCTGCGCAAGCTAAACGTGGTGATAAAGTCCTAATTATGCTGCCTACAGACGACACGAAATTCTTAATGCATTGAAAAGGGCCATTCGAAGTCATCGAGCGAAAAAACGACGTCGATTATGCGTGGAACTAAAGCAGCAAAATGAAAATATTCCACATAAATGTACTCTAAAAATATGAAGAATGTGAACCCGTTTTCACGCCACACTTCTCTGTCGTAGCCGAGGTTCAACAAGATCATGTGACACTGAAAGAGCAGTCTGGCAGCGACGATGTGCGTCACGACATCCCTTCTCCGAGTCTCTTTCGTACCCAGACCACCGCTGACGTGTAGTTGTCCGGAGAGCAAACTTATGCAGAGTGCTCATAAGTTCGGTAATTATTCAAAGACTATGAAGCAAGATTCTCTGGCTTGTATTTTCTTGCACTCTCAATATAACTTAAGACCAATATGTCTTTTCCCTCTCGCTATGTGTCCGTGTAGTTTACAGTGGTCTGTACATGTCACATTTCCGTCTGCCCTCTAGTTGTCCCAAAGTGTATCCTATTTTCACTGGTAAACAGAATTCTCAAACCCTACTTTTTGCAGATACTCGTACAGAGCGTACAAGAAGTTGCAGAAATGTGGTGCTTGCCTGAAGCTCACGCTCAACGCTGACGAGACCAGTGCGATTACATGCCCGAACTTTTACTTCTGGCGCGCTGGCAGCGTGGGCCAAGACCTGGTGTTGTCTATTGGTAGCACTCAATAAAAGCGTTTTTTTTATTTAAAAGTATCTGACCAGTTGCAGCGAACATAATGTGACAAATATGACGGACTCAACTCCAAAAGCTTTTGAAAAAGTGTCTCAAAAAATAAAATATACATGTTTCTTGTGCTTGCCCACAATCCGACGAGCAGCAGACAGCCATCTAAATTGCAACGCAAGCACTTTCCAACGGTTTCAAGAGCCGTCAGCCATACCATGCTGTTTGCGCCGGTTTTCGTACGGTTTCAAGTGCATATGAATTTGAGCACGCCCCGCCTCAACAATTGTATGCGCATGCGTCGCATTCACAAATCTCGCCCTTGTCCCGGAGCCAGTCAACGTCGTGTGGCTCGCCAGCCTCGAGCTTACGTGTTCTAACAGTGGACCATACTACACCTCTACAAGCTTCTCTACAATTGGTTTTCTCCAGTGTGTGGAAATTCACGCACTGAGTAGACAGTCAAAGACAAGGGAATCGAAACTTGTGTAATGTTATGAGCGCCCATCTCTATAGCCATTTTGATATAAAGCCCCAATATTTTTTCGGTCTTTTAAGTGACAGCAAAATAGTCCACAGTGAGTTCATTCGAAATAAAAGTGGCACTTCGTAGGCGGTTTTTCGGGAGCGCCTAGTATGAATACCCCGCAGTCCAGCTATTTGGAGGCAATCTGCTAGCGAGTGCACTTCGAGACGAGCCCCTCATGAGGTTTATGTTATGTGGGCTTCTCAGAATTTTCAGAGTAAAGCGATCACATAATATGATGGAAATGAAAAGGCAGGAATCGGATCAACGTTTTACGAAATAATTATTTACATTAGTGAGCATATGGCAGTGTCATTAATGGCTACTGAAGTGTCATTTATAGGGAAGTCATCAAATATTCTCCACACCAGTGGGAAACGATTACGCATCGGCCTGTACCTCATGCATCATTAAAACAGCTTAGGTATACTGTACTTCTAATATGTCGTTCTTATTACTAAAACTGTGTTTATCAGAAGTAAAAAAAAAGACTTCATTACTGTAATTTGGGCCATGGACTGCATTATTCTTTAATATTTTACTCCTGCCTCTCCCCTCCGTTGTGTACCGTACCAGGCCAGGTGGAACTGTAAATTCGTCCGACCTCTCTCTGCTTTTCAATAAATAAATTGTATCTTTCTCTTTGCGTTTTAGTTATATGAAGATGTTAAATATAACCTGCCCTTTGATGGTTTCAGGGAGAAGATACTATTCCATGATATTGACACTATTGCCCGCTTTGACGTTCTTGTCAGCAGTTTTTACTAATACAAATGACACCCTATTTCAAAAAATGCATTCTTCGCAGCCGAAATGCCCCACGTGAGCCTTGTGCTGACGCGTTGTGCAGCAAATGTGAGGCAAATACAAGCTTCGTACTATTTGTCATCGTTGAGATAAAATTTTATTTCTCCCCGAAAACAAATTTAGTATCTTGAAATTTCCCACATGCTTTACTAAAAAACATGGTATGCTTTGTTAGCAATACTTTTCAACTTTGTTTGACATGAAAAAATATCTTTTGTAGGACCTCTACGCTTCAAAAATAAATATCTATTAGAGCAAAATGATATTTTTTTCAAATTTATTGACAATACTCTGGCAATATTCTTGCTTCGTTTGCTTCTAAAGGCTTTTTTAATTATTGAATAGCACAACTTGTAATACAAAAAGTGCGAATACATCACTCGAAAAAATTGTATAAAAAACGTTAAACATGCAGCATATTGCAACATTTTGGCATTACAAAGAATCAAGAAACCTAAAACAAATATAAGCAAACGGTCCTAGTCTTCAAAGAGTAGCGCCTCGATATTACGGAAGAAATTGTTTCGCAGTAATTGCTCTGAGCACTAATACTATATAAATCATTTGGAGCGACCGTTTCACTTGGATGACCAAAGTCTGAAGCACCCTCTAGGCAATACAAAATCTTTTACGCTATCTAACGGCTCAATACCTACTTATTATATTCACATATGCCTGCACTATTTTTAAAGCATGATCAGAGGTGGTCGAAATTTGACCGTAGACACTTGATATGGAAAGTATATTAACATACATTACAGTACAAAAGCTGAACCCTTTTTCTATTGTCGTGGGCGGGCGGCGCTATCCGTGGGCTAAGTGAAATGTGTTCGGATCTCTACACCAGATGGCTCTGCAACCCGCTGGCACGCTGGAAAGTTCGTGCGCGGCCAGGCCTGTCAAGCGTGGTAGCGAGGTGTTGCGGTATAATTGCGCGTGTGATATGCTTGCGTGGTTTTAAACTACTTCATACTGGTGCTGTGTTGAGTTATAAAGGAGCTGCAAGAATTATATATAGTCAACGTTCACTTTTCTTGTTGGATGTGTGACAATGCCTGCCCGTAATGGTAGCACGTGCTTTGTGCCGCTCAACAAGGATGGATACAAGTCGTCCAAGGTAAAATTATCATTGTTTCGAGCTCCTACAGATCATATTCGTCTGCAGAAATGGTCTCGATACATCAAACGAGATGGCAAGGTACTTGACAATACATATGTGGTGTGTACATGTCATTTTGATGAACGCTACATACAGAGAACATTCAAGCAGGTCATCAATGGCGAGGTGGTGGAGCTTAAGCGCGAACGGCCAGCGCTTACCGATGACGCTGTTGTGACCTCAGTTCTGGATGCATCTGTGCATTTCACAAAGCATAATAAAAAAATGAAAGACAGAGACCTCGCTAATCACTGTGTCTCACCACCGAAGCGTACGGCTTTAGATGAAGGCATGCCCGACTGTGAACTCATCGACAGTGTTGATGTGCTATCAGCGTCACCGACTTCTTAACTGTTCAGCAACGCTTCACCACCATCAGTTTTTGCACCGAATGTGTGCTGTCTAATTAGCCTGGGGAACTTTGCTTCGGATGGCACATTCGTGAGGAAAAACGCAGAGTTGTGCTCATTCACAAGCACGTACGTGACATCGTTGAGCCACATATACTGCCGCAACGTGAAGGTTGATGAATATTTCGCGGCCACTGAATGTGATGCGTTAGCGGCGTTAAAGAAAGCTGACGCGTTGTGTCTTTGTCCTGGATATGGTATTGAGCCCACCAAGACCAGTCAGTGCACAAAGTTTGATGAATTGGACTACTCGCACTCATGCTCTGTTACAACAGCTGAAGGGAAACAGTATTTTCGTTGCAAGTACAACATGAAGCTCATATCAAACCAGATGCGCCGACTGCAGTGGAATACCGAACCGAAATTGCGGCAACGAGCTGTCAGGCAAGCTATCTGTTCAGCTATTACGAACTAGGACAAAACTCGCAAAAGTACAAGAAACGGTAGAAAAACAGCGCCTTGTCAATCAGTCGGTGGCCGAGGCGGCTTTCCAGCGAAAATTTTGAGGACTGCCGCCAAAACAGCGGTTGGCTGTACGAACATGTTTTAAAGTCACGTCAAGAAAGTCAAGTCAAGGCATGGTTTACGACAAGCTGTGGGTTCTACAATGCACCCTGATGCGAATGAAGAGCCTACAGCTGTATGAACATATAAGAAATCACGAAATAATGGCACTACCAAGCAAGACGTGTTTGGACAAGCACTTGCGAGGATTTAAAAGCACATTTTGTATCAACCGCAAGTTGTTTTCAGCCCTAGAGCAAAAAACAATGGACATCGATGAGGTCAGCCTCCATGAAGGTTTCATGAACTGAAGCTATCCAAAAATATTGCAGGGAAAGCATTAGGAGAATTGAGTGGCTTTGTAGACGTTGTCAGCTTCACCGAGACCGAAGGCAAGACTTCTATGACTGACCACGGGCTCATCATCATGTTTTAGCCTTACCAAGGTAGGTGGTTTGGATTAATTGCACTCCATCACTGCTACGTCTGGCAAACAAAGAACAAAAATTCGGTTTTTGTCTGCTGTTTCATTTCGCTAATACGAAACAAAGAGCCTCCCTTTACCTAAAAACTGCCATTATTGCTTCATCTTCTTTACAGGCGAATGGACCCAATTACTTGGTGCATTTTCTTCCAAAGGAAACGTGAAGGCTTCTCTACTTTCAAAATTGCTTCTTGAAGCGACAGTACTTGCCGAGAAAAGATGCTTTCATGTTTATTATTGGACGAGTGATGGTGCGCCATGGAACAGAAGTCTTCGGAAGCTGCTTGGAAAAAATAATAAGTTGCTTCATTCTGTACATCTTCGTTGAACTCTGAATTGTTTTCTTTCCTGCATCAGCATAAATAAATTTCTAATTGGTTGCAGCATCATCAGTTGAAATCAAATTCAAGGCTCTCTACCCTGCTGATTCTGCAAGACAACTGCACATAAGTTCCGACTTTCCACAGCTTGTAAATTGCGTGCGGAATGCCTTTGTTTTCGAAGGATTGCACATCCCGCAAGGCCACGTTCATGTCAGTCCTATCAAGGAGGCTAGGAAAAATTACAGAGAGGCCATCACACTGAAAGCGATGCCACATATAACACAAGCACATGTCGAGCCGAATGCTTTTAAAAAGTTTTGTGTCAACCTGGCATACCAGCTGTGGAGCGAGGAGGTCCTAAATGGACTCTTTTTCTACAAGAGTGATCTGCAGGAGAAGTTTCGTATTGTCAAGTCTACAAACCACTTTATAAGGCTTATGGAGAAGTTGATTCTTATCATGTCGTTATGAAGCTCACTCAAAGCTCTTCGACCAGACTTGAAAAGTGCAGATATCTTGGGAGAGTAATATTTTTTAAGTAAATGGGAAGAGCATGCATCAAGGTACGGTGGTGGCTTTTTTCGAGTTTCAGGAACTGCCCTAGGGCTTCGTGTAACACTGAAAAGTACTCAGTCCCTTTTGATTTATGCCACTTTCTAGCTTCAATATAAGCACTTGCTTACAGTGAACCTTAGTCAGAACAAAGTGGCGAACGTCTTTGGGATTGTTCGTCAGTCATGCGGATGTAATGATCATCCAACTTCAGGACAGTTCTTGATTATTTTTATTAACCACAGCTTTCAGACCTTAGCAAGACCACCTATGGGTGGAAATTCTCAGCCTAAGCTTATCAGTGCACTCTCGAAGCTGCCTGATGCACCTACACAAGAAGCTGGTAGAATTACAACTCTCGTGGATAAGCTTTTAAATCAAGGAAATTTAGTAGATATCGCAGATATGATGGAGAGGCACAGCTCCTTGTTTCATCACAGGGACTATGTAGAAAAGAATAGTGAGTGCGGAATAATTTATTATGAAGCTGGTTACGTTGTATGCAAGACTTTGAAGAGAATATTGTGCCTCGAGTGTGCATCATCACTCTGAATTCTTCCTGTTCTGGCCACGTCTAACGCTTCATTACCTCAAGTTTTTTATCATAGTGGCTTGGTTTATCTGTCAAAACCACTTGAACAACTTGTGGCAAAACTTGAGAACGCATTTATTGTTTTGTTTTGTTTTTTGCCACAACTAGCTGCATGCTCAAAACATGACCTGTTTTCTTAGCTTTATTCAAGACAAAGAACTCAAGATGAGTGGCTGCCAAGTTCACGACCGGGAAGTAACAGCAAATACCAGAAAATTCTACGCTTTTACGAGACTGCATTTTCTCGCCAAAGCCTCCAACCAATCTCGAAATTTGTTGAGGCAAAAGCAAAAGTTTTGAAAATGAGGTGGTGCCAGTGAGTGCCGAGTCGACTTCAGTGTTTCAGTTTCATGTTGTAAGTAGTTATACAATGAACAGTAAAGATCTTTTGTGTGATAATTTCTGACCTACTGTGTTCTTTCAATATTACTTTGACGCAGTTAAAGCGCTTCTTTAAGCAGAAGTTCGGGGATTAAAGGTGCGCAAATTGCAGATCAGGCGTCGAAATGTTTGGCTCAGTTGCACTTTAGGCTGATTACACAGGTTGTTGGCAATGTGGGTGCTTTCGTATTAGCACCACGGCAACGCCGAGGGAACTTTAATTTTGAGACACTATAAAGAGTGTAAGCACAAGAAAGGATACCTATATTTATCGCACAAGATCGGGAACTTCAGTCGCGGCCAACAGAGCTACAATGTACGCGGATCCAGCGAGCAACTTTCACGTACCTTTTAACCAAAGCCAGCGGTCTTTTGGGCTGAATTCGTGTTGATGAAAGCGCAAAGGGGCGTGCCAAGAGTAATAGTAAAATTAGAGACACCTAGAATATGGGGAAGTGTCCAAAACACCGCGCCAATACATGGGCGAAGCGACGACTTTTTGCGGTGAATTAGAGTGACCTAGAATATGGGTAAGGGTCGAAAACACAGCGCCAATACATGGGAGAAGTGAGGACCTTTAGCGGGGAACTTCCGCGTCGTGGCGCTGTAGTACCAGACCCTTGGGCTTTTTCCGTGATGGAAGCCGCAGCAAGGCGGCGGGTGTCTACTACGCACCTGATATTTTTGAGGCTGTTGGCCAACATTGCGATAGTTTTGGTGATATTGAATACTATGTCCCTCCAACATAATGCTGCATTGAATCACCACGCTTAGAACGTGTTTGTGTGGTGCGAATGAGAGATGTTTTTTTGTTTACGTCTATCTGGTATATAACCGCAATGGTACACACATAATTGGCCATCTGAGGAACACGCTCTGGACGCACTTTATCATGATCGAAGGGGGCTTAAGTTAGTGACGTGCGGAATGACGAATATAAACATGCTACAGAAGATCATAAGCTAGAAATTGCATAAATAATCTATGGAATGTAGCAAGTGTGTGCGGAGTAAGTGACTAGCTAATTCTGATGCATTTTAAACCTCTTTTATTTTGTGAGTGGAATTTTTGTCTAAGTCTTCCTCCTGCCCTATAATGTTTTCTCGGATAATTAAAAGCCTTAAATGGTTCTTACAAAAGCATATGTGCCCATAGGTGTGGGCGCGGTACTAAAAAACCGGGCAATTGGCGTAAGTATAGCGTCTCGTTCGATTGGTTTCTGATCGGCACCATAGTATAAGACTAACATGAATAATCGGTGACGAGATCAATAATTGGGCATGTTTACGTTTTACGCCGCTATTAACAACAACTCTCAAGGCCCTTAATTGTGCTGTTGCCTTGGCCAGCTCGATGGGAAATACACGTTGTTTTTCTTTTGTCGATGTATTTAATTTACCCCTCTCCCCCTCTTGAGAGTTTTCTGCATCGAACGTGGTTTTGCACTACCTGTCAGGTCTTGAGTAATTTATTTCATGCTTCTACGCCTCACTTTGTTTTGCACTGCATTTGTCATTGTTTGACCGATCACGGGGACAGTGCAAAGCGACGATGCCATAATGAGGCTACATGATGGTGTCACAAACTTTGGCATAGTTTATGTCATAGTCACGTCATCACGTGATAACTTTTTGCGTCACGTGTACGCCCAGGCGTGTTCATGGTGCGGGGGGCGCCCGCCTTCTTAGTTTCCTAAGAGGAGGGGGGTGAAATGAACAGCCGCATATATTGACAATATATGGAGGAGGTACTGCGACACGTGGTTCGCGGGCTCAAAGTCAGCTCCAAATGTGGGCGTAATAGGTATGGGGGCAGGCTGCAACCAATCTTCACCCCCTCCCTCCTGATGGGTAACCGTATAACCGTGTGTGCACGCCTATGCTCGTACGTCCTGCGCTGCAAAGGCGGGACACTGACGCCGACGGTCAATTTTCTCGTTTAATGAAGAATCTAAGGCTTTTGTCTTAAAATATGACCTGTAGTCTGAATTATCTTCACCGGATGATAGAAATGCGGTCATCACCTATCTCGTTTACAACTTATCCACAGATTTTGAAGAACCCTGCGCATTCGTAAACTTTGTACAAAAAATATTAGATACGCCGAAGAATGTAGACTTCAGAAGAATGTATTGCTGGGCTAGTTGGCTATTCGTGAACCCTGAAACAAGGCGCGCTAAAGAAGGTGAACTCAAAAGACAGAGCAGACGCAGGTTGCACACGTCTCTTCCTATCGTGCTCTTCCTTTGGTGCTTCTCTCAAGAGTCACAGGACTAGTTATCTACGGATCCCGTCAGCTTGTTCAGCTAGTCTGAACTTTCACGTCATTAAAACAGTATTTAAGGAAGTAAATTAGTACGTAAGATAAGCACCGAACCACCACGCATCGGGGAACGATGCCTCTTTCATCCTTAAATGCACCGATTTTTGCACAAACCCACTTGACCGACTGCCTGCATTCGGCCCCAATTGAATGGCACTCGACCAAAACATGAGGCAATCGAATATTCAGCCAAGTGGCACATAAACCGCGAAGTCCATTTGAAGTTTACGTTTGCATGAATAAAATACAAGCTTTCGAAAAAAATTGAAATCTATTTTTCATTGTTCTTTTTTGTCATCTCCTCACCAAGTCGCCCTTCAGTCGTACAGATGGCGGTGATATCTGTGGTGACATCGTTTGACCGTGGTGAACATTCTAGAAGGAATGCGTAGTGCAGAGAGGAGGTGTGGTGAGCACGTTCTCTCCTCCTCTCCACACTACTTTCGTTACTTCTACAATGAATTTGCCTTTGCTAAACTCCTCTCTTCTGCTCCTTCCCCTCTCCACGTCTTTAGGAGGATTTCAGGGGTATATTAGCCTTCCAGTTCACCCACTTAGCTTCATCTATGCAGTCTCTCTTGTCCTCCTTCACTGTCGCAGCTGTACTCGAAAGTGCAGCCCCCGGATTCATATGGAATGAGCGAGCGACTACCACTCGAAACTTAAATTTAGACAAACCCATTATTATCAAGATTGTACATTATATAGGCAAAAATGATCCATGTACTTTTGTTCAGACGTGGGCTCTTATTTTTGTTTCTTTTGTAAGTTTACTTGTCTTACGCGTCAAAAAAGGGAGAAGGAGCGTAAGATGTTATCACGGGACCTTTGACTTGAGTAAACGGTCAATAATCTCCATGTCAGTGTTTAAGTACAGCACTGGGTTTTATTACAACATAAAATACACTCACGCCTTATCTAACTTAGAATGTGCCGATGCATCTTCGTTTTGAGTGAGCAGAATAGTGGTGCCGCCTTCGCTTGACATGTGAGCAGTCGCTTAAAAACGGTATCACGCGGGTTCTGCGTTCAGTTCTCGCATGGCGCCAACTGCGGAGGCCACGTTTAGCGTAAAAGGTAACGCTTTTGGGTTAGCTAAGAGACTCGATAAACCTGTAGACAAGATGGAGAATAATAACTTGACTATAAACGTTAGCCCTAACAGAGATAATAGTAAATATGAACATTAATTGCTGGAACAATAGGTCGGATAATAAGATAACGTAACTGAGAATCTCTCAAGCAAAAATTCGGCAAGTCCTATGTACTTAGGAAACCGATGTTAAGCGTAGCTTCCCCATGAAAAGTGACTGTTGTAACTTATTTATGCCGCGAAACACTATGAAGTGGCGCTTAAATTTTACAAATTCACCTTTAGACATGCGGTATGAAGTTTCATGTATTTTACATGACCGCGTACTTACTGTTTCGTGACAATGCCAACAGAAACATGGATACCAGCGCCACCAGACACAGTTAAGAGCTATGAAGCGCTGGTGCCCGCGAGAATGGTAGCCTTGGACAACTTCAACGGATGGCGCGTAACTACAATTGGCGTTAACCAGACGTGACGGCTGCATCATAGGAGTAAACATTTAATATTTATAAAATTGGATGCCAAGCACTGTACTACAATTGACGTTTCACAAACTTTCAGGTCTACTTGAATTGAAATTTCTAAACCAGCTTGGCATTTAGGTAGAATACTTGACTGCCTTGCTGAATGCTGCAGTTTGATTCTTACAGGGACTCTCAAAATGTTTGTTTGCATCGATAGGATCAACGCTGCCAATGACAACTTTTTCTTCACACTAATGTGTTAAAATTACCCATGTCTGTTCTCGCCAATTCTGGGTTGACGAGAACTCTTAATTACCTTAGGCACATATGCACGCCCGCGGGTATGTGCCGCAAGTCTGCCGCAAAGGGTTTCATGACGTTCGTGACGGGACTATGCTATTTTTTATGTGATGACCAGCGACTCATGTACGGGAAACTCTATTACTTTGCGTACTAATTTTGTTCTACCCTGAGTGAAGTCACAAGAAATCCCAGTCGTAGGCGGATAGATAGACAGATAGATCGATAGATAGATATATATAGATAGATAGATAGATAGATAGATAGATAGATAGATAGATAGATAGATAGATAGATAGATAGATAGATAGATAGATAGATAGATAGATAGATAATTAGATAGATAGATAGATACTAAAAGTGCCTATAGTACGGGAAGTAATGGTTCGCATTTAGTATTATCACGTGCTGGTAACGCTGACGAAGCCGCAAGAAGAACAACTGCAAGTGACCCACACTCTAAACAGGCGGCTTCATTAACTGTCGTCGGGCGTCAAGTAATTTGATCTGCGGGGACGTGTGTCGGCATTTATGCATGCGTCATTGAACATTCGAGCCTTATCATTGGCGCTCGCATAACCTCTCGTACAAACGTCAATTTTAAGAGAACGAATTTACAGAAAGGTGGAGCTTCCGAAATAATGCCACCCGGTCTGCGTAGAACGTCGCCAACAGTATTAGTGGGTGAAACATGAACAAATCAAAATAAACAACAAGCAATCGTGCAATACGTCCTTTTGAAAAAGTATAGCGCCCATGCCTAAAGCCCCACATGGAAGCGTAAAAATGCGTGCACTGCAAAAGAACAGTACAATTGATTGACTTGATTGATTGGAGTTTAATGTCCCAATACCACTGCATAATTATGAGACATGCCGTGGTGGAGGGCTCTAGAAATATCAACTACCTGGGGGGTTTTAGACGTGCACCCAATAGTGAGCACACAGGCCTACAGAATTTTCGCCTTGATGAAAAATGCAGGCGCCGCAGCCAGTGTTTGACCCAGCGACCTGCGTGTCGGCGGCCGAGTACCTTAGCCTATAGACCACTGCGGAGGGGCAACAATACAAGTGGGAGGCCCTTGAAGTTTGCTTTCAATAGTTGAACGTAACAGCGTTAAACTCCTTTATGCACTGCAACCACTTAGTCGATGCTTTTATTTGTATGATGTTACTCAATACTTTTAAATTGTTGTATGCTACACTGTAATCCGTAAAGTTAAAAGTCGCTTGTATTAAGAAACATTTTGCATATGGCTGCATTCTGCGTAATGGTTAGCATGCGTGAAATCACTAGCGTGAAAGGTTTTTTTTTTAATTGCCCCGCCGTGGTGGTCTAGTGGCTAAGGTACTCGGCTGCTGACCCGCAGGTCGCGGGTTCGAATCCCGGCTGCGGCGGCTGCATTTTCGATGGAGGCGGAAATGTTGTAGGCCCGTGTGCTCAGATTTGGGTGCACGCTAAAGAACCCCAGGTGGTCGAAATTTCCGGAGCCCTCCACTACGGCGTCTCTCATAATCAAATGGTGGTTTTGGTACGTTAAACCCCACATATCAAAGGTTTTTTAATTTCCTATGCAACCACTGCGTGATCTTAAAGAAATATGCGCAGTAACTTGTGCGCTTTTTGTTATGGGTGGCTGGCTTTAAAACCCGAAAGACGCTATGATAATCGCATTTATGAAGCTCGATGGCAATGTGCGCTTGTAACACTTAATAGCTGTGATATTAGGTTTCGTACTGTGAGGACTCTTTAAAGGATTTGTATGTTTTAGGGGGGGGGGGGTGAACATGAACCTAAAGCTCACTGCATTTCCGGTCAAAGATTGTAATTTTCACTGTTTTTTCAAGCAGTGGCGTGGCTGTGTGGTAGAACACGTGCTTGCCACTCAGCCTGGTTTCGATCCTCACTCGGACCCGTAAATGCTTTTTTTATTTTATTTGCACCTTTCGCTAATTTTTTCTGAGTAACGCGGTGACGATTTTTCTCTCCCAATTAATGAAACGGCGATGCCGTAATCTCAGCGAAGCGAGCTCTTTAACGCTTTCGTCTTAATAGAGCAAGCAAATATTTAAATGCGCAGGTTCATTAACCCTAATAAAACGTGTAATGTGCACGATATAAATGACCTAAAGTCATGCATGGCTAAAATAGGAGTTAATAAAATCGTCCTGGAGTGCATCGTAGTAGTGCTACATTACTATCAGAATATTGGATACTGATATCATTGACAGTTCCTTTAGGACTATCGATAGTGCATGTGAACTATCGATAGTATTCCAGGCATCAAAATAGTAGTACAAATATTGATAGTAGAATGAATCGGGCCGTTGGAAGTGTTGTCGGTAATCTTACTACCGAAATTGCTATATTTAGTGTTGTGAATAACTATGCTGTTGCTAACCGATGATACTGTAAACAAACATTTGCGGTAGCATACAATCAGAATTACCGAATTTAATTAATCTATGAAGCCGTTTTGGGACAAATAAAACGCATTCCACGAGTGAAAATTCAGCAGTACCATCAGACCCGTGTATAGTGACACAGGTTTTACCAATGAGAAGCGGCAGCACCAGCAACATTTGTATGTTTTCGTGGTGAAACAACCAGCTTGCACCAATGCCATACGCAACATTATTGGTTAGAACAATGTATTCTGACTGTTCGGTTTCCGTTCAGAGAGGTGATGGGACTTTAAATCCTTGAAAATAAAGATGACAACTTAAAAAAAAAGTCACCCGAATTCTCCCCCCTAGGAGAATTCGAGTGATTCGGGTGAACGTGTCGAAAGGTGGTTAGAGTTTCGCGTAAATGTTGCATGATCGGGTACGGTTTGAAAATGCGAATGTTCTATTTCGTCTATTATTTATATTCACTGAATGAAGAAGAAGCTTTGCCGTCAATAAGTGGTGAGGCGCTGATGTTGGGTTGTATCCAACTACTGGTTTAAGACACTGTTGCTTCCATCGCATATACTCGAGTCAAGTGAAAATTGAGTAAAGACGTCCCTTGCCTGAAATCCAAACGTACGATCCAGTGCCTACATATAGAAGATGCGACAGTTGCCACGAGACGCGAGCATACGGCCAGAGACGCGAGCAACGCTAGCATGCGCAATGGTAGTGTAGACGACACCTGTGACGCCGGATTTTCTGGCAGGTGCCACTATAAAATGCTCCGCATTTAAAATTCAAGGTACCGAATTCCGGCCGACAGCAGAAACTTGCCGCGAAGTAACCAGAAATTTTCGGTATGCTTTGCCGCAGAAGATTTCAGCTCTGCGGCAAAGCTGCCACTGTGGCTTCAACGTGGTGGCTTCAATGCCCTTTCGAAAATTCGATTTCAGTGAAAAATGAGACTTGGAAGACTTGCAGTGTGCATATCTGCAGATAATGGCGTACATTGATTCTATAAGGCTTGCTGTGGTTTCGCAAAGGCGTCCGAATTTTCTAGCATGCCCGGATAATCGGCGGTCATATCCTTCTCACTGATGTCTTGGGCATATCTCATCCGATAGTGTATTTCACGGAAATTTATGGAAACACATTTAGGAGAGCTAGAGGTATTGTTCGTTTATATGCGGAATAACGTAATCGTGGGCGTCGTATATGAGTCTCGAGACACAATCAGCTAGTTTTGGAGGAATTAGAACATATTTTGGGCAGTTTAAAAAAACAAGTACTATGTAGCTATTTTAATACACTAGGCACAAGCAAATGAAAAATCACAGTATATGAACACTTAGTTTCAAGCCATGAATTTAGAACTTACATTAGCACCAACATGAATTACACAAACGTTCCCTAAATATTGACATCATTTTGATAGCGAAAACAACACAATCAACAAACAAAACTTTGATAGTGAAACGGTCACTGCCGGACTAATATCAGAAAACATGTCAGGCCATTTCGCGACGTTTATTTATGTTTTGGTCACCTATGTAGATGCAAAAATTATACAACCACCCAACCATTTAGCATTGATTACGAAAAGAGTAAACGGGCAATCCAAAAAACGCAGTTTTTTTTTGTTCAAATGATAGGCATGCGAACGCAGCCTACGCGAATTTCTTATCACTGTTGCAATTACGATGAATAAAAGCAGAGTGCGAATTTCGCAGATGAGCACACGTGTCTACCCCAGTTTGTCATTGGATGAACGAAGGAATACTCGAACTTGTTATATTTGAGAACATTGGCTGGCCAAAACTAAGCAAAATAAAAATAACGGTTGTTATAAAAAATTGTACAGAAACACGCACAATAAATCGTGGTCGATGATCAGAAAACGAAAAAAGACTATCACAGTAGCCTTATCAAGAGAAAGAACGGTGAGACAAAGGAACTTGGGTGTATGATAAAGTCAGTAGTAATCAAGAGCCTCGACAACCTGTTTTGCCAAATTTAGTATCGTACGTTGATATGAAAAAGAGCGACAAGTCCCTAAAGATTATTTTGTAACTGTAGGAAAGCAGTCGACAACAAGTACAAACGAAAAGTAATAGTCACCATCCGCCGCAGTTCACGGGGATCCTTTTTTTTTTCGTGAAATTATTGAAGCTGAAATTACTGCTGTTGTCCGTCAGATGTTATCACAAAAGGTCATCGGACATGATGGAGTACCAGTTAAAATATTGAAGGACAATATTGAAACCCTAAATATACTTCTAGCTGTTATTTTCAACCAGCCCTTCACAATAGGCTTGTACCCGGAGCATGAAGCTTCAAATAGGGAAAATGACAAACATTTACCGAGGCGAATGTCCCAATCCCCTAGCCAATTACCGCCCCTTTGCAATTTTATTATGTGTGAACATTCTTTTCTAGAAGCTAGTGGACAAAACAATGATAATATTTATTACAAAGTACAGTATCCCATCTTCGAATCAACATGGCTTTAGAAAAAAAACACAGTACGGCTACTGCAGTGAGTTCCGTGACAGAAACAGTAAGCCTTGCATCAAACGATAGCCAATACGTCCTCAGCATTTACCTTGATACAAAAATAACCTTTCGACGCAGTGCTATGTTACTTAACAAACTTCAACGCTATGGATGTAAGGAAATATCTTCAAAGGTTTTTTGCAGTTGTCTGTTCCATCGAACTCATTATGTACAAATACTTGGTAACAAATCAAACACGAAAACTCGTCGAGACTAGTGTGCCGTAGGGTTCAGTACTTCGACCGATTTTGTTCTCCCTTTTCATTAATGTATATGCTCCATCCTGAACCCTTATACAAGCAGCTGTGTATGCAGATGACACGGCTTTACTTATAACTCATCACGCTCCTCAGGAAGCCGTATCACTAGCTAAAGAAGAACTGTAAACAAATTTTCATGGTTCAAACAAAACAGCCTATGCCGAAATACAAAAAAGGTAGGTTGTTTTCACCTCTGAATTTAAAGAACTATTCAGTTCACTGGAAATCACACATAGGCAATTTGTGTGAAAAACGTAAGTTGTGGACCCTTTACTAAATGGAAGGCTAGAAACTACTTTAGCTCACGTATACTTCATATTTTACACATTAACGATTTCTGTTCTCACCCAACTTATTGCATTGAATCATGGAGGTAGACATATGCCTCATATTTCTTGGTCGTTACCATTTTGCAAAAACGAGTAGCGCGATTCATTGCATAAGAACCCAATAACGCACTGTCGGCTAAACTTTTCAGAAACCACGGTATAATGGCTTTATTATGGTTAGGAAATTAAAAAGCACAATGTTACTTCATGAAATACTATGTAATAACATACTATCTATTTATCAATTTTATTGAAACCCAGAGGTCATACTCAGCAGGCAGAACAACAAAATCTTATTCAGCCAATAGCACTAAACAATGTCTATGGCAGTCGAACAATACGCTTTGTTTCTATTCGAATTCGAAACAGTATGCCTACCCTAAATAAATCTCCGCGAAATATCTAGCAGTCACTTAAGAAACTTTCTTTTGGCGGGTTACCAGTTGCTATATAATATTTGTCTTTGAAATGTTTGTACATTTCACATTATTCTTTTTGTTTTTATAGCATGAGCGTATTTGTCTTTGTGAGCTGTGATGGAATTATATGTGTAAACATTCTACTGACTAATTGATGAACAACATGCCTTGTCTGTAAAGAATATTTATTTATCCATATCTGCGACGGATCCGGGTGTTTTCGCAGAATTCTTTGTATATGATTTCATGACAAATAGAACATTCTTCTTCTAACAAAAACCGCCACCATCACTAGTTTTTGTAACCACTATGAAACGGAGTAACAATTATCTAAACAATAAAAAATGCCGAGGACAGAATTGCAATCCATTCTGGGTCTTTGCCGTGATAGCCTAACACTCTACCACAAAACTAAGCCCGTGTTTGAAGCCTCGGCGCAAGCTGACCCTGTGCAGGTGTCATGTCAAATAAGGAATCTCGTTACATGCGTAATAAAGCATTCTTAAACAGTCAAGTAACAACCAGGCCTCACACAATGCGAATTGCGGAAAGAGTGGGTCGTTGAATGCTCCGACCCATTAGGAAAGCTTCAGGCATAATTTTTCCTCGTCAGCCGCAGAATCAGCAAAGTGCGTCGAATTCCCTACAAGCACGTAGTGAGCACCAAGCTTTTTAGAAGATTGACAAATATTGACATTGTGGACGATTCTCCACTTCGCAAAAAAATTGTTAATTTAGATGTAGTGTGCGGAATGCACGTATGTTTGTAGTAGTTGCTTTAAAAGTGTTTAAAAAAGGCTCCAGAAATATCGTTCTTCCAGCTTCGCTGTGACTGTGCTGCGTGCTAATCACAGGCCTGGTGGTTTTTTTTTTCATAGCAGCGAGCCATCATATTTCGCTTTTTTTTTCATGCACCCGATTTATAGCAATTGTCGGTTTTACACTGAAAGTTTCGCTCCACTGACTATTGTTGTAGGTGGGTTTGGCTGTTTGTTCATTTTTAATTTCACATTCAGAAGAAACAACATACAGTTTACAAATAACAAACCTGTTTTTTGATATCTTAACATTGAAATTTGAAAAGTCAATCGAAAATTGAAGTCGCACAGTACCGTGAAACGTAAGAGTCTCGTTTCTTGTAGTCCTGAATGATAGAACCTAGTAGACAAGTGCCAGTCAGGAATTCAGGCGAAGGAGTGCAAGCATGTCAACTTTCTTCTCTTTCAGTCTGCTTCTCTTGCTTCCCACTCTCCGGGAACCGAGTTTATGCTAGAGCAAGTTCAAGCGGATGATTTTACACTAACGGGAGTATTATAAAACGTACAATCAATAGCGCAATGACTATTTCGATAATATAGAATTATCGATAGTATTGAAAGTGCCATCCATAGTTCTGCATCACTACCTCGTAGTGTAGCACGCCAAGATTTTCAAGCTCTTCTAATGGACCGAGTCCCGAATTATTACTTGAGAAGTTTTGCCCTAAACCACGGTGTAAGAGGTTTTAGGTGATAGAGCGCCGCCTCCCAGCGCGTCGACATAAAGTTCTCCTTCGGGGGCCAGCCGATAGATGGCGAAAGTGATTGCGGCCCGCTCAACCGGCTACGCTGCGCGTGCACGCTGGTGCGAACGCAGCCGCGGCGCGACGAATCAAAAATATATCGTTCGAGTGAGCGACCATTGGGAGTTCATCTGTGAATCAAGCGAATGTTTGCTTGCACTCCTTAATATCCGCTGCACCTACCCGTACAGCTATGACGAACTGCGATTGAGTAGACGTCACATTGGCCCCAGCGTGCCGCGTGGTTGCACAAGTTTCCTCGTATTCTAGAGACAACTGCTGCTACTTGTTTTTTTAATTTTATTCAGAGAAATTGCAACAACATTGAATGGACAGCACGGCACGAACAAGACATTAGATAATAATTGATTTTTTGAAGTTCGATCCTCGATCTTTTAGCAGTCATAAGGTTGTCAAACATAACACTCCTGTCGGCTTTTGCGGTAAATCCTACCTGAAACCACAATCAAAAAAACAACACCAACATTTTTCTATCCTCTAAACTAGCCATTGTACAATGATTCAACACATGTTTGCATGTTTCTTCACCATTTATTTAAATAATAGCAGCGTTCTCAAAACAATAACAGCGAAACATACAAACTGAGTACACCTAAACTTATACGCGAATGAAGGTTATAAAAGCGGTACTGCACTCGTCCAGACATTGAGTGTCAAACATGCTTTGACATTTTTCGCAAGTCTGAACGTCAGACAATCGATTGTTTCAAACAAGCTTTGACATTTTTCGCAAATCATGGCTGTTTGTTTCGTTCTTCTTTTTCAATTGCCTGCAGTGCTGCCGCATGCGCAGGCACACGTAATAATGCAACAGCTTTGCCAGCATTTCTTCTTTGTGAGCACTGCATGGAAACATAAAGTTGTGATTCTCCAGCACAGCATCAATGGCTTTGTCGTATACATCTCGGTCACTAGCATGTTTTGCAAAATGCCCTTCAGTGCATTTGAAAAGATCGAAGAGATGCATGTTTGGGTGTGTCAGCCAGCCCTTTGTCTTGCAGTTCACTAGGTCGGCTTCAGGTACATTTACAGTGCTTTTTTTTCCCGCAAGAGCCTCTTTGCAACTGGTGCAGCATGTGCAGCTGCCAACCTTCCGGGATACGAATCCTGTGACGTTGTAGACGATGCAGTCAACTACTGTTGCGCCTGAGTCGTCGAAGTCGAAGAGGTCGTCGCACTCCCAGCTTCCTTCTTTAATCAGGCCGTCAAGTTTTTCTTTCACTTGATCTAATTTGGCAGGGTGTTGCGAGGATGAATCACTGTAAATATTTCTTAAATCCGCCAAGGTGACAACAGAAGCTTGCTTGTTTCCAGTAGTTGTGCAGTTGCCTAACTGCGGTGGCTTTAGCAAGGAATACAGGCTCAGCATGCGGTATAGCTGAAGAAACGTGGGAAATGTAGGGTGTTCGTTCTGCCCTCCAGCTTGCCTGACAATACCAAAAAAAACATTCCAACGGGTCTTGATTCATTTTTGCTGTTAGAACATACTTGAAACCGCACTCTTTCAGTAGGTAAACTGAAAGCTCCCGCACCGACTTAATTGTTACACGTAAGCCTTCAGCGGTTGACTGCGTCAAAAAAACGTCTTTGGAAATCTTTCCTTACACGACCTCGGTCTCCCAAGAGTCTAGCCACACAGATGCAGCTTCTAGGACAGAAAAAAACTTTACATCCCAGTTTTAGGCCTTCTGCAGGGAAACGCCGGTTCAGTGCATCATAGAGGTCATTTAAAAAAAGGGTAAACTGGACTGTCGGCTCGGCATTAGTTAGACGTGGTGCGCCTTTCTGTGCGTAGAACATTATTCCTTTAGCCACGGAGTTACTAAAAATCTGTGTTGCAAGCTTAACTCTCATTTTCAGCATCTTAGATGGGTTGACGTGATTATGCGTTATTTTGGGCACACTCGAAGTTCACCACAGTGCTTGCTGTCTGCAACGAAAGGGGCATCATAGCATGACCATCTAATGAGCTTGCCATTTTTAATCAATACCTTCTTGTCGTATAGTCGATTCCAAATGCACTTGAAAAGGTGAGGGGTGTCAGATAGGACATACACCTTCCTTGAAGAGTCCAGTGGGTGCTCGAATGCATTCACCACGCTGTCCAGTGCGCCGCTGATCCCAAGCTGCTTCCACATGGAGCGGTTGGTGGATGCTCCATCGCACACAACGCCGTCAACGAACACTCCGGCCTGCTCAAGTTTCACGATGCACTGAATCAAGAGCTGCGCCAAAAGAGTCCCCTTAGTCGGTCCTTTGGACGCAAACACTGCTACGGGATGTAAATAGTTCACGCCGAACGGGGCAAAAGCGAAAACCAGGCCGTGATCTGCGAGCTCACTACTCTGATTCTTTGTTTCTCCATGATCAACGAGGCCAGTGTATGTAATCATTTTTGAATTGACGGATATTTCCTTCCTTACTTGAATGTCGTCAAATATCAGCATCCCTCTGCGCTGAAACTATGGCTTAGAGGAAATTTTCATCTTGAAAGCTTTGAAAAAGTTTTCATCGAAGCCACACTTGAGGCCAACCATGCTTATGTACTTTCTTATTGTAGTGATGCATGGCAACGGCCGCACGTCATTAGTGCGCAGAAAAGCGTATGTAGCTGGACTGCGGATGTTCAGAAGAAGACACAACAGGAGCCAGTCATCCGTATACCGCCTGTTTGTTTTTGAGGTGCACTTTGCTTCCGATATGCACTCTTCTAACAGAAGAAGCTGCGCTGGTGGCAAGTTGAGGCCCTTCAATTTTACAGTGACGTCTTCTTCCTGCAGCTGTGTAAGTTCCTTCCTAGAAGCTTGCAACTGCTCTAACAGGAGCTTGTTCCTTCTTGCGAGTCGTGCTCGTGATCTTCGGAGTGCATAGTTTGCTCGCCTCAAAGCTTGGAGCTTCTGTTTTTGAGCAGGGGCTACTTCTAGCCTGATGCGCTTTAATGGTCGATCCTGTTTGGCTTTTGCAGCTCGACGACCGGCATGTATTCGCAATGTATCAGCAAGGCCGCTGCAGAACTGACAGATGGTTCCACTGGGTGGAACTAAAAGGCACCTGTTGTGTCTCCAGTTCCCTTGGCAGTCCACAAAAGCACACTCAGGAGTGACACCAGGGAAATCCTTTAAATTCGGCCCTCCGCAACACACGCTAGTGCTGTTCATCACGCTGAGCATAGTATCCAGTTCCGATACAGTTGAGACTGACGGATTTAAGCCCAAAGCAGCAGTACCTACTTGCTTGCCGAAGACGTAGGCCTGCACAGTCATGTCACTCTTCACATGCAACGCCTTCCGATTGAACACCAGCGAAGAGCCGTCGCTTGTCCTGTGCGTCACCGCCACGTCTATAAAGACGATGTCCCTCACGCCTTCCGCGTCAGTGCGATGCACAGCCCACGAAGATTGTAGAAGGCTAATGCCAGGCGTCGAGTAAAAAAGCTCTCCAAAAGATAAGTCACGCGAGGCATTTGCGTAGGGCTCGCGTGCTGCTGTCACAGGGCATTTCAGCGCTTACTCCTGAAGCGCTAGAGATCTCACCAGGGGACGTCGGCATGGGCTCAGTGCTGCTTCCACTGTGAGAAGTGCTTGTTGAAGGGGCTACACGATGGGCTTGTCGCTTCACTTACTTGCGAGGGCTTTTGATCTTCTTGGAAAGGTATCTTAGTGCCCCTTCGAAAATCGACGGTACAGCGTCTTTCGCTAGGCCAGGCTCTTGTTTTTCCAGACATCAGCACATGGCCGTCTATTTCCGCGGACCAAGTCTTCATGATGAAATGCGGGGCGAAATGCTTCTCGCAGACTCTGTCCGTCCTTTGAAGCACGCGGTCCTTTCGAGGTATTGAACGTCTCCATGCTTCGAGCCTCGATGGTTCGTTCGGCGGCGTGAAAAGCGAATACTTTTTCTTGCACGACTTATACCCGTTTTGCAAAACGGAACAAAGCACTTTCCCATCGTGCATGCTCTTGAATGAGTTCTTAGTTCTTGAGCACAGTTCAGTTCTTGAGCACAGCACGTCAAACCGGCACAAAAACGTCGCAGAAACAGTACAAATGCCGCGCACACAGGGACGGAGAGCACTGACAAAACGAGATGAGCCTGGCGCGGGCGGGCGCCAGTTGCTAGCGCCCTCTCTTGGCGCGCCGCGGAAGGAGAACAACGTCTCCCCTTGCCCGCGAGCTGCTAGCCCGCGCCGTTCGCTCACCTAAAAATACCTCTTACACCGTGCCCTAAACCCATGTCGACTTATTGGCGTCCAGACCCCCCCCCCCCTTCCCCCGCAGTCGCCTATAGCGGTCGCTTTGTTGATGCTCAGACAGGCGCGTTGTCTGATATAGTCAACGCCGAAAAGGTAGACAATGATGCCGAGAGTTTCTTTGTCGGTAATGTTGGCGGCATGGCGTCAAAGGTTGTCACCGGGCTTCTTCCATTGATCAAATTGCATGGCATCATCTGCGTCATAACTTGGACTGC
This sequence comes from Rhipicephalus annulatus, assembly GCA_013436015.1. Lineage (NCBI taxonomy): Eukaryota > Metazoa > Arthropoda > Arachnida > Ixodida > Ixodidae > Rhipicephalus > Rhipicephalus annulatus. The sequence goes on from WOVY01011175.1 coordinate 182,996, forward strand.
AGCCGACAAGAGCGGCGATGTGGGCTTGTTGGTGAAACATTTGAAAGAAATTTATGTAGTTCGAGGCAAAAAACGAACACAGGAAAGAATAGACTGAGAAGACTGTCTTCTCAGTCTATTCTTTCCTGTGTTCGTTTTTCACCTCGCGCTACATAAATTTCTTTCAAATTGGACTGCAGAGTTGTATCCATAGCTCAGGCACGGAAAGATGGCATCTCACGTCTTGTGTTCGACGTTAACAACCATTGCCCGCATGTAGGCTATGACTTTATTTAGACATTCGGTGACGCCACAGGTCTGCGGGTGGTTGGCACTGCACCAAGGTCGGCTCGTTTGCTACGAAGATCCAATTATTCCCCACCTCGACGTTTTAGATGACCTCAGTAGGTTCATTCAAATTTTCCGGAACGGTTTGCGAGGTGGTTCGATCGGCTGAACAAGACTTGGTGGTCTTCTTGATATCTTGCTTTCCTGGCCATCTCGGCATGTCCTTACGTAGGGCATGTCATTTATTTTGTCGATATCCTGAAGGCCCTACGAGAAGGTAGTGGACTCGAAAGGCCAACTACATTCTCGTTGAGAAACGTCAAATGCCATTTCAGTAAAAAAAAAAGGATGACACTCATCACTTGAATCTCTACTAAACAACGTTGCTCCTGCCCTCAAATAATGTGGTAGTATAAGCCGGTTATCTAAATGTCAAGAATTACAAAAATATTTTGTTACAATGACAAAGTTTAATAATATTTTTTGACATGGGCGAAAGAGGCCAGGATCGTTAAATGTTTCAAGTGCTGTAAATTCGAGAAAGTTTAAAAACAATTGTAACAACCTTCCAATTTCCAGTGGAAAGCGCCATAGAGGTTTGACATATTAGACTTCGTTTTTTGAAGTTCACATATGCAGGGCGTGCTAGCGCCACGCCCTAATAAAGCCACTTAATCGTTTTGACTCGGCTCATTCAAAGCTCGGTAAAAGGTCCATTGCATTCACCTGCTTCACGAACGTTTTAAACAAACCATGTTTTCACTCAAGGACAGCTAGCTTTACCAAACAGACTGACCATCTTCAAGCAGTAGGGTATCCAAAGCATGTGTGAGTGTCCATAGGGGAACCACTTCTCACAAGGGTAACGGCTTTCTGAACGGGTGAGTGAAAGATAACGGAAATATACAGAACAGAAAAAACAATTGTAATATTTTAGAGCCAGCAGTTATAGCGCCTAACTTTTAAAAAAGATAAGAAAACATGCTAATGTGAGAACCATATGTTCTTTGCCCCCAAAAATTATCCCTAACGCGTCCTAAAGTAAACAAAACAGGATGCCAGCCATAGGAATGTTCCATGGAGCACGTAAATGAATTTTTGAACTGCACTGAAGGTGTCGTTCATTCAATTTCATTGTTCTGTGCAAGGAAATATAAAGGGCAAACAGTAACATGTCTTGATAATCGACTAAAAAAGCAATACTACAACATAAATACATCTCCTAGTGCCCATCGCGCCTTCATTGCAGGGATTATGGTTGCGGACCAATCTTTTCTGAAACAACGGTAATAGCAAGAAAAAAAGACACTTATAATATGACTAGAAAAATAATTCAATCAGAAGAAATAAAACTTATCAAGACTAGCTGCATAAGCATGCCATCTGTAACTATCCTAAAATAAATAGGACTTTCGAAGGAGAACTCTATTATCTTATACTCTTTGGAGATTTTTTTTTACCGTACAGGTTTTTTTTCTTTTTGATGACACAGATGTGCCAGATGCCAATAATAAACTTGGTTGTATTTCAACGTTGTTGGGGTGCCTCCTACATCTCGCACATCCCGTCTGACTTTCGCGCAGTTGTTCTCATCTTAAAAGCATGAACCGACTAGCCCTAGCAGGCGTTGCTCTGTCTCACCGGATCCCACCTGACACCTTTTCCTCCGCGATGCACGAGTCACGCCGGCGCCCGGCGGGCTCTGGTTACGGCGGCGCTCTGGCGGGCACGTCGTCGAGCGATGCGGTGCGAACGTACGCCACCAGTGTGAAGGAAGCTGTCGAACGGACGTGGGACGGACGTATGCTCTGGTAAGTATTGTTCTATCATATGCTGTTTTTTTAATAATTTCTTCTTGTTAAGCGGTATATATAGAGGTATTGTTTAAAAGATTATATTATGTACGGAGGAAAAATTGTTCCTCCGGAGGAAAGACTGCCATTTTGGCCACAGTACCAGCCTTTGTCAGACTGATGCACACATGCGACGATGATGTAATGTAAGAGAACCATTGGCGTACTATAGCACTGTTACTGGCTGATCACCGATTGTTAAAAGCACGTGAAAAACGAACATGCGTGATAGGACAAGAAAAGGGGAATTTACGCTGGCGCATATACAATATATATATATATATATATATATATATATATATATATATATATATATATATTCTTTCGAACAGCCAGCCAACGTCAAAGGTGTTGTCGTTTGGTTCTGTCTGAAATATATATATATATATATATATATATATATATATATATATATATATATATATATATATATATATATTCTAATTAATCAGACAGAACCAAGAGACAACGCTTGTGCCGTTGGCCGGCTGTTCTTATTTTGCCCCTCTTTCTCTCGCCGATTAGGCTGCCTGTGGCCGAGCCCTAGTGACTGTGTAATCCTTACACTCGGCCGTGACTGCGGCGTCCATGAACCCAAATTGTCTCTGGCGGGTGGCGCTGCGTGTGCCGCGGTCGTCTCTCTTGCGTACGCCGCGAGTTGCCTTGCCATGCTGCTTATCTTTCTGGGGGGCGGCACTGGCTTTGTCGGGTTGGTCATTGCAGGGCTCCAGTTGCGAAGCGACCTTCCTTGCCTTACTGCCAAACATTGTGGGGGGCGACATTGGCTGTGTCACGGCGGTCGACCTCGACCACCCAGTGACGAGCTTCGGAAGTCCAGCAATGATGACTCCGGAGGTCGCCACTGGCTTAGCGGAGAAAGTCGTCACACGCTTAGCAGCAGATTACGCTGCCGCTGTTTTGGGCTTCAGTGTAAGCTGTGCTTGCTCATGTTAACGTGCTTGGCAGACACGTACTTGCCCAATGAAGCATACTTTTGAGGTCGGCCAGGCTGCGAGACCTGACCTTCGTGCTTTGACATGGTAGTTTCTGCGCTGCAATGACTGCACTTTCCTGTTCCATGGGTGCAAGGAGGAAAGTTGTTATTTGGTAGTGACGTACCATGGTCACACAAAGTAACACCATCTTCGCTGCACCTAACTCTACAGATGTCATGTTGTACAAAGGTACCATTTCAGCTCTTTGTGCTAGCTCGTTGCCACTTGACCGGTGAGTGTCGGTTTCTCTGGGGCATAAGTTGGAAGGCGACTGGGGCATATCGTCGATGCAGAGCAGAACGTGCAGCTCCCGTCAGCGCCACAGCCGTGAGCTCACCGATTCCGTCGACGTGGGCATGAGCCGTCGGAAAAGGCCACATTTTCTTTTCAGTGGCTCATTGTCGTGCATGTCAGCGCTACTACATTGGTGCATGCGAAGGAACCACAAAGTTGGTCTGATCAAGCTATATAATATATATGGAACATTTAGATATTTAAACAGAAAGAGGAGTTTTCGGCCTTTCAGTTCAATTATTTCTTCCTAAAGTAGAGTGGTGAGAAATCCGAACATTCAGGGCTGCTTTAGTGTTATTTCACCAAATATAAGCCTGCCTGGCAAAAGCTAGATTCGCTCATTGTCCTTCAAACGAATGTAGTAATGGCTTTGCAGTGCGATGGCTTATTCACTTCTAAAAAAAGATTTTTTTTCTTTTGCCACAAAAACACGACGAATAAAAATTAGTTAGGGCCTTTAGGCAGTTTGCGCTTTTCCTCCTCACCACTGGTGCATTTAGTGTATGTAATGTGAGCCTTGTTGGCCTATTCGTACCCTTTCCGTCGCACTTTGCATTGCTGCATATTAAGATTGCATCATGATATATTTAGACATAAGAAAATACTGATTTTATTTTTCTCAGGTAATCCACCATGAAGAAAAAAATGCGAATCACCTCCAATTGTATTTCGCTTAAAATGAATGTCTACCTGCAGAAAAAGAAGTGCATGAGCTGACGGTGCCGTTGTGTTCCTGAAGCTGTATCAGTGAGCTTAGACTTCTTGCCCCAAAACTTTCTGTGGTGCCTAAGTATATAGCTTCATGAAATACGGTCGGAAAATGGCAAATTCACTGTGATTGCAGATTGTCCAGACATGAGTGGAAGCGGGAGCAGCACTTTTCCACTTTCAGCGTCCACCAGCAGCAGCGGCGATAACGACGCACTGCCCAGTACAAGCCGTGAGGGTTTGCAAGAGCCACCAGTCGTCTTGCATAACGATGCATGGTAAGCGTTGTGTAGGAGTGTTTTCATGGAGCTATAGTCTGATGAAGCTCAAAAATAACTTCAGTTTCGTTATGTTTTCCAAGGACATTACAGAAATTTCATTGTGGTTGATCCAGATGTCAGAACAATGAATATTGATATAGCCTAAGTGAAAACCGATAAGTGAGATAGCTTCTACCTAAAGCTGTGAATTACGGCTGCCAGATGACGCGTCTACTCAGCATTGCTTGGCTGACTGCAAAATAGCATATACGTCGTAATAAAATGAAAGTAAATGTCGTACTAGGGGGAACAAATAGAGTATATATGTAATTACGTATTCTTGTGTCCACTGCCAAGAACCACTCTACGCAACACTTAGTGGCGCAAAAACTCTGGGCCGGGAGCGCCATCCCCGGCAGAACTGGGAATATAGGTCACGCGTTTTCTTCCGCTCCACTCCATAGACGTCAGACTCTGCATTTTTGCGGACACGCCGCGCCCCCGGTTGACGCAGGTTTGAGTGGTACAAAGCCCGACTCTTTTGCACAGTTTGCTGCGCAACTAGGTGCAACTACAGCGTGCGAAACACCCATATAGCTGAATATCACGTGTTTTTGCGCATTCAACGATTAGAAACACAGCTACGAATTTCTCTCCGCTAGTCGGACGCGTAAGTGAACTGGCATGAAGTGCCTGTTGTTTCACTCTCCAGAACAACGGTGAAAACAAGAGCAGACGCAACAGCTCCACGCCCAACATTAAAGTACCCGAGTCAACCCTACTGTTGCGTTCTGACTTACCACGGACGTAAACGTCTTCAACTTTATCAATTTCCACACCTTTCGCGAAGCATAACAGTGAGGGCGCTGGATGCGGACCGTTGCGAGCATGCTGGGTAAGCGACTTACTCGCGTCCTTCACAGCAGGTCGCATGACAAAGTGTGATAATGTAGGTCTCCTGTTATTGCTTCTAGTAGGCTTGACGTATAACCATGGTAAAATTGATAACGAAGCTTAACACAGCCTCTGACCGCGGTGCCCACCGTGCAACAGTAGACAGGTAACGTGAGCAATAAACATCGCACACGCTATGACCGCAGACAATCTGTAGTTGTCGCCATTGCGCAGCATTATGCACGTATGGCTTTGAAGGCTTCAAGTTCTGGCTTCAACTATAGGAATTACGAACACGTACGCCATACAGGTAAATCACAAAATGATCGTGACTACAAACAGATTTTTCTTGTAGTTGGTGTGAGCGATTGACAGAGCAATCTCGGAGGCCTCGGTTTTGCCTTGCGTTGTATACCGAGAAAGTGGACACGCATGTTTCCCCATTTGCAGTATATACAAATGGAAGAGAACCATCAACAGAACATTCTAGCACGCGTAACAAAAGGGTTGAACGTACAGAAAACAAGAGGTAGAGCGAGAAGGCAACTGCTAAGGCAAAACTTGCAAGGGCCATTCATGCTGGATAAAGCGAACTTCACACCAATTTTCGTTAGATTGCTCGTATATGAACTTCAATACTTTGGAATCGCGTGTAGGCCCAAGTTTAACGCATATAGGCGTTACAGAACTCACGTTAGAGTGCTTGACTCAAATGCGATGTTGTGCGATGCTGTCTTGCAGCAAACCAAAATAACATACATCTTTTGCCTTGTACCCGCAGTTCATTTTGATGTGCTTTCTACTTTTCTGAAGCGAGTTTCAATGGAAGGGAGAGGATTGCCAGGCCCTTGATTTTCAGGAGACCGCGCTTCAACACCACTGAAATAGGAGGGCGTATGCACGTTCACTTGCGGACGGCTCTCTTTGCCCTACCCATTTATGGCCGGCGCGGCGATGGGTGTGGTGGTAGCAGGGGCGCTTTTGGCAGCGCCAACCAGGCAGAATGTGACGTCTATAGACCTCTGCGCTGGTACCAAAATCACCGGCGGCGGCGCGTCAACGGCGCGGATAGGTGGTGGTGCACCACGAGGCGGGGGGGTGGGGTGAGAGAAAGGTTAAATCCAAGGGTTGGTAAGGATACAAATTTGTCTCTAGAATTAAAAAAAATGGTTCCTCAAAAAGGTGTTGCAGTTAACGTGATAGCAATATGTGTTATGGTCACTTATTTACAAATACTGCGGCCTCTGCTTTTAAGATACAGCAGGTTTAAATACAGATGTTCAGCAACTTGAAAAATTACAATTTAACAAAATACGTGTTCACCCCCTTTTTTTAAATGCTCACCAGTGAGTCTGCACAGACACTCATTAGGCCCATTCCATAAATTCATGTTCTGCGAGAAAGAAACAAGTTTAGAATATAGCTAGTTGGTACAAAAATAAGATTAGATCACCAGGTACGATGTGTAGAAAATGCAACTAAGGAGATGGGTGCTATCGGTGTGAACTATCTTATGCAGGAGCATGACATGATTGGAAGTGTGCCGATGTTTGAGAGAGGCTGTAGCGATAAAACATGCGCATGCCAAGTAGTCGGAAATGCTGATCAAAGTGACAAGTTATAAACATTATTGCTTTTTTCACCAGATGCTAACATAGTTATGTCATGTCTATGGTGAGGTGGCCAAACAACCTATGCACATTTGATTGATATGTGGAGTTTAACGTCCCAAAACTACCATTTGATTATGAGAGACGCCGTAGTGGAGGGCTCCGGAAATTTCGACCACCTGGGGTTATTTAACGTGCACCCAAATCTGAGCACACGGGCCTACAACATTTCCGCCTCTATCGGAAATGCAGCCGCCGCAGCCGGGATTCGAACCCGCGACCTGCGGGTCAGCAGCCGAGTACCTTAGCCACTAGACCACCGCGGCGGGGCAACCTATGCACCTTCGACTGTGGTCAAAGCCGTAGGCGCTGTCAGTTCACATTCATTTGTCCAGTGGCTCACCCTGCTTCGGAGATACCAAAGTTTTTGAAGAGCTTATTGCAGATTGTTTCGAAGTGCTGTGTCACTTTGAGTTTGTTATGAGAGTTGCGCCAATGTATTTAACTCCGCAACACGTATACTAGACTTACACCTTTATTACTATAAGTAAAATAAAGAGGCTGTTTGTTAATTTAAATAATCGTGACTACAATTTTAATTGCAGTTATTGGACGTTTGACTTGCTTCACTCCAGCTAACAGACGACAAAAAAAAGACAACGCAATCAGCTCATCCTGATTTTGAATATTAAAGATGGTTGTAGAGATAGCGCAGCCACCTGCATGCATCCTAATATGAGTGTTACTGATCATTTCTGTTGCGTTCTTCATATAAACATTACACAAAAGTGACAAAAGTACTACGCCTTGAGGCTGCCCGCGTGTTATCCGTACGTCTGATGACTCCACGTGGTTAGACATAACAAATTTTGAGGGTGACCGCACGTAACCTGCTATTCAATCAACAAGCTCCTGTGGCGAAGAAAAATTGTGAAGAAGCTAGAAGCTTGGCATCACAAACCGTGTTAAAGACTTTACAGCACCAGTCTCTCTTCCGCTCGTTATGAGAAGTGATGTTGGTAAATTGAAGCAAATCTGTAACAATTGCACAAAAGTCGTGCTATGATCGGGAAAGTATATATACGGTGCGCATTTAGATGTTCTCTAATGTAGTTGTTGACGATATGCTCTAAAAGTTTAGAGCTAATAGAAAGCAAACATGTTGGCCTATAAGTCAGTATTTGCTTGTTTCCGGACTTAATCATCGGTAGGAAAATTGCTAAGTTTCACAGCTGAAGACTCACGAAGATGATGATGGCAAGATCGTTAGCGCACCATTCTGAATATAACTTTAGAAGCATTTTGGAACACCGTCTCGACCAGAGTGTTTCGTAACCTCGAAATTGCTATATGATTGTGTACTCCAGAGAAGCTTAATTCAAGAATAAGAAAAACAGGTAGTTTGCTGCACGCGGAAAATGTGGTAACGTTATCGGTAAGAAAAACCAAATTGGAAGTAACTATAAAGGCATTTTCTATAGCTTAAGGGTTTGAAGAGGATTGCTCATCAAAACTAAAGGTTGCAGGACTATTCAACCTCTATAACCTGGATGGATTTTTTCAGAAATGCAGCCGACGCAGGGCGAAAGAGTACTTCTCAGCCACTTTCACTATGCTTTTAGTTACATTTCGCTGCAAATAAATAAAAAAGCATTGTCGTTGCACTTGGAATAATTATTTTTGTTCAGTCGCTTTAAGCGATGAGTGAGAATAATTCTTTCATTATTGTGCCAGAGTTTTATTGGGTTCCATTTAATACATTATACACATACACATACAAATTACGTATTTACACACGTCAGAAAACTTGTTTAGCAGTGTATCCACACAGGGAAACTCACTACAACGTTCAAACTTCTGAAAAGTTGAGGCTAAATTGTCCCACACTGAAGTCTTATCAACTTTTAAACTTCAGAACAGTATTGATCTCAAGCCTCTGAGGCGAACACGTCAAGTTCAAGGTCACTTGAACAGCCTTTTGCTCAGACAACGTTTCGATGATTTTACATTTTGCATCAGGCGTGCGATAAAAGCACGCAGCCTCATAATGACCTAAGCCTGCCCCGCCGCGGTGGTCAACTGGCTAAGGTACTCGGCTGCTGACACGCAGGTCGCGAGATCGAATTTCAGCTGCGGCGGCTGCATTTTCCTTGGAGACGAAAACGCTGTATGCCCGTATGCTAAGATCCGGGTGCACGTTAAAGAACCTCAAGTGGTCGGAATTTCCGGAGCCCTCCACTACAGCGTCTCTCATAATCATATGGTGGTTTTGAGACGTTAAACCCCACGTATCAATCAAATCATTAACTAAAGCTGCGGCTAAGTCTTTATATTCCGATCTCGTGAATCACCAAAACGCCGATGTACGAGAGTACGGCCGCTCCCGGAAACAGCAGTGTTCGTGAAGTGATATGAAAGCACGTAGAAGGGTACACGAGTCGTTTCCTGATGCCCGCTGAAAAAGCGCGTAGGCCACTAATCGCGACCGCGCCCTTATCTTCAAAGTTCGTAGCTGCCGACCGAGCCACAAAGTCTTCTACTTCAGTGTCTCTCAATACTCCTTCATCCACCGAAAACAGACAAGGCTTCCTTTCAAGAAAATGAGGCGACGCAAACTAACATGGAAGAATAAGCAAAAGGAAAGAGAGTCGACTCACAACTTTATTCTTGCGAAACCCCTGCAATCTATCTATCACGCAACACATGCGCAATAACATATCATTTTCATAAAAGATGCGCGAACTAGCCCAACAACTTTTACTGAGGCTTCCTATACGGTTGAGAAAGAACCATGCAAGGCAAGCATGGCACGAGAAGTGATGTCGTCGCATGCAATCTTCTTGCAACGGAGATGAGCAGCTTGTTTCATTCATGCTTCAGCAGTGTTTCTCGCTAGCACTCGCGACATTTTACTCGCGAAAACAGCATACATGGAGCGTACAAAAGTCTGATTCAAACCTAATGCGGAACATGAATGGGATGATAAAGGCCTGTACACAGTCTCAAACAGTTTTTTTCCCACAATCAAGACATACAAAAACCACCGAATCGGACTGGCTTTTTTTCTGGAGAGCTGCGTCGTCTTCGCTGTAAAGAATACGTGCGTTGAGAGAACGAAATGATCTGGTGCCTATTCCTTTGAATACATTTTCCACTCCACTACACTACATTCCCTTCACTACCATTCTTACAGGCCATATCTCTTCGACACTTATGTCTTCCTTAAGCACGTGTGCAATGCAGGCGCTAAGCTTTGTGCCTATCATAATTTTGAGCTTGTCAGCAACATTCTTGTAATTTCCGCTTGATCAATTGGAAACTCACAAAACGCCGCGAAGCAAAAGTTCAACTTGTGCGATGATCCTGCGAGATAAGCAGCAGCGGGAGGTTGACGCATGACAAAGCAGGGTTGAAGACAATTCACAACTTACATTACTCCTATACAAACCATTCGAGAGTAAATATATGTGTCCAACTGATTCCACGTGGATCAGCACTCCAGCGTCACGAAGAGCGCAAAGGAAAAACGAGAAACACAGAGAGAAAACGACGCATTCGCTTTATTATCATCAGAAGCTCTTTTGCAGCCCATTATTGGCACTGAACGTAAAAACGGACAGAAGGAAGCAGTCAAAACACGGCAAGTGCTGCTCTAAAAAATGTTATACATGAGAAAATGTGGAGTGATGTAATTATGCCCTATTTCCGCACTCGTGTAAAAATGCGATAAAATGCGGCGCGCCGCCACTATACGGTGCGGCTGTGGCTGAGAGCGCGCCGCACATACTTCGCGGCTCTCGGGACTTCAGCCGTGGCGCAAATGACGTGAGCCAAAGCGGGCAGCGGTGGCGCACAGCTATACCGCCGCACCGTCGCTCCCTTCCGCCCACGTGCAGAGCTCTCGCGTCGCACTTCGTGCAACGTCACGCAGTATACCACTTCGAAAATGTCTGCCAGCTGGACAGGCACGTCGAAAAGCACACGTAATCAAAGAAGAAAACTTCGATAAACACTTTTATGATGTGGAGCAGAGGATAGACAACAAAGACGCCCGACTTAACGCGAAATACGTTTCCGACGTCCCCGACATTGCCGTATGCGTACGATGGTGTACGCCGAGGTAAGGTTTTTTTCATGCGTTAAAATATCGAATGTTCTATATGCACTGCGAAAGGAGCCACGCACTCAATCGATGTTGCACGTTGTCGGCAATAGAAACAGGTATTTATTTTTTTATGCGCATGCTGGAGCCATAACTCGCCACACTCACACTCATTTGAACGTGGTGAGAGTGAGTATGAGTGAGTACTCATGAGTGTGTGTAGAAATGACTCACGGGTGTGATTGGACGTGAGTGGGAACTGATGAGAGTGAGTAGGAGTGATTATCTACGTGAGTGAGAACTCATAAGGGTGAGTGCTTGTGAGTACGAACATGAGTGAGTACTCATGAGTCTGAGTGGACGTGAGTGTGAACTTGATGGAGCACACATGGGAGCGAGTACACGTGAGTATGAATGCGAGTGAGCCCTCATGAGTGTAACTAGTCGTGAGTATGAATGTTAGTGAGTAGTCATAAGGGCAAGTAGGCGTTAGTATGAACATGAGTGCGTACTTAGTGTGAGCAGTAGTGAGTAAAATGCCAGTGAGCACTCATAAGTTTATGTCGCCGTGAGTATGAATATCAGTGTGCACTCATATGCGTGAGTAGATATGCCACACAGAGAAACACGGCGAGGCACACAGAGTCAGTGGTCTTGCTCAGGAATCGAGAAACGCTAATGGTTCTGACGTTGTTATGTAGCGCCAGTTGTCTAAACAAGCGATAGGAGGTCGCAAAAAGTTTCATTGCGCATGCCGTGTTAGCTCAGGAACAGGCGTTTTAAGTTGAACGAAAACCCGAAGCAGAACTAGCAGTCTGAAAATGATATTTGACGCTTCGAAAAATAACTGCCAATCGCGCCGCGCATGTGGATCGGCTCGCTTGTCGAAGATGCCGCCGAATACATTGAATATCATGCGGCTGGCAATCTCAGTCTGCGCCGTTTGTGTACGCTGTGCGGTTGGTGGCTAAGTGCCGTGGAGCGCCTTGTCTTTAGCGCCAGTCTCGACGCTGTGGTGTCTTCGGCGACGGCACCTCCTGTCTCACGTCTCTCGAAGTGCTCTGCTTGTTTGGTAGTGTTGCGTTCGGGAAAGAGTTTTAGAAAGTTACTTGGTTGATATGTGTGGTTTAACGTCCCAAAACTATCATATGATCGTGAGAGACGCCGTACTGGAAAGCTCTAGAAATTTTGACTACCTGGTGATCTTTAACGTGCAGCCTAAATCTTAAAACACGGGCCTACAGCATTTCCGCCTCCATCGAAAATGCAACCGCCGCTGCCGGGATTCAATCCCGCGACCTTCGGGTCAGCAGCCGAGTACCTTAGCCGCTAGACCACCGCGGCGGAGCAACGTTACGTAAATATGAAATGCAAATTCGGTACGTGACTACGGTACCGCTTTTCCATCGCTCGTTCGTTGTGCTTTCGCCACTCCTAATTCCAGTATTGTCACAGCAACACCACAAAAGTACTTTTTTTAAGTTACTCTGGGGTGCCCCACAGTATTGTAGGGAAACTTCGGGGTTGTTAAGGCTAGACAAATCTGATGACCATCCAGACGAAGAAGTGTGGGAGCAATTCTGCACAGGCAAGTGATGATATGTCGACAGGATTATTTCGGGGAGCACTCATTGGGGGTTTATTTATCTAATACAACTTAAATTTACACAATGCACTAAATCACAAATGAAAAGCATGGAAAATGATGGCATACTCCTCGGCTTGCATGACTGGTCACTGGTGGTGAGATGCACTGTTGACCCCGAGTCCGCTCACTCCAAAGAGGGCCAGAGTCGCTGCTTATATAGGGTTTTTCAGCATCCACGGGTGCGCGGACTGCGTGGTAGACCACTGTTTTGAACCAATCGGAAAACGGCTCATACGGACCAATCAGGCAAGCCGAGGATAACCAATTGCAACACGAGTTTTTATGGTCGCGTGAATCCTGCCTCGCAACAAAACTGCAGCAGCTACTTGAAACGGGCACATTATTTAAAACAGCCTTGACGCACAAACAAGTGCTCATAATTTCGGTCCCCGATTCCCCCAGGGGATGCAAGCGGCGGCTCGCTCGTTTGGGGTGGTGGTGGTAGTGGTTAGAAGAGGAGAAAGGCACCTAATTTCTACAGCCCGGTCGGGGGCAGGGCACAGTGCCTGGTCGAGGCAGGCCGCGCGCCAGCGGCTCCAAGTGTTTCCCTTTCTCAGGAGCAAGCCCCCACTCTCAGCAGAACCACTATCCCTGCTGTCCTCCCTTCGGCCACTCCGAGTGACGTAGCCGAGGAGCAGCCTGCTGGACAAGGAGGCCCCTTCCTCCTCCCTCGCTCGGAGGAGACCAGCAGCGCGTCGTCTGCTACAACCGCTGGAGTCTCCATTCTCCCCCCAAGCCGGCTCTGTAAGCTTTCCTCCTCTTCCCACCACAGAGGCGCCCGGCAACATACCTCTCTGCGCGCCGATTATCCCCTCCTTGTCAAACACAAGGGGAAAAAAAGGGGGAAGTCATCAAAAAGCAGGAAATAGCACCACGCCCGGTTTCCTCTCAGGTGGTAGCGGAGGTCAACGCCCCTCTTCGCCAAATACCACCGGAGCACACCGTTGACTCGATCGGTCGGACGATCATTTCTAGACCGCTCGGCCGTAAATCACACTTTCTCGCTGCGTCGACGGACGCAATCGCTGCTATCCTCGCCGGTTTCCTAGCCACACAACTGGTGCGGGTGAATCATCGCTGCAACCTCGTAGTTGTCGACACCACCCCCAACTCGGACGTCGGTTCTCTTCTTCAGATAAGCACCATTGTAGATGTCCGAGTAAAAGCAAAGGTGCTCGTTCTGAACTCGCGTGTTGGGGAGGTGTTTGGGGAGGACGAAAGCATTCCCCTCGAAGTCGTTGCCTCGAACGTTGCCTTATCCGTTGGGACTCTTTCGTGTGCGCGGCGCGGCACCACACTGGTGATTACCTTTGAGAGAACCATAGTGCCAGCTGAGATTTCGCTTTTTAAACAGCGGAGGCCGGTTTTGGTGCGCCTCCCGCGTCCACTACAGTGTGCGCGCTGCGGTGTGTTTGGGCACGCCACAGCAACGTGCTCCCGCGACAGGCGCTGCCTCCGTTGTGGCGCGAACCACGCCGAGGGTCCCTGCACCTCAGAAAGACCCCACTGTATTAACTGCAAGGGGTCTCACCCAGCGAACGAACCTTGGTGCGCGTCTTGGCAGCTGCAACGAAAGGCCACCTTTCTCCTCACCTCCTCTGGCGGTAAACTGACGCGTCGCGAAGCCATCCAGCAAGCGAAAGCTGCGTCTCAACGGGAGGCTTCAGCGACAGCAACGGCTACCACACGCTCTGGCTGCTCTTTCCACGATGCCCTGAAGGGCAACGCCACCGCAGCACCGGTAACAGCGGCCACACAGCCTACACGTCCCCCCCCTCCCCCTCCCCAAAAGGACGCAAGGGATACAGTGATGACAGCACTGGCCGCGGCTCTTTCGCGCACTCCTGGAGACGACGGTGTGCAGCACGACGACGCGCGACTATTGCATCGCAGCTTTGCGCGCACATCAAGATCTTACACACCATGGATAGTGCGTCGAAGAAGCCACGGCCGCGGATACTCCAGTGGAACACCCGTTCTCTCCACCGCCGTCACCGTGAGCTTGTGCGCTCGCTTCCCCAGCGCGAACTCGGTGTCCTGGCTCTTCAGAAACGCACGTTCGTGCTGGGGAGTTCAATATCCCCGGCTACGTGGCTTATCACAGCGCAACCGAGTGTCAACGTGCCGACTGTGTCAGCCCCCACTGCACGCAACTGTTGCATTCGCCGGGATCCTCACGCGCGTCTATTTATGTGCGTGGCGCGCGACTGCCCCAGTCATCAGTTGACATCGCCGGTATCCTGTGTCCTGGCGTCGAGTACATTGCTGTGCGAGTGCGCGTTGGTGCGACAGACACGGCGATAGCCAGTGTTTACGTGCGCAACCCTCGACTCTGGGACCCCGAGTTTATCGTGCGACTGGTGGACCACCTTGGTGCCTTGGCAGTTGCGTGCGGTGATTTCAACTGTCACCACACGGCGTGGAGAAGTGCGGGGGTGAACAATCCGGGCTGGAAAGTGTTGGATGCGTCCCGCGCCGCCGGTCTCCATCTCCTGACCGATGGCAGGAACACCTTCCTGAGGCGTGGTTCGGCTGCTAGTGCGATCGACCTCTCCTTCGTGACGGAAGACTGCCGCTACCGGTGGTCCCGAAGCCCCTACACGGAGGGGTCGGATCACTACCCTATCTGCCTCGAGCCCCTCTGCGCCCGGCCTGATCAGACGCGCCTATTCGGTGGTGAACTTCTCTCGGTTTCGCGAACTGTGTGCTTCAGTGCCAGTCGCGGGCGACGTGTTTACACACATTGCCGAGTGCGCGCACGAGGCTACAGTGAAGTGCCGTGTTTCTGCCAACACGCCGGTGCCGAATATCAAACAGCTTAACGTCCGGGCTGCTCGCCGTCAGGCTTAACGCTGGGCTGAGCGCTCCGGGAGGGCGGAGGATTGGATGATCTACAACCGCATCGACGCGGTGTGCAGGCGCCACGCCCACCATTGCTGCGCCTAAAGCTGGTCCAGCCTCTGCCGCTCCTTCGAACAGCAGTGCTACAACCGGCGCGCCTGGCGGGTGTTCGGGGCGATGTTGCGACCGCGGGTCCCGCAACCTCCGGTCCTCTGCATCGCTATCACCCTGCACCTAACCACGACCCAGCTGACGAGAGAAGAGGAGACGTGAGATGACGTCGAAGGCGGCCGACGGGGCCGTGCCGATCTCGCCACTTTATTGCACGCCTGAAGAGGAGCCGCGGTGGCTGTCCACGTCCGACGCGCCAGGCGTGTCAGCTCGTTCTAATCCTCGCGCAGCTCGAGCTAGCGTCAGCTGCGCGAGAGGCGTGGCGCGGTGATGAAGAAATGATGATGATGATCATGCACTACAGAACTACTCGCGGACACCTTCCACGCCCCGGTGCTCATTCCTGACGCCGTGCAGCTCCCCCCTTCTGCCAGCGCATCACTGGCCCGAACTGTTTGCTCCTGAGCGCTTTTTTCCCACGTCGGAGATTGTGCGGCAGATAGAGGCCCTCTGTACGGAGGACTTCACCATCGGCGAGCTGCGTCACGTCCTTGCTACGCGGAGGAACAATTCTGCGCCTGGCAGTGACGGCATCAGGTACCAGATGCTGCAAAACCGCTACGAAAGCCAACTTCCTTGCCTGCTCGAGGGATACAACAGCGTCTGGTGCTCTGGCGCGTTTCCGGCGACGTGGAAGGAGGCGATCGTCGTTCCGGTACGCAAGAAGGGCAAGCCCACGTCGGAACCGACCTCCTACAGGCCGGTTTCGCTTACGTCAGCTGCTGGGAAGGTGATGGAGGCCATGGCTCTCAAGCGCTTCGAATGGATAGCTGCGGCCCTAAACTTCCTGGTGAACGTGCAGAGCGGCTTCCGCTGCCACCGATCAACCGCGGATTGGTTGATGTCAGATTACCACGCTGGAGAATGCAAAGCTCCGCGGTGAAGCCGGATATTTGGTTCTCCTCGACATCAAGAGTGCCTTCGACTGCCTGCCTCATGTGGCTGTTTTGGACGCTCTACGTGCAATGGGTGTGTGTGGCAGGCTTCTCGGGTACGTGAAGAGTTACTCGGTGGCAGAACCTTCCGTGTCCGCATTGCTGGCGACCTCAGCGCGCCTCGCCCGTCCACTGCTAGGGTCCCGCAGGGCAGAATTTTGGGCCCCATGCTGTTCAACCTCGCCTTTGCGCGCATCGTGGTCTACATCCCACGTGACTTGCAGTACGCGGTGCGCATTGCCATCTATGCGGACGACGTCACCCTCTTTGCGAGTGAACCAACTTCGTGCGGGATTCAGGTGCGACAGAGCATAAAGCGCTCTCTCGAGGCCGTGGATGCTTTCATCATGAGCATTGGGCTTCAGCTCTCCACTGCCAAGACCAAAGCGCTTCTCGTCCACCCCAACCTAAGGGGGCGATACGAAGATGGCCACCTCACGTTCCGGGGACGCGTTCTGCCGTGGCGACGATCGGTGCGATACCTCGGCATCACGCTAGATCACCGTCTGAGCTGGAAGCCAGCTGTTGCCAGCCACCGGCTAAGCTGTCGCACAGTCGCAGGAGCGGCATCGTCTCTCCTCGCGCGGGGCAAAGGCTGTTCACCTGACATCGCCCTGAGGATGTACAACGCCGTCGCCGAAGCCAGGGCACTCTACGCGTTCTCCTTAGTCACCCTGCGTGCGACTCAATGGGAGACACTCGAGACGGCACATCGCGGCATCATCCGCCGCCTCTTTGAATTGCCTCGAATGTCACCAGTGGACATAACTTATGCCGAAACGAATCAGTTTCCCCTCTCGCTCAGAGCCAAGGCTTGTGCTCTGCGTCACGTGGAGCGCATGCACATGATGCGAGGAGGCAAGGAGTTGGCCCATCGGCTCCTGTCGCTGCCCGACACTGGTATGGGCCGCAGCGCGCTGGAGTACGCCAGCCTTATCTCCGGAGCCCTTTTCGCAGGACTCCTGCCTATTCCTCCTCACTGGGACTCCCAGCTGCCTATTTCGATCAGGGTTCCAGGTATACGCAGCAAGGGGCACACACCTCGGGCTGCCCTACCACAGGAAACCTGTGCCATGATCGAAGAGCGGTACTCCGGCCACCTCTATCTGTACACGGACGGCTCTGTGAAGGAGACGGCTCGGCTGCTGCTTCAAGTGTCATTCCGGTGCTCCGAGACGAGAAGTGCCGTCTTCCGCTCCCGGCGACATCGACGACCGCGGAGCTCGCGGCATTCAACTTAGCGGCCGATCAGTTGGCCGAGGGGCGGCCGCCATCGGCCGTCGTCTTCTGCGACTCTCGGTCGGCGCTCCTCACCCTCGCGAAGGGTGAAAACGGCCCTTTGATCACGCAGCGTCTCACGCGCAAGTTTACTATGATCGTGCGAAGTGGGTGTGCTGTGTCCTTCCAGTGGGTGCCCTCGCACGTCGGAAAGCGCGGCAACGAGGCAGCCGACGCGCTAGCAAAGGACGCCCACGACCCCTCCACACCCGCAACGAACTTCGTACACAGTTTCGATGTGGCGCGGCAGATCATCGCACGCCACGTCCGCGCTCTTCACCTGGACCCCCGCACAGCAGCAGGCAAACCTGTCGCACGCCTGCCGTCAACGGGAATCGGTCGGCATGCTCGAGCTTTCTTGCTGCGCCTTGGTACGGGATGCAGCCGTTCAGCGCAACTGCTCTTCTTGAGACTGTCGAACATATCCTGTGCCAGTGCCCGGGATACGCGGACATTCGTCGCCGTCTCTGCAGCGCCTACGCGCAACTCGGGCTGCCACACGTGAGTCCAGAACACATGTTGTTCCCCTCGGCGAACGTTGTGACACTCTGCCGGGCGTTTCGTGTGCTGCTGGATTTTTTTGGCGACGCAGACCTTCTTACGCGCCTCTAAAGAGGCCCGTTACACACGCACGTGTCGTTATTTACATCCCGCCTCACGCCACGCCTCCTCGGAGTCCGACGTGACTTTGCTTACGTAGGCTGCTCCGAGCTGCCTGACGGCCTTTTTCTTTTTTTTCTTTACCCTTCCCTACGGAGGCGCTCTCCCATCAGAGCGTACACTCTCTCCCCTTCCCTCGTGGTCTTGGAACGCCCAAACTTCTTGCTGCCTGTCCCGTGGTGTGTGTGCGCGCGTGCGTGTGTGTGTGTGTGTGTGTGTGTGTGTGTGCGTGCGTGCGCGCGCGCGTGCTGTGTGTGTGTGCGCGCGTGCGTGTGTGTGCGTGTGTGCGCGCGTGGTGTGTGCGTGCGTGCGTGCGTGTGTGTGTGTGTGTGTGCGTGCGTGTGTGTGTGTGTGTGTGTGGTGTGTGTGTGTGTGTGTTTTCGCTACTCGGGCGCATTCTTCGCCTCCGGCTTCTCAGCGGTCTTTCGGTCGGTTGCGTGTGCCGCGTTTGTTATCTTTCGCGCGCGTGTGTGATCCGAGTGATCGAATGCATTTCACTACCCTTCTCCTACCTCTTCTCTTCTGTCTCTTTAATACCCATTCTCCATTCCCTGCGCATAACTGTGGCGGTGCCCTCAATTAAGAGAGGCAGTAACGGGACTACGCTTTTTTTCTTCCTTTTTTCTCTTTTCAAAGCCACTTGGTGGTGCCTGGTTTTGAGCGCGGGGCGGACAGTGACCGACTGGATGCAGCTTTTTCTCCTGAGACTCTCATTCTCCCTCGAGGCTTCGTCCTCAAGAAATGTCGTTGAATGACGCCTCTAACAAGAGCATCTGGCAAAGAAAGAACTGCAGCTGTAGCTGAAAAAGAAAAAAAAGCTTTCCGGGAGACTTTGCCTTCACGAGAGTTTTGTTGCCAATAATCCTGCATA
Source organism: Rhipicephalus annulatus (assembly GCA_013436015.1). Taxonomy (NCBI): domain Eukaryota; kingdom Metazoa; phylum Arthropoda; class Arachnida; order Ixodida; family Ixodidae; genus Rhipicephalus; species Rhipicephalus annulatus. Next base: position 202,383 of record WOVY01011175.1, read on the forward strand.
TTGCTAACGATCCACCTGTGCATCAAGGGAGGGGGGGGGGGCACTTCAATAACATACTTCGTGGGCGTGTGGGTTCGTTCTGGAATAGGTTTGTGCGCTAAAGAACTAGACACGAGTTGAGAAAATGACGTCACGAGCGCTCGTGCTCTCGCCTTCTCTTCTTGTGTCTCGTCATCTTGCTCTCAAATCTATTTCAGACGCACTTTAAGCACATTAAGCTGGAGGAGAGGAGTGCTACCATAGTCACGTACTGTATTCGCGTACCGTATTTCCGTAACTTGCTAAAGATAATGTGTTCATCTTCGGTTTCGGTCGCGCTATATTGTAAGCAGAGGCTTCATGTTGGAAGGTGACAGATTCTTGGAGCTATAAGGACCCGGACAACGTGCGCCCAGAGAATATCTATACACGTGCCTTTTTCATAGAGAAGTTCAGTATAGCGCTCGCAACGACCTATAGTCGGGTGTCAACGTAAAAAGGCAGTGGCATTTTCTCCTCAAAGTCGAATGTACACGAACCTCCACTAATAGACGCGCACTTCAGGTGACGCCATGCGCCGGACTACACTCCAGCCGCGGACCCAGCCGACGAAGTACATGCCTAACATGGCCACCCCGCTTCGAACTGGGCCGAGTTCCGTTGGCTGTGAGCGTCTCCCTTTGTCATGGTGAATTTGAATGAGGTGTGGTAATCTGCGTACCAGAAATATTATAGTTAGCTTGCGATACGCAATTAGTGCCACGTGTGATTGTTCTGAGCCGTGAGCCGGCGAAAGGAGATTGCAGCGAATATCAGTGACGCTACGCTGCGCTTCGTCTGGAAACAGAATTCCACGGCGACATACCGATGCAAACAAACAACGTGCGTGTCTGCTTCATGGTGTTTTATTTGCGCCTAAATGAAGTTATGATGAAGAGAGTTTGCCAAAACCTGGTATCTTCATTGAGCGGCGGGTATGTTTGTGTTTGTGCTGCGTTTGTCGTCGACGGTGGCGAAGTGATAGAGGAAAACTTGTAACAAAATAAATGACAAAAGCGAGCGTGGATGAAACCAACCAACGAGTTTACCAACAGAAAAGATTTGCGACAACAAGCGCCAACGCAATGTTTCGTTGCTGCCGGCTGAGGGCAGCAACGGCCGATGGGTGGCGGCAGTGTGATAAGATAGCCGAGCGTCGAGCAGCGTCGTTCGAGTGTTTTGTAGCCCCGTCGGTCAATTGATTTCCATCAATGCTAACAATCAGTGACTTACATGCGCTGCTTATGAGAATGTCGTTGGATTAATAATGGTCAGGCGTTTGCTAGCAATGTTTGTTTGCCTCAGAGTTAAAATAAAATTATGAATGATACACTGATGCCATTACAAGGGAGCTTGCCATGAATTCGGGCTGCTTTGTGGCTTAGAACTCTTCGCTTGCTAGCAATGTTTGTTTGCCTCAGAGTTAAAATAAAATTATGAATGATACACTGATGCCATTACAAGGGAGCTTGCCATGAATTCGGGCTGCTTTGTGGCTTAGAACTCTTCGCTCACTGCACGTGTAAGCTGTAGAATGCCTGCTGTGACACAATCACGCATAAGTTTTGCTGCCAGCGTTCGACTTGCTTTCACACAACACAGCTTAGTGCTGCTTTTCGATTATCGTGATATGTCGCTACTAAAATTTCCTATGAGAGCGAACGGAACAGAGCCATTATGTACATTAAAAAAAACTACGATAAAGTAGGCACAGCTGCTTGTGAAGTGACTCCTTATAGTTTATTCTACTCGCGTCTGTGTTAAATGTGTGTACGTTTTTGCGTAAATTTGTTATTTCACCCTTTTTTGTATTTTGGATCTGTTTTTGCTCTCGCGTTTGTGTGAATGTGTGTGAATATGTGAGCACTTTCATTTCTGTATATGTTTATTACCATTTCTGTTATTCTTGCGCTTGTTTTTGCAAAGCATGCTGCAGCTACATCTTCCTTTCCAATTATATTACCACGTTCAACATTGCTGAGCATTTTCCGGTATGTAAATATGACAACAAAATGCTAGCAAAGTTAATCAGGTTAAAAATTGTGCTTGCATTTGCGTTACTTGCGCAAGTCAGAATAATAAATTCAAAATTGATCATGACAACACTTCGATTCTCCATGCAGCCTGGTAACAGAATGATAAAGGGTGCTCCGACTACTGCTATTTCACAACGGGGCGCGTCACATTGGACAGTGGCTGCCTGAACGAGCAACTTGGGTCTCACTAAGCTAATGATGTTTTACATTTGTCCTGTTATTCGCATTACTTGTGTGAGCCAGATAACCAAATAAACTATCAACTACATGAGTGGGCTTTGGCATGCAAGCTGCTAACAGTGACTTTCAGTTTCATATTGACTGCTGCTATTTCACCAGCACCGAATATGACAAGCAGGGCCCGATTAACAGAGCGGAGGGCCCGGTTAAAAAAAGAGGGGGGGGGGGGCGCTCCTCGCTAGCCCACATCCTTTATCTTCTGCTTTGTCTGCTGGTCATGCTTAAGATTTTGCGCTTTTTAGATGTAGCTGCAAATAACACAAGCCATATTTATTCTAAGCCTCTGTGGAGTGTTTATTATCACCTGGGCGTTCTTTTTCTTGCGGAGCACGTGGAGATATTGTCGTCGTGATAATTAACTATATCAGGAGACCTAGACACATGGACAGCATTAAGATTTGTGTGGAACGTTGGATCATTCTGAAAGAAAACCAAACTGTGCGACTCAGGTGTAGTCAAAGCGCCGTGCACGTTTCTTCCTTTTGTTTTTACCTATGATATCTATGGTATTGCTTACCCTCATTTCAAGAGAGAATATCTTCCCTCAAAAATCAGGGAGCGCCTTTGTGAAAAATGGCTTTCTCTATCTGCTTCACCTTCACTGATTAGGTTGCGCACGCTTTGGTTGTCTGCGTGCGAGCACGGCTGAAGTTGACAGGTGGGCCTCTTTCAGACACTGTTCGCACGTGCTTACAGTAAACACCCTACCAATCGTATAGTTACTTTTAATTTCATAGAACACACATTAAAGCCCTTCTCGTTAGAGTGCTCTTATGCATATTGTATATACGTACTAATCACAACAATACAGGTGGTCCAAAATTAATTTTTTTTAATATGTCAAGGGGTGGGCCAAATCATCCGGAATAGGTGGCGCTTATAAATAATGTGATCCTTGATTAGCTTTCACAGAAACATCTTCGATAACACTAACAAAAGCATACATAGTTTCATTTAAGCACAAATCGCTCGCTTTTGAACATGTAATAGGGTTAAATTTTTGCAGGCAATATTCACTCTCATAGGGCTATAGGAGAAGGAAACAAATTCATTGCAGACATCTTTTCTGCACTCCAGCAGAGAGGTTAAACTTTTTAGAACAAAACAACGAAGTTGGCCATTCTTTCTGGCCCTTGGAGGGCCCCCTAAAACTGGAAGGCTCGGTTCATTTAATTCCTTTGGACTCTTGATAATCCGCCCCTGATGGCAATGCATCTATTCTAAGTGCAGACTGGCAGCAAAATTATAAAGTGTGCTCCGACTACTGCTATTTCAGTATGAGGCGCGTCACTTTCGATGGTGACTGTCTGAACAAGCATTTTGGACCTCACTAAGCAAATAATGTTTTATATTTGTTCTCTTGCATTACTTGTATAAGCCAGATTACTAAAATAAATAAGGCATTCACATGAATGTGCTTTCGCATGCAAGCCGTCAACAGTGCTTTCAGTTTCATGCTGACTGCTGCTATTTCACCAACACCGGCTATGACAACACTTCAATTCTCAGTGCAGACTGGTAACAGAATCAGAAAGTGTGATCCGACTACTGTATTTCACTATGGGGTGTGTCACATTCAACGGTAGCTGCCTGATTGAGCATTTTGGACCTCACTAAGCTAATAGTGTTTTATATTTGTTTTCTTATTGCATTACTTGAGAGAGTCAGATAACCAAAATAAACAATGCAACAACATGAATGTGCGTTGGCATGCAAGCTGCTAACAGTGCTGTCAGTTTCGTGTTGACTGCTGCTATTTCACAAGCGATGGTTATGATAACACTTCAATTTTTGATGCAGACTGCTAACAGAGCAATAAAGCGTTTCAAACTTGACAGTGGCTGCCTGATTGAGCATTTTGAGCTCGCCAAAGATGACCTGCTTATTTGTTTGGGACGTCACGGAATGAATGGTTGGCTCTTGCAAACCCACTGGGCAAAACGTTTTTTTTTTCATTAATAGGAAGCCGCTACGCTTCGCCAAGTGGATCAGTGCCAGAGAGCTTGCGGCCTTGCTCGCTTTCATCAGTGTCATATTCATCCAGCTGGACGATGATCAGGGGTTGAATGTGCTCACTCCCAGCCATGTCAAGTCGGAACTTTGCCTCCACGTTTATCACGAGCTGAATGGTCTGTCTCCAGTCTTGCGCCGTTATCTGCTTGATTTTATCTCTCAAGAAGACTTCTAATGTGGACAGCTTGAAGTCTCCGTTGTCCACAGCGACACCATTCTTGACCTTGGGCCACACAAGCTTAATGGGAATAAATTCTCAGTGGTGTGGCGGGAACAAGGGGACAATGCAACCGGCCCTTATAGCTGTGTTGTCTACGATGTATCTCAGAAAGCATGACTTCACAGATGCCACCCGGTCAAGCAGCTGCTTCTTTATCATCCTTTTACTGTAGGTGGGGCTCTTGCTTGAGAGTCACTCCTGTATCTCTTCCTTATTCCAGGCCGTCATCGGCAATTACTTCTTCTTGCTGGCTATGGTAAGGTGCATTGTTTGAAACAATGATGCTACCACCTGGCAACTTCAGCAGAACGTCATTGCGCCTGCCCACAAAAAGATTGCCGTGCATTTCCTCGTGGTAGTCGCCTGACTTGTGGCCTGGGAATACATCCAAGCAGCCGTCGACGAAACCAACCGCGCTGCCTATGTGTGTCACAGGCGCTGACCTTTGCCAGAAGGTTGTTTTAGACATGCCGTCACACCATTTGCTTGAGGGAATAGGCATCTGCGCTTCTTCGCCACGGTGTCTGTCCACACGATCAACCGAGTGTGTCCCGCCGTGACCCATGTCTCGTCCTAGTAGAAGGTCTTTCGGCCTTCCGGCCCGTAACGCTCCACGTCACAGAGGTAGTGATTCCGCCAATCAGTGATGTCATATCGGTCGATAAGCAACGAGTCGCGGCTTTTCTTTTCATGCTTGAGCCGATATCGGCAAGCAGGCGACGCACAGTACACCGCCTTAGTGATGGGAGTTCTATACGCTCCGAGAACTTGGCAGTCATCTTCTCGACCATCGGTATCTCGTTGCGGCGAAAGAAATCGTACACATAGGACCTCAGCGCGCACAACGTGAAGCTGTCAAACTTCGCGTGCGTCTTCTCTCCCCCGAATGGCGTGGGCGCTTTAGCGAGGGCGTCATCAGTTTGCTACCCGAAAAATGTGAAGCCTTAACTTTTTCCCTTACCCTGAACACACTCGTTTCGCCGACACCGAGCATGTCGGCGACAAACCTGTTCGTGTCTTCCACGCAGCGTTCAGGCTCCCTGTTGCACCAGTACGTGAGGAAGTGGAAGATCATTTTGCGTGAATCGGTATGTGGCCGCTATTGTTCTTGCTGAATCTCCTTCGTGGTGTGGCCATCCAGGGAACACAAGGCTCGTACTGCAACAAATGATTGCATTCCGATGTCACCTCACTGGGCTTCATGGCAGAAAACTTGCACGGAACAGAGTTTCTCATTCATATAGGGTGCGAAACTCCCAATGTATCAAAATCTGAACACGTCATTGGCCCCCTTGTCGGGAGTAAGTAGATTGTCGCGCCAGCTGTTAATCGGCAGGCACACTAATAAATGCATTATTGTGTTTTGTGTTGTTGCTCCCAGACGGCACGCACGTCAGCTAGCTTCCGAAAAATTGTGCCATCTGAGTGTCCAGATTCTGGAACGCATTTTCGCAACTCGTATAATTGAAAAACTGTGGCATGATACACCGTGTACCAACGTGCGCGACCTCACGAGATTCCAGGTTCGCAATCGAAAAAAAAGCATGACACTATGAAAAAGAAGCTTGTGCAAACTCACAAAAAGTACATAACCGTCTTCTGCTATGAAACCAGCGACGGCTTTATACACGCCTGGTGCCATCGTTCTCGCTCTGTAGCAGACAACACACAGCGTTGTAGAAGGCACGGAATTATTATTTTTTTTCGTGATCCGGCATGTGCTGTAGCATTTTTCTTTTTACAGTATTACCAAAGCACTCGCCACGATACATAAATTTTATTTATGCCGACAAACACGCGTTTTAGAAGCGGTAAGTTTTTTGAGCAGGACTATTTTTTTAGTGACGGAGCAAATCGGCTGCTGCGCTTCGATCATCTGGGCGGGGCCTCTTCTGCATTTTTAAGTTGTACCCCTATATAGCGAGCAACGCGCGAGAAGGAGCATGAGTGCGCATGAGCTGAACCTAAGAGGGATGCATGTGTTGGCGCATGCAGGGGTTTTGCACGCTAGATCTTGGTGCTTACGTTGCGCCCGCTAGGGCCTTTGTGCACTTTACCGGTGGCTCTTGCGACATTTCGAACTGCCGAGGCCAAAAAATACAAGTTGGCTATGACCACGAAGACTACGGTGGTCGTGGTAGCAAAGGTATTCCGTGTCAATTTCTCTGGATATGGAGCTTTAAAAAGTAACCTGACACCAACCGGTGTACACGTGCAGTGGATTGTGATCGCTGTTAAGCCGGAGCACAAGGCTGGACGACCAGACAACGCAATTTACGAAGAAGCAGGAAGCCGTTGGTGACGTCAAGCGCCACGACGTAGTTGTGGGCTGTGTACGGGGTGTCGTGTGTGTGATCCCTTTGCACTGTGGTGGTTACTGCGTGTATCTAACCAGTAGATGTCTGAATAATCGGCTGCAAAAGCATTCCAAGCGTTAGAAAGTAAACGTTAGTTCCATTGATGCATTTAGTGTGTCTGTGGATCTACCTCCGTGTTCTACGAGCCTCAGGTGATTTTCTCGCATACGATGTCCTCATCATTGCGAAAGCAGCTTTTGAGGCACGCGAAGAATGACACATGAAGACGCCGCTGCCCACGTGGGCATTTTAAAATACACAGTAAAGATTTTTACACCCAGTAGGGTGTAAATGAGCTTGTTCCGTAGACGACACCCTAAGGGTGTTAATTCAGCACCTTCCAAAAAGGGTGCTTTTTCATGCACCCTTAGAATAGGGTGTACATGTAAAAAAACTGTAGGGTGTTAAAAAACACCCTTAAGGAAGGGTGCCTTCGATGTCCATCACTTTTTTAGCACCCTCTGAGGAGGGTGCGAGAAGGGTGCACAAGGGTGTTGAGTGCCCATGGCAGGGGTGCCAATATTCTTTTAGACTGCACTAATAGATATCAGCATGCACTGATTACACACTACTTGAAGAAAGTGGTCCTCCTTATCAATGGTGCGCCACCTGTCGAGCTCCATTCATTGCGTCTGGGCAAAAATATGAACGCGTGCCATCGTGTATGAACTTGTGCTGGATCTATATATACTTCACAGTATATGCATAATGCGCGTTACAGAAAATGAAGCCTTGCTGCCCTTGCATATTGCGTTTATTTAATAGGCAAATAAAACAAACTTTTCTTCTGCCACACAACTTTTTCACCAGATATGCGTTCACGTATACGTACACTACACATGCAACACCTCAAATGTTTATTATATTTATTCAGTTTCACTTCATTGACAATTCTTTGCAACATACAATTACACTGGTTTCAGTTTAGTATACTGCTTCAAGTACATAGAGACTACAAATGAAACATACGCTAATATATCCCTATAATTCTTTCAAGTATCTACACAATCCCAGTGGTTTCCAGTTTAATACTCCTTCATGTACACAATCGGTTAATAGGAATGAAATACAGGCATATATATACTTATGATTCTTTCAAATATATACAATGACCATGATTTCACTATATACGCCTTCATGTACACAATCGTTCCCAAGAAGTGATGCACACAAAAATATATATGGATAGTGTTTTCAAATGTATATAATCACAGTGGATTAAGCTGTGTATTCCTGGATGTATAACAATTGGTTATGAGAAATGATGTAAATGCAAACATATACGGGTTTTTGCACATATAAATTTAGCGAATACTTAAGAAACCAATACAATGATCAGAAACACAATAAGCTAAAAACGAACACAAAACTGAGTCAAAACACACAAAAAAAGAGGTAATGCATAATTATGGCTAATGACACAGCTGCGTCACTTTATGCCAAATGTCCCAGCCATTTTGGCAACCTTCTCAAATGTATTCGAAAAACTCGTGCTGCATTGAAAATAGTGAACTTCTGGAATATTTAGGAGAGGAAAAATATTTGGTCACGTGGCTGCCTTCTGAACTTCCTGGAATGCCGTCTAGGTGTTGTATGTGAAATATTTTATTTTAAAAGCACCGCTCCTTCTTTTCATACGAAACTCGGTCTACGTGTTACGTAACAAGAGCTTAATTTGGGAGAGTTGGTTCATCGCGGTTGTGTGCTAGTCACAGCGCGACAACTTTCGGAAGAGACAGAAAGGACAGGAAAGAGCACCGACTGTCAACTGAATTTAATGAATGTGCTACGAGCGCTTTTATACGGAGTACAAGAACCGTGTTCATGCGCGACGACACGTGTGAGCACTACAAAATAATCTTTAACTGTGAAAAGAATACTCCCTCTCGGAAAGGATAAGTGAACGTGTAGTGATGCACTAATCATTGGTTTACCTGATAAAAAATACTTCTACAAACATTAAATTGGCATTAAGTAAACCTATTCTCGTGACGAATGGGGCAAGATTGACTATTCCTGTTGCTGTTTAGTACACACACTTTTGAAAGCTTGCAAGGGGTGGAAAACAACACGCTAATATCATATCTGCTGGCTATTTTTTTAATTGTGAGACACATGATGTGGTATAACATGCAATGGTTTTGGTCATTATTTTTTGTTGGTCCTGTCTAACTTTACTTTCTGCAGGAGGGTTTTGCAAACGGGTGTGATGATTCTGTTGGGATACCCAGCATCTTTTAGTCTTTTAATCTGGTTTTTAAACCTGACCTCACCCTTGTGCTAACATGACTTCTGAAGGGTGGCCTGAGTACATGTGGTATCAATTCCTCTTTCTACTAATTTTGAATGCCCACTATCAAAAGGCAGAACATTCTTAGCACTCCTGGGCTGATAGCACCAGCCAATACCCCAACAGCATCATCACACTTGTTTGTGAAACCCTCCTGTAGAAAGTAGAGTTAAAGGAAGCAGGACCAAAAGAAAAAGAGAATGACCAATCACGTTTGCATGTCACACGGTACTACGTACATAAGGTGTCTCACAATTTTAGGAAAAGAGCCAGCAGATATGACATTGTTGTTTTCCACCCCTTGCAAGCTTTCAAAAGTGCATGTACTTACAGCAACAGGAATAGTCAATCTTGCACCATTCGTCACTAGAATAGGTTTACTGAATGCCAATCTAATGTGTATAAGATACCGCTAACATGTGGAAAAGTGAACAGGACAAACTGGGCAATGCTTTAATGATCAAGCAAGACAGCATGCTTTAAATGTTAAGAAGAGCTATAGTAGTCTCATGGCCGGACACCGTAAAGAATGTAAGTGTAGTCCTAGGTTTCATAAAACACGGTTTTTGAAAAAAAAGCAAGCAGAAAAATGTGAGATTTTAGAACTCTTTATCAGGAAGGCCAAGGATCAATGCATCAGTACACCTTCACTTATCTTTTCCGAAAAAGAGTATTCTTTTCTCGGTTAAATTTATTTTGTCATGGTCACACATGTGTTGTTGCAGATGAGCCCTGGTCTTGTGCTCAGTATAAAAACGCTCGTAGCACCTTCAATAAAATTAAGTTGACAGCACTCTTTCCTGTCCTTTTTGCGATAAGATTTTTATTACAGAAAGAATTTCATTTTCTTACAATTTAGGTATAATGATGAGTTTTCATTGTATCACAACATGGAGCAAATTGCATCTCAATACGGACAAAAATCACAATTTTGTGAAATTCGTGATATTTTCTCGTATATTTCAGCAGCTTGAGAGGTCTAAAGATATTTTTTCCTCAAAACATACCTTCTGTGGAGTAAATATTCACTGCTCAGATATTCATACAAAGTGCAATATTGCAATAAAAAATGCAAATATAACACATTTTGGCTTTATTCTTGGAAGCGAATGTGGCTAAAAAAATGCACTATTACTATTGAGCTTCAAATACCTTACAGAAGCACATTTACTTAACAGGTAGACCGAATTTGCTTTAGAAAAAATAAGCGGTAGTTTTAAAACGAAATTTTCCACAAACAGCACACAGATGGCATTATGCCAGGAAGTTATAAGCCAGCCACATGAACAAAACTTTTTTTCTCGCTGAAATATTCTAGCAGTTCACTGTTTTCAATGCAGTAAGTCAGCACTTTTTTTTCAAATACAATTCAGATGGTCGCCAAAGTGGCTGGGACGTTTGGCATGGAATGGTCTAGCTATATTTAAGCAAAATAACTTACACAAATAACAATGTTTGTTTATCTACCATGACCACACTAGAAAAAGTTGTTCAGGCATTGTGACACTAAAATTTTCAGCGTCGTACTGCCTGAACAACTTCTTTGATAAACACCAAACTCACGCGGAGAAAAATCCGCTCAATCACGGTGGTTGTTAAAGGCCTTGCGGCCGTAGACAATGTTGAAAATAAAAAAAAATCAACTCATCAGTGTTGTCACTCCTTCTTCGTCATTACTGACACGGAAGATTTTTCGGTTATCCATGTGGAGGTTCAGGAAGTAGGCTTGCTCTAGACTGGGGCCGGGGGGTAGACTACGCAGGACGTCAGCGGCACCCTCTCATCCTGTAATAAGAGCAAATATGACTTCTCTTAAAAGGATGTTCGTGCTGTTCTGGCAGCACCATATATAAAGAATGTGTAGTGTGTATCCTTCGAAATGGCGTGTAATTGACATTACACTGAACTCGAAGCATACAACCCATACATTCTAATAATTTCGTATGATAAAGATAAGAGTTTTCCAGCATACAGCAAATTCCCGAAATGAGGTGAAGTGTAAGACTACAGCTCGAAAATGGCACTTACGAAAGCCTGAACTCACCTAAGAATCAAATTCCTTATAGGGTAGTGAGCCAGTGTGAAAAACAATTCCTAAAGTACAACGCTCAGAACATGTAACATTAATCAAAATGCACAAGAAACTCACCTCTTCATGTACAAACAGTGAAGACATCTCTGCTTTCTCTTTTACATGAGAACAAATGATCTTGGGCGTGGCACTAGCGAAGAGGTCTGCAAAAAAAAGTAAAAGATTTACTGACTTTAATCACGCCTCTAACAATCTGAGGAATTATTACAAGTCACCAATCAGTGCAATTCTGACTGCCTCTATAAGGGCATCAAAAATGAACAATTTTCTCGTTCTTTCTACCCTCACAAGACGCTCCGTCAATGGAATCTAATCCAAATTTGACGCTGTGCTTCCTATTTGCCTGCTTTCTAGACGTAGGGCTGCGAACATGTGTTTTGTGCACCTAATCTAGCACAGAAATTTGTCATCTATAATTCAATCATCTTAATTCATTGTAATTTGATAAAAGATGTGATAGCTCGTCCAGTTTTTAAAGAGTTGCGGGCCTGCAATAGGCACTGCCTTGCACGTATGAAAGTACTTCTTTAAAAAAAAATTTCAAAGCTTGCTTTCAGAAAAAGCGTCTGGCATATTTCGACAACCAAGCCCATCCTCTGATGGCAATCAGGGGCACGCTATTAGCGATTATTGACTACGGGATTTACAAACGTAACCCGTGCCTAAATACTCAGTTAAACACAATCACGCAAGTGAGAGCGCTCGAACGCGGCAACGCGCGTGGACGCCGACTACGTTGCAGCAGCCATGGCTTATGCTAGAGCAACCGCAAATAGCTCCAACAGTCACGTATACTCTCTCAATTCTGTTATAACGTCGAACGTTATCGCAGATGAAGGCAAAACACGAAAACAGCAAACAGAAACGAGGGAAAACAACGCACGGCGATGGCCACAACAACGCGCCTTTGGAAGTCTGCTAGATCTTTCCCTGTTTCTGGCGGCACTTGTCCTAAATAGCTTAAAAGACCGAGGCGCACGTGCTGGGAGCATCGCGGCATATCAGCACCTCCAACTATACCGTCTTTAAGCAAAAAAAAAGCCATTTCGTACAGTGCGCCTCTGTACATAATTTTTGCTTTTTCTTTCTTTTTTTACGCTTACACCTACAGAAGCACGTTGCACATTTGAGTATTAATAGAAATGTTATTACGATGTAGCCCAAAGCACATCTTAAAACAATATCAATCACTTTGTGCAGTGTAGAGACAATGTGCGATCAGCAACTAATTCCGCCCTTGTTAAGTGATCACATCACTCACTGTATGAGTGATGCAGGCACTTACACAACATCGCGCATAGCAGTGTGAACTCGTTAAGTCACACGTTTAATCGGGCATCTGCAACAGGCCCGCGAACGCATGCTTTTGTAAATGGCTGGCAGCCTACTTCGGCAGAGCTGCTGCAGGCGCCCAGCTAGCGCTGTATGATTACTACCTACGAAAACAGTACACTCACCGTTAACAGGCCCACGTTGTCCGTGTCCGCCACTCCATGAATATTCCTTAATCCGAGCGTCACTTCGAACACGCTGTCATGCGTGACCACCATTGAATATGCGCCTGTTCGCTAGAACACACACAGCGACCAAGACCCCAGACTAACGCAACGCATTTGAAAGACGATGAGACAGAGGGAGCAACGTTAGGAGAGAGAAGGAGGAGGCACTGGCGGCGGCGTGGCGGCGCCGCAGCTGTCCACGCAGGTGTTCGGTGACGCAACTCTTCGCTTATCTACGCCGCCGTTGTGGGAGCAACGCTGGCCGGGGGGGGGGGGTGAGCGGGGAGGAGGGGGAGGAGCGGGAAACCCGCCAAGGCGGCGCCGAAAGGCAAACGCTATGGCGCATACGGCGGACGGCCGTTCGGCGCGGAATGACTCCTTGTAAACGGCAACTCTCCTCCCAGCCAGTCGCACAGCGACGCAGATTATTTACCAACCTCGGGTTCTTTGAGTATTTTGACGGAATGCGATTGCAGTGGGCGAAAAATAGTGAAGCAAAACTTGCGGAAAACAAAGTGCACCATGGAATGGCCAGAATCAATAATTATTTCGTCCTCGGTGGCATTAGCGGGAGAGCATCGCCACACCTTTTTCCAGAGGAATTTCTTTTCGCATTGTCTGTGTCTGGCTATTCCGCGTATGGTGCCGCAAACACTGAACGCGTAGTCGAAGCTGGAACAAATTAATCTACAGTCGCGGATGTTTATTACAAGGCTTGTCACGCACCACGAAACGTGCCGAGGTTGTTATAACAAACTTTTTGCTGACCACATGATCAGCACATAATTCCATATGGTTGCCCAATGAGCTAGCTAAGCACCTGTAGCAAAGGCAGGGCACGTTCTTGTTAAACGTTGTTAATATAAACGATGGTTGTGCATAAGTGCAGTGACAGCTTTCCGTGTGAATTGGTCATAACCCACGTTTTCGAGCGTAGAAGCGCCTCAGCGGACTTAATCAGCTGCCACAGCAAGTTCGTAAGCAATGATTTGGTATGAAAGTGTGCAGCTGTTTTCCATGTACTGAATAGTCCGTGTACAGTGCGTTGACCACCGCCATTTCTGAAGCCACCTCCCATATAGACTCCCAGTCTGAACAGGTGTGGGACCTTAAACACTAAGAAGCAGTGCCCCTCCCCCCCGCACACACACACGAAATTTGAGGGCGCACGGGCTGATACACACGCATACTTATTCACAGGCGCACACACATACACGTATACACACATACGGCAACACACACGCGCGACCGTAAACGCACGCATGCATGGGCGTACACATGTGCACAGGCACGCTAACACAAGCACGGACTCGCACATACACGCGCACGCACACATGCACGGGTGTACACACAATCGCGCTTACACGAGAACACATGCGCAGGCTCACGCACACACACCCATACTCGGGCGAACATTATGTTCCTGTATATAATCCACAGCAAACATGTAGCTTATAACCAACGCTAAGGAAAGCTTTCGTAACATGGATTGCAGTTAATTGCCATTATAGATGAAACGCGATTTGCTTCTGCTGACATTCTGCTGTATTCGGAGAGCACCTTCACACATTCTAAGTCAATTATGCCGTCATTTAACGCAAGGTCCACATATTCGTGCAGTAGCTGCGCTGCTCAGCCGCCAATCCGAAGGTCGCGGGTTTGATGCGGGCCGTGGCAGTCGAATTAAGGCGGAGGCGAAAATGTGGAAGCCTTTGCACTGTGCGATATGAGCGCTCATTAAAGAACACCAAATGGTGAAAATCTGCAGCTTTCCACAACGACGACCCTCATAATCATATCGAGGTTTTTGAGACGTAAAATCCCAAATATTATAATTATGTGTTCTTCTTATGCTGCATATTCCATCCGATGAATCGGCACCTACACCCTTCTCAGGCACAAAAGCACCCTTAGAGCCTATTTTAGGGTGCTATCGAGGCAAGCACCCAAACAAAAGGGTGCTTTTTTTCAATCGACCATTTATGGGTGTTAAAGGGTGTTGCAAAGGGTGCTTTCTCATAAAAGCACCCTTTTTACACCCTTTTGGGTGCAAAAATTTTTACTGTGTATGGCGTTTAGTAATCCCAGTTTGGTTCTCTTTTTTTTCATGATCTCAAAAGATGAGTGTAGCGAACAATAAATGTTGGCAGTAAGCAATCGTCATCGCCTTCTCTGTGCCTTGTGCTGCTAGTTCACCTAGCTTCAATACCCAAACCACTACTCGTCCTCGGCTAAAACCGGCTTGTCTCATGCCTTACCTCCTGTGTTGCCTCGACGAATATCAGCTATCACGTCTTGCTTATGCACAAGATGACGTGAAGAAACACACGAAGGCAATCGAGGCTGTTGACGCTCCGGTTCATAATACGTTTCGGATGTTGCGCACAGTAATCTAACGATGTAGTGGGCAGCCTTAGACGTAGCATACGCAGCGCACAACACATTGCGGACGTACAGCCTTTCGTACATTATCTTAATCTAGACAGATATAGCTTGGTTTGCACAGTAGCTAGCTCTGCAGACGCCAGCCATAATATATTGTCACAAGGACAAAAAGACGTGGGCACAAAACAGGGCGTTTGCTTTCGGTACAAAAGGCCAAAAGCGAACACCAGAACACGCGCCCACAGAACTACTTCGTTATCCTCCTCAGAGGCTGGCCACTATAGTTACCAGCTGTGTTGGGTGTAGTGCAACAGTCCGATGTTGCTGGTATGGTGTTCTCAGTGCGGTGGTGTTGTGTTGTCGCGAGTGATGCAGAAGCAGTTGTGTAACGCAATGGTGGCACCACGCAACGGGCACGTGCACAACAAAAAGAAGGACGCCGCTGGCGGGGAATGGCACGTGGGGAACGGACGACAGAAATCGCACAAAAAAAGAGCAATGTAAGTGGGTACGAGGACGGAGAAGAAGAAGACGACGATGGGCAGGAACGCGGAGAGGGAGATCCGAGGAAGTGAGCGAACAAAACGGCACTGGTGCCAGGGTCCGTACTGTCAACCTTCGGGTACGAGAACGAAGGACTCGACAGCATCGAAGGGTCGTCGCGACCAGTCGCTTACGGTTCCTGCTGCCGCCTGCTTCGCCCGTCCCGACCAAGGGCATGCAACCTTCCTGCGTGGACGTACGTCGACGAGGGGATCGCCGGCCTGCCGTACCAAGACCCTCACTCGGCAACGTCCCAGCGTACCTGCCTCTTTGTCCACCCCACGAGTGCCCTTGCCACCGTTTCACCATGCGCGCAACGACTAAGCCACCACAGTTACTGCAAGCATCGCAACAACCGGTTACTGTTTTTTTCCTTTGGAACGTTCGGTGGAATTCTCTTTAGTCTAGTTGGGCTGGTCAGAGTAGCATTGTCGTGAACTTCGCCAAATCATGTCTCACAGTTGCTAGTATATTTTTCCATCTTTTTTCCCCCGTAAATTATAAGCTAAAAAGTTCAACTTATTTGTAGTGTTTGAAAATGGCTCCTTCCTTTCCCGGTCCGAGGCCTTGCCTTAAATGAAAACATTGAGAACGCTAAACCCGCGAAACAAATTTGCGCCCGCTATGACAGGACGGGTCAGGACGAAGCCATTTTATCTATTTACATTACTTACGAGGGATCGCTATGAGTATGGCAGAATTTATAGCGTTGGGCGAGCGTTTGGGGTTGCAGGGCGCGGATCTGAAGAAATGTGTAGATGAGCGATCCGAAAAGACTCAGGAGGAGGCCAACAGAGCTCTTGAGATACGCGTCGTAGAGCGCCAAGCAACAAAGCAGAGATTGGAGCTCGAACAGAGAGCACTGGAGCTACGCCCTAAAATAATTGAAGATAGAAGTTCCACCGAGTCGACCACTCGAGTCCGTGAACCAGAGGCAACACGTCCATCAATCGTCAACCCTCACCGTTTGATTCCCGTGTTCAGTGAGAACCGGGATGATTTGGACGCTTATTTATTGTGATTTGAGCTTGTTGCTAATGGTCAGGAATGGCCAAAAGAGAAAGGGGCCACTGCCCTGAGTCTATGCCTGGATGGTGAGGCGTTAAAAGTGTTTGGTTGTTTGTAGTCTTAGGACTCACTAAACTCTGAGTGGGAGAAAAAAGGCTTTGCTCCAGCGTTGTCGTTGTACGGCCGAGAGATATCAAAAGAAATTCCGTCGCAGTAAGGCCCTCGACAATGAGACAGCTAAGCAGTACGCTACTAGGCTGTTCAACTTTTTTGATCGATGGGTAGACATGGCCAAGCAGGGCAAATCTTTTGATGTAGTGCGAGATTTGGGTGTCGCAGAGCAGCTTCTGAATAATCGCCACAGTGGTCTTTCACTGTTCCTTCGTGAAAGGAACTGTAAAAGGGTCGATCAGATAGCAGAGGCCGCGGATCACTTCATGGAAGTCCAACGACAAAATAACCTACTTGTTTTTCGTGACAAAGATGAGAGCTGACAGGAGAACCTTGGTGAACTTGGCAAGTCCTCAGCTAAATGTTTCTTGTGTGGCAAAGCAGGATATCAAGCGTCCCACTGTCACATGAAAAACAGCCAGCCCTCTGGTGGCTTCTGCCGCAAAGGGGGTCACGACACTCAGTCCTGCTGACGGAAAGGTGGTGGAGGAAAGGAAGTTATAGCTTCTCTCTCGTCACCAATCGAGGTTCCAGGACAAGAGAGATGGAGGTTGTCCAATCAACGTGCCGGACAAGCGTACAGGCATGAAACCATTGGAGTCTACAGCATGCCGGTCTTGCCAGGGGAAGCGTTTGAACAGAAAGTTTCAGGGCTGCGGGATACGGGCAGCAACAGTCTGGTCATACGCAAGTGTTCGATCTCCGATAGAACTCTGATCGACAACAAGGAGAAGCTTCTGCTCGCGGATTGAAGTACAATTGAAGCTCCAGAATCGGAAGTCACCATCTCTTCTCCCTATTTCACTTGTCATGCCATTGTGAAATGTTTAAAAAACCTTTTGTACGACATTATAGTCGACAATGTACCTGGGGATGTGACCACACAGACCCCGATTGTACGTGGAAAAATTTCACGAAAGTCATAGAAAGCGACTACGGATTCCATAGTCAGGACCGCAACCACGCGTCGATAAGTGCAAACGATCTTGCGGTCGTAGGGGCAAAGTCGTGAAAAAGTGCCACAAGAGTGAACACACACTACTGAATTCGTCAAGACATGTAGGTAGTTCACAAGGAGTATGAACAAGTTTCAAGTTTGGAAGCTTGTAGGAAGACGATTGGCCGGACCATTGTTGGCGTGGGGTTTACAGCGCAGTCATTTTACACCGACAAGGGAATCTTGTACCTTTCTTACCAGTTCATTCAAGGGAAGACGGTGGTGCAAGCGGTGGTCTCCAGACGTCTTCAAGACACAGTGTTGATACAAGCTAACGAAAATCTATTGTCTGTTCATCAGAAAATAAATAGGACCACCGATAAAATACTTAGCACATTTCACTGTCCCGGTATTCAAACGGATACCGGATACTCAAAGATTCGTCCAGTCATCTGACTCTTGCCAGCGAACCTTTCCGAAGGCAAAACTCGACAAAACTCCACTCGCCCGCTTGCCACTAATCGATATTCTGTTTGAGCGAGTCGCCGTGGATATAATCAGGCCTTTGACGCCGATTTCTAGCAAGGAGAACCGCTATATGCTGATGCTGGTCGATTTTGCAACAAAGTATCCTGATGCTCTACTTCTACCAGCGATCAATTCAGATGCGGTGGCCGAAGGGCTGCTGCAAATGTTTTCCAGAATTGGTTTTCTTCGAGAGGTCCTGCGTGACAACGCATCCTGTTTCACATCCAAGTTGATAAAGGTTGAGCATGAATTGCTGGTCATGAAACACCCCAGCGGCACTCCATATTATCCAATGTACAATGGGATGATCGAACGTTTTATTGGCACGTTGAAGGGAATGCTACGCAAGTAGTGCCAAAAACAACCAAAGATGTGGGATCGATATGTCGCTCCGTTTTTGTTTGCTTATCGTGAGGTGCCGCCGGCAAGTCTCGGGTTTTCACCATTCGAGCTGATATATGGACGACAAGCAAGAGGTCCATTAAGTGTATTGAAGGAGCTATTGACAAAGGATGAAATAAGCGAGGAAATTATAACCACGTACCGGTATGCACTGGATCTGCCAGAGTGGCTAGAAGAAATGCCACGCCTCGCGCATCAATACTTGAGCAAGGTTCGAGACTCACAAAAAGAGGAGTTATCGTCGACAACTGAAGGTGGGAGATCGAGCGTTGATATTGCTGCCAATCAAACAAAACAAGCTCTTGATGCACTGGAAAAAACCTTTCCTTGTGTCAAGAAAGAAGAGCAACTTTGACTGTTGGTTGGATATAGGCAACGCCACAAAACTATTCCACATCAATATGCTAAAGCGGTGCGAAGAGAGAGAAAGAATAGTCCAAGCTCAGGAGTCGACATTCGTTGTGTCTGAGGAAGAAGAGACGGACGACCCGATTGGATGTTTGCAATCTGAGAAGGTACTCGGAATAGAAGCGGTTCTAAAGTTGGAAGATCTGGACGAGGTACAAAAGGTACAAGTTGAGATCGTGTTGAACAAGCACAGGGACATCTCTGCGTCTTTGGGAAGAACAAACTTGGTGGAATGTTGACTTGAATTGACAACTTCAGACCCCATACACACGCCACAATATCCCTTGCCTTTTCCAAGCAGGATATCGTTCAAACAGTGGTGAAATATATGCTAGAACTTAGAGCAATCGAGCGACCACAGCCTTCTTATAAGTCACCTCTGATTCTGGTTTAAAAACGCGATAAGACCTATCGCGCTTGCATCGATTTCTGACGCATTAATAGCGTGCTGATATCCGATGCCAAGCCGATTCCGAGAAAGAATGCGATATTTTCAGACTAAGAGGTACTTCTCAAAGTTGCATTTGACAAATGGATATTGGCAGGTGGCACTGGAAAAACAATCCCAAGAAAAGACCGCTTTTTCGACCAAGTCCGGCCACTACAACTTTGTGAATATGCCGTTTGGGATAAAGATGGCTTCGGCTATTTTTACGCGGTTGGTGAGTGCCGTCTTGGTTGGAATCCCAAATATAGTGCATTATATAGATGATATCTTCATTGCCACCCATACGTGGGAGGAACACTTACAGATGCTCGAACACCCGTCCAGCAGAATGCGGGACGCTGGCCTCACAGTGAAATCCCAAAATTGTGAAATTAGAACCCACTCAGTCACTTCTTGGAACATGTCTAGGGAGGAGAGAGGTGCGTCCGATGGAAAGCATTGTCATGAAGATCTTGGAAGCGAAAAATCTGAAACCAAGAAACAAGTGCGTTCCTTTTTAGGAGTGGCTGAATATTACTGAGAGATGATTCTTCAGTAAGCTGAGAAGGCTCTACCTTTGGTGGAAATGACACGAAAGCGGGAACGCAGCCTTGTGACGTGGACACCTGAGAGAGAGGTGTCGTTTGAAGCTACCAAAGCTGCACCAACATCTCGACCTATTGTTAAGGCGCCACACCTCAGAAAAGAGTTTGTTATCCGGTCTGATGCGTCAGACAGGAATAAGAGCCATACTCATGCAAGAGTACGACGGCATCTTACATCCGGTCTCCTACGTCAGTCAACAGTTCTTTTCGCGCGGAACTCGATAATCCACCATTAAACGAGAATGCTTAGCACTAGTCTGGGCCATTCAGAAATTTAACATTTACGTTTATGGGACCACTTTTTTAAATCAAAGAGACCACCAACCTGTCTCATACCTCTATCAGGCTAAGCACATTAAAAGTACGATCCTTCGCTGGAGTCTTGTTCTACAAGAGTACTCATTTTGGGTACAATATATTGCTACATGCATGCATATTGATATTCTAGGGAGCGATGCGCGTGTGTGCCTGATGATAAAGACGAAAGGTTGTCTCCACTAGATTGCTGGTCAACTGGTCACGCCTTTATCGCTGGTTTTAAGTACATCTAATCTCCAACCTTGTCGATAAGCGTCTCTTCTTTTCCGTAACATATTTGGTGGAGGCGGAACGTTCCCCGTCTTCACCACGAAGCTTCGCAGTGGCCGCACCGTTCAGTCTCCGGCCATGGCTACCAATGAGAACGACCCGTCAGCGTCTCCATCTGTAGCTCCAGCCACTACATACGTGAAAATGCGCTACCCCCATGATCCCGGTACATTCTCCGCACAACCTGGACTTGACGTTGACTACTGGCTCTGTATATACGAGCGTGTTAGTCAGACACACTGATGGAATCCTACCATGATGCTCGCCAACGTAATATTTTATTTGGATGGCACCACACGTGTAAATTACGACGCCCATGAGACCGAGCTCACGAGCTGGGATACCTTCAAGGAGAGACTACGCGACATCTCTGGGGAGCCGTCAAGTCGCCAAATGGAAGCGCGAAAAGAACTCGCCACTCGTGTGCAGTCCTCAACTGAGTCGTATGTCTCATACATACAAGACGTGCTCGCGTTGTGCCGAAAAGTGGACGAGCAGGGCATCGCACTGCTTGGAGAGCGTCGCACTGCTTCCGCGTAGCTCATTTCGAGGCAAGACCGCTGTTGTGGCGCCTGGGACTGTTGCGGAGCGTAATTGGCTTGTCGTAACTCAGCACGCACCATCTCCGCAACGAAGAGCTAACCTACAGGTGAAGCAGTGACCTGCATCTTCTGTAGCTCCTTCTTCATGAGAGCTATGATGAGCTCTCGCGATGCGCTGTCGTCATTGCCGGGAGCGACAGAAGTGACCTCACTTAGATGTACCTCACAAGTACATATACTACCTTGCACGCTGTTGAAGGGCCCTCTTCATGGCAGTGGCTTCCTCATGGAACTCCGCATGTGCAGCAGGCGTGTTTCGAATCAGGCCAGCAGAACTCTCTTCTATTACAACACCCATTATGTGGCGAACTTTCTTGGATTCGGACATAGAGGGCTGCGCACGCCTGGAAAGCCGATCAATGTCCTCCATGTAAGTCGTCACTCTTTCCTCAGCGCCTTAAACCCTTGCCTCTATAGCAAGCTCCGTGTCTCTTTTGTGTCCTCTCGAGTAAAGGCCTTGAGGAACTGCCGGTGAAACTCATCCCATGACATAAGCGCTGCTTCATAGTTCTCAAACCACGTATTCGCGGCATCCTCGAGAAAGCAATACACATAGCGTAGCTTACACTCTTGGGTGCGATTGTCGATAATGGCGACCCGGTTGAAATGCTCAAGCCAGAGATCGGCATCTTCAAAACCAGTTCCGTAAAATGTTGTCAGCGTCTTGGGTTGGTTGACAACCAGGTATGTTGATGCAGGCGCGGTGACATTAGGGGGTGTTCGGGTCATTGTGCTCTGTCGTTCAGCAGCAAACTGTGCTCTGGCTCGAGTCCCTGGAGACGATGACTGGAAAGTACGTGCACAGGGCTAAGCTCTGCTGAGCTACTCGATGGGCTTGCGTCTGGGGTGCTCTTTGGGGAAAGTATAATCTACCACACCCAGAACTTCCACTATAAAATGTCACAAGAACACAGGGACGTGGACACAAAACAGGGCGTTTACTTTCGGTATAAAGGGCCAAAAGCAAGCACCAGAGTCGTGCCCACAGAACTACTTCGTTATCCTCCTCAGAGGCCGGCCGCTGTAATTGCACGCGTACCTGCGCTAATATGGCATCGCTACGTCCGCAAAGCTGTTTCCAGATTCAACTAAGTCTGTTCAATGGACTCTTTTAGTTGGGTGTGTGGAGAAGTTGCGTATGCTGTCAAAGATACGTTGCGTACACTGAAATTGAAGCGTGCGACAAAACTTTTAGTTTAACGTACCTTGAATGCGTTTCAGTCAACAACACTCTGAAGCAAATGGTGTTATAGAGTGCCCAGTTCGTCCCTTTGGATACTAATGGGCCTGTCACAATCATTATTATCTCTAAGGACTAGTGGCACTGGGTTAAACAGTTAGTCCCCACAGACCAGGCCAAGGGACTAACACTTAGTCCTCATATTTGGTCCTTAGCGGGTAACCGTTAGTCCAAAAATTCACCTCAAAGGACTTACATTTAGTCCTCACATTTACACCTGAAAGGGCGACAGTTAGTCTCCAAATATACACCTTATCTGGCAACCGTTAGTTCTCATAGTTGCACCTTGCTGAACGAACGTGTGGTTCAATGAAATACTCAAACCAGATGAACTTGTTATCCCCAGTTGAAATATAGTTTTTCCATTTACTCTCCGCCAGGCCTATTACTTTTTCCGCCTGTTTTTCTGCGCATTGAGAAACAAATGGTGCTCAAAAAAACACGCGAAAACATATTTAGCTGTCTGTGAGTCACTGCTTTCACAGTCACTGCAACAACGAAAGGCAAAAGTGAGACACTAAAATCTTTATTTTTCTATGTCCACATGAAGTTTATCCAATCTTTAAGCAAATTAATGGTGAAAGTACAAGTCGACCCTCGTTGTCGAATTTTGTAAAGACCTTGTGAAGCATTTATCGCTTCAGACGGAAGCGATAGATGACAGACATTGCACACGCCAGCGCACACAGCCTTCCGCATGTTGTGTGCCCAAGGTTGTACAATAGGATGGTAAAAATAGTCACAAGCGACAGAGGATGAAGATGCACGTATATCACAAGTACGTGCAAGTTTACATAAACACACAGGTGCAAAATATGACACGCAAATATCTTCATCTTAACATCTCGTAAAGTCCTTCTCAAGATCTTCTGACGAAAAGGATAGATGACAGGCATTGCGGTTGTCCGCGCACACAGACAGAGCCTTAGAGACAGTGAGTGCGCATGACTGCACATTATGATTTTAAATATTGTTAGTCGCACGTGACAGAGAAGGAATATGACCAGTGCGTGCAAGGTGAAATAAAAACATACGTGTAAAGTATGACATGCAAATGTTTTCACCGTAATGTAACTTATCGTGAAAGACGCATTTTGACCCTCTCAGGCCCCGCCGCGGTGGTTTAGTGGCTAAGGTACTCGGCTGCTGACCCGCAGGGCGCGGTTTCGAATCCCGGCTGCGGCGGCTGCATTTCCGATGGAGGCGGAAATGTTGTAGGCCCGTGTGCTCAGATTTGGGTGCACGTTAAAGAACCCCAGGTGGTCTAAATTTCCGGAGCCCTCCACTACGGCGTCTCTCATAATCATAGAGTGGTTTTGGGACGTTAAACCCCACATATCAATCAATCAATTGACCATCGCAGCGCAACAGCTTAATTGCGGCGGCCACAGACACATACCTCCAAGGCGCCGCGATCCACCGTTCCCCCGATAAGTCAGTGAGGTTTAAGCGAGCGACGTCGTTCAGCTCAAGCAAGCATAAGAGAGACCAAACACCCCATTCCACGCGGAGAGTCTGCCACCAGTGAAACACGAAGAGAGCAGCGAGCGTACGCTGGGCCACCGTCCCGAACAGCGCCCAGCTGGTTTGGAGCGAGCGCCGAAGAAACCGACGGTAATGCTGCAGAGTGACTTGTTGGGTGGATTGGGTTATTCCTACTGTGGCTTATGCCACAAAAAAGGCACGAGAGATGGACAAGCGCTTGTCCTTCTCTCGTGGCTTTTTCGCGTAATAAGCTACATTTGGTAATGCTGCTCTTTCCAACAACTGAAAGCAATTTGTGTAGCGCGAGGCGAAAAACGAACACAGGAAGAATAGACTGAGAAGACAGAGCGCTCTGTCTTCTAGGTCTATTCTTCCTGTGTTCGTTTTTTCGCCTCGCGCTACACAAATTGCTTCCAAATGTTTCACCAACAAGCCCACATCGCCACTCTTGTCTTTCCAACAAACTCGAGCAAGTGCGAGTTCAGCGAGCAAACGCGAGTCCGCCGCCAACGGCCGGCGCACAGCGGCTCTCAATCGATTGGCGTGGAAGCCAGTTAAACTGGCGATCAATTTTCACGCGATTTCCGGCGCTTGCAAAAACCCTACCAGCCAGAGCTGGTGTACTCACTGCGCGCGACGTAGTGCAACCGAGCTCGATACGAGGAACTGCACAGTGGTTTGGACGACTTGAAACACAGCAGTGATGAGGTCTACGCCCAATATCGTGAGCCCGGAGCTCATCGCGACGGTGAACACAGGCGAACACTCGATGACGGCAATGGCGGCCAATATCTAGGTGGTCCAAAAGCACAGCTAGGCGAACTGCAGATGCCCGAGCTGACCTTCGCACTGCACTTCGTGCGGTGCGATATAACCACACGACCGAGCCCGTTGCCGGCAAGTCCGATTCGTATCGCATACGCGACAAGTACGGTGGAATAAAGAATGATCACCTACTTATAAAAGAATACAACGCTGATTTCTTCCCTGAGTCAGACTGAAATATTGTATCCGATAGGCCTGCTATCTTCTTTTCCACCATGCTGGCCCTCATTCCCAACCAGTGGTGTCTTGAGTTGGTCGTGACCATCCTGACTAAGTCAGCGATATACAGCGCGGCGTGGTGACGTGTAGACACCAACTCAAGACTTCGTGGGGGAGGCGAATAGTAAAAGCAGCAACGCACCCTCATCCAAGCGTACACACAAAGCACCGTGGCGTAATTCTACATTGTCGAGTTCTCCCAGTGCGACGCAACGCCAACCGTCACCAGCAACATACAGAAGAAAACTGAGCCAGGAGAGACGAGGACGGCTAGTGTCCTTGACAACGGCTTTTGCATGGTCCACATCTGCCGCGCGGTTCATCCTTTCGGAGACTAACTGGGCTGTGCGCGGCACGCATCCAGCTGGTTATTCCTCGACGGTCTATGCACTCATCGCGCGCGCCTATAGGCCCCGTTACTCCTTTTTCGGGTAATTTTGCCTTAGAGTGTAGACAAGTCGTATGAGAGATGCGAGGGGTTTCGCCTGCTTATCAGTGCCACTGACGTTAGAAGTATGCTTGGTCCAAGTAATAACCTGGCCTATGTGATCTGCATGAAAAACGCCCATTCCTGACTGCCAGGAAGAGGGCCACCTACGTACAAGTGCGGCAGCGACATTCGCTGTCTTAATTTTCAGCTTCGTTTCTGGGCGCACCGGATGCGCGGGTTCACCTTTGCTGTTTTGAAGTTGCGTGAGCAGTGTAGTAACTACGCCTGATCGCGCACGGCCGCCCTATAGTTGCACCACATCGTCTGTGGAAGAGGCTCAGCATACCCTCGCGATGGTCACGTTCCGGGTGTTCATAAATGGTCACGTTCCGGGTGTTCATGACCTCGCGATGTACTACCAGTACATTTAAGGAGTGAAAACTCGCACAATATCCAGCGCATATTGCATTCTACCTTGAATAAATGTACCTAACAAGCTGTCGTTGTATGTGCGGGTTCATTCGCTGCGAGGCCTGGCAGAAAAAGACGCGTTCTCGCACTTAATCTATCAAAGGCGATTCTTGAAGATTTTTGTAAGACGCCAGGTTATTTCTTCTCAATCGTCAGAATCCCATACACGCCACTTGAATGTACTTTATCTGGCAAGAAAAAAAATAGTTTTTCATTGTGAAATACAGATGTCTTGCCTCGGGTTTGCTGCGTTTGTCCGCGTCGAATGCCACTGCAGCCACCATATACTCTCGTTCTGGTTTCTTCGGGGTCTCATGGGAACGTAACGTAGGAGGCATTGTGTTACGTGCGCGCGCATCTCTAGAATAGATAAGTTTCGTAATGCACATGCGCAGTTCTCCCGCGCAGCAGTGTTGCCTACGTAGGCTTGTTACGTACACCCGACTTAAAGGAGCACTGACATCAAATTTCAAGATCGAGATGTGCCCATCATTCGATGGCCCAGTATGCTATGGTCTTCTTGGCCAAATTCTAATGGCAATTGTCGCGTTGAAGTTATTTTAATTTGATATGAAACAGCGTAGAAAATCTAAGGCGAAAAGACAGAAAATAGACTGCCCTGTGACATCGACCCTAGTGCTACGTGTTCGGTGTGATACATTCCACAAATACCATTGTGAGTGACGATACGTTAGTAACAATTACGTACAAGATCTAAATGTGTTTTGAGCCGACTCCTGGCCATGCTGTCACTAACAGCTCTCCTTGCTGCGTTGAAGCGTGCGTGCGATTCATCCTGTCGAATTGACTAATTTTACATGTGCTCCACAGCGTGAGTACTATCATTCAGAGTGACAACACGTGCCACAATGTCAGAAAACCACTGCGCAGTGAGAAACTGCACGTTGAGGCGCGGAAAAAGTGGAAATTGCGTGGCCTTTCATGCCTTTCTAAGCCACGAACCTCAACGCAGCCAGTGCGTTGACTTCGTACAGCGCCGATGAACAGAGGGACTGGACGCCTAAGAAAAACAGCCGTATTTGCTCGCTTCACTTTGCGTCGAGCTGCGCCAGAGTAAATCCTGTGTTGACGAACGAGTTGGGTTCACTGGCAGTACGAGCCCCGTTCTCGAGGCAGGGGCTAAAGGGAGGGAGTAAGAACGAGATGGCACCACTTAACCTAGCCAGCGGAAAACGCATGAAAGTCTACATCGTCACAGACACAGCTGGGCTGACTGCACGTGCGCTCCTAGCAGACAAAATGCCAGTGTGCGTGACGTGATCACTTTTTGTGAAGCAGCATCAGCTGTGTAGCTGCCTTGACGGGGCCGCGAGGTAGCGCTGACAGCACTACAATTTGGCGGGATCTCGACCCATTGTGAACCACGTTCGATAGCGAATATATGAATGAATATTACCGATATTCATTCGTACGTCAGATGCGCTTTAGGTCGAGAATCACTACTAGGGGGATGATAGCTACCCGTTGACGCAAAAATCTTGACATAAGTAAATTTGATGCCAGTGCTCCTTTAAATAGACAGTAGCCACTTTTAGTTTGGCGTACGGAGAGGTTGCGTCCGCTGCGAGCGAAGCGTGCGAAAACACTTTTAGTTTAACGTACCTTGATACGTTTCACTCAATTAGATAAGTTGTATGCAATATTCATGCGTTTTGAATGCTTATCGGCGCCACCGACGTTAGAAGTATGCTATAGGTCCCAGTTATAACGTGGCCTCTGTGATCTGTGTGAAAAACATCCTGACTGCCAAAGTAAGGCCCACCAGGGTACAAGTCAAGCCATCGTGTTTGCTGTGTAGGTTCTCAGCATCGTTTCTGGGTGCACTGAGTGCGCACGTTCATCCTTTCTGCTTTGAACTAGGGTGCGCAATGTAGAAAAGAGCGTCTGATAGTGCACGGCCGCACTGGATCGACCTCAACGTTCTGTCTAGCGCTGCTGTGAATGTGGCTTAGCGTACCCCACATATTGTTGTCGCGTTCCAAGTATTCGAGGCCTTTCATTGCACTAACAGCCAACGTACCAGCACACTTAATGAGTGAAAATTCGCACGACGTCCAAAGCTTGTTGCGTTGCACCATGAAGAAAAGTACGTACCAAGCTGCCATTCTTTACGGGTTTATTTGCCGAGAGACCTGAAGGAAAGAGACATGTTTCGGCGCACAACCTATCATACGTAATTTTTGATAAGTTTTGTGAGATGCCAAGATGTTTATTCTGAAGCGTCAGGATGCTGGAACGCGCTGCTTGAATGTAACATGTCTTGCATGAAAACAGTCGCATGTCATTGTGAAGTACGTATGCTTTGCATCGGGTCCACTTTTGCTGCCCGTGTCGAATATCAATGCCTCAACCATATACTCTCGTTCTGGTTTCTTCGAGGTCTTGCGAGAACGTAACGATTTAAGCATTGCGCTACGTACGCAGCGTCTTGTTACGGACGCACGCATGCATCATCTCAAGAATCAATACGTTGTGTACTGCACATGCGCGATTCCCTTCCAAAGCAGTAGAGAGTTTTAGTACTGCGGAATGGTGCTACGTACGCATTACGCAAGCGCCTTGCGTTACGTGGCGTCGTTTGCCACTAATCGGCTTTTAGTACGCCATAGTACCCGCGTACGTAACGAGCGTGAAGCGCGTTGCGCCATCTGGTAGATTAAAATTGAAGCACGTGTGCCCCTAAGCATGCCCCTAAGGGGCCCTTAAGGGTCAAATAAATGATGATGATGATGATGATGATGATGATGAAATTACTTCTTGGTAACTCTGCTACATAGCGAAAATGTTTTAGTTGTGTAAATACAGTGGCATGGTCAAATGATTATAGTGGTTAATGCAGGTGAAGCTGTCTAAAATCACAAACTGGTGGCCTCGATGCCACGGTTTTTCCCTTTTCAGCTTATGCTGTTCCAGCAATGTTATAATACAGTATTAGTACACTCTTGCGCTGGTTCCCTTCACTCCTGCTGAGAACCAGCGAACGTCCAGCCCTCATCTTGTGTGTTCCTACACCTGTGCTCTGCGCTCACTGTCTTTCATTCTCCCGTGTGCCAGTGATTTGTTGGCTGGAGCACGATAAGAGTGCGAAAGCCATATTCAAATCATAATCAAGTGGACATAATGAAGCTATAAGAGCTGCGCTCTAAAACATACTGCTGCTATTCTGTATTGAGTGAATATGCAAAATTTAGTGTTGTTTTTTGGTACTTGCAGGAATTCTACCGACTCCATTGAAAGAGGACACCAAGAACTCAGTGGTGGCTACCAAAATGCCAAAGGAAAAAAAAGTTTATTGAGACAGCGCTGCTACAAATGTACCCTTTGTGACAAATTATTTAAGAGGAGGCGTAGCCTCAAAGGTCATCAACGTACTCACACGGGGGAGAAGCCCTACGTGTGCAATACATGTGGCAAGTCATTTGTGCGCAAGGGGAGTCTCAACGACCATCACCGCACTCATACTGGCGAGAAGCCGTACGTTTGTGAGATATGTAGCAAGTCATTCACGCAAAGAACGACTCTTGCAAACCATCGACGCACTCATACGGGCAAGAGGCCCTATGTTTGCGAGATATGTACCAAGTCATTCCCTAGGCGCGCAAACCTTACACATCATCTGCGTGTTCACACAGGTGAAAAGCCCTACGTCTGTGATATATGCGGCAGGTCTTTTGCGCAACAGAGGAATCTCAAAAGTCATCGCCGAACTCATACTGGCGAGAAGCCCTACGTTTGCGAGATATGTGACAAAACATTCTCGCAAAGCAGATCTCTTAAAAATCATCGACGCATGCATACGGGTGAGAGACCTTACATTTGCGAGATATGTACAAAGACATTTGGCAAATCGGAAAATCTCAAATCTCATCGGCGAACTCACACAGGCGAGAAGCCCTTCCTTTGCGAGACATGTGGAAAGTCATTCACGCGCCAGAATACACTTAAGAATCATCGATGTAGACATACAAAAAAAGAACCCCCCAAAAGCACTGCATGTGATAAGTCTTTCGTGCAGGCTGAAGATCTTATTCCAGATCAATTCATCGATGCAGACCCAAATTACTATCAGTGCAAAAGTTTTTTTTTAATTATATGAAACGCCATCATCTCCTTAAATGCTTCCATTCGAATACACAGAGGATAAGCCCTAGGATTGCCAAAAAACGACGCGAAATATTCACACAGTCAGGCAATCTAATGCAGACAGATGATCGGAGCTTTGAATGCGGTGTTGATGAAGTCAACCAAGCAATCAACAAATCTATCGAGATGTCTTAGCGAAGTCTTAAGGAAGAGTCAACGTGACCGTTTTTTTTTCGCATTGCTGAGAAACTTTGAAAACCAAACATGCATGCGGTGGCTTAATTTTCCTGACACTAAAATAGGGTCATAAGGAATTGAATGCATGATCTCAGCAGAGCTTTCTGGCTTTTTTGGACTGGACATAGGTTTTCTGCGAAAATATTTGACAGTGCTTAGATGCCAAAATATTCTGAATACATGTATTTACAGTACTGGCCAATCATATTGCCTATCAACATAGCTCTAGCAAAATCATTTCACCTCAATCGACTCAATTATTGTTCGCAGTGTGTGTCACGTGTAATGAGGGGTTATGAATGTGCGTCAAGAAACTACAGTGCGCAGGAAATGAACTGTTACATAATTCGGTATTTTGATGAACGCGTTTTTTAATTGTACGCGAGAGGTGAATATGTATTTTTCTCTGATGTTATTCATATATCTTAATGTATTACCGAAATTTTGTTGATGGCTCCTAGTATATCCGGATCAAATGAGTTTCCACGTTTCATATATTTGTAAACATATTTTATATTTGTCTTTTCTGGGCGGAGTATTATGGCAGTCTCAGAGTCAAGTTTTATCTTACATATTACTTGTATAATTTTACAGATTTTTCTGAAGTGAATGCGTGAGAACCCTTGTGGCGTTGCATGACAAAAGCCTTGTAGCATGCAAAAGATATGACATAAAATGTAGCGTACGGGTTTAGTTAAGATTTGACTTTGATATACCACAGCTGTTGATTACGGTGAACCTCTTATCAAGTTAGTCAATGGTTGTGACTCATGGATCTATTTCAGTGACAAACTTATTTTTGTCCAGTGCGTTGATCAGAGAGCGGTAAATAAAAGGCAGGGAAACCTCCCCACATGGCTTTCTTCACATTGCAGCCTAGACTAGGACATGTAGGAAACATATTCAACCGAGTGAAAGCACTGGCAAAGCAATTGTGTTTGTCATTTATCAATGTTTTGCTTACACATATGTATTTTTTCTGCACGTTCGTCCGGCCTACTGATAAGGAAAAACTATGTCCTGGACATTTCTCCTAATATTCCACCGAATCCTATATATTATGCGCGATGAATCTGTCACCAGCAGGGGACTATTTTAGAGAGTCTGTCTTGCTAGCACAACAGCACTGCATGTAGTTCCTGCATGGCACGCTTGCGAGACATCACCTAATTGTTGTGGCTACCTGAGTACATTACTTTTTTGAAACAAATGCGTAAAGGCCATTAGGCCAATTAATCGAGAAAACTTTGCACTCGTCACTCTGTCATATAGTACGAGCATTTGTATTCAGATACGAAGTAATAAAACTTTCTTAGCGGTGCTCGGTCTGATTTCAAGCCTACCTGGCTGCAAAGTAGTGCATCGACACAAATGGGGTACACGTCAATGCTTGGCGAACTGTGAATGCGAATGAATAACATAAATGCAGTGTACATGCATTGCGATATGAATGTGTATAAACAAATAAATCTAAATGTTTTCGTCATTTTTATAATAAGCTAATAAAGGCACTCACTTTCTCGATTCTCGAACACACTTTAAAAGTTGGCGGATCACACAAATCATAACAATTGAGATACGCTGAAACTATATTGCAAACTTACGTTTTGATGGTCGCTGGATGTTCTTCCAGCATGTGATGGCTACGGACGTTGATGAAAAATGGAAAGGAGGAGAAAGACTCCATGCTCATGTCTACCAAAAGCAACATTTGCCCTGTTGGAGAAGGAGGCTTACCCTCTAGGAGGTTTGCTACCCCACGCTGCGGCAATGGTGAAGGAGAATATAAAGATGAGGGAGAGAGGAAGAGAAGAGAAAAAGAAAAAAAAATATTGTCAGTCAATGGGTTGACGCGTTTGCAGTGCTGGCAGAACAAATAAAAGGCGTTCACATCGGCCCATCGTCCTCAAGAAGCGCAAGAGGCCTTTGACTGGCTTTGAGCCGACGAAAGACGAGGACGGTGCTCGCATGAAGGTCGAAAAAGCCCGCATGGAGGTCGAACTCCCAGAGGGTTTATTTGGTGGAGTCTCTATGTCTTCTCATCCTTGTGGAGTTTCACTCCAGTAGACAGAGGCTATGTGCCAGGTGACCAAGTTGTTTTGCAGCGTCTGTGCTTGCCAGAGGAATCGGAAGAATGTGATCTTCTTGGTGGGATGTGCGAGCCACCTTTTCTGCAGAATCATTGCCACTGATCAACAATGGCCAGGTAGCCAGTTAAAATTAACCTCGCCGCGTGTTTATATGAGGTGGTGAAGAAGCTTGACAACCTCGTACGTTAGCTGTTCGTGGCGACCTTGTCGAAATACTGACTGCATGCTCTGAAAGGCCAATTTCATGTCGGAAGACAGAGCCCATTTACTCGATCTCGGGGATGTGATGTATTCTAGGGCGCCACGCAGAGCCGCCAGTTCTGCCGGCGAAGACGTATTGACGTGTGACAGCTTGACTCGCAGGGTGATCCATTCAGCTGGTATCACCACCACACCGAAAGATCAAGATGGCTTATTAGAACACCTGGCTCAATTAGGGTAGTAATGCTGTAATTGCAACAGATACACCTATGAGGGACGATAAGGTAGGTGTGCGCATTTTTTTAGGGGCGAAGCTCCTTATGGCGTGGCTTGGGCGTCCCTCGTATGTAACCACCAGTGGCACATACCCGAAATAGGTATAACGTTTGACCTCCAATGTGGTGCCAGTGAGAAATTTCTTCTGTGCGTTGTTTAACAATAAAAAATAGTGCTCAATGTACATGCCAATGGCTGCTAATGGGAAATGAGAGACATGAGCATTCGGCTTTTAGTCAACGCACACGGTGCGATCCCCATTAGCAGCCATTGGCATGTACATTGAGCACTATCGGACAAGAAAGGGATGCTACATTATACTCGCTGGGTGTAACCTCCTTAGCTTTAGAAAGGTTTAGCGAGCGTTGAGCCGCAGTGCCATGAATACAATGAACTTGTATATACCATGAATGAACTCAAGGTGGTTAAAAATGAGAAGTAGATACGAAGCGCAAGCCGTAAGAAAGTAAACGCCGAATTCTCCTGTCTCTCATTTCTCATTAGCAGCCATTGGCATGTAAATTGAGCCCTATCTGACAGGGAAAGGTTGCTACGTTATACTCGCTGGGCGTAACCTCCTTGGTTTTCGAAAGGTTTAGCGAGCGTTTGGTCGCAGTGCCATAAATACAGTGAACTAGAATATACCATGAACTCGAGGTGGCTAAAGGTGGGAAGTGGACCCAAAGCGCAGGCCGTAAGAAAGTGTGCGTGTGCCACCTCTCGTTTAGTCCTTGGAATGTCCGCTGGATGGCGGTGCTTCTATATGGGGAATATATGATAAAAAGATGCGAGATGGTGGGACTTGGAGTGTTGAATAGATGAACGAACGGACACACAAACAGATGCATGGATGGACGCATGAACGGACGCAGGGGCGGATGCACGAAAGAACGCAGGGACGGGCGCACAAACAGACGCATGGACGGTCACACAGACGGACGCATGGATGGACGAATGCTTCGCCCCACTCTCCATCATTCACTCCGTGGATATGCTGCCATTTTTTTTCTTATTATCCAGGTCTTTTTCATTGCGCTTCCCAGAATATACGCCCCTACTTGAAGTGAAATTTACGGCTGTTACACCAACTCTTCGCAAACTTCTTGCGACTCATTCGACAGCTGTACTTATGATTGATTCGTTATCCGTGCTTTTATTTTTATTATCATGAGTAACAGCAGCGAGGTTCAGACAAGTTTCCCTTCTTGGGGCCCATCGAATAATACTATACCAAATCCAGAACTATCGCACTTGCACTTCACACCAAATAATAACTGGCGTTCCACTTGTAAAGTGGAAGTCCCCGTAGAAAAATTACGGTGCCGTATACCACCTCTCAATTTTAACTTAAACAGGTCTTTCCTGGTACATTCCGCTTTGTGCTCTAGGTATAATGAACCTGAACATACTGACAACTTTCTTCTAACATGCCACCATTTGAAATATTAAAGGAAAAGTATGTTTCAAAATTTTATTTCAAAAACTAGGAATTTTACTCAGTACTACGAATATTCTGTCCTTGGGGCTGCTTCATCGAATTTTAGCAACAGCAACGCCTGCGGGGACCTCTGAAAATTCCTACTCAGTGTGGTACACGTTCCTCTAAAACCGAAAAAAAAGCGCGTTACCCGTTCTCTCGATTTTGAAACGAACTCCCATTACAAGTTACAGTATGGTAAAAAAATTGTTACAATTACATTTCGAGAATTGCAACGCATCATTACATTACCATTACATTTGAAATTTTGTATAGAAGTTTAGTGTCGCTTAATCCCGGAGCGAATTGAAATGAGAAAATTAAAGCTCACATCAAAGTTCGGGTAATATACGAATTTGATACCACCGAAAGCACGTTCTACCAGAATCCTTCAATGCTTTTCCGGTCACCAAACTCTTTCGCAACGCTGTGGGGAGAGCTTGACAGGTCGCCAAAGTGGCCGCGCGCTGGCGCAAGGAGCGCGCATGTAGTCTCCATAACATTAAGTAGAGCTTCGCTGCGTATGGAAAGCTGGACACCCGAAAATCATGGAAGCATCAGCATTCAGTTTTCCACGTTTTTTTTTTAAATTTGTGTGACTGAAAGTCGTCAGAACTGTGTGTTGTTCAAACACTTGCTTTGTGTTGCGAAGATGTCAAAGACTTGCTTTGTGTTGGGTTCCAACCCCGGCTAGAGATGGTAGAGACAAGCTGTTAAGTTTCATTAGGGACGGTGATAACAACGACGACTGGAAACGTGTAATGCCGCGACAGGTGGCTGGTGGGTTTACCTTTGCCTCTGGAAATGTTAGAGCAAGCGAGAAAAGTTCCAATGCCACCGACGTTGATAGGACTGATGACTTCGTAGGGAATGAAGGAAAATATGTCTTTGTAACGCGAGAAGGCATGTTGCCTGCCGGGGCTCTTTAAGTGGCAGCTTGCTACTTTTTTAGGTTCTTACCCGTTATGAAGTGCTTCGCTGTTATATAGTCTTGCAGTTATTAATCTTTTTGTTTTTGTATTGACCAGTGTGTACAAAACTAATGTCTTTTTTAAAACCTTGCTTGAGTTCGCTTGATTTGTTCAACATTTTTTTTCTCAATAGCAGGCTGCCTACATTTGTTGGTCTCGCACTAAGCTTTTCTATGCTAGAAAAGTGTTATTCATAGCTATCCAACCCTCAAATCATCTCGGAAACCATGAATAACAAAAGAGCTAATAAAGAAAATTGAGAAACGAGGAAAGGTGTCTGCCGGGTTTATCAAAGCTTGTGAACTTGCTGACCTTAATAAATTCAAGGCGTATGAGAATAGGCCCAACAAGGAAATAAGAAAAGCTAGAAAGAACTTCTTTCTTGAATCCTCTTCATTTTGTGAAAGAAAATAAAAAAAATCTGGACGAAACTTAATAATATCATGGAGCGTACTCAGACTGCAGAACCGATAAAAAAATTTGACGTAGGTGGCCAATTAGTATCCGGTACTGATATGGTAAACGGTAAACGCTTTTATTGAGTACTTTCTCAACAGTAAGACGCAAACACAAGCGTACACAAACTTTCGATTCAACCAGTCTTCGTGCTCAATCACGAATACAATATTTTTCCCCAAATAACGCTGATGAGATCTGCACAGTATTCATTTCAATGAAAAACTCTAGAAGTAGCGATGCAGATGGCCTACATATCCATCCAATTAAACATGTGATTCACAATATAGCACCTCTTCAGGTAAACATCTATAACACAGTAATCACTGCAGGTATCTTCCCTTCAAAAGTGAAGACAGCCAAAGTCATACCAATATATGAAAAGGCGGACAAGCTAAACACCCAAAATTACCACGCCATATCAATATTGCCTTATTTTTCAAAAGGTCTCCAAAAATCATTTTAGCTCAGATGTTATCATTTTGTGAACAGCATCATATAATCACAAAAGCTCAGTACGGATTTCAAAAAATCAAGTCCACGCAATTAGCACACTGAGATCAGAAAGATCACAAACTGAGCAACACAGAAAGTAAGCTGTTGACAATAGGTATATTCGTCAATTATGCTCAGCCCTTTGATCATCTTGTTACGGTGAGATGCCTTTATTTACAGGAGATGATGAATGCGAAAGTCCGGGGACCTGGCTGATCGCCGCTCGTGAGAACCTCGTTCTCCTCTTCTTCCACGCGTCCCCTTAGTATCGGAGCGATTCCCCCTTTGCAGACGATGCCCACCGGGCGAGTTAGGCTTCGTTGCGATGATGATAGCGTTTTAAACGGGCAACATGAACGACGTTGGTCTTGCTTTAGCGGCGGCCAGTTGACAACAGCTGAGATATCCCGTACATGACATCACTGAGACGTTCCAGGACAACAAGCGGACCGGTGTGGTTGGCCAGAAACTTTTGGCAGAGGCCGTGCTTGCGAAGCGGCGTCCAAAGCCACACCAAATCCCCTTTATTAAACAATACATGCTGGTGACTTCGGTCGTAACGGTTCTTGGAGCGTTTCTGGGAGACGAAAGTTCAAAGACAGGCGATGCGCTGGGCCTCTTCTTCGCGGCAAATGGTTTCGGCGAGAGTAGGTTGATCAGTCTCGGAAAAAGGAAGGATAGTGTCAAGAGCTGTGCGGGGTTGGCGTGCGTAGAGCAGATAAAATGGACTGTATCTTGTTGTTTCGTGCTGTGCAGTGTTCTAGGCGAAAGTTATAAATGGCAAAATCACGTCCCATGTTTTGTGTCAAAAATTAACATACATGGAAATCATGTTGACGAGAGCCTTATGTGTTCATTCCGTCAAACCATTAGCCTGCGGGTGATACGGGGTAGTGTGGCGGAAATGGCACGAAGTGAGTTGAAGGAGGTCTTCAACTACATCGGCAACAAATTGCCGCCCGCGATCACTGATGATGACACGGGGGGATCCATGGTGAAATATAACGTATGACAGCATGAACTGCGAAACTCTAGTGGCCGTTGCCGCAGGAATCGCCGCAGTTTCGGCGTAACGTGTGAGGTGGTCAACGCCCAGAATAATCCATCGGTTGCCGTTCGTTGATCGCGGAAAAGGGCCGAGCAGGTCAAAACCTACAACTTCAAATGGTGAACTCGGGGTTGCTATGGGATGAAGTAGTCCGGCTGACGGAGTTGTAGGACGCTTGTGGCGTTCACATTGCTCACAGCTCGCAACGTATGCAGTCACACTTTTACGCATCTTCGGCCAGAAGAAGCGTTCTTTCGTGCGATAAAATGTCCTAGAAAAACCTATATGGCCAGATGTTGGGTCATCGTGCATTGCTCGAAATACGTGTTATCGTAGACTTGTACACACAACTAGAAGTAGGCGAGGGCCTACGCCGGAATAATTCTTTTTGTAAAGAACGCCTTCCTTTACGACGAAACCACGTTGACCGTTCGTTCCGGAAATAAAGAAAGAAGCGAGACTGTTCTCATTGCGTTGCTCTGCTCGAAAATTGTTAGGTCAGGAAACGGAGTATCCACTACAGCCAAATATTCATCAAAGTTGTCAGCGTCACGCTCGGTTGTCGGAAGGGGAAGTCGTGAAAGGCAATCGGCGTCAGTATGATGACGACCGCTCTTGTAACAGACTTTAAAGTCGTGTTCTTGCAATCGTAACACCCAACGAGCAAGACGACCAGATGGGTTCGTAGTCCTGTGAGCCAACATAAAGAATGGTGGTCTGTAACAATCGAGAATCGGCGTCCATAGATATAAGGGCGAAACTTTTGCACGGCGAAAATTACCACGAGACATTTCTGCTCTGTGACAGTATAGTTTCACTCCAGTTTAACTAAACAGCGACTGGCATAAGCAACGATGTGTCCAGTAGCTCCATAACGTTGGACCAAGACGGCGCCGATACCTACACAATTGGCGTCGGTATGAACTTCTCTGGCAGCAGTTGCGTCATAGTGGCGAAGTACGGATCCTGACGTAAGAACAAACTTGAGTTGCGAAAAAGACGACTCGCATTCTGCTGACCACCGAAAAGTGCGGTCTTGTTGAGTAGGGACGTGAAAGGGTAAGCGAGATCGGCGAGCCTGGGCACGAAGTGACGGAAGTACGAGCATAGGCCCAAAAAGCTTCGCGACTGAGGTTGTTTGAAGCTGCTGACTACAGCGACTTTCTGGGGGTCGGGTCGAACGCCATGCTTGTCCACCAGGTGACCGAGAACGAGAGCCTCACGGCTGCCAAGTGACACTTCTTAGAGTTCAGGGTGAGCTTAGCTCTCTCAAGGCAGGTGAGAACAATGTCTAGACGATGGTTGTGATCATCGAATGTACGGCCAAACATTAAAATATCATCCAGGTAGCAAAGACAAACTTCCCACTTTAGTCCATGTAACACAGAGTCTATGAAGCGCTCAAACGTGGCTGGAGCATTGCATAGGCCAAACGGCATTACTGTGAATTCAAATAGACCATCTGGGGTTATGAAGGCCGTTTTCCCTTTGTCATTCGGGTGCATGGGGATTTGCCAATAACCAGATCTCAAATCGACGGAGGAGAAGTACGATGCCGAATGTAAACAATCGATGACATCATCAATCCTGGGAAGCGGGTAGACATTCTTTTTCGTAACAGAGTTGAGCCGTCTGTAATACACGCAGGATCCCCATGCACCATCCTTCTTTTGGACAAGAATCACAGGGGCAGCCCAAGGGCTACACGACTCTTGGATGACCTTTTTCTTTAACATCTCTTCTACCTGTTGAGCAATGACCTTGCGCTCCGCAGATGAGACACGGTATGAATTCTGCCGGACAGGGTGAGCGGATCATGTGTCAATCCCATGGCGAGTACACGACTCGGGTACACTTATTCGCTCTTTATTCTGCGCAAAGTCAAATATAGTAGCGTGCTTCGCAAGAAGTTTGACCAAAGCTTGACATTTTTCTGGTGATAGCGACTTGTTTACCATACTCAGAAAGTTCGCTTCTGTATGGTACGTTGCACGAATGGAATCTACGCTCTCATCGCTTAAAGATGCAATAAAACTGGTCGCGTTTTGTTCGAAGAGGGCAAGTCGCATTCCGCAGGGTAGCATGACAGGTTCATTTGAATAGTTCAACACTCATAAGGCTGACCGCCTATCACTGATCGACAGAACACAATGTGGAACGAGCACATTTTTCTTGGCGCAATTGAGAGGAATGGGCTCCACAAGAACATCAAACTTTCCGGCGTCCGAGGCAGATGCGTCAATGCGTACGGTCTTCATCAAGTTGGGCGGCAAGACAACATCCTCAATGACGGTGATAGATTCTTGACAGCACCTAGTATCGTCAGTAAATGGCGATAGCATAATCTCGACAGCACCGCAATCTACAGTAGCCCCGCACTCGCGTAAAAAATCAATCCTCAAGATGATGTCATGGGGAGAGCTGCTCAGGACAGTGAATTCAGCCTCGAAGACCTTGTCACCCAAAGTGACACTAACAACACACACACAGATCGGGCACAGTGTCTCCCCACTCACTGCACAAAATGATGCACAACTGTCCCAGCGAAACATAACTTTGTATCCTAGCTGCAATTTGAAGTTAAGAGTCATCACTGAAACAGCTGCTCCAGTATCTATCAAAGCCATCGTAGGAAGTCCATCGATAAGCACGGGGACCCTGTTTTGCGTCATAAAAACGGGTGGAGGCATAGGCGGATGTAGTGTCAAATGTTCGGCGACCTCACCTCCATTGGCCGCATTACCTAGTTTCCTGAAGGCGGGGATGTGACGCATCGACCAGGAGATGGGGAACGGAACCGGCGTGTTGCGAAGGGCGTCAAGCTTCGCACGGAGGAAGGCGAGTCGTTGTGTAAATTCCGGGGGAAATTGCGTCCTACTGTGGGTAGTTTGCTGGAAGCCATCCCCAACGTACGCGTCCCGCATTGAGCGCATACCACCTAGCCAGTGGTTTTGTCGAGAAGCTGATGATTCCTCGTAGTAGCGCTTCTAGGGGCGACACCTTCGACCACAGAATCGAGCCACATGTCCACGGAAACCGCAGTTACAACACACAGAGGCCTCACGCACGTCACCAAACCTTCCACGAGGCGCCATGTGGCCATGATCGTCCCACGAAGACACCATTGTAGGTGATTGGCGGGAGGCGTTCTGGGAACCACGGCGATGATGTAAGTTGTCGGTTGGGGGTTCTGGTGCTCTTGATTGGGGCAGATGATATTGCCACAGAAAATTACCATTGCTCCGCGCAACGCGGACGTTGGGAACCAGAGAAACGCTAACGGCACGACTACGAGCGACGAAGCCAGCCGCAATGCACGAGCCGGCCCTGCATGCGCCCGGTACTCCACCGAACAGCCAACGCGCGTGAAGAGGAAGAGAACGAGGGTGCTCGAGGCAGAGGCTCACGAGGACTACCGCCCTTGGATCTTCTTGATTGCTGTGCGTCGTTCACTTTGGGCACAAGTTTGCCCTTAATACACCGTGTAAATAGAACATCGTTGTTGTGAGGCTGCTACATTCGTTGCAATATAGCGTGGCATCAACGGCAGCACACATTGCGTCGTATGGCGGGGAAGTCTTGATAGTAGATGCTCTTGGCGGGTTGACAACATCACGTCATCCAAGTTCTTTGCGCACGATTTGCCTGATCATTGAGGCAAGATCACAGGAGGATGTTGGAGGGACGTCGGCCCTTGCAACGGTGGTGACGTTGGCAAGTCTACCAAACTTGGGAGTGATGCGCCTAGCCTTCAGGGTTTCAAACGTGCGGCAGTGTTGTATTACGTCCGCTACAGACGCCAAAGTGTCCTTGCCGATGAGGAAATGGTAGACATCCTCAGCCACCCCTTAAAAGATATGCCCAACGTTGTAATCTTCTTTCATGCGTGGGTCTACAGACGCACAATTTCAGAATCTCTTGAATGTACGTTGTGCATGTTTCACCGGGGTCTTGAGTACGCTGCATCAAAGTTTGCTCAGCACGCTTCTTCTTCATAAATGGGTCCTAAAAGCAGCTCGTTATTTGTTCATCAAACGCTTCCCAGGTCGTTATTGTTTCTTCGAGGTTTTCAAACAACACCAACGCCATCACTTGAAGAAACAATCCGACGTTGGACAACCGGGAGGCCGCATCCCAACAATTGTATTTACTCACACGGTTGAAGTGTTTCAGATATTCGTCGACGTCTTCTCCGACCCTCCCAAAGAAGCTTCGTGGTGCTATGTGTCGGGGCCTCGTAGTGCCAGACGAATAAGCGTAATGTCGTCG
Organism: Rhipicephalus annulatus; assembly: GCA_013436015.1. NCBI lineage: Eukaryota > Metazoa > Arthropoda > Arachnida > Ixodida > Ixodidae > Rhipicephalus > Rhipicephalus annulatus. Next base: position 244,046 of record WOVY01011175.1, read on the forward strand.
TCAGCAATCGGATCCATAGAGAGCGGTGGTAGACCAGCCAGTCGGCGGCTTCGGCGTAGTTCTTGAGGTAGTGCTTCTGTGATCGTTCGCCTGGGATCACTCCGCTGTACGCAGCACCTCTACCAATCTTGTTACGGTGAGATGCCTTTACTTACAGGAGATGATGAATGCGAGAGTCCAGGAATCTGGCCGATCACTGCTTGTGACAGCCTCGTTCTCCTCTTCTTCCACGCGTCCCCTTGGTATCGTAGCAATATCAATCATACTATATTACTAGGAAAGCTAGAGACCTTTGGAATCAGAGGCACCCTATTAGAGTTTATTAGGTCATATTTATCTCAAAGAAGGCAATATGTACAGATAAATCATTATAATCATCGTCTGGGAATACGAAAACAGGTGTTCTGCAAGGTAGTATCCTAAGTCCTCTGCTTTTTATTTTTACATTAATGACGTATTCTTGATATACAATACTGCTAAGTATATATTGTATGCAGACAACACGACTATATTCATTACATCTTTATGTTACACCACACTAATGAACAGAGCAAATTAGTTTCTTCAGAGCCTGTCAACATGGTCAATGAGAAATCATCTTAAAATAAACTGCGATAAAACAAAAGAGGTAAACTTTTACGCCAATGAAACAATCATTTCAAACAATGTTACCTCAGTATTGAACAACAGAAACATAGAAAAAGCTGATGAAATTAAAGTACCAGGAACTTATTTCTGCAGCATTTTACATTGAGACCAACACGTGCACTTTGTTATAAAAAAACTTAGCCGTATCGTAGGCATGATCAATGCTAACAGATATCGTCTACCAACAACCGTAAAAGTAATAATCTATAACTCGCTATCGGCAACACATCTCAATTTCGCTCAACACGTATGGGGCACTACCACTCAATCAAGCCGTAGGAAAATACACTTATTAGAAAAGAAAATAATACATATAATAGAAAATGTTACATACCAACATCACACTAAGGACCTCTTAGGCAGTACAACACCCCCACTATCTTTTCTATCTTCAACCGTTTCCTACTTCGTGTATGGCACTTGGCATGTTTAACAAAATAGCCTGTCTTCAAGAAAACACAGCAGCCTATAACACCCATCAGAGTGAAGTATGGTCTATACCCCACTCACGAACTAATTATGGCATGCAAATGTTAAAAAATTACCCAGATTTCTTAATTCAATTGAAAACGCTAGTTTTATTACATCAAACATATTGTGGTCTCAATTAGCTTCACTTATTTAGTCTCTTTCTTAGTGGTTTTTTTTTTCGAAGGGGGGCATTTCTCTCCTTCCCTACGAGTTCATTTACACCATAGCGTAGAGAGCGAAAAATTACCCATTCAAGGAGGTGCCCCTTTCGAAATTATTAAGGTGCCTCGCCCCCTTCAAACAATATTTCTAACTACGCGCCTGGCCATTTCACTTGCGATGCAGCTCACCAGTGCGGCATGGGGGGCATCTGTGATATTTCGTTTTAGCGCTTGGCAAAGCATGGAATACTGGTAGACGTGTACAGGTCCACGTTTTGGGTGCACAAGCTTACGTTTCTTGGCCACGTCATATTGAACTGCGAAAATAAACCTCATCTAGACAAAGCTAAAACAGTCCAGCAGTTCTTATGACCGAACATTAAGCATCAGCTTCGCGAGTTCCTTGGTCTATTCTGCAGCCTCTTTCCCTCCTGCTGTCGACAAACGAAGGTGCCGCTAAGAAGCTCCACTGGACAAAGAGACAAAGGGCTGGACTGCGACACGCTGGACGCTACCTGCGGCACCAAGGCACCGCAGGTAGCGTCCAGCGTGTCGCAGACTTTATTCAGACCGATATTTCTTTCCCTTCCCATTTTACTTTCATAATGATCGTATGCTTTTTTCATTAAGACAAGAAAGCCGGGAATGTTTATAGCACCTTCACGGAGGAAACTGCAAAAGGAGCGATTCCTTAAATTATGTCTCATGAGCTACCTCTTCTCTCCCTTATATGTTCTTGGAAAATTTTTCAAGTGTGAAAACTCAGGTGGTAAGCATAACAAGGAAGTGCTTGTGCTATGTTCCATTTACCTTCTCACAATAATGCAGAAACATTTGCATGTAATGCAAATGTTTCTGCATTATTGTGATTTTGTGACTATTTCATTCTCTAATTTATTCAAAAGAGCGTGCAATGTTCACAAAAAAGCTTAAAGTAATATGCTGGTAACGGCTTTGTCATAATGATCAGAATCGGCTGAGCAACAAAGCTAATAGACAACTACATTGCCGCAGAAATAGTCCTTTCTATAACTATGTGCTATACCAGAATTGGTGAAATGCAAGATGCTGAAAAGTAAAAGTATTAAGGATTCCGACACAATGTAAACACAAAATTTCCATGTGCACTTCTTAATTACCTTATGTTTCATTCAGTTTTCGCCCACAAAGCCTGTCTTGAATGCTCAGCGCAAACTGTACCTCGTTGTTCTAGAAGGTTCACGATTATTGTGGATCATTCTGTTAAGACGGCGAGCAAGACCCGAACACTCGAGATTATTCCAAAGCTAGCGCGAAGACCACTGATTAGGCTGTAATATTGGATGGCACACGTAAAAATTATAAATACTGACGCGCTTAGCTGCTTGTCAGTTGATTGACGGCCAACGCTTTGTTCGCCGCTATCAGTGCCAGTGTCTTGCAGTAATCTGCCTTTCCTTTTGCGTAACCGCAGGTTCGGCCCAATAAACAGTTTATCCTGAACGCCCAGTCTACTTCCTTCGTCTGTGGCACGACCTCCTGACATCTGCTGGAGGTGCTGCCTCTTTCATGTTTCGGGCACCCCCGTCAAGCCGAAAAGCCAGGCCAGTGGCAAAAAAGACACCTACGCCAACCCCGAACAGTAAACAAGCTGCAGACAGAGGGGGCTACAACCAGAGTACAAGCCCCTCTCTGAGACAACCATGCGGTCCCGGATGAAGACATCGACAGCAGTAACAATGACCACCCCCGCGCAGCATGCCCCAATCCTCCTTCTGCAGCCCAAGGAGCCACCAACCTTCCGCAGATCGTCAATCGAGGACCCGGAAAGCTGCATCGAGGCATACAACCAAGTTTCCACCTTGAAGAACTGGGATTCCAAAAAAACTACGCCGCTTATATGTTTTCCTAAAGACGCCACGAAGACGCGATTCGAGAACCACGAATCCACGTTAAGTACCTAGGGTCTTTTTCGGATGACCTTCCTGAGCACTTCTATGAACGTCGTTTGCAAGGAAAGGGTAGCCACCCCGCTGAAGACGCGGATGCAACTCCCAAACAAAAACATAACCATTGATGTCGAGGCGATGACCCTGCTGTTTTGTCACGATGACTTCTCCAACAATGAGGAGAAGAAGATGCGATTCCTGATGCAAAGGGTCAAAGAAGAGCTGTGTGCGGAACTTGTACAAAACTCGACCAAAAATGTCGATGAATTTCTTACCAAGGCCACTAGAGAAAAGACACTTCGGATGTAGGCAAAGCAGTACAACTGCCTGGATCATTCAACTGCGCCGAAGGCTTCAGCTCTGATGACCTGCGCGAGACCGACCGAGTGACCTTGTTGTAGGAGCTGTGCAAACTGCTACCTTTTCCGCAGCCTCAAACTGATTCGATTGCCGACATTCTCCACGAAGGAGTTCGCCAGTCGCTTAGACCCTGAACCACCGAAGCCTGAACTGGTAGCTATGAGCTACGCCACTGCAGTGCGGTGCAACGCTCTTCGACGCCCGCGTCAAGACACTGCCCCACCATAGTTCTTCGGCGGTGCACCGCCATTACCCTCACCGCCATACCACTTATCTGCCAGCGGGCATGGTGCTACCACTGCGGTGAAGCCGGGCACACGTACCACCGCTGCCATTACTGCCAGATGGGACTACGTGGTTTCGCACTGAACGCGCCTCGTCCACAGCGGGGTGAAAGACATCGTCACATCGCCGACTATCTCACCGAAGTCAGCAAGGGGACCTTCTCGTTTACCATCATCCGGCCCATACATGTAACAACACCACTGGCCGTACATTGGCCCGAACATGGCCGGTAGACTAGACCGTAGCAGGAAAACTAAGGGCAGCAACGGATGGAGGTTCGAATGTTGTACGACAAACTGCGAAAGGTCCTGTGCCACTGACAACGACGTCACGACGAAAACTCCAAAACCCGTCACAACTTTAACGTAGCCAAGCCATAAAAACTTCACGTACTGAAGACGACTCACAACACAACATGAAAGGAATGGACAAAACTAACGCTGCCGTGACCCGACGCCGCGACGTAACCGCAACAAAATACGACGGACTAGTGACCTCGATGTCCTATATTCGATGGTCATTACATCAGCGCTCTTGTAGACACTAAAGTCGTCTATTTCATCGTCAGTGGACCGTTCGCCTTGAAGATTAAACAAGTCAGGGAGAGGCCCCGAAATTTGAACCACTGGAGGTCTCCTACAACACCGGCTGGAGTCTGCACAGCAAGTGTCCCCATCAATAACCAGACTTTTTCTACGAGTTTCGTAATCCTTCATTACATCTCTAGAGATGTCATTTTGGAATGAACTTTCTAAGTCATCACGTTGCCGTCATCGACCTGAGATGTGACTTAGTAATACTAATCTCAGAAAAATCCTGCTGATCCCCACGGCACCAAGCAATCATGTATAGAGCATAATGGAAGACATAGTCATCATTCCGTCTTGCTCAAGCGTCATCATTTCCGTCGGTGTCAGAACACCCCCGCACTTTGAAGGCGCCGATGAAGACAACAAGCAACTATTCCTTAGTGATTAGATTTGCGCCACAAGAGGAATCACCGAGCTGCGGAGATGGAAAGCAACCACCATGCTCACGAATTTCAGCAACGAGTACAAGCATGTGAACAAAGGTACGACGGTTGCCTATATGGACGAAATGAGGAAAGCCATCAATACTTTCGCCATCTCTGTTTTTACAGAACCTACTCCGAAGAACCAAGCTCCTCAGGCAGCTTTCCACGCTAATTGGAGCCTTAGAAACCAGAAGCAAGAACTTAAGCTCCTGGTCCTGACATACATGGACATATTTTCGCCGTCATAGAAAATTTGGCAGACCCTAGTCGCCAAACATCGCGTAATAACAGAGGAAAGTGCCAGATCACTACGTAAGAGCTCGTGCAGAGTTTTGACGGGAGGATGCGAGGCCATATAGATAATAGAGGCAAGTCGACGAAACGCTACGCCACGACATCATCTAACCGTCTAAGAGTCCATGGGCGTCACCCATGGTGTTAGTGAAGAAGGGTCGAACCTTGCGCTTCTGCGTCGACTATCCTCGCCCGAACAAAGTCACGAAGATGGACGTGTATCCCCTCCCATGGATAGACGGCGCCCTAGATCGACTACACAACGCTAATTACTCGTCGATGGACCTCAAAAGAGGCTAATCGCAAATTGAAGTCAACTAGAGAGACCACGAAAAAACTGCCTTTATAAAACCAGATGGCCTGCTCTCGTTTAAGGTCATGCCTCTCGGCATTCGCTCAGCTCCCGCTACCTTCCAATGCGTGATGAATACAGTGCTGGCGGGCATGAAGTGGCAGAGTTACCTTGTGTACTGTTATGAATTCACTGTGTCGCGATGGTAGCGTAGCCGCTAAAGGTGAGCAGCCGAATGACGTCACTGAAGCCTGCGCCCAGAGGCGCAATAAGGAGGCAGTCATTTTGCGAAACAAGAACGTTTAACACAGCAGCTTATCCTCTGTTCAAAGCCAGCCAGCACGACGACGTCAGCCGGGGCTGGGGCAAATCCCTCAAACGTTGGGTCGGCACGGCCTTAAATAACGCTTTGGTCTCTTCTCCGAGACCGGCTACTGGTGCTTGGAGATGCTCAAATAATTCATAACTAGTTATACACATTATTCTTGAAATAGTTCTGGCACATATTTTTATCACAATATACTTGGTCTGTCGCTGTAAAACTCGTACAGTCTATACCATTTTTCAATCCTACTCTCTTTTTTTGGCCACTGCAAGGCCGTAGTAAGCATTAGACTCATAAAAATTGGATAACAATTATCGAAACAATTTTTGGATCTCTACTTCTTGCGAGCCAATTAGCCAAAATTCAACAGAGGTCGCGTGTTGCGCTATCATGTTTGGCTCGCATGCTCTTATTCAAGATCCTCAATAAGCAGTCAGCTGTGTTTTCTGGCCATGCTGACAAAGTGTTGTAAGAGCTCTTCAAAGTGTAGCTCATCGACTGACGTAATGCTGTCACTCACGTTAAAGTACGGATGTCACTTTTACCTGAATTTAGTGTAAGCAGTGCTCATTGGCGTGTTCCTGCGAAGACGAGAAACGCTAGACTATAGTATGTGGCGCTTTTGTCTGCTCGAATAAAACAACTCTATCTTTTGAACAAGCTTTTTAGGTAACAGGCAGATAGATGTCAATGCTGTCAGACTACAAAGAATATATTTCTTCTGAAGCCATTTAGTCAGCATGAACAAGGACAGACAAAAAAATCTCGTTTTATTTATTCGATAAACTCCAAATTTAAAAGGGCGTTTTTAACATTCAAAGGCCATTTTTAAAGCTGACAATCATCAGTCAAAAGGAGGGCACGTGCATCAGCGGCAGCAAGCTAATAAAATATGCTGGTGTCCACTACAGCAAGTTTCTATTACTACGACAAAACACCTACATAGGTAGGTATTTTGCATGGGTATATGTGCTTGAGTGTATACGTGCTTGCACCTTCAGACCGCCCAGAGATTAAAACACACTTGATACGTGCGCATATAATTGTGTTGAATCATATTGCTTCGTCAAAAGATTTGGAATAATTAATATGTTAGCAAGAAAAGTATTTTAGTTTTCATCAAGTTCTGGAAGGCTGGGAGGAAAAGGCGAGAAGCAGCTTGAATTGGTTCTACTTCCCCAAAATGCCCTTCGTTGCACATTGCAGCAGTACAGATCAACAGCCTTATTGACAGGAAAAATAAACAGCAAGAAAGAAAATTGAAATCAAAAGAAACAAGGAGCCCGATTCACAAAACTCACTTACGAAAACATGTTTGCGCAAGAGAAATTTTGTTGCGTAAGTAGATTCACGAAACAAAAAAAAACGTCGTAAAAGGCCGTCGTTGTCACATCGGCCGCTGCAATAAAGCACTGCCCGGGAACATGTTAGCGATGGTGATGCAGTTGCTATATTTGCTTGCGTCACCGGAAAGTGCTCGTAAGGGGATCGACATAGCGAAATTTCGCGTAAAAACAGCTTGGCTAAGAGAAAATTCTAAGTGTGCTCCGGACCACCTTTAGGAACCATGTGGCTACTTAGAACCTGCCACCGCGGCGGTATACTTTGATGCCCTGGCTGGTTTTGAGTTAATTCACACCCATGAAGAGCTGCCTGATGACTGGTGGTGCGTTTTTATTTCTTTCGGCACTTTGAGTTTCGTGTGTTGTTTCTCCTGTACGCAGTGGATGGTATTGACAACCACCGTTGACCAATAAGTACGAAGTCGCAGTAATTGAAGAATTCTATTGAACGTCAATGGCGTAAACTTATGCATGTAAAGATTTGTTGTTGGATGAAAACCATTGTGCTACGTAAATGGTCGGTGCATTCGAACACGGAATGGCATAGGATCAACCTCATTTGTTATGTTGCTGTGTTGCAGACCATCTCATCCAATTAAAAGTGCGACTCGAGATCCTTGCCTTATTGGCGGAAATCACCACCAAAGAGGTTAATGGGAGCACATTCCTAGCACGCTATTGCAAATAGAAATGAGAGAAACTTTTTAGCGAGTGGTTCATAATGCTTGCGCTCCAGTGTACTTCGATTGGCTCTAACTGTCCAATGGGTGCGATCTCTGAAACACCGCTGTCGATACACTTTGAGACAATCTAGAACGGCGTGTACTTTGTAAACTGAAGCGTAATAGGGGCGTGCGTGATTACGCATAGAACTACAAACAAATCAAGCATTTTCACCTTCACTTTTCAGAAACCGATATGGACCATGATAATATGGCAAGCAGTCGGAATAAAATGACCCTAGTAACTTCAATCGACACCAGAAATATCCAAACCCTCATGATTCTGGAGCAAACCTTGGCTGAATTTATCCCTGCGACAATTGCCAGCCGCTTAATTTGGCGCACGAACATCATTAAAAAGTAGTGCGAGCAACTGACATGTATTTTGAGCGAAGCAGCGATCACTTGACCTGGGAATCATTGCGTTGCGCAAGCGAATCCACCGTCGCATGCTCTGATCAAAGCAGACGACAAACGCGAGCAGACGACGGCTTGGCTGACAGGCACAGCTTGTGATTTATTGTGACGCAATACCCTGAACATTAGCTCACTTCGTGACGTTGCCAAAACACTTCTTTCATCTGGTACGCCTGTCGTGTTCGTCAAATCACCCTCCTTGCACATACGAACAAATTTTGTCACGTCGTGAAAAATGCGCAGGAACTTTCTAAGAGCTCTCCTACGTGCTGCGCAGTTGTCGAAAACCGCATGGCGTCGTAAACAGCATATCGATAGGTGCGAATTTTAGCAAACGCTTCTCGCATGAATTACTTAAGTGTTTGACCGGATGCGTTGTGATTACGGCAGCTCTTTCAGTGCGTGTAAGCCGTGTGGAAAGCTGCGGCAATGCAACGGTGTACGGTGAAGCGCAGCGAAGCCTGTGCGTTGGTGTGTTTATCAAGCGGAGATTGGTGCTGCTATATCGACAGCAACTAGCGCTCGACAAGTCTGCAATGTGTGTTTGTGTGCCGGTAACAGTTCGTTCGCTTGACTTTCCAGTCTCCCAGTTAGGTGCTGTGCGACATTTCGGATTGACAACGTTTTGGCACGTTACTTGAATGACCCCAAGTACGTACGGAAACGTATGAACTACGTGCTGTGTTCGGTTCTTGCTTCGCCACTGGTTAGCCGATATGCTTTTATTTTCTTGTGAGCAATCTAGTGTTCGCCAGTGAAATGATGTTCGTTGAGAACAGTGGTGCTGTGTGGACGTTTCCAATGCTTGTGAAGAAACTGTGCTCGTGTGACCGGAAATTGAAAGGCAGTCTTGATAACTGTACTGCCCTGTGAAGTTGCGGTGGTGGGATCTTGGCGCTTTTGTTTTTTAACTCGTCACGTCTCCTTTCTGTGATAACCATAGTCTTAGCGCTGTGATGTGGTGAACCGAAACTGCGAGATGCTACATTCTGCTGTGGATGGTGTCACTTTGGCAGTGTGCGTAGACTGTTCTTCGGTAAGAACTTGAGAGTTCTATGGGCAGCAAGAGCACGTGAACGTCAAGCTTCTCTCCGGCCCCCAGAAAGAGCAAAGATTTCACCGATGCCTTGCTTTGGATGAAGTTGTAGGCCAGTACCGGCTAACTACAGGTTTACGAGTTCGTCTGGTCATTGTTTCGCACAGCACTAGAGCCTTGACAACAGCCGGTCATGGCAAGTTCGTACACTATATAAATGGACATGCACGCCTGGCCAGCCCTTTATTGCCGTCATCGGCAGCTTCCAGTCTGCAGATGTCCTTTGCTTGTTGGCCCTAGAGCACACTTGGTTCCTCATGACACTGACGGCTACTAAATGCTGCCATCGGCGAGAAGACCTTGCAGAACTAAATTTGTTGCTATTAACGCAGTACTATAACGTGTGCAAGTTTTTAAGCCCATCAGATCTAATGTTTCCCTATGTTGAGTTCAAGCATGAAAAATTTACTACTGCTGTTACACACATATATACATAGATCACGGAGAGACGGGCAAATACATCAGAAGTTCTTTGTGATTTGATATAGGTGAGCTGTTGTTTGATTATTAAAATGGGCAATGGGCCTGTCGATTTACCACGTTGATAGTGCGAAAGTTAATGTGAATTTATTTTCCAGGAGCCAGGTTGCACTTGAGGAATTTGTTATTTTGAAAAATTAGTTCTATAGACGATTACCGCTTTGGTAGCACTATACTTCACTGGAGTATATAATATATATATATATATATATATATATATATATATATATATATATATTAAGTGAGACAGACACAACATCCGTTCGTCGGACAAGATGTTCAATTCTGCTTCTTCTTACTCGCTTTTCAGCCCATGGCCCACAGCTGCCGCGCCGCTCTTTGTTGCATTCGGCCACACTGCTGACCTGACAACGAAAAAAAAGAAATTACAGTTCCTTGCACCTGCAGCGGTCCGACTGCTTTTTTCAAGCGCGACACATGCACGGCAAAGTTGTTTCTTCTGCGTTTATCGAGAGTGAACTTCGCATCTGAGGTGTTTACACGCCAGGTATTTTCTCCTACACGCTGAGTAATTATATGAATGGCCCGTCGAACTTAGGGAGTAGCTTCTTGCCAGGCCCGCTGGTGCCCCTTTGCACCCAGACCTCGTCACCGATGTTGTAAGCAGGAGCGGGTCTACGGCGTCTGTCATAGTGGCACTTTTGATTTTCTTGTGCGTGGGTGGCTTTCTTGATCGCCTTAGTTCGGATCTTCTGACAGGCCGCTTTGCGATCGCTGCACGTAGAATTCTAATGGGATCATCCAGACTGAGGACCACTTTCAGCTGTGGTAGTTTTCCATAAACAATTTCGTAGGCCGTTTCCCCGGTAGACGTCTGCAGTGTCGTGTTAATCGCAAAAGCGGATGACAGAAGGTGAACGTCCCAGTCAGCCTCTCCTCTTTTCCCTGCCTTCATATATAGAGCGAGTCGTGCCTGGATGCTCTGGTTGGTTCTCTCAGTAAGGCCGTTTGCTTGAGGATGAAACGCGGATGCGAAGTGGTGCTTCACGCCTGCCGTGCAAAGGTACTTTTTCAGTTCCCCGCTACGCAACGTTGTAGCCCGATCAGATATTAACTTTTTTGGTAAGCAATGTCTCCATTCAAATCGGTGCTTGAGGAAGTCAATAAGGTAAGTGGATGCAAGAGACGACATGGCCGCCACTTCTACGTATTGTGACAGGTAGTCTACTGCTACAATGACGTAACGATTTCCCGCAGTGGTGGTTGGTAGAGGTCCCATGTAATCAATGTCAATCGTGTGGAAAATTGTTTCGGGTATCTGAATTGGTGTTAGTAATCTAGGTTGACACCCAGGCAGTCGCTTAAACTGCTGGCACATTTTGCGACTGGCGACATAAAAACGGACGCTACTTTGCGTCTTCGGCCACCAAAAGCGTTCTTGTAGTTTCTGGAGCGTGGCTCGTTGGCCGGCGTGTCCGCCTTCTGGGGAGTCATGAATGACTCGTAATATTTTTGACCTGTGGGATTTCGGGATCACCAGGAGGTAACGTTCTTCGGATCGGTCCGCTCGCCAGTGACGCCGGTACAATGCGGCATTGCGCACCACAAAAGTACTGTGATTTCTCTTGTCAGTGATAGATCTTTATCCTCCTGTTGGGATCGGGATATATCCATTTGGGTGAAAAAAATGTGGGTTTGCCTGGTTTGTTGCGCGCAGTCAAGGGGGTTCCGTGAGAGTGCATCGTCGACGTTGTTTAGCCCCCCGGCGCGGTGGCGCACGTCGAAATCGCATTCTTGCAGCGTGATTATATACCGGGCAAATTTGTGCTTGAGTTGCTGCTTGGAGAACATCCATGCTATAGCAGCATTATCAGTCACAACAGTGAATTTACGCCCGAAAAGATAATGTCGAAACTTATCATTGACGCTCCATACCACTGCAAGACATTCAAGCTTATTTAAGTGATAGTGGCGCTCGGTGTCTGAAAGTTTTCGGCTGGCATAAGCGACCACGTGTTCCATGCCATCTGGATCACGCTGCACTAACACTGCTCCTAGGCCGGCTTGGCTGGCATCAGTGTGCACTTCGGTGGACCAGCCTTCATTGAAGTGACTTAGTAAGGGGCAACAAGTGAGCTTTTGTTTTATAGCTCGAAAAGCATTTTCTTGTGAGACGCCCCATTCAAACTGTGAGTCTTTTTTTAGAAGACCGCTCAAAAGAGCTGCGATCGAAGCAATGTGCGGAATAAACCTTCGCAAATACGACACCATACCCAGAAATGACTGAACCTGCTTCAAGCAGGTTGGTGTGGGATACTGCGACACGGCAGCTATTCGCTCCGGGAGTGGCTGAATGCCAACAGGAGATATATTATGTTCCAGGTGCGAAATCTTGGACACCCACACTGGCATTTATCTTGGTTCAAACGAAACCTTGCTGCATAGAGTCTGTGTAGGACTTAGTGCAAATTCCGAAAGGGTTCATCCTCCGTCCTGCCAACGACCAGGATCTCATCTACGTACACCACACAGGTTTGGTTTTTCAATAATCCGAGCACTGAATTCATCGCACGTTGAAAAGTGCTGGGAGCCGTTCTTAGTCCAAACGGCATGCGTTTGAATTCATACAAACCGAAAGGTGTGCGAAAGGCCGTTTTACATCTATCTTCCTCTGTGACGTTAATCTGCCAGTACCCTGCGCGTAAATCAAGCGATGAAAGGAACTTGCAGTGACGTACTGTATCAACAGCGTCATCAATGCGGGGTAAAGGGTAGGAGTCGGGAATTGTACACTTATTGAGCTGCCTGTAGCCCACGCAGAAGCGTAGTTATCCGTTTTTCTTGCGGACAAGGACGACTGGCGCTGCCCACGGACTCGATGACGGCCTAATAATGCCCGCGGCAAGCATTTCATCTACTTGTTCTGCGATCACTGCCTGTTCACGTTCAGCGTATCGTCGCAGTGGTACGCATATTGGCGGATGATCTTCCATTGGTGTGCGATGGAGCAGCAAATTAGTGCCTTGCAGTTATGCTGCATCGCTAGCGAATACTGGCTGATGGCGAGCCAATATAGAAGATACGGTAGGCGGAGTGGACGGCACACCTGTCGGTGGTGGCAAGGTTGTGACGGTAGTCCCAGCTGTCGAAGACCGGAGCTCGACGTGGCCGCGATGTATGGCGAGCTCAATGTAATCAGATAGCAAGAAGTCAGCACCAAAGATCATGTCGGCAGGGAGGTCTTCAAAAACGGGAATGGCAGGAAGAACTTTAGTGTCCGCTGCCGTACGGACTGAAATGCCGAGCATTCCGACTGGCATAGCACTTACTCCAAGTCCGCAGAGGGGAGGTTGCATCCACGGTCGGATAGTGTCCGGAGCATGACGTCGGTGTAGCGTCGTTCGCTCCACACCGGTATCCACCAGAGCAGATAGGTCACCTAATCCCTCAACATGAATGGACATCCGAGGAGTTTGACAAGCTTGGTAGTGAATTTGGGTCTCGAAAGGTGGACGACACTTCTTGGTGTTGTGGCCAATGCAACCGCACTTGAAGCATCCATGTCGTGTGGATGCGCAAGTCGAACGGGCAGTCGGTAATGTGTCCAAGCTAAGCCGACGACGAGAGTTCTGCTTAAGTTCGGCTGCCTTTTGAGCGAAAACCTGGGGTGACGCTCCAGGTAACTGGCAAGAGAAGATGGCAGCATGGGTAGGGTCACCCAAGCCATCAATGACATACTGGTGGGCAGCCAGAGAGATCCATGTAATGCCACATTTGTCGAGAAGCCCGAGCTTATCGTAGACGTATTTACGGGCGTCTTCCGATGGAGCCTGCTGACGCGATCGCATGTGCATGAAATGGTCGTCGTATGCGTATGGAAGTGGTGGGAAGGCCGTGAAGAAGGCTGTAGTCCAGTAACTCCAGGATTTGTACTTGCACCCATCGTATTGATGCCACGCTTTGGCGGACTCGCGCAGTCGGCTTACGGCTAGCGATAGCGTCACGTCGTCAGTCCTTGCATGTTGACGGGCGAACGAATAGATTTCATCCAGCCAGACGGTTGGGTCTTGATCAACGCCAGTAAAGTCAGGAAGTTCTTCCATAGACGAAGGAGGCAACATGGTGCGTGCACGGGCTGCTGAGAAGGTGACGGTGGCGTCTGCAAGACGCTGGCTCGAAGTAGCAATGGCCTGCAGAACCGTGCAGAGTTCGCTGGCGGTTACAGGCGAGGAATTACGCCTGTCTTCTGGTGACGGTACTGACGTTGTTCCAGGGATGGTACCTGAAACGAAGTCCAATGGAGTGTGTATGGCGTCCCTGGGCAAAGAGGAGGTTTGCGAAGCCTAGTCAGTGGAGTCACCTTGTCGTTTGGCAAGGACGCCTTCAGGCAGCGCGCTGGCTTCGGTACCCGCGGTGGCCAGGTCGAATGCCATGACCACGGTAGCGGGAGCTGCGGGCCGCTGGAGAGTGCGTCCACTCCGCCAGGACGGTTTCTTCACGCAGGTCATCGCACACAGGTTCGTTGAACGGCTGCGCTTTTGTAATAAGCGAGACAGACACAGCACTCGTTCGTAGGGCAAGCTGTTCTATTCTGCTTCTTCTTCCTCGCTTTTCAGCCCATCATGGCCCACAGCTGCCACGCCGCTCTTCGTTACAAGATATATATATATATATATATATATATATATATATATATATATTAAGAACTTGAAGGGAAGGCACCACAGGTCCGGGTATTTTCTATATTGAATGAACTTGCAGATTGCACATTTGAAAAGGAAAGCGTGTTTACTAACGCTTTGGCCGTGGCACGGCCTTCGTCAGAGTGTAAGTTCATTCAATATATATATATATATCCCAAGCATGGTTGCTTGCAGTGGATACCTGTAAAATTTTCACACATAATGCTTATTGAACAATAATAGAACTAGATTGCGGGATAATTGAGAATGTTGAAAGTTGAAAGCCTGCAGCTTATGAATGAAACTCCAATAATCTGAGGCTCAAGAGCTGGTGCTTTAGAACAAGCACAAATACTTTGATTCCTTATTGAGCTCTCAAGCTTAAGACTCACTCTGTGGATCAAGTGCTCTGGAAGGAAATAGCAAGTGGGTGAAAATCACCTGGCTGTTCACAAATTGCGAGAAGAAAAACCTATTGAACAAGCCTCAGACGACATAGGGCTAGTAACTGCATCTTTTACTTGATGCTGCTTTTTCTCTCTCAGTGCTCTGGCATGTCGTGTTTCAGCTGAATGTGTTCACCACGGTTGCATAGTAATATATATTTTTCTACAAATTGTACCTGACCTAAGTATGCATTGTTGACCTCTAAAAGTGACGTTCAGTGTGTTTCAAAGCCCTGGGTCCTCATCTCTCTGTCTGTGGCTAGCCTACTTCAGCAGCAGCGTGATGCAGCCAGCACATATGCAAGCCAAGCGCTCCTTCGGTGTTCTGTGCAGGACACAGCATATCCATCTGGCATGACACTGTTATCAACAATCATGGTGAGTGTTGGTGGCACCTGTACGAGCCCATTGTGTTTGTTGTTTATGATATTTTCTCCTGATGAAGTGCACTTTTGAAAGGTTTTCTTTGTTTGGAATAATAGATGTCAGCAACAAGCACACTCATAATTCACAAGTGCTTTGTGTTCTAGACTGCCCATTTGCTCCTATACGTGGCATGTTGAGCTGGCTATTTTAGGCAGCCTTAAAATAATGAACATTACCTGTTGTGTTGTAATGCAGTCTAACTTGTGTTTCTTAGTGAACTTATTTGGGGTCTACTTCTCACACCTAGTGTAAAGTTGAAATACAAGAAACTTCATTTGATTATTATGCCTGGCAGAATTTCATGCCTTCATCTATAACATTGTAGTTTTGTTCGTGTATCATAATAAAATATATTTTCAGTTTTCACTGTTTGTGTGTGTTAAGGTTTGTCATCGGCTTCTGAAACTACGACATCTGTAAATATGAGCACATATTTAACAACAGCACACTTTTGCAAGTATCACGTTTTTAACAATGATCTGTATTTTTCTAAGTTCTAGAAGTAACAAGGGTCCGGTCTCCACGGTCATGTACAGTGTATCAAGAACAGAGCACAGAAGTCGAAGTAGCAGGGGAGTGCCAGTAGCTGTTCTCCTGCTCAAGGTTTACGACAGCAGAAAGAGCATATTGTGATGTCAGGAGCACTTTGAATTGTATACTTAGCAACCATCTGTGCAGCTGCAGTTTAACTTCTTAGGAGTGCATTATTCAGCAGTTCCTTTGCTTGCATTCCAAATTAGTTAAATTTAGCATGAAAGATACCAAACTATGACAAAATTTTAAAGGCTGCTGTATTATTGGGCAAATGATTTTGAGCGGAAGTTTTTAACATGCATTTAATCAAAATGACTGCGTGTCTCTGCATTTAACTACCATAAATCGCAGCATCCACGGTCAGCAATGGTAAATGTGTTTGCATTCTTTGTAGTACAAGAAGTAAAGCCATGGATTCGGTATTCTAGTACTTAGTGGATATAATCTTTCAGTATACACTCATTTGTATAGTACGAATGATGCCATGTGTGTATAAGCTCTGGGAAGTCATTCCATGTGGATTATTTTATTTGAAAGGAAGAGGATCATTACTACTCCTAGTGTATCTGACAGTAGATTTTAGTGCTTGTGTATTGTTAACCCACTGCCTGTCCGTCCTTCACCAGTCTACTTCTCTGTTTCTACTGTGTAAGTGTAACTTTTTTATAGTATACTTTGCTCGGATAGGTTTGTTCATAATGTAATTGTGTATTATGCAAGTGACTTATTATCTATGCAGCGTTACTCAGACTTGAAATGAAAGTATATATTTCGATTTATATGTAGATATAGCATGCACTTACTTATCTTTTCCAGGTGCCTGTACAATTGTTAACCCTACAAGGGCACAGGTATACTTTGATATTGAAGCTGGTATCTCAAAATAATTTTTAGTGGAACTAACATTGTGTTTATAATATTTATTACTATTCTTAGATGAGCTATGAAAACTCTATGGTAATTATTTACTCTTTTTGAACTGTGTGAAGGTAAATGTGCTTATGTTCTTTTATTGTGGTCCCTGTTTCATGCAAACGACGCATAATTACTTTGCAGTGGCACTGTATTAGTTGTGATTTTACACATATGTGCTGAGCAGCACTGTAGTTGAGGCCAGCAGCAAGACATACATGCAGTGCACTGGAGCATCACCTCACATAATTTGTGTACAGTCTTTGCCCACCAGTGAACTGATTTTTTTTTTCAAGCAGGCTAACATACAGCGGTATGGGAACTGTGTAGATGTGCAAACTTTGAAGTTTTTTTGAGGAGTGTTTTTGGGAAATGAAATAGGGTTTATAGCTGTCAATATAAAGAATGTTTGCACAAATGAGCTGAGTAGCTTAGAAATGTATTATTCATGTATTGTCTAGAATTTCTTTGCGCTTTGCCGACTTTCAGCCCAAGTGTCCTAACATGATTTGTTAGTGTGTTGTGAATGAGCGAAGCTATGTAAATAAACAGAGTAATATTCCAGACATGTACGAAATATTGATGCACAGCCGTTTTCTTTAGCATGACATTGTCCAGGGCTTTATTCTTGTGTTTCTTATAAACACTGCTTGTCACTGGGAAGCAGCAGAAACTATGCATCAAGCTTTTCCGAGATGGTTTGAGAAACACCGAGTTCGGACATAACAGTGCTGGTGGATTTCTCTCGTAAGTTACTTTCTGTATATTCAAATGAGTGTATTAGAATTGTTGTTTTTTAGCCATTCATCCTAATATGTACACCTCAGTGTATGTATGTATGTATGTATGTATGTATGTATGTATGTATGTATGTATGTATGTATGTATGTATGTATGTATGTATGTATGTATGTATGTATGTATGTATGTATGTATGTATGTATGTATGTATGTATGTATGTATGTATGTATGTATGTATGTATGTATGTATGTATGTATGTATGTATGTATCATTTAAATGAGAATCCGTTTATCACTGATGAGTAGGTTTGGTAAAGATTAGGCTGAATTTGTTTATAGTTCCTTTTCTTCTGAACCATTAAACATTTCAATAGTTTTTTTACTGCATAAAAAATAAATGTAACCTTACACAAAATATGTGCATTTCAAGAAGTTGTTTCATTTGCCAACGTACAGTTATGAGCAAGAAATTGGGAAAAATGAAACCAACCAGCGAAGATTAGTTTAGAGCATAGCTACTCTACATGGCATATCTTGTACACATTGCGTTGGTCGAATATATCGATTTCAACATATCAATTTTAATCACAATAAACAAGCTATCACCCCTGGTTGTATATGTGTGTGATATTTATGCATAATATAATACTGCTTGAATATTACTATTAAGGTCACAAACATAGTCAAGCTGAATACACGAATTTTGTTCATTCACCTTTTATTTGTACTGGAGCTGTTGTTAATGAAAATAAACTTCGGTTTAAAATTTTATTGTATTAACCAAAAGCAGAGTACCTCTCTATCACACAAACGAAATTGCTATTGTTCTGTTCCGCTCTGGACAATAGGTAACTCTCTCAGCAGAACTCGATTAACTGCTATAGTTGATTTTAACCGTTGACAGCGACATAACACTGAAACCTACAGCATGACAGAGAGAGGGAGAAAAGACACAAACTAATCACTCTATCTGTATTTTCTCTAACTGTCGGTGCTCTGTGGCCTTGCTGCATGTAATGATCCCACCAAATTAGTAATAAAACGTGTCCTGACAAAGACAGTCAACTTGGTCGCGAAGAATTAGCTCGCTGCATGTCTAGATTTTCTTCAAAACACCGTGACGACTGACTGCTGGTCGAATATCCAAATATGTGAAAAGTAATATACCAGGTATGATATTGGTATTTCAGCTCTGGGAACTTTTGTGACAAGAGAGGACGGAGGGGAAAATTATAAACCCTGAATTATGTAATTTATAAAGGATCACGGCACAGCCCCTTTGGGTCAAAAGGGGAGTGAAAGAAGAGAGCGCGAGAGCCACCTTCTCAAAAAATTAGTACCCACCGCCACGCATAATCTCAGGCCGGGCAACCTCTTAAAAGAAAAGTGCTCGGTGACGCTGCGAATCGAACCGAGTACCTCCTAGATTGTAACCGTGCGCTGTGACACCTCGACTACTGCAGCAGTGCTTGCATTCACCCTATTGCTGATATATCGTCGATGCTTCGAATGACGCCAGATGCAAAAACGTTTGGTGAAACTTGTCTGAAATAGAAAAAATAGCTAGAATGCGTTTGCCCAAGGTTACTAGAAAATACTAACCACTGCGTGTGGCTGTATAACCGTGCAGTATTTATCTTGTACATTACTGTCATGATGTTGGGATAGCCTGCTTTAACGTACGCTACCCTCTCATAGTTTGCTGAATATTATTAAAAAATAAAAATGTGTTGGCCTATGACAACACTAAGTAAATATCCTAAATTCACTGTCACTGTGTTCCTTTAACTAAGTGCATACTCAGTTTGTTTCCAATATAGTTATTTAAGGAAGATTTGGCTCATTAACTCACAACCTAATTAGCATTGATTCTCACATTTAAAGACAGTCACACTTCATCTCGCTTTCTGTGTGGCTGTCACTCCCATAAAACGTGTACTCCACTTTTTTATGCTCTCCAAGCATCCCATGCTGCTTTGCGGAAACTTTCCCTGACGTCTGCTTGGCCAGAAAATTGTCTTTATTATCTATCGATTTCAAGCTTTCGCGGTGACGAAATGAGAATCTCTCTCTCTCTTTTTTTTCGTCTTCTTTGTACGTGTGATAACGTCTATCGACATCAAGACTCGTATAGACGTCCCTTGCTTTGCTTGCTCTCTCAAACAATGCTGGACGAAATATTTGCACCGTGTTTTGTGAAAAGCATTAGCACTGAAACACCTACCGATGAGTCATCCTTGTTTTATGTAGACACATATCTAAGCGTAATCATATGCACGTTTCCGCATTCCGGCTTTATAAAAATGCTGTGGTGCATGGAACCAGCGAAGTATCTCTCACGATTTTATTTGATTAGTCCAGTTCTATATTTTTGCACAATTCGTCCGCAGGCACAAAAGTGGCTTCTGTGTCTTGTAATGAGAATATTGTAAGAAAGACAACCTTTTACATCTAGGTACAAAACACTCTTACGTTAAGCACTATACCGTGCTCAATTACGCCGTATTATTATAGTAGCAGGGCAGCTTCATTAAATGTAAGGTAACATGTCGCGTTAAAAAAAGGAAGACATTTGAGACGCATTTTCAAACATTGCACGCATCGATTTACGCGTGGTTTCATTGATATGGTGCAGCTGGAGTGCTGTTTACTTGTACTTGGCGTGATAATACATGGATTCCTCGTTGGCTTAAGGCCATCGAGCAATTTCTTTTTTAGCTACAGTCGTGGATGAAAGGCGAGTGCTTGGCTTTACACAGCCCACCAAAACGTCTATTACAACGTACGCGGCATCCCGTAAGCGCTGTAGCAGATGCTCGCGCAACTGAAACTTGAAGGCAGCAAATCATTGGCTATCATCGTATACTCTCAATGCTAGACGCTTTCTGTGCTACCTTGATTTTATCGGTACACACTTCTTTCTTTCCTTGTCGTTTTATCGGCTATCGTGTGTGCTCCTTGCCCTCTTAAGTGCCGAATAAGTTAAATTCGTACCCGCGCTATAGTAATCCCTCTGGATAAGAGAATTTTTGGCTAAGAAAATGCGTAGCCGAAAGAGAAAGCTTTGTGAATTCGGCCCGAGATTGTTAGCACAATCGAACGCTTTTTAGAAATCCAAATAATAAAGGCATACCGCAACAACTTATAATGTAAAATCAACACCGACATTCGCAGAACTGGAGTTATGAGAAATAAATTCCAAATAACATCGAATTTTGTCTCAAAAATGAACTAGAGAAGACAACCTCCTAGTTGAAGAAAATAAACTTTGAAAACATGGAGCCCTATCCATATTTTAACTGCAATGCTGTTTTGACTTACTTTGATGACAAAAGCCCTTTCACAAAAATCATTTCAGTCGGTTGGACTACATTGCCAGTAGCAAATGCCGTTTTTCTAATCATCACCCTATTCCTTGCATCCACTGCAGAAGAAAGGCTTCTCCTAAGTAATTTCCAATTTACCTTCTCTTGCCACACCTGATACAACGTATTCGGCCCAAAGTGACTTGAGCTTGTTTGAAAAAAAAAATAGCTTTTCAGTTTTGCGTCACACTTTTTTCTTTTCTTTATTTCTTCAGGATGGACATATAGAAGCTCTGGCACAATACATCAACCAGTGTGCCAGAGAGGAGGAGGTACAAGTGCTTCTTGACAATGTGCGCATTGCCTCCTACTCCGACCTGTAAATACAGCAACATTTTGACATCACAAGGTTGAATGGGTGTTAGGGCCCCGTCGTACTAGCATCGCGCTCGCTTTGTAAGTCTCATTAGACAAGCGTTCATATCGGAAGCAACATTCACGCGGGGGAGTTCTTGCTTGAAAAAAAAATGGATTAGTGTCTTTGTACAAGGAAATGGTAGTACTGAAGTCGCTTGCCAGTGAACGCAACCTACAGCATCTCTATTTCATCAGAGCCGTAAGAGAACCTATAACTGGACATCTGAACACCGAAAAACTTAGGGGACGTTTAAGCTTTGTCCCCATGAGTACAATACAATAGCATCATCGGTCCCCGTTTTCATCGCTTTCCCATTCGCTTGCTATATTTCGCTTCTCAGTGCTGTCAGCAAAGTATCACTTTTGCGTGTGACATTGGCACTTGTGAAGCATTCACGGGCGCAACGGTAATTACAGTTGGGAAGGGCCTACTGCGTGCGTCCGTAGAAATATGTGCACTTTCGTAGCCACCAGCTCTGTTGTTGTTGATGATGATGACTTATCTCTCAGTCATTTGCAATGGCTGCGCAACACCATTCAGCCGCCAATTTGTTATTCAAATCAGATGGGGTAATAGGACCTATTGTGATATCTTTTACGCTTCTGCCACTGAATTGACCTATGGTGGCGTTACTCCTTGCCTGACACTACGACTTCATAGGGTATTTTTTTTTTCCGAAGCGGTTTGCAGCACTGGTGTGGCTCTAAGGCAGAATGATAATTACCACGCAAAAAGAAATTGTTCAATTTCGGCTCGAAAGTTGATTTTTATTGTTTGCGGCCAGCTGAATTTAGCGCACATTCTTTTACGTAAAAAAATGTTCGCCGATGCACCGTCTACAGCAACGGTTTCTTTGTATGCCTCTCCAGGTTTTGTGGACAGCGCCGCTGCTGTCCGTACGAATGGGCATCACTTGATGAGCACTCCGGCATATCAAACACTGAACACTCCCTAGAGTCGTTGACAAGCTTATAGATAGTAGTTTTGCCCCTGAAACTTCCGCGCGCCCGCAATTCATATGTACAAGAACGTGTTGTTCGGCGGTTTTGTTAGTGTTTTTTTGCTGATAATGCAATTATTAGGCGATATATAAGAACTGAAGGTTCGTCGCCTCTACGGAAGGTAACCCGTTTCTCCGAGCGGTGATGTCACAAGCTCCGCTTAAATTCGCCAGAAAGCTATTTTGACGGAAAACAAGAGACACGAACGTGTAACCTGTATAAGAAAATCGCATACCTGAATTGCACTTTCTGGGCACTATATCATAAAAATAACGAATGCAATTGTATGGATAATGAATATTCTCTGCGTAAGACAAATTCGGATATGAAGGAAGCCTAGCTTTATTCTTACAATGTAACCGACTGCAACTTACGTGGGGGTTAATTTCAACTCGGCGAGGTGACTACCAGAAGCACATTTTCGTTACACCCCGCTAGAGGTCTAAGTTACCTTCCTGCGTACACTTCACTTATGGTTATAGCCAGGCTTAAGAATGCATCTTACAAAACCTTGGTCAGGTATAACTGTAAGATTCATGGACATCATGCACTTCCAAAGAAAATGGTGAGGGTGGGGGGATTGGTTCCTAAAATTGGAAAAGAAAAGTGAACCCCGCAACTGTTTGCCGCTAAGTGCGACACTTCAGCAGTGGTTCACAGGGGAAGGGGAATGGAGGGGGGTAATACACTTAAACGGAGAGAGGAAATGGGAAGGAGAGAGTGAGCAAATAGACCAAAAAGGAAAGGCGACGCACAGATCGTCGACCAAAATCACGGGGTGCGAATTCTCTCAATTCGCTCACGCAGTCCGCTTCCGTCAACAAAGTCCAGCAGCGCTGAAAGGGCACGCTTGATAAGCCCGTGGCCATTGCTCAGGATTAGGAGGTGCTCAGTTGTTGTCCGAGGCAGGCCGAGAGCTGCGTAGGTTGCCAGCGTCACTTGTCTGCTCGCGTCACTAGTCGGACAATGAAGCAAGAAGGGGTCCAGAGTCTCCAGGTCGCCGCAGTCTATGCAGTAAGGACTGCCACGCACGTAGTGCCGATGTTTTTGCTCGGCAGTGTAGTTGTCTCCTGTGCTGAGACGGAGAAGGAAACCGCTCTCGTCTTGGTAATCCCTTGCGATGGAGCCGCCGCGGCGGCTTTCCAGCTGCTACGCGAGGGTCGGGATGACGCTCGCGCACGTAGCGGGCGGTGAGGAGACGGCCGGCATCCGCGGAGCACATGAAAGTTGGCGAATGCTGGCGCCGAGGTCGTGCGCGTCCCTCGTGGCACAGTCGGCCGCCTCGTTGCCGGCTATTCGGATGTGTGAAGACAAGCAGTGTAGTTAAAGGTCGCAGCCCGTTTGCTGCACGGCGTGTAGCTTCCGGGGAACTCTCTGTGAAAGGAGGCTGCCGTCTTCCTCAATGGATATCGCGGCCAAGGACGCCCGGGAGTCACAGATGATGGCTGCTGCGCTGATGGGTGCCCGCTCGCCCAAGAAATTGGCTGCCACATTTGTAGCGGCGAGTTCCGCCACAGTGGAGGAGGCGAGGGAGGAGAGGCTGCACTTGTGAACCGTACAGACTGATGGCACAATGCAGGCGGCGGCCGCGAAGCCGTCGCGAAGCACTGACCCGTCGACGTAAACAAGCAGCCGGCCGTTCAGCTGTTCGTGAAGGAGGGCGGAGCACTCCTGCTGCATCGCTGCTAGCGGGGTGCGCGCCTTCGCTTTGATGCCGCCAATGATCTTGGTAATCACCAGAGGGATGTGGCCATAGGGCGGGATAGCCGGCCAGCTGGGGTAATAGGTGTCAGGCACAATCATCAAGAGCTCACTCACCCGCTGCACCATGAATGACAAAGGTAGAGCGTATGCCTGTTCATCTGCCCCTGCGTTGTGGTTGTCCGCCGCAGTACTTTATTGAGTGTCCGCTCTGTCACACGCAGGGAGATGGAAGTTTCACCCGCTTCGGCGAGCGTGGGGTTCACCTGGGAGGTTTGGGGAAGTTTGTAGTACTCCCGCACGGCGTTGAGATAGTCCGAGTCCAAGGCAGCTAGCTGGCAAGCACTTAACGAAGCCATTGCTGCCATGTAGATCACGCGTGCCGATGCGACTGCGTTGTAGACTCGCAGGGCAAGAGCAGGGGTACAGCCGCGACCTCGCGCGAGGAGACTGCGTGCGGCACCGAGTACCTTGCGGTTGCTCGTCCGGAGAATTGCTGACGGCCGGTCGCCAGCTGAGCCGGTTGTCTATGGTCACAACCAGGTAGTGCATCTTCGTTCTCCACTTGATGTGGAGGCCCCGGTGCGACAGACGGGGCATGGAGCGGTGTGTCGACGCTAACGGTTGGACGAGCAGTGCCTCCGTCTTGGAGGCGGCGAGTACCAGTCCAATCTCTCCAAGAAATGCATTAACCGCGTCGATGACCACCTGGAGGGACTCGAGAACGGTTGCCCGGTGGAAACCGGGGCCGCAGGCGAACAGCGCAATGTCATCGGCGTAA
This sequence comes from Rhipicephalus annulatus, assembly GCA_013436015.1. Classification (NCBI taxonomy): domain Eukaryota; kingdom Metazoa; phylum Arthropoda; class Arachnida; order Ixodida; family Ixodidae; genus Rhipicephalus; species Rhipicephalus annulatus. The sequence continues at coordinate 268,792 of WOVY01011175.1, forward strand.
ATCGCTTGATGCAGTTCACACGCCGTGTTGCGTGGGTGTAGTCGGACAGCTTGGCAAGAGCCAGATTGAACAGGAAGGGGCTCAATATGCTGCCCGAGGGTACGTACGTGCTTCCGGGGTGGACACCACTGATTGTAGAGCCAACAAGAACGCGAAGAGTGCGGTCGCCCAAAAAGCTCTCGAGGTAGTCTAACATCCGCCCGCACACACCGTGGTCACGAAGTGTGTCCAAAATAGATGCGTGGGGTGAACAGTCAAACGCACTTCTCATGTCGAGCAGCACGAGGATGCTGTAATCGCCGCGGTATTTGGCCTCCTCGAGGGCGGTGATGAGGTTAGCCAGTGAGTCGAACGTACAGCGCCTTGAATGAAATGCACTCGGTTCAGAAGGGAATGCGTTGGTTGCGGTGGCAATCCAGCGAAGGCGTCGCAGTGCCATGGCTTGAGACGAGTTGATCTAGAATAACCCCCGTATTCTGGAACCTTCCTTCACTCAACGCTTCACCTTCACTTGAGTAAGCCGATGGGAGCGCCATCTCTAGGTACAGCAAGTCACTGCGTTTCAGTGATAGTCTGCTGCGATTCTTGAGTATTGTAGCGTCATTTTCAGCCGAGTGGTGGCGCGGTGCTCCACTCTGTCAAGTGAAGGGTGAAAGTCGAGTCGAGGAGCATTTGAGTATACGGCGGTAAGTCTACTCTACTTTTGTGATGATTTCTCGCCCATTTTCTCATGACCAGTGTGTTGTAAAAAATAACGCAAAGCGAGCAATGCCAGGGGAGGGGGGCCAAACAGAGTCGTGGTAAAAGGAGATAAGCAAGCACCGGAGGACCAATCAAGGCAACATGAACGCCGACTATCAGTTGCAATAGCGCACTCCCGCGGTAAAGACTGGAGACGCACAAGCTTACCTATGCATGTGTGTCCATGCATGCAACGGTACCTAACAGTCCCGCACAAGAGGGCGTCTACGTGAGATATGACTGGTCCAGCATTTCCTTCTTTCTTCATATAAGATACTACACGGCTGAATCACTCATGCGCTACTGCTGCTATCGATATGCCAGGACCCATTTATCAAACACGTTTCTTCGTTTATTGTACTTGTACAGTACTGGGTATTCATGGAATTGACGCTGATACGCTGCTCGCAGCAACTGCATGTTGCAAAATCACTGTGCACGCTGATGTGACACTGTCTTCACAAAAGTTGAAAGCCGACTATTCGCCCCGAGATCGGGCTATATGGGCCGGCCTCATCACCGTGCTAGGGTGGATAGGCGGCCGGCGGCGCGTATGGGAATGCACGCAACGGTGCGTTTTCTGAATGCTGTGCGCTGATTGTCGGCGAATAAAGCGCGTTGACTGCTGCCCAGGCGTAATAAATATGCTGGTAATTGCTAAACGGATGTATGAAGCTCAGCGAAAGTTACTTTTACTTGTGATATAAACGCAGTCTGCCATTGAAAGGGTTGTTCGTACTTGGCGACTGTCTACACTATCGCGCTGCAGTGTCACGTTTCTTGTACTTTTATTATATATATATATATATATATATATATATATATATATATATATATATATATATATATATATATATATATATATATATATGGGGGGGTTTAACGTTCCAAAACCACCATATGATTATGAGAGACGCCGTAGTGGAAGGCTCCGGAAATTTCGACCAGCTGGGGTTCTTTAACGTGCACCCAACTCTGAGCACACGGGCCTACACCATTTCCGGCACCATCGGAAATGCAGCCGCCGCAGCCTGTACTATTATTTTAGGTGTTGAACTTGTGTCCCGTCTACTATGGGCTGCTGAGCATTACTGAATTCATTCTTCAGGCACGCTAGTCATGAAGACGAACCCTCTCAACCCCCTCCCCCCCAGAAAACAAGGAAGAAATTTGATATTTTTGGATGATGAACCCGAAAATACAGTGAATACTCATTCCAACTTTTTGTCTTAATCATTTCTTCTTCGAATAAATGTAGGGCAGTCGATAAGTTTATTCAGGAAAACTACGTACAGCGCTTAAGCACGCTTGTTCTTACTCCTATAACAGTATAAAAAGGTAATAGTTCAGCCACAAGCTTTCTTATAATGATTATGTGCATCAAAGGGATGGAAAGGTTCGATAAATTGATGAAACCAATTTTTTTTTCAAGCTAATGTGTGTCCACTTCTTCCGTCTGTCTAGCAGAACGCCAATAAAGCTCTCAAAATAATGTGAAAAAAAAGTGAAGTTCTTCTTGAAATGATACGTCATATGTGAGGCACGGCGTCTGGAATAATTTTGACAATCTGGCTTCTTTTAAACGAATCCAAATCTAAGAAGAAGAGTGAGGCAATTAGGAAATTCCAACCGAAATTGTATTACAGCGCTTGATTCAGCGCTTGGTCTGGCTTCGAAACGTTGGTTTTCTAAATAGAATTTTTGGTTGGAGTTTTTAATTTCCTCATTCTTATTCCAACCAGGCAGGCTTCTGTCAAGTGTTCACCTTTGATAAGAACACGGGTGTGCCTGTACAAATATATCACCCAATGCTGAAATTGCGCATGGCAACTCAAGTTTAATCAGCTCTGTGTCATTCAATTGAAGTACCGAAGTGTCAGACTGTACTATACGGCAGTGTTCTGGGACTAGGACCGTACAATATAAGGTTCTCTCAAGCACAATTAAGGCTCATCGCATAACCAATCAAAAAGAACGCCACAATTTTTTAAAGTAGACACCTAACAACAATGCCAAACTTTATCCCAGATTCGCTAAAACACTTCATTTAGACAATATTTTATTATTCCTCGTGTTGGGGCGATGCCAAGTGCACTTTACGATGAGCTTCAGCTAAAAAGCGGCACCTACACCGACATGATCCTCGCGTAAGAGAGGCTACGACGACTATACACATCACTCTCGCCCAGCGCTTGACCTCTTCTTATTGCGGTACATATACAGGCGAGTAAGTCCCAATGTGTCTGCAGACAGTGCTAGGCAAACGTACAAGCAGTTACTCTTGCTCTAACAGAGTGAGACAAACCACCCTTTGAGCACGAGCATTACGTACGCGCACGTGCTAGCTTATGTAGATAGCAGACAACGCCGGGAGCAATCCACGCTAGGTGCGCTTCAGCCAGTGGCCACCAGGCGGTGCCTCTACTGGATCTCGGGGCCAATGGGCGGTGGTTAGCCGGGACTTCCGCTTCCTGCTGCGGAAATTTCCCTTTCCTTCTTGACGGCAACATGTTGTAACTGTGGTAGTTGTTGCCGCCAGAGGTAGAGGTCACGTGCTTTACAAACATGTTTTTACGACAGGCGAAGCAACAAGAGTAAAAGGAAAGGCAGGAATGTAACAAATCTAAAATGACCGGCACGCTAAGGTATGTGGGAGTTTTAAAGATGAAGAGATGAACAGATAATGGTGAGTACGCGGAAACAAAATCACACCCCTCACCGTCATTGCAACCCCATCAATATTATATTAACCGGTGCAAGTCGTTTGCTTTAAAGAAGCTGAGAACTGCTTTCATCGCCTTCACTCGCGATGATCTCTCATAACGGCATTCCAGATTGCTTTCCGCCATCATCAGTTAGCGATCTATGCGAAATATCGTGATTGCAAGGGGTTTTTTCTGCGCATTGTAGCAAGGACAGTTGCAGAAGATGTGCTGTGGTGTCTCCTCCCTATACCACAGTTGTTGCAAAGGGGTTGTCCGCCATTTCGGCATCAAATGAAAATGACTCCGGGAAAGCCACTCTTAGCTATAAATTGCAAAGCAAAGTGGCATGATTGCGGCGTAGTCCAGTAGCCGTCTATCATTTTCATAGTTTTGTCAGCCTAACTACGAAAGCAATAAACAAGGACAGAAAAGAGCACTGACTTTTAACAATGATTTATTAGCGGAAACGTGTATATATACAGGTGAAAAATGGACGTGCGTAAAAGTGTGGGATTAACAACCACTGTGATACAATGTTAACAAAACTGTTCTCACTTGTTGATTGAGCTGGAAACAAGTACGCAGCTTCAAATGATCGAGTTATGCAACTTCTTTTTGCAATAGCGCAACTGATGGAAAACTTACATATGTGCCATCAAATTTACCTACGTGATAAGCGTCAATAATCTCACGCGTGGCCGGCGAGCGATGCTTGCCTATTCCCTCGCAACTCTCAAAGAAATCCACACAGCCGCATTCACAGCAGTGACTTTCCAAGGTGTGCTCGAACCGCATTGCGCGAATTATTATTATGCCCTCTAAAACGATCATTCAAGTACCTTCCGGCTTTCCCTATGTATATCTTAATGAATGAGAGCGGAAGAAGATACACGATACCTATAGCACAATGAACAAAAAGCGTACTGTGTTTCACAGAAGATCTTACTCTTTTTGCCGCTGGATAATTCACCAACTCACAAAGCTTTGATACCTTTTCGGGGCGGTAAATAGAACAGTGATAACAGTACGTTTCCGGAATCATTTCGTACGTTCGAATCTACGTAAAACATTATCTCCATAAAGAATTGAACACAGTTCTTAGGAAATTACGCATTCTGTGGCTGAGATTACCCATCTTGATTTTTCATTTGTTTCAGAAGCTTTTTCCGCGACACCAGAAATCAGTGCCTTTGAGTAACCAGAGCTCAAGAGGCGTTTGACCTGTGCTTTGAAACTGCGTTCCATCGAGTGCGGGAATGACCTCCTAAGAGCGTTAACAATGCGAACAATATTGATACCCTTTTTCACCAGTTCTGAATGATCTTGAGGGAATGGTAAATAAATGGGTTTTCCACTTGTCGGTGAGAACAGGCAGCACTAATGATTGCTCCGAATACAGAGTGTTAGGCCTATGAACCTAATCAAATTACCATACGGTAGCTCATGAGGAATTTCTTGGGGAAGCAAGTGCTCCTTCAAGAAACCTACAAGACAGGGACAAAAACTTCAAAATCGGCATCAAGACAATAAAAAAAACACTATGGAATCATCGATAAACCTACAAACCTTCACAACAAGAGGCAAGTGAAGATCTTTTTCAATGTGGCGGTCCTTATGCGCGATAAAAATGTTGCTCAAGACTGGTGCCAAACAAAAATTTGTGCAAATGCCACTTTTTTGTATGTAATGATGCTCATGCCAAGACGCAACCGTTGACTTTACAAAAAATGAAAGCAATTCTATAAAATCACGAACCGACATACCCGACGCATTCTGGAAGTCTATCGACTCAAAGAAATCAATCCGTTCTTCAAGGCACTGGAGCAGCGCATTATCTGGAAGCGAATAATACAAATGTTTTACGTCTACACTGTGAACACAAATATACCCTGCTGGATTGATCCTCCCGCTCTTCTCCGGTGGCCTTGTTCAAACCGCAATGTACCGGATCATATACATTCGTTTTCCACCGTTTTCCTGGGGCGGGTGAAGAACGAAGGAAACAGGGGGAAAAAGGGGCTACTTCTCTCATTATGCTCTGGTGGTCGCTTCACAACTGCTCCGGCGCATCGCTTAAGCTCCGCTGGATTCTCCATAATTGCTCCGGCGTAGATTTCATGGCTGTTGAAGGAGTGACGCACGCAGCCTCGCGGCCGGGCGGCTGTTCCTCACAAACCAACATAGCGCAGACCAACCCGGTGCCGTGAAGATTGTGCAAAGCCTTCGGCCGTCTTCGGGAAAAAGAAAACATTATGTACACTTAGAGATATAACAGGCGACTACAAGCGGACACGAAGGTGGTCATCGACAAAAGAGAGATGTGGGCAGCAGTTCCTGGCAACAAACGACACTTTGTGACCTGGTGGTCGCTTATACAGCGCAAAACTGGTGAGTGAGCTGTTCTTGAATAACTTCTTTTATTCTTGTCAGGTAGTGCTAAGAATAAATAATGTTGCGTTGATAAACCAAACATGTATTCAATAGTAGGCTAATTTTACAAGACGCCCGTGAAAAGTCAGCGTGAGTCTGATAACGCTTTGTTTGGAGTACGTGTTTTTTGTCTTAACATAACTTCAGTAAATTGAGTCAAGCCACTGTAATATTTGCAACGCTGATTAGATATACAACAACAGAAAATTTTGTAGTTTATGGTGTGTTCAACAAAAAGTTTATAATTGGTATAAGTAAGCCTAACTGGTTAAATCTTGTTTAGTCTTGACACTACGCACAAGGGGTAATATTTGTCTGCCTTCCTATAAACGCCAAATCGAGGTCTTCCACTGCGTACAAATTATTTTGATCGACCATGCAAGCTGAACTAATAAAACACGAATAACTAAGATTAGTGTAACTCTTCATAAATATAGTAAATTGAGGTAGGGCAATGCCTTTGGTAAAACTTTTATTCCTGCTGACCCTCAGGACGTGGGATCGAATCCTGACTGCGGCGGCTGCATTTTCGATGAAGGCGAAAATGCTGACGGCCCATGTGCTCATATTTGGGTGCACGTTAAAAAACCCCAGGTGTTCGAAATTTCAGGATCCCTCCACTATACGGCCTCTCTACTAAGCATATGGTGGTTTTGGGACGTTAAACCCCACATATCAATCAAACTTTTAGAACGCGTACACTCACTCATATTGGTGAATAACTCACTCATATTGGTGAATAATAGACATTTATATGGACTTGAAAGTTCAGGGAAGTGGTCTACCTTTCCTTATTTTTGTCAGTATACGTGAAAATGCTGCTTGCTTAGGTGGCGCAATGTTTGTACCTTTTATTTCTCGTTGATTTTGTTACGTTGTAGTGAACATTTCCTTACTTTGTGCTTGATGCCGTTCGTTTAGAAGAAATATATACTTATGCAATAACTACGTTAAAAAATGTTCACTACGTCAAGTATGAAAGCAGTGGGCAGTGCAAAAAAAAAACAAGAACAATGCCAACTTCTGTCGAAAATATTTTGCAAAGCGTATGAAGCTACGCTTCTCTTAAAGACAGGCCTTAACCATACAAACTATAAAGGCCTACTTTGCTAGAAGTATGACGATGGGCTCGTACTAAAATGCAACTGTAATATTCACCATTAATATTTCCTAAAATAAGAAATTAGCGGGAGGGGCATTCCTGATCTTGTCTACGAGAGCACCAAAATCGTTTATTTTAGTGGGAGTTTTTTTTGGAATGATTCAACAAGGGAAGAGCTATCGATTTAGAAATTGATAGGAAACTTTGGCCAGTTTCGAAAATTGTTTGCGTCTTGGAGGTGTGTTTTCATCATGTAGCGGCTGTCTGAAACCAGAGTACATGCAATATGCTTCTTGATATTCAAGGCTAATGCTGTCTTTGTGGGTGTGTGTGATCGGCTTAAAAAGCTAGTTATTCTCGTGTACTCGCAGAGTGTGTAGGATTTACAGAGTGTCCGTAGCTTCAGTATTGTAGATTTTTGTTCTTTACGCATAATTTCTAGTTATCATGTAAACTTATAATTTTTGCTAAATTATGCAGGAAGCAATGAGCTGAACCCTTGCGTCGCCATTGAATTTAGTTCTTCGGGAATGTTGAAGAGTTGTTCCCGGTGGCCGCGCTTTCTTCGTTTGTCGTTTGCAGCATTCTAGGCTTCAGTTCAAAGCGCTGCGCTTCAAACTTCTGTGCTGTTGACCTCATGTGACCTGTATTCTGGTGTTTTGTTTTTGGTGGCATTTTAATGTTTGTTTCTTAGGTTCTTTTCCCAAAGGCTGCGTCCTCAACCTGAAACTGCAACTTATTTAGAATAATTCATTCAATAGGAGCTCAAGTGTTTTCTTCAAATACGTCTGCTAGAACTCTGCGGAACAAATATACTGTAACTTTGCAGTGGCTGCATGAGAATCGACACCTTCATCTAATGAATGTTCGAAACAATCAGCATATTTAAAAATACTTATTAACATCCCTGAAATTGTGTCCAGACGAAGTAAGTGCATTCACAAGATACTCCAGAGGCGTCACACAAGAGCTCAAAATAGCTGGAGTGAAAAACTTGTGAAAAATGCTCCGAAGGTACCACGTAATCAGTCTGGCGAGCCGGAGGCAAATGCCAGTATAAAGTATTCCGACGTCACCACACAAGTGTTCCGGTTGGCCGGAGTGAAATATTTGCTTAAAGTAGACCGGGTGAGCCACGCAAATTCTCCAGCTAGCGGGAGCAAAAGCTTTGCTCCGGAGGTCAGGAACGAAAATTGCTTGAGGTTCTTGAGGTGTTTTTCGAGGTTCAATGGCAAAGTTTGGTTCAATGGCAAAGAAAACTGCTAGAGGTGTTTTGCGAGGTTCAATGGCAAAGTTTGGTCTAAGTCCCACAACATACGCCATTTTTCGAGAACTTCGTAATCAACAACAATGTGTACTTGGTTCTTCGGCAATGCTGACTTTTTTGAAGGGGCGGCTCATGGGCCTCAGAGTGTATGTTGCCCTATAGTGCAGTCAGCTAAGGCGAATAACTCCCGTCATTTCTTTTCAGCACTAGAGGGCCTTTCTGAAGGTTGTAGCAGCAGATAGAGGCTAACGCGGCTCCTATTTGTATCTAAAGGACTCTGAGGTGATTATTAAGTTTTGCAAGACCAATCACAAAAAATGAAGCCTTTCTCGATATTTGTAACTTTTGCTTCTACAGAACGCACTGTTCCAATGCTTAAAATAACGCAGTGAGTCTTCTGGGTTGATAGACTTCCAGAATGCGTCAGGTATGTCGGTTAATGGTTTTTTGAATTGCTTTCGTATTATTTAAAGTCAACGGTTGCGTCTTAGAATGAGCAGCACGCTATTCGAGGAAGTGGCTTTGAATAGGTTCTTGTTTGACACCAGTGTTGAGTGACGTCTTTCTCGCGCATAAAGACTGCCACAATCAATAAGATGTTGAGTTGTCTGTCGTTGTGAAGAATTGTAGATCTTTCGATGATTTCATAGTATTTCTTGATTGTTCGGATGCCGATTCTGAAGTTGTTGTCCCTAGACTTCAGAGTTGGTTGAAGGATCACTTGCACCCTCAAGAACTTGCTCATGAGCTACCGTATGGTAATTTAATTGGGTTCATAGAGTTAACACTATGTCTTCGGAGCAATAATTTGTGCTGCTTGTCTTACCCTTTCCCAAACTTCATTCAAAACTGGTGACAAGGGGTAATAATATTGTTTGCATTGTTAACGCTTTTCGAAGGTCATTCCCGCACTCGATGCCACGCAGTTTTGAAGTACAGGCCAAACGCCTCTCAGGCGCTGGTTATTCAAACGCACTGATTTCAGGTGTTGCGGAAAAGCTTTTGAAACAAATGAAAAATCAAGGACAGTAATCTCAGCCTCAAAATGCCTCAGTTCATTAAAGCTGTGTTTCAGTCCCTCATCTGCACAGCGTTTCCCATAGGCTGAAAAAGAAACAGGCAAACGTGCTGGTAACCTGTTGTATTTTCTGCAACGGAAAAAGCTATCGAAACTTTGTAAGTTGGTGATTCATCCAGCCGCAAATAAATTAGCGTGCTCCATCGCACGCAGAATGCGTTTTGTTGAATGTGCTATTGCTGTCATGGATCTTGTTCCGCTATCCTGCGGTAAGATATACAGAGGGCCAGCCGGAAAGTGGTTTAATGACCGTATAACAGAGCATAGTAATAAATTGCACAATGTGGTTCAAGGACACCTCGGAGTCCACTGCCTTGACTGTGTCCGCGTGCCCCTTTTTGAGCGTCGCGAAGTATTGGGAGAGCTCCACTCCCAGGTCACGCGTCAGATAATTGATGCCTATCACATAAGTAATTTTGACGACACATATGCAAGTTCCCCTTCAGTTGCGCTATTGCAAAAAGAGGTTGCTTATCTCAATTATTTTAAGCTGTGTATTTGTTTCTAGCTCAATCAACAAGCGGGAAAAGGTTTGCTAACATTGCTTCGCCGTTTTTGTTAACTGCACCCTTCTATGCATTCCCATTTCTTTTTTCACCTAGATATGAACACCACACCGCTATAAATCATTATTAAAAGTCAGCGCTATTTCATGTCCTTGTTTATTACTACCGTAGCAATGCGGAATAAAGAGAAGCCGTCAAATGACCTTTTTAGGCAATTGACCAGTGTATCACAGCGCTACTCTGTTGATCGAGAAACGATCCATGTGAGAAACCGGAAAGAAAAAATTGAAAACGTCAACAATATTTTAAGTTATGTCTACTCTGAAGCACGCATGTCATAAAGCTTCCAAAGTTGGTTACGCAAGAGCCAAAATATTTAAATGACCCCTGAATTTGCGCGAATAACATGTATTTTGTGGTCATTCTGTGGGCACGCAGAATCATTTTGCTATTTTTATATCCCCAACTGTGAACTCGCATGCACGAACTTGCACGCACCTATTACACAGAATGCGGCCATATGTGGAAACTTCACTGACAAAAGCCACACTCAACTTTATCAATTATACTGTGTAGTAATGCACAGTTTAAACTTGTGGAGTAACATCGTGCAATAAAGGTATGCACCAAGAGGTGGATGTATGCATGAGGAACAGGATCGCTATTGTGTTCAACGCTTAAAGGGAAAGCATATAAAGATACCTTATTGTTTCGGACTTGCAGGAAAGATTCGCCTCGCTCCCAATAGACCCGTAACTGACATAGTTGCCTCAAAGCTTGAATCTGCCTTGCAAAGAATCCCAGATTGTATGTGCTAAAACAAGTGTTCGAAGTTTCGAGTGGTGCTGATTCAAATATCTTGGATGCATTAAAGCAATAAAAGTGTTAGGCCACAAGTACGCTTCACCAACCTCGGGGGACGTCGAGCGTTCTTTTTTACATAAAATCAATTACTGAGAGAAAGCAAGCATAATTGAGGTGATGCAACCCTTGAGGTGATGCTGGTTTGTCACTGTTTTCGTAGTCTTTCCCACAATGTCAAATTACCTCAGCTTTCACCTAAATATCTTCAAGTGATTTTGCTTCTTGCTATTCCTTTCCATGGAGAATACAAATTCAGCTTTCCTAAAGCACAAAATTTGCCTTCTGTGTTTGTTACAAGTTGAATATCTGTCCTGAGCACACTACTGAAGTAATTATGAATTGCGCCTATGTATGCCCAAACAATAGTTTTTAGCGCCAATTTACGCCTAAATGGCAGTTTTAGGGCCTATTATAGGCACCTAAAACATTATTTTCCTATGCCTAAAGTTCCGGTCTTCACTGATAATCCTATCGCGGTTTTCACACTAACTCAGCAATTATTGTTCCTATTACACTTCACCAAAAATAAAGCAAACAGATGTTACTGCTTAGATGAAATATGTTGTTGAAAAAATTCACCATTCATTCCCCCCCCCCCCAACCTATGAGCTTGATTGATTTGTGGACTTTGACGTCCCAAAAACACCATATGATTATGAGGGACGCCGTGGTGAAGGGCTCAGGAAATTTCGACCTCCAGGGGTTCTTTAACGTGCACCCACATCTGAGTGCACCCAATCTATAGACTCAAGTTACAATATTCTAGAATGCCTTCTATCAGTTATCATTACCAATGTTCGCCATGAGTATGTACCACTGTGAGATACCACACATGGTTAGGTATTGGCAAAAATAGTTACGCTGAAGTACGACTGTATAAAATGACTTGATTGCACCTATGAAATGAACTGCTCAAAGGCAATAAAATAACTAAGGTTACGTATAAAATAAAATGTTCAGTGAAGGTTACAGTGAAAATAAAATAATAATGTACTACTTTTTTATCACAACACAAAAAGTGTTTGAAATGGCTCATTACACCTAAGGCATCAACTAAACTAGGACATGAGTCTTCAGGGCGACTAACTCAGTAAATATCTAAAAAACTCAATACGCAATAAAGAGCTTAGTGAGTAGCACTGACACATTCAGAAATGTGCTTTGTAGAGTAACTGAAATTCAGCACCAAGAGCAGAAAAAAACTCTTTGCCTGATGGCTTGTGTCCAGAGGGACACAAAGAAAGAAAATAATGCTGTCAGTTTCCCAATCAATTAGGAATATTGAAACTTTAGTAACTGAAAGAAGCGGGTATATCTGCATTGGAAAGTTAAAGACAGTCGTGTTTCTACCCAGACCCACTTGGAAAAGTCCTTTGAGCACGTTTATGTTCCTAGATATCCCGTTCCAAAGTTTAATTTTGCTTTTCATGATTACGCAAGCAAGGCAGTGAGCATCAGCAAAATATTACTTCCTGGTGGGACGAGCAGCCAGTTCTTGCTATTGCCGTCCAAAAGTAAAACGGCAACCATCAATACAATGTTCACTCATGCCTTCGACCTATGGTCCGTATAAATGCATCAATCACATCAGAGAGTCTGTCCCAGTTCTTACTGTCCTGCATACATAATGATGCAAGCCGTAACTAAACTTTTCAGCAGGATATCTGAGCACAGGCATGCTTGAATTCTTACAAGTTAGGTTATGTAGAAATGTGACTGACTCAAATATTTACCACATACGTGACCACCTGCTACGGTCACTAAAAAGTTCAATAAATAAACTTACTCATTGGTACAGTTGACAGTGATAATTATTGCCTCACATTGGGTCCCCCTGGATACATTGCTATGTGCAAAGATAGCTTTTACACACATAACTTACAGCGCTGACTTCTTTTTTAAGGAAAAACAAAAGGCTTAAGTTTGAATGCCCTGAACATGCGTGCTCTTTTAATACAGCTACCAGGTGGTTCTGTGAAGTTCCCTTTCCACAGAAAACAGAAACCATGTGCAGCTGTTGTGCACCAGCAGTCAAGCTTTCCATGTGCCAGCATGGTTGACAGGCTAGTCCGGACGCCTTCCACAGCCTCCGTATGATGAGCATGTGTAGGGTGCGATGGGAACAAAAAACAAACAATTTAGTGAAATGCGTCGGTTAGTAAAGCTTTATATGACAGTCTTTTTAGAATGTTGAGAAACAATGTCTTAAAAAAGTAGGATGTACAAAAACCGAAAATGTTACAAGGAACACTTCTTGAAAGTTCTTGGTGAACACAGCTGCAACTTTAAAAAAGAACATGCAATTTCCACATTACAGGTATGTCACAAATATGCTTGAATAGCGCTCCTTCAGAGTGCGTATACATTCCAATTAAGTGATACGACAGCACATACATGACGGTATGCACTTTTATTATGTATCCATTGCAGGTAACACGTAAAATAAATAATGAATTTTATTTTGAACTCAGCTAGTGTAGCTTTCTTCCGACTGCTTACATTGAGGCGACTATACCTATATTATCAGAAATTGGTGTCACTGAAATACTATTGTTTGCTGCCTAAGGATGGCCATTAGTTATAATAATTCTGGTTGGCAGTGCTCCTAACTCATCCCTCACATACCTCATATCACAGGCTGTGTTATGGATACATGAAAAAAAGTGTAAATGCTAAGACATACAAGGCTTCCATCTTGAACTACATATCATCCCCACAAAGCATGCGAGCTTCTGCAACAATCTCCGGTAACCAGAAATGTGGAAGCTATTGGCCGTGATTTAGCAATACACAATAAACATTACATGACACTGATTTCCGGCGTTGTATGTTTGCGTCAATGCAAATAGCTTAAGAACATGGAGTCTTTATTCATAATTGTGAAGTAAATACAGTGTCCAATTTACATTTTAACAGCAGCATGTGCACGTCTTATGCGTGCATATTGTGATATATAACATTATCGCGAGTTTTGAGTGAAAATTATTATATTCGTTTCTGCAAACACCAAAGATCTCTTCTACAAGTGTAGCGCTTGCCTAGAGAACTTACTTAACCTTGTCATCTGATGTGAAAACAAGTAAAATAACGTGCTGGCCACAATTGAAAGCAAATAAAAACACGACGTTTTGGCCTCAGTACAGAAGCCGTGCTCACAAGTGACAAACATTGTGCTCTTATTTGTTGTCAGTGTGTGGTTTTTAATTGTTTTTATATCTGTTCCTGACCAGATGGGCTTAAGCTTGTCATCTATTAGAAAATTTCATTGAAGGTGGTGGTCTAAACTGTTCTTATTGTTTGTACATGTAAAAGTGTTTATCAAAGTTTGAACACCAAGGTTGGGCGTGGCGCACACAATATTAAAAAAAACTAAAACAAAATAACAAAATCCAATCATAGTGAAAACAAGCTGAATAAAATCAAATGTGCTTGACCGCATAGAATAAGGATTGAATTAGGGCTCGCACAGTTAGGATACAGCGATTTCGTCACAATTATATGCTACCAATTTTTTTGTGACCCCCTGAGAACTTGAGGACCTTCTAAACATTTTGCCAGCACGCCTCCCGCTCAGGACTCTGTACCGACACAGCATAGCAGCGCCCATATTTGTTTATTTTCTTTTTCCTATCAAAACTTCTTTCCATTCTAGTCACTATATGCACGAACCAAGAAAAAACTATATGCACCTAATAACGTTCTTGGCACTGCAAATGTAAGTTGGAGTAAAACTCACAGGGCAAAAAGAAAGAAGTAAGATGAGTAAAGAAATATATATCCACCACAAACGCTCACTCACAACTGAAACGTTGTTGCACGTGTTAAAAAAAGAGATATATGAAAATAGGGGCTGATCGGGCATGCTGCAAAGAGGCGCAAAAAGGCAAACAATCAAGGCACGTGGTTTATAGGGGACTAAGAAAATTTCTTGGACTGTAATCATAAAGAAGGTTGTGTTATGCGAAGTGCGATATTCTTAATCCAGGCTGCGGCGGCTGCATTTCTGATGGAGGCAGAAATGTTGTAGGCTCGTGTGCTCAGATTTGGGTGCAAGTTAAAGAACCCCAGGTGGTCGAAATTTCCGGAGCCCTCCACTACGGCGTCTCTCATGATCATATGGTGGTTTTGGGACGTTAAACCCCACATATCTAACTATCGAAGTGCGATATTCTTCATGATACGCCTCCAAAAGTTCTCACATGGTCTTGGTAGGGTGACAGTGTAAAATTATCGTGCTTTTGAAAATCAAACTACATTTGAATCACTGATGATGTTGTTGCTCCATTCAATGAATTTCAATGTTCTCTGAGGTGTGTGTTGATACATTAACTAGTCTGGCCGAGGCCCGCCTCGGTGGTTCAATGTTGCTAAGGTACTCTATTGCTGACCCGCTGGTCGCGGGATTGAATCCGGGCTGTGGCGGCTGCACTTTCAATGGAGGCGAAAACGCTTTGTGTTTCAGATTTGGGTGCATGTTAAAGAACCCCGAATGGTTGAAATTTCTGGAGCCTCCCATTACTGCGTCTCTCATAATCATTTGTTGCTTTTATGATGTTAAACCTCAAATATCAACAATCAGTCTGGCTGATGTGTGTATATGAACACTATGAAGAGAAATTTGGTTTGCAACTTCTACACCACAATTGTCATGCTTCTGATAGTATTTTTTTCTGCCCACTGCAGAATCATTACGGAACAAATGGGATAAAGTAGTGAAAAACACAATCCTCACTCACCTCATATCACTTTCTAGACTTCTGGAATACTTGAATATTTCTAGTTTGTTCACAGATTGAGGATGTTCGTATTCATCTCAATTTTTTATTTTTGATTTGCTATGAAGATGAGCTGTTCGCAAGTAGACGCTACATCATGCACAAGATACCGCACCTCCTTGAGACAATTGATGTGCAGCTATAAACTATTTCTCATGCAATGTGCACAAGTTTTTTTTTCATTTTTTTCTTCTGTGCCGATTGTAAGCACATCTTCATTAAATTCTATTGAAAAATATTCTAGAACCTCGATACAAAATGTAACAGCGGTTTTGCTGAATGCGGAATATACCGGCAGCAAACATTTCCTGCAGTAGCACACCACAAATTATCAGGGCAAGGTACCTCTCAAGTGAATTCCAGTTCAATTTCTTCGTCTTAAACCTGTTCAAAATGGGTTCATTTTTTATGGCAGCACTTGAATTGTCAATGAAAATTTAAAATTGTGAAACACTTCTCAGCTATTTGACATTAGCGGCCCAATAAAACTGCAATTGTATTAAATTCTATGGTGTCTTGTGAACTGTTAATAGTTGAACAAATACGAATTGAGTGTACTAGATCACATTTCTCACAATAGCACGTTTTGACTACGTGTACCGGGACGAAACAGCTCGCATGCCGCTCAGCTGCTGCATTCGATGTACATCTGCTCGGTTATATCTACACTGACTGCATTATTCATTTCACATTTTATGCCTCAGACACATGGAGGTGCATTGGGACATATCTAGTATTCAGTATTTAATAAGCAACAAGCGGCAAAGATTTCTTTTCGTTTTGTGTTTGCGTCATACTCGTGCGGGGCCAATGAGCAGAAGGTGGCGGAACATCCCGCTTTCTTTATTTATTTATTTATTTAACATACCTTACAGGCTCTCGTTAGAGCATAGGGTAAGGGGGGCTTACAGAAAAAAAGAAAGAAAAATGAGAACGTATACAGTTCAAATATACAAATAAATGCAACATAACAGCGACACTAATCACAGTAATAGAACAATGAAAATATAGTCACCAAGTATATGCACCTCTATACAAATGTCTATGAAATGATGCTAGATGTAGTGAGAGAGTAGTTTCTCGCGGAACGCGTTGTTGTTAGTGACTGAAACTATCTCGTCGGGAAGATTATTCCACAGTGAGATTGCCTGTGGCAAAGCAGATAAGTTGAACGCGCGTGTTCTGCCAAAAATACGCTTAAAGCTGCGCTGATTTCGTATGCGTGCAGACATGCGATCCGGTGTGTGTAGAGGGAAAGCGCATTGATTTCTGCTATTAATGTACTTGTGAAACAACACAAGGAGGGCTATCTTGCGGCGGACATCCAATGGTTGTAAACCGATCTCGCGTTTAATTTGAGATACACTGCTGTGACATTGGTAGTTCTGAGTGATGAAGCAGGCTGCTCTGTTTTGAATGGCTTCGATCATCTGTATTAAATAGTTTTGATATGGTGACTAAACTGGTGAGGCATATTCTAACTGTGGACGTACGAATGTTAAATAGGCTATTTTGCGGACGCTCGATGTGGAGCAATGGAGATTTCGACGTAAATAACCTAGTGTTTTGGATGCCTTGGAACAAATGAATGTTATGTGGGAAGACCATGAAAGTTTAGAGTCAATAATAACCCCTAGATATTTGTATGATGTGGTTCGAGATAGTTCACTATTTTTAATGTTGTGATGAAAAAGTGAAAATCGAGGTTTGGCATATACACTGCTCTCTTAGTGTTTCATACGCCTGCGGGGTGCTCTGGGATAGCTTTAAAAAGGTATGCTGCCTCCGTGGATAAAAAAAATAGTCCGGCTCATGCACTCGGTGATGCTCCTTGAAGGAAGGGTCACGAGCTGTCGCGTTCTTGACGTTAGTCTGGAGTAGCCACTGAAGGTGCATCCACACGATTTTCTAGCGACAGCGACCAGCTTGCTTCGTCGCGAAGGCTGCGATGTCGGCGACGAAGTGTCATCGTTACTTGAATGAAAACAATCGTGTGCATACCCATAAATTGCGAATACAAGTGTAAAAGTTGGTCACTGGCAGCATGCCAAACATATTACTGTTTTGTGTGGCATCTGGAAGCCAGAAAAGTATTTCACAACCATCTTTTTCCGCAATATTTGGTTTCAGCATTACAGGGTGCCCAGAAGCTTATGCTACGACAGTTACGACGCAGTTCGCATAACAATTTCACAATGCAGCAAGTGACCATATTTGTCGCAAGCTACTGTCGAAACATCAAAACAAACGATCGATAACAATATTTACGACAAAATATCTCTCACTCTCCACGTGAGATGCAAATGTAAAAAAAAAATGTCGTCAATACCTTGCATTTCTTAAAGTACGCACGTATAACAAGCATCGAGAGCGAATTGCAAGTGAAGCGAGGGCCAGGGACGCAGCCATGTTGCCGGGAATCGCCACGCTGGCTTCCGGATTACAGGCGATCGTATCTAGTTTTCCATTAACGCGCGACTAGCGGCAGTGACGAATGAGGCTCAGCGACAACAAATTCTGTTGGTGGTCGCTGTCGATGGAAAATCGCGTGCATGCGGTTGAGTGTTTAAAGGTGCAAACTTCTGTGCATCCACCTTTGATGACGAAGTGCTTTAAAGTTGTATCCAACTTTAAAATGTCAGACACGCATGGTAGATAAATCACATGTTCAGCACTTGCATGGATCAGATGTGCCGTGTCAGTCACATCAACATTTGCATTGCCACCACTTTCCAGATTTTTCTGCACACTTTGTGCATGTGGTTGACGGAGCCTGGCTACAACCATCTCCTTTCACGTCCTGCCGACTGTCAAATAACTTTGGTGACTGTTCTGGCCTTTGTGCACCTGTTCGAAGCATTTACTCTGAATGTTTACCAAAACGTGCTTTTTCCTCCTTATTTATGTTTTATTTTTAGTGTGTTCATAGTAGACACCCTACTGATATCTGGGGACTCGTAGATGACGCTTGCTTGCATATGGTTGTTAGTTTTTTTCATGCCCTTGTCAAAAGCTTCTGTAGGTCTATAGTTGAAAACAGCACAAAGGAAACATGAAGAAGCCATCACACAGGACCAGCCCTGACTGCCACTCTTGGGTTAATTTCATGGGTCGTACATATACATTGAAACAGAAGACCCAGGGAACGGGAACATATCAAATATTCTGGCAGTGCCGGCATCCAGCGACACATAATTGTTACACTTCTTGTCAGAAGGCCTAATGCATCTTTCATTTTTACATTTCATCAAAAATGCCTTACACCACTGCCATACTGGGTTTTTATTGTCATTTGAATGTATTGACATTCGCTTCTAATGATATTATGCGGCTGCTAAACAGCGATATATATTCTCATGAATCCAATGACTACGAGAAACACATTAACCGTCGCATTCAAACCGAATGTATGCTCTCTACCCCTGAGACTACGTCAAACGTGACATTAAGCATTCTAAATTCGACCGACATGCTGTAATGTTGCTTTTTTGAAGACAGCTATCGTTTTAAAACAGGGTCAAGAGAACGGAAAGCTGTCGTAAAATGTCTTTACTCTCCACCTCAGTGGCGTCTGGCTGCCGGCGCTGTCGGCCATAATATAAACAAGCAAACTCCTCTGTGACCGTGTATGCG
Source organism: Rhipicephalus annulatus (assembly GCA_013436015.1). Classification (NCBI taxonomy): domain Eukaryota; kingdom Metazoa; phylum Arthropoda; class Arachnida; order Ixodida; family Ixodidae; genus Rhipicephalus; species Rhipicephalus annulatus. The sequence continues at coordinate 287,893 of WOVY01011175.1, forward strand.
TGTTATGGCAGTTCCGTTGCAAGCTGTCTACATGACCGCATGCGATATTGTGTTTTAAAGCGAACAAATGCAGAGTGCTCTGGGTTTTTAAGTGTGTGGTCAAACTACAAGGTATACCACGGGTGCATCTGTAACTTTGTGTTATAGGAAACTTAAACAAATGCGACACGTTTCCTTACCCATTTTTTTTTTAAATCATCGCGCTGTACATGTACTGGTGCTTGTTTTTATTCTATGGGCGATGGCTACTGGCTAAGCAGACTGTCTTAACATGTTTTGACCATATATTGTGCGATGTACAATTTTTATGCATATTTATTTAACGAGATGACTTCCTGCATGTCGTTTAAAAACAGTTTTCCTGTGTAGCACTAGTACGGATCGAAAAGCATTCGTTGCTCTGATTGAGGTTTGAACCTGATGACATTAACACCTCCAGTGTGACAGAGTCTTAAGAATCTCATGTCTTCTTTGTATGTGGCAAGCAGCCAGACTTAGCTCCGTGAATCGCCCAATTGCTTCCGCTTTTCGGCTTGAGGTTGTTGGTGTGCTCGGGCAGATCGTCGTTGAGGCAACAACTTGTCTGCCCGATATAGGCGCTGGCACAAGTTGTCAGGATCTCATAAAGTTTAGTGGTGTTTCGACAGACTAAAAACTAAGCAATCTGCTTCAGAGGCACTGGCCTCGTTGGCTTCAGCCCTGACTTGTGACAAAGCCTGAATTCTCTGCAGCTTCATCGCTGCGCAGAATTTAGGCTCTAAAGACATCTTTTACGCTATCCGGGATAACTACATCACCCAACTTTCTTGCTCCTTGTACTCAATCCAACCACCCTCCCCCCTCCGATTCGCATTCACGCATTTAGGTCTCCTCTCAGGTATATCCTCTGAAGTCGCTCTCTTGGCATGGTTTTTGTGGCCTTGCAGCGTTTGTGTGTGAAGTCCCCCATGGCTTTGTTTCTCTACTGTGTGGTTCTGAAACGTTTCAACCCCAGATAATACCATAACATATGGGGCCAGTGGCATCATTGATATTGTATTTCACAAAATGAGACAAATGAGTTTCTTTAACACGATTAGCAAGTAGTATAGGCACTAATTAAAGTGCAAAAAAACAGATCTGAAAAACTTTGAACGCCCAATAAACTGTGCAAGCAAGCCATATATCACGGCAGTAAAAGAAGAGCATGCGTACTTGTATACGTTGCTCAATAGAAGGCTGCTGAGCTGTTTCAACATGATTGACAGATGTGAAAGGTGAACTGCTACTATGCTTTCAGCCTATCTAAAGCATAGTGAGCTGTGGCATTTGAAACCATATTGCATTTGCATTTGGTTGCATTTGAAAACCATTGCAAACTTTTGCATTTGAAAACCATATTAGAGTATGAATCTAGATAAATTTTTACCAGGCCAAACGCAAACACGCAAATGTACAAATTTGCACTTTAAAGCAACTCTTAAATCTGAACCACATGCATTCTTTTTGCTGGTGCTTTCTGCTGTTGCTTCTCTAAGAGTCATGTCATTAACGCCATCAGGAAGAGTGACCAATCACATAGAAACGACCGAGGCCAGCACTAGCCTAGTGTCACACATTGCGACCAAAGGGGATGAACCTGACACCTCTCCTCAGTGAATCGGCCTACGGGAAATAATCCTAAATTTAAGTTTAAGTGCACTATGCAGTTCTGTATTGAGGAAAACAAGTTACTGTGCCGCCTTAAGGACATATTTTTTCATTTTACTAGCAGCAAAAGCTTTTGAAAGAAAGAGAAACCACGCTCGTAATATATGGCCTCTGAGCTTGAAGGCACTCATTTTTGAGGCCATGTATTCAGCCAATGCTCCGGCCTTAGAGTGTACCAATGAACTTGAGGATGGCGCTCAGAAACAGAACAAATCCAGAGCATTCACTGTAGAAGCTTCTGAGAAACAAGCCAAGTCGAATACAAGCATCAGTTGAGAACTTGCGGGTCATATAGAGAACAGCGTCGACTTCATGAATCTGAGGGGGGGGGGGGTAGAAGCCGCCATTTTGGCAGCAGTGGAAATGCAGTAACATAGCAGAAGTTGCTGCCAGCCGGGTTCTGACTGATTCTCAGTCTATCGAACTGCTTTCGGCACTGACTCTGCAGATCCCTGGAATGTCTTGAAGTGGACGTCACGTCTCCTGTCACCGGTCACGTCGACGCTGAGTGACGTCAGCATAAATGCTGCATTTAGTTCGGCTCTTAGTTTTTTTTCTGTCAGTTGAGATTCTCTGTGAACACGAGGGAACTTACTACAACTGATTAGATAACCATTATTTGAATGTAAAGTGTATTCACATACTTCGTTATTCTGACTATAGCTTCAGTGGTGGTTTGTCAGCATTCAGTAGTGGTTCACCGTAATGGTGGTTGGCTGAGCACTTACAAGCTGTGACACTGTTGCAATCGACATATACAAGGAAAAAACAGGCATTCAGTGGAGCATGTATTGATTTCAGAAGTTCTGACAGAGTCCTATCTAGCAGTGAACAGCTTTCACATTGACGCAGAGTAGCGTCATATTACCGAATCGCCCACTTGTGAAACTGCTCTGTGGCCCCATGTGGTTCACTTCTCTTCCTTTCTTTTTTTTTTGCGCAGTGACTCGCTTTCTTGCCTTAATGCACCATGTTTTTTCCGCCCCCGTCAACTTTTTTGCTCTTACAGCTTCGGTTTCTCAATGCTTCAAAAGAGTCACGACGCACCCTGTTTGCTTGTGATGGTTACCACGTGAACAGAGGCCAAGGCATTGACCAGCTGGCCAGAATTATCTTTATTGCTCTTTCTCGTGGCTTTGCAACCGGAATCAGGTCATCTGGACGCAGCAAGGAAGCTGTCTGCTACAGGATACTGAAGTGCAGCCACTTCAACCCAAAGGGCCACAAGTGCAGCGAGTGTTCCCAATTCATTTGCCTAGCTTCCCGCCATGAACCAAGACTGCTCTAGGTTATCTTACTGTGTGAACAAGCAGACAAAGAAAAGACATGAACAAAAGAATATGATTCAACAGGCCAACCGCTCCACTTACTGTAGGCTTATTTTGAGGAGGAAACAGGGTGGGGTAATGCACATATGCTCAAACACACCACATACAACTTGCACGCATTCTTTTTATGAGAGGTATAAGGAAAACTCGCGGCTGCATGCGGTGTACTTGAGCATATCTGTATTACCCCCTCGTTTTTTACCCTTCAAAATAACCTAGTTGCAAGTGCAGTGTTCATCCTGCTCGATCATATTCTTCCTTTCATGTCTCCTTTTATTTTTGCGCACCACCTCACTTGTCAAGATGCTCTGTCACCATTTCGCCCACCATCCTACCTCACTAAACCTTGATGAATGCTGCGTGCCCTCTAACGGCCCTTTTCAGGGCCACCCATGTGTTGTCCGGCAGGTTGTAAGTGCTCCGAACGGTTCCACTCTGTGTGGATTTCCTGGTAACCTTGCCTGGCCAAGAATTGTTTTTCGGTGAAGGTAACAATGTATGCCAGGAGTCATGTAAGTATTTCACACTCTCCCTCTGTCTATATACCGTATTTATTCGCGTATTGAACTCACTCGCATAATGAACCCATCCCTCACATTGGTCCTTGAAAAAAAAAAAGAAAAACTTTTTTTAATTTACCTGTTCTTTTTTGTTTTGGTATAATAGCCAGTGTGATTTACAATCAAAATAATGGTAAATCAAGCTATGATATCACAAAATAAAACCGCAATAAAAGTCAAAATATAATTTTGCAACCATGCTAAGCAGTTGCGAGCAGCACGAGTGCAGACAACGTTCTTCAAGATTTGAAAGTCGCGCCCTTTGTGGCAAAGTGCCATTTGTTGAATGGACGAGAAACTTCTATGCTGATAATGCCACGCAAGCACAGCGGCACAAAAACAAAACACGTGGCCTCCGAATTTGTGGGTGTGCGGCAAAGAAACACACCGCGGAACCACGATCCCGGAGACCATGCAAAGCGCAACCGCGATAATGGTGGCGCGTCGTGCACCCGCAACGTCTACCGCAACGTTTGTACGCCGCCATCCGACGTTGCGTTTTCGTTCTCGGGTTTGTCATTGTGAACTTATTTGGGTCACCCGAGGGTGCGTTCGGCCGGTACGCTAGCTACACGGTGGGTTATGAACAGCATGCGCTGTAGCATGGGAATTGAGCGACTGGACGACCCTTTGGTGTCGATTTGTGCGCTTTCATTACGGGAGGAAACAGAAAGAGCTTCTGGCTACAAAAAAGATTTGTCGCGCGTTTCTCACGCCAAAACAAGCGAAGCTGTCACGCTAAAATTTCACTGTTATAACTCCCGTGACTTTTTTTCTTCCACGTAATGAACCCTTCTCTTAAATTGGTCTCAACTTTTCTAAAAAAAAGGTGGGTTCATTTTGCGAGTCAACACGGTACATACCTGCCAACTCTCCCGAATAGTCCGCGAGACAGCAAAATTTTGACCTACTCTCCCAATTACACGAATGCCATCTTTAATCTCCCGAAAAGTGGCCGCCACAGGTGAGATGTTTTTTTTTCTTTTATTGAGCGTGTACGTCAGCTTTTCCTGCTGCAATGGTGGGGAAGAGCACTCGCCACTACACTTCTTATTTATTGTAACCAAATAAGTACCGCTAAGTACATTCTAGGCACCATAGTAATGTGCATCTGAGAGAAGGCCGGCGGCCACTGGATGCGCTCATCACCGTGCCAAAAGAAAGCGTGGAAAGAGGAACCACTACTTGTATGTCTGTCAGTCTTGGCTCCTGCATTTTGCACGCTAGGGCTATGTGGCTTGCCTAGGCGTCAGTAGTATTTTTTACGGGGTTTGCGGAGTTGCGTGTTTCCTCAAGTTCAGTAGTGAGGTTGATGGTGACGTCCAAAGCAAAGAAGCACTTGCAAGTGTTCGTTGTCTTGTACGCATTGGAGGTATGCATATAACTCTGTCAGCAGTTACTGCAGCTGCAATATACATAGAAGATGCAGAGATGTTGGTTCCCATATAATTTACTGTACAGATAAAAAGTACTACGTATGTTTGGGAAATGTGTTTTGAGATATATTTTTTTCTAAACCCTTCACCTACCTCTGTTGACCTTACCGTCATGTTGGTCTACTGGTTATAGTTACCGAATGTGGACCGGCAGGTGATAGGATCGAATCCTGGCCGCAGTGGTCGCATTTTCAGTGGATGAAAAAATGCTTAAGGCCCGTGTGCGTAGATGTGGGTGCACTTAAGGCCCGTGTGCGTAGATGTGGGTGCAACCACATGTGGGTGAACCCCATGTGGTTGAAATTTCAAAGCCCTTCACTGAAGAGTCTCATAATCGTAATGCAATTTTTGGGATAATAAACTCCCAGAATCTATATTACCTCACTTGCAACTGCTTCCTGTTTTATGTAGAGCCAGGACACTCCACCAGGAGTGCAACTGCACCTGACAGTGCATGCGAACACTATTGTGCGTGCAGCTTCTGCATTGTCAACTTCTGCAACAGCCTCTTTAATTTTTTGTTGTAACATTCAGCACACAAAACTGAGCGCTTGAGCTTATCTTGTGCCTGTGCATGAGCACCCAAGGGAAAACGACAAAGGCTATTGAAGACTGTAACAGCATTAGGATTTGAATTTATTTCTCTTATAATAATGTGATTGGGCTTCGCGCACAATAATCCATTACACCACCCAATGAGCGGTGCAATCTGACAGCTGTTGAGAAAATGGGGCGAATTGCAGTTTCTTTGTGATGGCAGACTTGTGTCAACACGTCGCTGTAAAGGAGCCCTCTTGATACCAAAGCTGAAATTGCTGTTTTCAAGAGACGGGTACTATACCTTTGTCAGACAAGTAGTGTCTAGTGTCATTTCTACTTAATGAATGAGATTAGTTGGCTGCCACACGGGGAAGTCTAATGTCATCTAAAGAAAACGACTTAGCAAACGATTGAGTTAGCTGGACTGATTCGAATGCGTTTTCACCACGCTTTTGTCGCAAAAAAGTACTCTTGCTGGAGGAAGGACGGGCACGAATAAATTATGCAGTATAATCTCGATGATACAATTACGGATCATGAAAATTTCGCAATGATACAAATTTTAAGGTTGTTTCAGATGGACTGCATTACATAAAATACGCCGTGATTTGGTGCTATACGAATGGTTTCCCCAGTCACCGCAGATAATACGAATTTACAATTCACCACTGCAGGCAAGCAGTGCAACTCGACTTGTTTGTTGAAGGAAGGCCTGTTCACTCTTGGTCTCGAAAGAGAGTAAATGAAGCAAAACTCGGCGAAATTTTTCCTTGCTTTTCCTCGATTAGCGGAAACACGCCGCAAGACCAACCGGAAATAAATCTGTGTGAGACCAAACTTCTTGCGATAGCAGATCGCTTTTGCCTTTGGCTACACCGGCTGCTCTAGCTCTCAGACCACATTATGTATAAACATCCAGCCGCAAGTTGAACACGGTGGCAAAGGCATCGGTGGGGGATCACGTAGGCGATATCGAATAACACGTGCCGCACGTCAAAGCTCACGAACTTGACGACGACGCGTTCATAGAGAGCCTGCTTTAAATTACGATTGCTAAGAACACTGAAAGTAGAAAAAAGTGAAGCAGCAGTGAATCGGTGTGTCCTAACGTGTCTCCCCTTTGCACTGCCGGCTGAATTCGTCGCCACCGCTGCATCCGTTCAGGTCGTTTCTGCTCGGGTATCTTCCGAGACAACATTTGTAAAGGTGTAAACTGTTTCTTTTCAGTGCCTTTCGTGCATAACTAGAATTCGGCACGAACTTTTTACCGCAGGAAATTGACCAAATGGAATGAATTCTCAAGCGGTGGCACGTACGATGGGCAGAACGAATGTGAACGTTTTCAACAAGCGTGGACGTGGTTTTCCGGCCACTCTAGCGTTTTCGCTTGAATTCGCAAGTGTGAATTTTCCAGAACAGTTTTTTTTTTTCGGGTCAACTTTGTGGTGCGGTTCTCCATCCACCTAAGCGCGGCGAAGTGAGTGAATGACCAATAAGTTTGGCTGCTTTTGCTTCCTTCAATTGTCAAGTGGGAACGCACCGTAAAACCGCGACACTTTATAGAGAAGATGGTGAAGGCAGGAAAGTTCGAAGGAACATCATCGACTTCTTCAGTAAGAAGCAGTTGCCAATAAAGTTTTTGTTAATTTTCATTATCAGTTTCAACTTGTATTTCGCTCATACGAACTTGCGATGTTATGAAAATTTTGCGTGCTCCCTTTGAATTTGTATCATCAAGATTCTACTGTATATTCATGCTTTCATAAATAACAAGCAATAATGTCTTGCTATTTTCAAGTATTGCATGATCTTTCTTTTCTTTTTTTTTTGAACAACTCGACACATTCGGTATAAAATGTTTTAATACCCTCGTTTCCAGCCACTTTGTCAAGAACGATGCTGGCCATGTTGGCTGTGTGCTCATTGTTAGTGTCACCTGTCTGAGCTATCAGTGTGTAACCTGCATACCACATTGCCTCGTAATAATAATGCACCTTGTACTCTGCGTCAACGGTTCTGAACTAGTCAGCGGGAGACGTTGAAGAGCCTTCCTTGCACTCTTTCATGTCGGCCACACCGCATGTTGGCCAAACATTAGTTCCCGTTTTGCCTTGACTTCTTGTGTACACGCTTTTCTTAGATATTTTGAAAAGCACATACTTACCTTTAAAAATCAATGCGATACCGGCGAAAACAATTTATACAACCCTCAATATACATCATAGATTTTTTCACACGGTGTGACTTTTTTAGTATCATTTCAGCCTTCACTACTTCGTGATTGCCATCAACTGTCGTGTAGCATTGCATGGCACCTAATATCATTCGATGTGTCGAATATCATAAAATAAAAATGACATGTGACTGGGGTATTAAAATATATTTAATGCATTGCCAAGCACTCTCAGGCTTTCCATGTGTGCACTCTAGCACGATAACGTTAATTAACTCAACCATAGTACTAGTTTGATGATACTGAAGAGCACACTCATGCTCGAATATGTGGACAGACCCTGCAGTCGGTAGTGCTTCGATGCACCACATAGCACTGATAGTCTTTTTGACACTTTCTAGCTCGGCCTGCTTAGATGTTCACTGCACTAATTTGTCTTTGTTTGAAATCTATATACTCTGACCATGCATGCTCAGGGTGAAATAAAGGGAACGAGTACAAGATGTACAGAGGTGTCCTCTTTCACTATGAACACCGCACCCTGCTACCAGCGCTCCATGGAGTGCCTTTCGTGGGCGCTTAGGGAACTAGCGCGCAAGTGCTGTAACAGCTGTAGGTGGGGCCCTGGCTGCGTCGTCTGCTAAAAAGCGGCAGCTCCAACGAATTGAGCTTCCTGTACGGTGCAGCTAACTTTGCTCTCACTATGGCAATTAAGAATCGCGCATGATTTTGGTATGCGCCACGACAGTACTATCCAACATTCGCTCCTCATGTTTCCTTTCTTTTCTGCATGCGATCTCACAAGTAAGGAACCTTGAAGACCCACTCCCACAACTAATCTACTGAGCTGTATTGTGCTAATCACAGCATTCCCGTGGCGGACATGACTGTTTTTATTAGTTCAAAGTTTGTGCAGTAAAGCATATAAAAAAATAAGGACAAGTCTGAATATGCTGAGAACTGAAAACACACATAAAACTTTACGTGCCATGCTCAAATGGTGAGCAAGAAAGAGTTTTTCTTCAAAAATCAGCACGGCTTCCGACCTAGTTTGTCCTGCGAAACTCAGCTCTTTGAATTCACTGCCTGACCTCCACCTACATTTAGATTCTCTATTTCAAACTGACGTCATACACATAAAATTCTCTAAAGCCTTCAATCGTGTCGCTCATCAACGACTAATAAACAAACTCTGCTGTCTGAACTTGGACCCTTTAGCCCTGTCATAGATCCGATGCTTCCTATCACACCGATCTCAGTTCACTGACATTGCCGGTCTTCACTCCACTGCTACTCCCGTTAAATCCGGTGTCCCTCAGGGGTCAGTACTCGGCCCCTTACTCTTCCTCATATATGTGAACGATCTACCATCAGGAATTTCATCATCCATTTGATTATTTGCGGACGATTGCGTCCTTTATCGCCGAATAACCACCCCTGACGACCACGAAATTCTACAAAATGACCTATCCTTAATTGAAAACTGGTGTTCCTTCTGGATGATGCAGACCAATGTTTCCAAATGCAAAGTCATGCGCGTATCTCGCAAAAAGTCTAACTTGGAACACGTCTACAATTTAAACTCAACGACCTTGGCAAATGTTGATAGTTACCGATACCTTGGCGTGCTTATTTCTAACACTCTCACGTGGTTGGATCACATCACACACTTAGTTGCTGACGCATCAAAGAAGCTTGGTTACATCCGAAGAACGTTATGCCTATCACCTCCTACAGTCCGTAAAATTGCGTACGTAACCTTCGTTCGTACGAAGCTCGAATACGCGTCGTCCATTTGGAGCCCTCACCAAACCTATCTGATTAATCTGTTGGAATCCGTACAGAATAGGGCTGCCCGGTTCATTATGCCCAATTACGATCACTCATCAAGCATCACTTTTATAAAGGAGTCTTTAGACTTGCAGAATCTAGCTGACAGACGTATACTTTCTCGACTTTGTTTATTTCACAAATTATACTATTATTTTCCTCACTTGCATGGTTCTCTGTTGCTTTCTCCCGCCCGCTATTCTCGCCGGCTATTATTTTCCAGAAGCCTCCAACGTCTTTTCGGTACGACCGTTGCATTCAATAAGTCAATTTTTCCTGTCGCCATCGAGGAATGGAATAACTTACCGGAAGCCATCGTCTCAGAGCGTGACTCGTGCGCATTCAAACAACTACTAACAGCTCACTTAAACTTGGAAGCCCATTAAAACTCTACCACTGTCGCTGTATTTTGCGCTCTTGTATGTGTAAATTTTGTGCGCGCATGTTTTTATACTTGTATAAGTACATTTTCTGTGCGTCTGTTCTCGGATTCTGCAAAAGTATTGCTCGTATGTTTGTACAACTTTCTATTTTTTTCTTTGATTTTGTATTTAGAAAAAAGTTCCCCCCCCCCCATTTGTAATGCCCCTAAGGGGCCCTTAAGGGTCAAATAATTGATGATGAAGATGATGATAAGTGACGCAGAGCCTTCAGTCTCGTAGCGATGAAAAGGGAGTGAAGCTTAACTCGGTGCCCGCAAACAGAATGAAAGATCTGACGATGAGTCATTGGTGCTCTGACTGCTGAAAACTATTTAAACGCCTTTTACGTTGCCATCACGAATGCTACGAAGAAACTCGGTTGCAAATGAGTAAAAATTATAGTGGCATCTTGGCAACTTATGTAGGCTAATGCGTGAAGGCAACGGTGCTCGTAACACCCGAATAATATACCACTAGTTCTAAATGGGCGAAGTGCTCACAATCTTTTGTTTTCAAGTGACTAACGGGTGCGAATTTCCCACATTTAACGCTGTTATGCAAGACCTTACCCTGTATTCACCGCCAATGTTGTGGGGCCTAACCTTTAGACTGACCAAAAACCTTTAAATGATCAACAGAAACATTCTGCAAAAGAAGCCACAAAACGTTGAAATTGGAAAAAGCAGACGTCTCTGCTCTCTGACCCTGTTTCTGCTGCTCTGCCTTTTCTCATTTCGACTTTTTGTGGCTGCTTTTGAAATTAACTAAGTATGTGCCAACTTGCCCAACAAGCAACTCTGAGGAACATTCTGGTGACTCGGCACAAAGCTACTAAGCAGTGGCGTAGCCACGGGGTTGTAAACCGGGTCCATGTGCTCCTGCCTTCCTAAATTTTTTTGCTCGACATAGAGAGTGGAAAATGACCATTTGCCTGCTCGGACCCCACTTCAGATCAAGGTAGTGACCTCCCCGTCCCGATGGTATAGGGCGCGCCATTCAGTCATCATGATTGACAGGCGCGGATTCCATTCGGCAGCTCTGCGTATATATGCCTGCTTCTCCGCGGTGATAAGCGGGCGGTGAAGGCTTGCCGCTGTTCGAGTTTCATTAGACGCCGATAGTACATCGCTTGTTTTTGTCATGCCAACTAGCGGCTTAGAAAGAAAAAAAGTACATCCAAGAGTCGACAAAGTGATCCTCTTGCGTAATAAGTCTTCTTCATTTAAGTTGAAGGACTTGAAATGGCACTGTATGTAGTGCAGACACAAGGTTAAGCTTAGAAAGTAATATTTTATTAAAATGCTGTTGATTGCCAGTGCAACCTCTTCACTCTGAATGAGCATATAGTTTTCAGAAGGAAGATAGAGCCGAGAGATAGGACCGAGAGATAGGACCCTATCTCTCTGCTCTATCTTACTTCTGAAAACGTTCCCTGCGCACTAAGGAAGTATATTTTTTTTCGAAAATGCAATACCAACCAGCCCAAGTACCCATTCTTTTGAAAAATGATAAGCGAGAAATGTGCATGTCACAAAATTCACGAAATAAACACTTTGCAATCCATTTAATAATCAGAGCAGGAGTTTTATCAGATGGCGCTGATGATTAACTTAAAATTTTAGTAGACACCTCGATCATTCTCTTCAGTCCAGCGCAAACATCATTGCATGATACCTGTCATGCCTGTTTGGGCATTGGTCATCATTGGCAAGAAGAAGAATTGGAATTTATGGGGTTTTACGTGCGAAAATCACAATATGATGAGACATGCTGTAGAGGAGGGCTTAGGAAATTTCGACTATAGGGTGTTTAAACGTGCATCGACAACGCACGCTCACGAGCCTCTACCATTTGGCCTCCATCGAAATGTGGCCACCGCGGCTCTGGGCTCAGCAGCCGAGCACCATAACCACTTCTTCGCCACGACGGACTTATGTTTAGCAACCATTTCCATAATTGACAAGCCAAATATGCAAATGCTATAACAGTGTTCACAATCACATCACTTTATACATCACAAGAGGTGGTGCTGCCAAGAGTTGGAATGTGAAAAGTAAAAGCTTACTATTTCAAGAGGCTGTGAAATATAAATTTTAGTGCACATTTAAACCCTAAAATGAAGTCATCTTCTTGAACCATCAAATCCACGTCTTTGCAATGTTCACAGATTTATTTACCAGCAGCCTACGGAACTAGCATGGAGGCACCTCTCGTGCTTTAACACACGTACCATCCAGCTGTTATGTATGGCTGCACACTACAACCAAGGAGGGGAAAAAACGGGTCATCATAGTATGCCTGTCATGGCCAGCTTGCTAGTGAACAAGCACTTAACTTGCTTTCTTAATAAGTCTCAGGAGTTCGATATTAGTAGGGTACTTCATTACTCTGAAGGCTTCTTTGCTAACTGTAGTCATGCCCTTCTAATGTGATTATTTGTGCACACTCCACATTTCTGTTATTGAGCTGCTCTTTCAGAACTTCCTTTTGAGCTTCTGTAGGCCTTGAAAGAGTTGATGATGGTTAGGATAGTCTTGGCTTCTTCGTAGAATAAAATCTTGCTTGACGCTCTACTTTCTTGTTGGCTGGTTCATTAGATTGGACTGACATTTTCCTCTTCCTGTCACCTTCGATAAGCTGCAGAACTGTCTTGAACAACTTATTTGTCTTCTCAACAACTTCCTCAGACACTTCATAATCTACTATTGCTTGTTTGACGGACTCTTATCTTCGCGTTGAATAATGCATAGCTTGACACTGTTGTGACTGCCTTCAACATCACAATGATTTGCACTATGTGCATTGCCTGGCTTCTTTCAGTTGCTGTTAAAGGGGGCCTCTTATTTTCATTGGCGATGCTTGACAATGTGTTCGCAATGACCACACAGTGAATGTGCTTGCACACTGTGAAGGGTATCAGGTGTGCATGGCAAGTGCACCAGTAAGTATGCGCACAATCACTGCACATTCTTGCATCTCAAGAGACAACAAGCATAATCCCCAACTTTTGTCACAATAGAACACTGCCCTTCAGTAGACTCAAATGGCACAGTCCATGTGCCACCTTCATTTAATTTTGCACAGCCTGCCATTTCAGTGCCAGATCTATGATATTTTTCAATTGCACTCAAATCTTCGCTCTTCGCTCTTTTGAATATCTGGATTGCCCTCTTCATCAAAAATGGTATGTCAAGTCCATGAAGGCAGAAATTAGTTTCTCAACACGCTTGTTCTTTCTTTCTTCGAGCATGTTATGCTTCAATGTTCTGTGTATGTTCTCAAGAAGCGTATTGGTGTTGATGCCTGCCTCGTACTGAAGCAGTAGGGCCACACTGAAGCAGTAGGTCTAACTGCGTAGTTGTCCTTGAAGTAGTTCAGAGAGTCCCTAACTTTTTCTTCATATGTGTGAATGAATAATTGAAGAAACTTCTCAAATGATTGCTTCTCGCGGAGCTCTAAAAGGAACCGCAAGTTGTGGTAGACGTCTGGCCTCAGCTGCTTTTCTACACACTCTTGTATCTTCTTCCACCAATTCCTATCCATATGCCAGGTGTAGAGAAGTTTCTGTTCAGGGACAGACATAACTGACGACCATGCCTTGTAAAATTGTGAGGCATCATCAGACTTAAATGTCTTAGCCGCCACATCTCTGTTGATGGCTAACTTAAGAGATTGAAAAAAGCTGTGAAGTCTTCTTCATTCATCTTATTGCAGATAAAATAGGCTATAGGTATACCTTATTCCACTTCATCCAGCGCTAAAATAGTGGTCAGTTCAAACTTGTACCCTGTAGTTCCATGTGTCGAGTTTAAAAACACAGTTCCAGTACCCAATTCTTCCAACAGCTCCTTTATGGCTCTGTCATCAGAGGAAGGGCAAATATTCGTTCATCAAAGATACCAATTGGGTCCACTGCACCCTGTGCCTTATAGAGGCGAACAAGTGTTTCACCTTTTTCTTTCATTGCTCTCACCCACATATCTACACTTACAGCATCATTGAGGTGACACTGTTCAGGAGCAGCAATGTGAAACTGCCGTTTGATTTTGTGCGGAGATATGCGCTCTACCAAATGTGCTAGCCTCAGCTTGTATGCCCACAGATATTCTTATAATTTTCAATATAGTTTTCAAGGGCACACTATTCTCCAGGTCCTCCGCTATGTTGGCTTTTTCTTTGTCACTCATCCTCAAGTGCCAAATTTCTGCTTCATGGCCATAATGCTTTCTTTGGTACTTTACATTTATGGTGATATTTTCAGGTGCTGGGCTATGAGTGTTCTCCTGCTTCGTCACGGTAATAAATGAAAGGCATACCTTACCGCACTTGCAGGTTCCTGACTTTTCTCTCGACGCTTACCATGACCTGCCTTTGGCCTAGCCACTCCTGATCAATAACAGTAGCAGTGGCTCCTTGTTAGCCCACAAGCCAGCTTTTTAGAAGCCATGGGAAGTATAAATCAACAGTTCTTATTCCCCTCTTCCTGAGCCTTCCATTCAGTGAACTCTGTAAAGCAAATGCAACGTAGTATCAGACAGAAAACTAAACTAATAAAAATAGTTCAAAGGCCTTGGCCATAGAATAATGTAAAATGTTTTATTATACATCCACACCCTCTCTGCTTCATAAAATAAATCAAATCTTTCAGTTACTCTTCAGCTCACTCAATGCATTGATATTTTAAATAATTTATTACTACACATTAGCTATTCAAAAAACCTTCAATCATTGCTCACTGCTACACTACAATGTATTCTCACTGCATATAGCTACCTACGCTGAATGGAAGATCAACAATGGTGCCCATACCAAGCTACTTATGAATTTTTATAGAAGGCATGCTTTTGATTGTGGAGTGCAGCATGCCACTTGTGCTGGTATCTTGTATAGTAAAGCGACTTATAACATGCCAGAAGCAAAGCAATTCTGTTGATGTATAAACTGTATTTTAACAAAGACCAACAGCTGCAAGTTAGCACTTGTGTACATGTTGTTTCCCTGTTGTCTCCTGGGTACTTGTATCACAACACGCAATCATATCAAAATAGTAAAAAAAATGTTATCTTATTTTCACACAGACTCGCAAGGCTCACCCTGTTCTAAGTGTCGAAATGTCAATACAATTTTATCATCTTGCGGTTGGTGTCCTCGTTTATTTGCTTCAGGCGTAAGTTATGATGTTATGTAAATGAACGCGTCAAATGCATGTAACACAATCCCAAGATGCTCGATATCACACTCAAAGAAAGATCATGATGTAATGCGTTGTTTTGTGCGAGTTTCACCAATGGATTGTAATTACCCTGTAATTAAACACTTCCTCATTCAGAAGTCACTCGTGTCATTCTGACATAAAAAGAATGTAAGTATAGGATCCCCATGTGTGTGCAATTAGTTTTCGTTTGCATTCATTTTTGAGAAAAGAAAAGGAACCCTCTTAATGTTGGTTCTGAAACGTGGCACGTCGAACGGCCCATCGAACATTGCAGTGCCTTCAATATCGAGATCGGCTATGGTGATATGCAGCAGACTGAGGTTAATACTTGTGTCATACAAGCCTTTTTGAAAGGCCATCCAGTCGATGGCTGTCTAGATGCCACAATTATATTGACGTGATGGAGTTGTTGCACTGGTACACTCCGGTTTTGAACTGCTATTAAGTAGTTCAGGCATTTCTTGCAAAATTGTGAGGTGCTGTGGATATTTACTTGCATATTCAAGTCAAATAATAATAGGAGGTAAATAATATAGGTCCACTTAGGAACTCATAAATTCATATTGATGGTATTTACATATTCTCAATTTGGCCTATCATCGTAGTTACGAATTCAATTTTAGCTTTTAAGCTATTGAACAGTGAAATTGAGGAGAGCGACACACAGCAAGACCACACGCTGAACACAGTCACATCGCTGTTGTCAAGAGTACATGTAGTTTGCACATTTAAAGTGGCAAAAATACTGTATTAAATAATTCACAACGCTCATATATGCAGCTTTTGAAACATACTGGTTCGATTCCAGGAGGAAGAAAGTTTAAGCGGAAAGAGAGGGAGGTTAGCCAGTTCTTAGACCGGCTGGCTACCTTGTGCTGGGGAAAGGGGTGAGGGGAATGATAGATGTTAAAAATAAATGTTGCGAAGAGAGGGAGAAATTACAAAAAAATGCGACAGAGGAAAGGCAACATCAAAGAGTATAAGACACTAAAGTCTGTCTCTGAGTCCAGTTGTCGGCAAAAAGCGCAGCAAAGCTTTCAAAGCCTTCTGGGCTGAGGATGGGCTTGGCCAATGACCCAGAATCCTTTGTTCCGACAAAGGCCGATTGTCTAGTCTATCCAGAGCTGCAGTGAGTTCTTGTCTTTGCACGTTGAAATAGGTGCACTCACACAGAAGGTGCGCGATGGTTTCTTCGCAACTGCAGTAAGTGCATGTAGGAGAGCTGGCCATCCCGATGAGATAAGAGTATGCGTTCGTGAAGGCCACTCCAAGCCACAGGCGGCATAGAAGAGTCTCCTCAGCTCGAGATATCCTTGGGGGAAGACGAAGCTGCAGATCGGGATCCAAGTTATGCAGGCGCGCGTTTGTGAAGTCTGTCGAGTTCCACTGTACCAGTGTGAGGTCACGTGCAAGCGAACGAAGTCTTGTAGCTGCGTCGGTTCTTGAGAACGGGATGGCTGTGTATTGGGTACCATCGTGTGCAGATCTAGCGGCCTCATCTGCGCGGTCATTGCCATATAAACCGCAATGACCTGGTATCCACTGATACACTATGCTGTGCTGTTTTTCTGTTGCTTGGTGATGAAGAAGCCTTATTTCAGCTACTAACTGTTCATTAGGTCCATGGCGAAAGGGTGATATAAGACATTGAAGAGATGCCTTCGAGTCCGAGAAGATCGACCAAATTCCCGAAGGTTCTTTCACTATAAACTCCAGAGCTGCCCGAATGGCTGCAAGTTCTGCAGCTGTCGACGATGTCAAATGCGATGTTATGAATTTAATTGTGATGTTCCTAGCGGGAATAACCAGCGCCCCTGCAGAGCTTACTGAAGACACCGAGCCATCCGTGTAAATGTGAAGGCGTCCGTTGTGCTTCTCTTGCAGGAAAAGTAATGTGGCCTGTTTCAGGGCTAGATGTGACGACTTTTTCTTATTTTGGATGCCAGGAATTGTAAGACTGGCTTTGAGTGGGTGTAGGCACCATAATGGTATCGGCGGCTGTGCTATTCCAATTTCTAATTGTGTGTATGAGCACATTGTGAATGGTAAAGCATGTTCATGCTGTATCCTTTTACGGTACTGAATGGCCACTGATGTTCTAACGGAGTGCTGGGGTGTTCCATTGACTCACTCGCATTCGAAACCACTTGTTGGAGATATAGTGTTTGACAGTTTAGTCAACCAACCATCTATTCGATGGCTTTCAAAATGCCGATGTGACACAGATACTAGTCAAGCCATAATGACTATGCAGAAGATTCAAGTCATCTGATAAACTATGCGTTTTTTCTCTTTCGGCCACAGGTTCACAGAAAGAAGGCGAAAGCACGAGGAGGAGAGAAAGTTAGGTACGCTGATCAAATCAAGAAGTTCGTAGATATAACGTGGCAGCATAAGGCATAAGACCGGATTGATTGGCAAATCGTGGGAGAGGCCTTTGCGCTGCAGTGAGCGTGCTAAGAATGATGATGACACAACTAGCATTCAAAAATCGCGTACACAACCGTAGCCACCAATTATTAACGGGATATAAGTGTTGTGCATGATTTGTGGCCAAAATTTTGTCCATTGGCAGAAAATCAGACAAAGGCTTGGGGTATATGCTAGAAACCAAGGGACAGAAAGCAGTCAAATGGCTCATATACTTGAAAAAGTCAGACTCTGAGAGACACTATATGGCGTAATACAACGAGAGCAGGTCGTGTTCCGCAGCTAGAAATTACGTCCACCAGAAGTTTTCGCACTATGACGGTATCAAGTCGGCCGAATTTCAGTAATTTGCAGCATGATTTAGTGTAATTTGTGAAGCCCCAGTGTACCACTTGACTTTAGCAATTTCATGTGAGAAACTTGTTGAACCGCATGAAGATTGGTGTGTTAATAAAATGATGAGACAATGTTTTCTCGCTTTTAAAAAACATGCTACGTGGTTTAGAAGCTTGATGTTACACATGATGAGCGATGAAACTACTTATATAGCATGTTTGATTGGAAGTTTTGCTGTGAGAGTTCTTTTCACGGCCCCTACCAAATTGGTGCACTCGTCTTTTTCAATACATCATGGGCCCTTCAGACTTTAGCTCTGCTTTTCTTCTATTCTTTAGACTAATGGGGGCAAGCATGTGTTTAAAATTTTTTCGCGATATTTTCCAGATATATATTTCGATATTCCGCTAGTGAATTCTAAGCTAACTTGCAGAAAGTACATGCGAATCCCTAAATCGCTTAAAAATATGAAGTTGAATTGCATTAGAGCTTACTAAATGACGGATTAGTTTAATTTTACATTTCACTAAGCTGACAAGCACATTCATTTCTTAGCTAGGCTGTTTAAGCCTGTCTATACTCCGCGTTGCACTGACGCAAAATCGCCGATGAGGTATAGCGCACCAAAGAACACAAAATTTTCCAGAATTGCACCATTGAATCGATAATCCCACTGACAAGGGCATGTGCGTCTTGCGCAGACAACTTAAGCCATAATGAGAACGCATCGCACGTGTATGCCATGCACACTACGACTGATTATGTATAAATCATATTTGTTGCAGACGTACAAAACCACCGCCAGCTCCACCAGAAAAGCATCCGACCTGTTTATCTGGAAAGATGATAAACAAAAAAAAGTGACGCAAGTAGCAAATTACCCAGCTAGCTCAGTGACCGCATGTGCGAGCGATCCACGTGCTGCACAGCCTTACCACCAATTATAACAATGTACTGATATTGTCTTTTGCAATAATGATATACTGAAAACAAGAATTGATTGATTGATTCATTGATTGATATGTTGGGTTTAACGTCCCAAAACCACCATATAATTATGAGAGACGCCGTAGTGCACGGCTCCGAAAATTTTGACCACCTGGGGTTCTTTAACGTGCGCTCAAATCTGAGCAGACGGGCCTACAACATGAAAACAAGAATCGTACTCACCTTTCTCGTTGTAGAACGCCTCGTGAACGTACTCGGTGGTGAACTTGTGCGCAAAAATGTGATGCTCCACATACTTCTTCAGTGTAGATAGGTCTACGCCACAAACGTCGCATTTCATGAGCTTATTGACTTCTGTCTCTACTTGATGGACGTTGCGTACGTGCCGCAGTATACTTTTCCTCTGGGTGAACATCTTACTGTGCATCTCGCAACAACGGATTTCATCGCCACTGACAGCTCAATCACAGTCAACCTGCGCCATTCTGAAGTGGAGTGGGCAAGGACGGACATAGCTGCAAGTACCTGTATTTGTAGGTTTTCGGGTGGCATTGCAATTCTGATAAGCATTGCATGGTGACCATGAGGGACCCATGGCACAAGACCACGAAATGACTAGGGGAGAACTTCGCCAAGCACGAGACATGCAAGGCGCCCTTTGGCCACACGGGTAAAATGCAAAATCTACTTAGGAAAATAAACATCCAAATTATGTCATGCATAGGTAACGTGGCAGCGACGTCACCCATTCTTTGCAGAGGGTGCCAGACTCTGGTGATATGCATGTCGTCCGAACCGGTGCGAACAAGTATCATAGTTACAGCCCCGCAGACGTACACTGCATTTGCACACTGAGAAAAAAAAAGAAATTTGTCATTGCATTCAACTATAAACAAGATACGTAAATATACGAAGCACAAATACTTAGCGAGCAAAATATTTTTATTTTTGTTAGAAAAAAAGTAAGAAGTTAAGCGCGCGAAATTTGAAACGTTCGCAGGTACTGTAAAGTGAACGCAAAAAGAAGAAAAAAGAACAGCAGTGGTCATAATCACCACAAAACACTCATGTGTTTTGAAGAAAAAAATTACAATTGTTGACGCAGACATGTACGAGCGAAATTTTATTGCAATCATTGATGGCCGTTATGCATAGGAGTCTGCACCACAAGGAGGAGGGTGCAGGGGCGGATGCTGTTTTCCCCCTTGTCACTGAAGAGGGGGGGGGGCACAAAATCAGCCTATACATAGAGAAATAGAATGGGGGCACAGCAATTCAAAGGGGGGTGCAAAATCACCTCATGTGTAGACTTCTTACCCTCCCCCGCCCCGGAAGAGATGTCAAACTAAATAGAGAGCTTAATAAATTAATAAATTTTCCGCCGTGGGACGTGCGTGTGTCTGCCACGTTTTAATATATACATATATATATATATATTAAAACGTGGCAGACACGCGCACGTCCCACGGCGGAAAATTTATTTAAACTCTCTATTTAGTTTGACATCTCTTCCGGGGCGGGGGTATATATATATATATATATATATATATATATATATATATATATATATATATATATATATATATATATATATATATATATATATATAGGTTTTATGTGTGTGCGGTGTGCGTGTCAAAGTGGGGAGGGGGAATTGGCACAATCACTCACCCGACTACCCGCGGCACTGGTAAGAACTCTTTTTGTACGACCGCTTCTAACCATCACGTGAACTAAGGTGCACTCGCAGGTAACGTATAGTTCGCTGTCAGGTAACATCCTGCCGTAAACATAACGGACACATCCCAGAGGTAACAAGAACGAATTCTTCACAGGAAGCGCAAGGATTTCGTAAACATAGTGTCCTGCAGGTAACATATAGGATGAGAAACCATAAAGGTCATGTAAGACATTAGTGAGAAACAGACAGTAAATTGCCAAAACATCACCATTTTTATACGGGTATTGTGAAGCCTCTATAAAACAAGGACTTCGAGCGGTCACCTGTGGCACCGCCATCATAGTCTACGGAGAGGGGAAAGGGACAGGGGTTTATCCGCTTTTCCCGCACCTCGCCCGGTAAAACTTCCGGACTTTAAACACAGTCTATTCATTCATTCATTCATTCTCTAAAGTACGTGTATGTTTCAGGGGTGGGAGAGGATTAACGCATGAACTTCAATTTTTAGGCGTTTCCGACTAATGGGAGTTAATTTGACGGGATTTCCGAGCAGAGCGTGGTTGTGTCGTAGAACACCTGCTTACCACGCAAACGACCTGGTTTCGGCTCTCACTGGATTCGGAAATTTTCATTTCATTTGCTTTTTTTTCGCTCGCTCACGTGACGATGATTTTTCTCTGATCACAGTTGGCACGAAACGGAAGCATTCGCAGGAGACGCAAGACGCGAGCATGCGCAGGAGCAGTGTAGAAGAAACGCCGACACCTGATTTTCGAGTAGTTGAGACAATGAAATGATCCGCAATTAAAATTCAGGCTAACGAACCACGGACGACAGCGAAAACGTGCCGTAGTGTCCGCACAGGTTTCTTTATATGCTTTACCACACATTGAGCAAGCCTTGCGGTAAAGCTACCTTTCAAAATGCGTCATTGCATGGGATGGGTGGTTGCTTCTGGTAATGACCTTGCGGAAATTAAATGTAAGCAAAAAATTTAACTTGGAATACTTCCAGTATGCAAATTTGTAGATGATAACATACGTGAATTCTTTAAGACTTTTGGTGGTTCCGTATGGGCGTTCAAATTTTATAGCATGCCCGGATAATCAGTGGCCATCTTATCCCTTTCACTAATGTCTGTTGGCAGATCTCATCCTATAGAGTATTTTACGGAAATTTACGGAAACACATTTAGAAGAGCTAGAGGTATTGTTTGTTGAGATGAACAATAACGTAATCGTGGGCGTCTCACACAGGCCACGAGATGCAAATTTCAGTCATTTCTGGAGGAATTAAAACATAATTTAGAGCAGTTTACGAGTAAAAAAAAAACATGTGCTATGTGGCGATTTTACTATAGGCATGAACAAACTAGAAATCACGGTATATTAACTCTTCACTTTAGGTTGTGCTTTAAGAAATCAAATAAACACCAACAAAAGTTACACCCACGTTCCTCAACAATTGGCCACACTTTGTCAAACATTGATAGGAAAGCTGCCGCAGTAGTATCAGAAAACGTCTCAGGCCACTTCCCGGTGTTTATTCATGCTTCTGCCAACTATGTACACGCAAGAACTTGGACTTCCACAAAACCATTTAGTATTGAATACGAAAAGAGTACACGGGCCATCCAAAAAAACTCAGTTTTTATGTTCAAGCGATAGAGATGTGAACGCAGCCTACGTGAATTTCTTATCACTATTGCCATTACAATGCTTAAAACCAGAGCGCAAATACAGCACATGAGCCTTCTTGTGTGCCCCAGTTTGCCATTAGATGAACGAAGGAATACCCGAACTTCTCAGATTAAGAAAACATTGGCTGACCGAAATGACGCAAATTAATGATACTGGGAATCGTAAAGATTTTTACAGAAACACGTGTAATCTGTCATTGTAGACGATGAGAAAACGAAAAAAAAGAATATTACACTAGCCCTATCACGAAAGCGAACAGTGAGTCAAAAGAAATTTGGCATATAAAAGAGGAAGTAGTAAATCTAGAGCCTCGGCAACCTGTTTTGCCAAATTCAAGTATCGTAGTTTGTAATGAAAAGGAGCGAGAAGATCGTAGTGAATTCTTTGTAACTATAGGAAAGGATTGAACAAGTACAAACGAAACATAATAGCCACCATTTTGTGCAATTCACGAAGACACTTTTTTCCAAATTACTGAAGCTAAAATTGTTGCAGTTGTCCGTCATATGTCATCACAAAAGGTCGTCGGACATGATGGAGTACCAGTTAAAATATTGAAGGATAATATTGACACCTAAAATATACCGCTAGCTGTTATTTTCAACCAGCCCTTCTCGATAAGGCGGGTGCCCGGAGCAGCTGTAAGGGGCAATGAAGATGTTTTAAACTCGAGAATTCATTGCGAATTCGGCATTCGCGACCTCTTACAACATGTCTACGGAGGTGTTTTTTTTTTCCTTTACGAGGCTCGATTAGGCAACGGCACTAAGAGCGAGCAAACTTCGCCCGAGGGAACGCATCACCCCTTACCCCATCACCACCACCAGCACCACCAGCACGCGCGCGCACAGGGGCGGAGAATGGGATAGACACGTGGGAAGGTGGCATCACCGTCAGGGTCGGGCCGCCGCCCGACGGCTATGTGTGGGGCCGCCTGCGTCACTCAGTAGCTCAGCTTGTTCGCGGTTGTGCCTTGTTTCTGCTGTGATCTGCTGCCTGGCGAAGGATCAGTTCTGCCACTTCGTAGGGACTTGAATGATCGATATGGGGGTTCATCGTCGCAAAACCAATATACGATGATGAGATATGCCGTATATAGTGGAGGGCTCCGGAGATTTAGACCAGCTGGGGTTATTAAACGTGCACCCAAATATGAGTACACGGGCCTACAATATTTCCGCTTCCATCGGAAACGCAGCCGCCGCAGCAGGGATTTGATCCCGCGACCTGCGAGTCAGCAGCCGAGTGCCTTAGCCACTAGATCACTGCGGAGGGGCTCGTATGGATTTCTTGCCATTGCACTGTTCTCTTCTCCTGATTAGAGATTTTTGGTCATCCGACATTCACTAGTTGTGTTTTTGCAAGGTTGAGGGGACACGATGGCCATGCCGAGTAGCTGCGCTGCATATAGCTTCCGCAGCACTAACGGTAGTGATGAGGTCACTTTTCACAATTTTTCTCGGGATCAGAAGATGGCTGAAAATTTCACCGCTGCAGTTAAAAAAAATATTTCAAACCTACGAGATGAAGCGCTTTGTGGCGGCCGCGAATCTGCTGAATTTCGAGGCAGCAACAGCAGTTCTCCTCTCTGCATCTGAATGCAGGGCATGCAAGAGCACCTAAAGCGAAAACACGCGTACAAAGATATCAGTACGCATATTGAAAATCAGCTATTCTACACGACAGTCGCATGCTTTTAGCGCAGTTAATACACCGTTTCATTTTAACACATCATCAATGTAGTACGAGGCAGAATTTTCAAAAGCGACGGTATTATATAAAAAAACAGAATTGCAATATATGAACCTAACTCAGCTTCCGCAATTTTCAGCGAAGTGCAGATAACATATTGCCACTGCGGCAAGAGCGGCACTTGTCTGACTCTTTTTTTTTTTTCCTCGGGGTAGCTTACTGATTCATTGCGTGCTCCTTGCCCGCTGCGAAGTATATATATACGATACAGACTGCATTAACAACGCTGCACTCTGAGCTGTGAAATCCAGGAACAGCAGATGTTTTGCCACGCTGCCCCCGCGTAGCAGCCAATAGACTAAAAGCGAGTGTCGATGCTGCTGTTTCTGACAGTATTTGATATCCAATGATGAGCGTATCATCTGTAACAGTTTAATGCAGTGAAATTAAGCACTGGCATGTATCTTATAGGTGCCAGTCTGTGTTTCCGACGTTGGTGAAGGTGGCTGGTTGGGACTCGCTTTCCTTTGCCGCTTCAAGCGTCACTCTTGAAGTGGAGACTGGCTCAAACATGTATGGATGTACAGCGAACGCGGTCCGAGATTCACAGTTCGCCATACTTATAGCAACTTACCGATTTCAACGGGTAGTGGTGCTGGTAGTGATTAGAAGAGGAAAAGGCGCCTAATTTTTTCAGCCTGGTAGGGAGCCTGGCGCAGCGCTTCAACAGATAAACATGGCGTTGACTGCTGGCGAGCACAGTAAACTGTCCTCAACTTCTTGGCAGTGATGTCATGGAGCTTCGACCAATCACAGCAGCGGTGAGACTCGAAATGGCAGCCGCGGCACCTGCTGCTTGTTTTAGACAAAATAAAATTTTTGCGTTGAATTATGCAAATTTTCGACTTGATTTTCGAGTTCGCCAAATTAAATTACGTGTCAAAACACCATATTCTCGTTTTTTTAAGTGCCTCATTGTCCCTTTATGTTAGGCAGGGTGACAAAACTGTTCTCAAGTGAATGTTCTAATACCGCAGCAAATTACCACCCCATAGCAATTTTATTATGTGGGAACACTATTTTTAGAAGCCTTTTGCAAAAAAAAATGATGACCTCTATTACAAAATACAGAATCCTGACTAAGAATCAACATGGCTTTAGAAAAGAACACAGAACGGCTGCTGTGGTAAGCTTTGTGACAAAATTAGTAAGCCTTGCATCAAACGATAACCAATGGTTCTCCTCGGCATTTTCTCGATATCAGAAAAAAGCTTTCGAATCAGTGCTATATTACTTAACACCATTCAACGCTATGAATTTAAAGACATGCCTCAAAGTGTTTTTGTTGTTGTTTGTCCGATCGAACTCATTATGTACAAACACTTGATGACTAATCAAACAGCAAACTCGTCGAGACAGGTGCGCCGCAAGCTTCAGTGCTTGGACCGATTTCGTTCTCCCTCTTCATTAATCATTATCCTCCATCCTCCACTAATAAGCAAGCAGCTGTGTATGCAGATGACGCTGCTTTACTTATATCTCATGACGCTCTTCAGGAAGCCGTATATCTAGCTAAAGAACACTAAATAAATTTTTGATTGTTTAAACAAAACAGCTTATTATGAAATACAAGAAAAGGTAGGTTGTTTTCCTCTCTAACTTAAAGGTGATTCCTCAACCCATGATCTGTTCGGAAAAATTCTCTTGTATAAATTAAACTTACATGCTTACCTTGGTGTGACATTAGACCATTAAATTCTCTTAATATGACGCATAGACAATTTGTGTCAAAAACAAGGTTTTGGGTACTTCGCTTTATGTAAGGCTAGAAACTATTTTAGCTCACACATACCTCATATTTTATACGTTAACGTTTTTTTGTTTTCACGCAGCTTATTGCATCGAATCATGGAGGTACACATATGCCTGATATTGCTTGGCTGTTACCATTTCGCAAATAAGAGGTTCACGAGCCATTGCATCAGAACCAGAGAATACACCGTTGGCTGCACTTTTCAGCAACGTCGACATAATGCCTTTCAATGTGGTAAGGCAATTAAAAATCTCAGTGTTAGTACACCAAAAAATGAATATTCCAATAATCTTTCACTTACAAATATTATTAAAACCCAGATGTCGTATTCGGCAGGCTGATCAGCAAAACATTGTTCTAACTATAGTACTACGCAACGTCTACAGCAGTCAAACAATACCTTTGTTGCTGGTAAACTTTTGAACAGTATGCGTACCGTAATAAAATAGCAGCGAAATATCTTACAGTCACTCAAGAAGTTTTCTATCGGGGGGTTACCAGTTG
The DNA here is from genome assembly GCA_013436015.1 of Rhipicephalus annulatus. Taxonomy (NCBI): domain Eukaryota; kingdom Metazoa; phylum Arthropoda; class Arachnida; order Ixodida; family Ixodidae; genus Rhipicephalus; species Rhipicephalus annulatus. The sequence continues at coordinate 314,190 of WOVY01011175.1, forward strand.
CCATAATAATGTCGTTGGAATGTGTTAACTTGTCACACTATTTCTGCTGTTCTTTTCTTACGTGAGCAGTATTTGATCGAGTGATATGTGGTCAAATTCTCAGCGTAGATATTGTACTGACTAATTAAACCACAACATCATTAATCTCTAAAGGATACTTACCTAGCCATATCTGCTACGTATCCGGATGTTTTCGCAGAATGTTTGTAAATATCTTTATTGCAAATAAATTTTTCTTCTTCTATCGAAAGCAGCCACCACCACTGGTTTTCGTAACTACTATCGGTGGGAGTAACAAAAGATTCTTAAGTAATATATTCAGAGGACAGAATAACAATTGAATCCGGGTCAACGCCGTGGTAGCCCAATACTCTACCACAAAGCTAAGCACGTGTTTGAAACTTCGTTGCAAGCTGACCCTGCGCAGGGGCCATGTTGTATAAGGAATCTCGTTAACATGTCTAACAAGCCCCACCACGGTTGTCTAGTGGCTAAGGTACTCGGCTGCTGACCCGCAGGTCGCGGGTTCGAATCCCGACTGTGGCGGCTGCACTTCCGATGGAGCCGAAATGTTGTAGGCCCGTGTGCTAAGATTTGGGTGCACGTTAAAGAACCCCAGGTGGTGGAAATCTCCCGAGCCCTTCACTACGGCGTCTCTCATAATCATATGATGGTTTTGGGACGTTAAACCCCACATATAAATCATCAACATGTGTAACAAGGAGTTTTATAACAGTAAAGTAACGACCAGGCGTCAAACAATGCGAATTACGCAAACAGTGGGTCGTTCAATGCTCCAACCCATTAGAAAAGCCTCAGGCATAATTCTTCATCCTCGTCAGCCGCAGAATCATCAAAGTGCATCGAACGCCTTACAAGCACGTAATGAGTACTAGGCTTTTCCGAAGACTGACAAATCATGACATTTTGCACGATTCTCCACTACACAGAAATTTTGTGGATTTATGACGTAGTGGGTGGAATGCCTGCGTTCTTGTAGTAGTGGCTCCAAGAGTGTTCCAAAAATGCTCCAGAAATCACTCTCTTCCAGCTTTCGCTGTGACTGTGCTGCGCGTTCACCACAGGCCTGGTGGTTTTCTTCATAACAACAAGCCATCTTATTTCGTTTTTATTCATGCTGTTATAGCAATTTCGGTTATCACAATAAAATTTTCGCGCCACTTGATTATTGTTACAAGTGGGTTCGGCTGTATGTCCATCACCATCAGAAGTAACCACTTAATATTTACAATTAGTAAACCTGATATATTGACTGTGAAATTTGAAAAGTCAATTAAGATATGAAGTCGCACAGTATTGAGAAAATTAACACTTTCCTTTCCTGTAGTCCTGAATATAAGAACCTAATAGACATGTCTCAGTCAGGAATTCTGCTGAAGGAGCGTAAGCATGTCAACAATCTTCCCTTTCATTCTGCTTCTCCTGCTTCCCATACTCCGGGGACAAAGTTTATTCTGCAGGGAGGTCACGCGGTTGATATTTTGTCAACGATAGTGTCCTAAAGCTTACTATCGATTGCGCACTAATAGTTTGATAATACAGAGCTATCGATAATATCAAAAGTGCCATCATTAGCTGTGCATCACTACCTCATAGTCTAGAACGCCAGGATGTCCAAGCACCTCAAAAGGCCCGAAGTATTACTGCAAAATTTTTTCACCGAAGCCGAGTCGGCGTATTGGCATCCAGGCCCTCACGCGGTGGCCTATAGCGATCGCTGAGTTGATGCTCAGAGGCGCGTCTTCTCTAGCAGCTCCAACGCAGTGAAGGCAGACAATGACGTCGAGAATTTTTTCGCTGGTATTAATGGCAGCATGGCGTCAAACGTTTTTTACTGGGCTCCTTCGGTGGACGAAATTGTACGGCATCATCTGCGTCGTAACTTGGACAGCAGAGTCGTACACATGGCACACGTACGGAAGGATGGCATCCCACGTCTTGTGTACGGTGTCGACAACCATGGCCAGCATGTTGGCGATGATGTTATTTGGACACTCGATGACGCCATTGCTTTGTGGGTGGGTGGCGCCGCACCGAGGGTGATTTGTCTGGCTGGTGGCTGCATCACAAGATTCCCGAAGAGGGGTAGCAGTAAAGGTTATGCCTTTGTCGGTGATGAGGAATTCTGGGGCACGACGATCAAGGATGATATCCTCAGCGAAAAACTTGACTTACTGGGTGGCACTGCCTTCGGGCAGCACCCTTGTTTCGGTGTAGACTTGCCGTCGTTTGCAATGGCCTCAGCAAGTCTATCCAAATATGCTGGAATGGTTTGCGAGGTGGTTAGATACATATGTGGGGTTTAACGTCCCAAAACGACCATATGATTATGAGAGACGGTGTAGTAGAGGGCTCCGGAAATTTCAACCACCTGGAGTTCTTTAACGTGCACCTAGACCTGAGCACACGAGACACAAGCATTTTCGCCTCCAACGAAAATGCCGCCACCACAGCCAGGATTCAATCTCGCAACCTCCGGGTCATTGCGAGATGGTTCGATTGGCTGAACAAGGCCTGCTGGTTTTGTTGGTGGTCTCTTGCGTCCCTGACCCTCTCGGCATGTCCTTACGTAAGAAACGGCAGACAGCCCCACCGCGGTGGTCTATCGGCTAAGGTACTCGGCTGCTGGCCCGCAGGTCGCGGGATCAAATCTCGGCTGCGGCGGCTGCATTTCCGATGAAGGCGGAAATGTTGTAGGCCCATGTGCTCATATTTGGGTGCACGTTCAAGAACTCCAGGTGGTCGAAATTTCCGGAGCCCTCCACAACAGCGTCTCTCATAATCATATGGTGGTTTTGGGACGTTAAACCCCACATATCAATCAATCAAGAAATGGCAGACATTTAGTCAAACTCCTGAAGTCTTCACGAGAAGATAGTTGGTTCGAAACTTGCGAGGAGTTGTCCGGGCATACTACCTTCTCTTTGAGAAACGTCACACTATCATTTCACCAGAAAAACGATGACACTCCTCACTTGAATACTCACAGAACAACGTCTTGCCTGTTCTCGAACGTGGGAAGAGAAGCCCTGCATTGTGTATTGTTTTTATACTAAGCAAACTATTTTTTCCACAAATACGGTCGAGCAAATGAACAATTAAAACTGTGACAAATAATGATAATATTTTGTTGCGTTGACAAATTTTATAGATATTTTGGACATGGATGGAAGAGGCCTAGATCCTGAAATGTTTCAAGTCATCTAAAATATTTAAGAGTGTTTTAAAACAATTCTACTTACCATCAAACTGCCTCTGGAAAGTGCCACACAGTTCTTAGATATAAGACTTCGTTTTTCTAATGTTCACATTTGCAGGGTTTATGAGCGCCATGCCACTTCTTTCTTTTGACTCGGCTCATTCAAAGGGTGTTAAAAGGTCCGTGCATTCACCTGATTCACGAACGTTTTAAACAAATCATGTTTTCACTCGATGACACTTTGCTTTAACAAACAGATAAGCCATCTTTGAGCAGTAAGGTACCCGAAGCATGTGCTAGCATCCGCAGCAGAACCAGTTTTCAGAGAGACGAATGCTAACAGAAGGGGCGAATAAGTGCAAATGGAACTATACAGAACAGTAAAAAACCACTCCAACGTAGTAGAGTGTGCGGTTATAGCGCCCAAGTTTAAAAAAAACTAGGAATGCTCGACAATGTAAGATTCATACCTTCTGCGCCTGAAAAATTATTCCCAATATGTTCCAAAGTAAATAAAACAGGAAGAAAGTCACAGGCATGTCTCATAGAACACGTAATACGATTTGCGAACTGTATTGAAGTTGTCGTAAATTCAATTCTGATGTCCTTTGCAACGAAATATACAGGGTGTCACACGTAACTTTTGCCAGAGTTTAAAAGTATGCCGGAACACGTAATTACCACGCGACCTAATCCATGTTGCTAACCGTTGCCTGTATTTAGACTATTTTTTGTCTTCTCAAATATTGTTTAATTAGATGTGTTCATACTTAACTTATGAAGGAACGAATATGAATAAAAAATTTCAATGAGAAAGTTCCAGATTAGTTTGCAAAACATTCAAATAGATTATTTTAAACTTTATATCTATTAAGTAAAATACAAATGCCCACGAAATACAAAAAATAACATGTGACAAACCCTCTCGCGTGTCAGTGTGCACGATGATTCCAGTGCTCCCTAACATCCCGCGTACAAACGACACGCTTCCCTCGCTCCGGTTCATGACAGCGATAAGCAGTCACAGAGGTTATCGTTTGTGTTGCCTATAGCAAAACGTGTCCATCGTAAAGCCACCACTATCGTTAAAGTGTCTAAAAATAAACTGCCTAGTGTGCTGAGCGTGGGCTAGGAGATGGCCCCGCAGCTGATGACTGCCGGAAGCGCCCGCATGGTGCGCTGCTGTGCGAGTGGGTGTAAAGTCCCCCTATATATATAGGGACCTTAAGTGGGTGCATTTGCGTTCAATCCTTGCGCTCCGCAAGCGCTGCGAAGCTTGAAGGAGGCCGAGCCTTGCGAGGCCAATTATTATTTTTCTGCATTTTCAGAGTGTTTTTTACATAATGCTTTATTGTATAAGAACTACTCGATTGCTTTCACAGTATTCTCGTTTGCAATACCAAATGTAGATCATTTCGTGGCATACATTTCGCCATCCGCTACTGCCCGCAAAAAAAATAGACGCAGATCCCTCATAACTTGGGAATCAATGCTATGCAAGGTGACTCTGTTGTAATTTTTTATGAAGTGAAACATTATGAAGTTGCGCTAAATATATGGAAGAAATAGGAAAGTCAACACTGGAACCAGCATTGGCGCTTCACGATCAATTGGCTTTTCTTGCAAAGTATTTAGAAGAGAGTAAGTTAAGAGGGTGATCGTGAGGGCACCCAGACGTAGGCGATTCGATAGATAGATAGATAGATAGATAGATAGATAGATAGATAGATAGATAGATAGTAAGATAGATAGATAGACGGACGGACGGATGGACGGTCAGATAGACAGACAGACATACAGACAGACATACGGACGGACAAATGGTCGGACAGACACAGATTGACAGACGGACGGACGGATGTACAGACGGATGGAAAGACAGATGGACAGACAGACAGACGGACAGACAGGCAGATAGACAGACAGACGGACGGATGGACGGGCGGATAGAGGCAAGAACAGACGCACGGACGGACAGACGGACGGATAGATGGACAGACAGATGGACGGATGGACAGTTAGAAAGACGGATGGACATACAGACAGACACACAGACAGACAGACAGACAGACAGACGGATGGACAGATGGACAGATAGATGGATGGATGGATAGGACAGACGGACGGATGGACAGACAGATGGATTAGCAGACAGACAGACGGACGGACGGATGGACAGACAGACAGACGGATGGACAGATGGACGGACAGACACAGATTGACAGACGGACGGATGGATGGACAGACAGACGGACGGACAGGCAGACAGACAGACAGACAGACGGACGGATGAATGAACAAACGGATAGAGACACGGACAGACGGATGGATGGACAGACAGATGGGCGTACAGGCAGGCAGACAGACGGACGGACGGGCGGACAGACAGACGGATGGACAGACAGACAGACGAACGGACAGATGGATAGACAGACGGATGGACAGATGAACGGACAGGCAGACAGACAGACAGACAAATGGACAGACGGACGGACGGATGGACGCACGGATAGACAGACGGACAGACGGACGTATGGACAGATGGATGGACGGACGGATGGACGGACGGGCAGGTGGACGGACAGACAGACAGACTGATAGACAGACGGAAGGACGGACAGGTAGATATATATATATATATATATATATATATATATATATATATATAGATAGATAGATAGATAGATAGATAGATACTCAAAGTGGTTGCAGTACGCAAGGAAATTAATTATAAAAACCATTGCACTATAACCTCCTGAGTCATTTTTTAGAATGCGCTTTGTTCTTGAGAGCAAGAATTATCACAGAAGACCCTAAAATCTTTACCTATTAGCCTGCATCCCATTAGGATTCGAGTGACAACAAAGAATGACAACATGCCAATGATTAATCTGACACTCGCCGCATATTTTTTTTTATTTACAGAATACTGTCCATCCCCCATGGGGATTAATACAGGGGTGAGCATGATACTCAAAACGTTGTTGGAAAGGGAGTCCGACGTTCACATGGGGGAAAACTTGTGTGAATGAAATTCGAAACAGTATTTTAAATTTTATATAAATATTAATACTTGAAGTTTTTCCTGAACGGCGATTTCATTCCTGACACCGTTCACCCTAATTCAAAAAGACACTTCAATGGAGTCACTCTCAGAATACTTTTCTCACACGACAGCCTTCGGATTTAGCCTTCTGTATGCCCTCTTGATCCTACTTTTTCATTCAGGAAACCGTGCTGGATCCGTTAGTGCGGGGCACAAGACACATTTTCCTTGTTCGACCGATAACTTCTTTGACATAACGGCACAATACACGTCCTTTCTTTGTATTGCCGCTTAGCTTTTAGCATTTCAGTGTGTTGCAGTGTACATATGGCGCCGTCGAACTTCAACGTAAATCAGATGGCAGCTGTCACACACTGATTTTAAACGTGGCGAGGCACCGGTAGCAACAGGGCGAGAGAAGTTGTTGTTGTTGTTGTTGTTGTTGTTGTTGTTGTTGTTGTTGTTGTTGTTGTTGTTGTTGTTGTTCACCTATTGATAGTGACGCATACCCACTAAGGGGGATTGGCCAAGAATCGAGTGGTTTTAAAAGTTACTGTTCAGATTTGGAATAATGGAGGTATAACAGAAAGATTACCGAGAGCCTAGGAAAGTGTGGTGAATAATGTAATGTATACAACTATTTACACAAACGAATTTATCCTTAGAACAGAGCAATAATTTGATTTTATATGTATATAATTATGTGAACATGTTAGGATAATAGAAATGGTTAATTAGTCAACTTATTAGTTCCATCAATATAGTCTCATACGGCGGCGCATACTGTCGCATTAGAGAAACCAGAAATGGAAGCTCCAAAAGACAAAATGACAGGCACAGAAAATACCATACCAATACCACGTAGAGGTATTTCTAAACGGGTTTTTCGTAACGTGGTAAACCGCCTGCAGGTCAAAAAGAAATGATCTATTGTTTCCAGTTTATCACAGAACGCGCACAATGGCGAAGGTGCCTGAGCAGACCTGTGTTTAGAGAAATTTAGATTTTGTAATTTCGCGCGTTCGTGCACCCTCTCGACACGCAGCGCCGCTTGTGGCATCTGAGTGCTGTCTTCACATGCGCGGCCACATTCTCTCCTACGGAATGCGCACGCTCAGTGCACTAGATAGTGGGTGATTCCACGAGAGATCGACACGAGTCCAAAAGTTGATATTTTAGATTTCATTGAGTATTTTATATTTCGTGCACCTCTCACCAAGTAGTTCGAAAGTCAACTTCGCTTTATGATTAACGGCATAACTTACGAGAAAATAAAATATCAAACTTCACCAACACGGAGGCACCAATTTAGTCACCTGTCATTTTTGAAAATTGCAGATGCTATAAAAAGACAAATATTTTTGTTTCAAGGAAGATATTTTTTTACCTAAAATGCATGTCTAATGAATAATGAATTCATACGGTTTCTAGTTTGTAGACCTTAAGAAAATAGCTTTTAAAAATGTCTAATTTTGCGACAGTTTGAATGAAGTTAACGTATTCCCCATTTTTTTTCTTCGAAAGTAATGCAAGCAGCGTTTTCAAACTTGACACAATTGAGGGATATAGTGTGTTCATTAGGTACATAAATTATTGCTGCCGTAGGACAAATGTAAATTTTTATATATTGCCTCAAATTCTCATAATAGCAAAAGTGTACTCCACTAAAATTTGAATAATAGAAAACACCATCTTCGATTTTTCTTAAAGTCTCGTAAATAGACAACCGAAAGCCGTCATAGAGTAATATAGAAAAACATGTTGCATCATTTTGTTTTTAGCGACAGTATTCGTGGTACAAATCAGAGCTTTTCGAGAATGCGCTGATAAGTTGAGAAATCTAGAAATCGGAACGCAAAAGCGGCAATAAGCTTCAAACGCGAGTAAACGTGACCGCATTTGCTCAAGAAAGGCTGTTTTAGCAGGTAGGAGTAACTATTTTGAACATGGTATTCTACAGTGTCTGAATTCACTCTTATACGTAGAGCACTGAGACTTCTCATATGTGGTGCCTCTCCATTACTGACTCACAGATGGAGCTGCTGTGATGGCCATGTGTTTGCAACACGTTGGGTAAGAGAATTGAATGTTGAGTGAGTTCATAAACGATTCATAACAAATTTTTATCATTTGGGGCACGAAGACTGCCACATTAGACCGAAGAGCACGCTTTAGGGCAAGTTGTCATCCGTTGTCTGCTCTACAGATGAATTGCTGTGCGCCGCATCTCGGAGGCAATGCTTTAGATCATATGGTTCAAAGTATGGACAAAGATTACGCCTCCCGTGGTTTTATCGACAAAAACATTGTGAAATCTATTTTAACGTACTATACTTTAGTTTTGCATTTGCACTGTGGATACTTGCGAACAAGTCACTAAAAACAAAATAATGCAACATGTTTTTCTATATTACTGTATGATGGCTTTTGGTTGCCTATTTACGAGATTTTAAGAAAAATAGAAGATGGGTTTTTTTATTATTCGAATTTCAGTGGAGTACACTTTTGCCAATATGAGAACTTGAGGAAATATATAAAAATTTACAATTGCCTTACGGCAGCAATAACTCATGTACCTAATGAACACACCATATCCTTAAAATGTATCAAGTTTAAAAACGCTGCTTGCATTACTTTCGGAGAAAAAAATTGGGGAATACGTAACTTACTTTAAACTGTCGCAAAATTATACATTTTAAAAGCTATTTCCTTAATGTCTACAAACTTCAAACCGTATGAATTCATTCTTCATTAGACATGCATTTCAGGTAAAAAATATCTTCCTTGAAACAAAAATATTTGTCTTTTTATAGCATTTACAATTTTCGAAAATGACAGGTGACGAAATCGGTGCCTTCGTGTCGGTGAAGTTTGATAATTTTTTTTCTCGTAAGTTATGCCGTTAATCATAAAACGAAGTTGACTTTCGGGCTACCTGGTGAGAGGTGCACGAAATATAAAATACTCATTGAAATCTAAAATATCAACTTTTGGACCCGCGTCAATGTCTCGTGGAATCACCCCAGTATATTTCTAGACACTGTACTATTGTTGCTGCCCTGCCGAGACAGTCAACGGGGAAATGCTATGGTCGCTGGTACGCCGTACGTTAGGGAGAACTAGAATCATTGTGCGCACTGGCACACAAGCGGGTTTGTCACGTGGTATTTTTTGTATTTCACGGGCATTTGTAATTAGCAGAAAACACTAATGCTTAAAAGATATAAAGTTCAAAACCATCTAATCGTGACGTTTCGCAAGCCGATCTACTACATTCTCTTTAAAATATTTATCTATCTTCGTTTTTTGAAAATTTAGCTAATTAAACATATCTAATAAACAATATTTGAAAACACAAAAATTGTCCAACTCCAGGCAACGGTGAGCAACGTGCCTTTGCTCGTGTGGTAATTATGTGTTACGGCATGTATTTAAACACTGGCTAAAGTTACGTGGAACACCCTGTATAGGGCTAACAGGAAGATGCCTTAATAAGCAACTAAAAGAGCATTCCTACAACGTAAGTAGAGTTATTAGTGACCATCTCGACCTCCATTGAACAGAAGTGGATGTGAGCCAGTCTTTTCTGAAACAGTAATAGCAAGAAAGAAAGATAAAAGGACTAGATAAATAATTGAATAAGCAGAAATGAAACGTACCAATACTAACTGCAAGAGCATTCCGTCTGTAAATATCCGAAAAGAAATAGATTCCTAGAACTGAACATTATCTGTATAGCACAGGTTCTTTGTGGCACCCGGCGGTGATGATTTACTGATGAATATCGACGACAGATAGGGGCACCTTGCTAACTTATATTCTTTCTATTTTTTGCTGTACATTTTTGTTTTTGTTTTTTTGCATGAAATATATCTGCCTAGATGTCAATAATAGAATTGGTTGCAATTCAGCGTTGTTGCGGGGCATCCTTCATCCTGTGTATCCCATCTGAATATCGCGGTGTTTTTCCGCTCTTAATAACATGAACCGACCAGCCCAAGCAAGCATCAACCCTAGCAAGCCTTGCTTTATATCACCGGATATCACCTGATACCTTTTCCTCCGCGAGCCTCTGGTTACGGCGGCGCTCCGGCGGCCGCGTCTGCGAGCGGTGCGGTGCGAGCATACACCACCATTGTGGCTGAAGCTGTCTTCGGACGTGCGCGGACGTCTCTTCTTGTAAGTACTATTCATAAATATATTGTTTTGCATAACCTTTTTCTTGTTAAGCTATATGTGTTGTGGTGTGTTTTCACGTGTGTGGCCCGTGCCTACATGGAATGAAACTTGATTTCAAAACGAAAGTTGTGTGTCTAAACCAGGCGCCCGAAAGTGCGTGTAATGTGCGGGGTGATGACGTCTGTTCGATAGCGCATGTTTTATAATATATATATATATATATATATATATATATATATATATAAAGAGAGAGAGAGAGAGAGAGAGACGTAGCGAGGAATGAAGCGCACTGGCTCCGTAGTAAAAACGGAAGCGACAAAGCACGACGTACGATGAAACACTTTCAATAATCACATTAAAATAATAATAATAATAATAATAACATGAATTTATTAATCATGATTATTAAAAGTGTTTCATCGCACGTCGTGCTTTCTCGCTGCCGTTTATATATATGTATATTATTGTATAGAATCGGTCAATCAGACAGAAGCCAGAAACCAGAGACAACGCCCTTGCTGCGTGCCGGCTGTTCTTATTCTGCCCCTCCCTAGCCGAGTATCCACCCGTTCCGGAGCCCCAGTGGCAGTGTAATCCTTACAATATATATATATATATATATATATATATATATATATATATATATATATATATAAATATAATAATATATATATATATATATATATATATATATATATATATATATATATATATATATATATATGGTTAAAGTCGAAGGGTGTTTATTAGCTGGGCGAGTATGAATCATTCTGAATGTTGAGGGTGAAACCACTCAAGGCGGGCGACATGTACCAGCCGGGTCCGGTTTGACCGACGGCCAGCTGACGGCAGCCGCGCTACCACGTATGTCAAATCACTCAAGCGATCGACAATGACAAATGGGCCATGTACTGAGGTAAAAGCTTTTCGCATAATCCCCGTTTACATTGTGGCGTCCACCACCACACAAAGTCTCCTTTGCAGTATGCTTCAGACTGATGGCGGCTGTCATAGGTTTCCTTTGATCGGTGCTGCGAAGCCACAGTATGAAGACGAGCAATACGCCGGGCTTCTACGGCTAGGCAGAGTGTCTTGGAGACAGAGTAGTCGCTATGGAAGTGAAATGGTAGAATAGTATTGATGCAACTTAACGGTAAGCGTGCGTAAAGGATGTAAAAAGAACAAAAAAGGACGGTAAGTGGTTGTCTCATGTTTGGCCGTGTTATACGCATAGGTAATAAAGGGGAGAACGTCATCCCAGTTCTTGTGGCCAGACGATACGTACATGGCCAACATGTTAGTCAGAGTTCTGTTCGTACATTCTACCAGCCCATTCGGGGGGGGGGGGATGATACGAGGATGAATGGCGGAACTGCGAATTGCACAGACAAACCAGTTCTTCGACAGCGTCCGCAACGAACTGACGACCACGATCACTAATAATCACTCTGGGAGGGCCATGCTGAAGAATAATGAATCTAAGCAAAAACTTGGCTATGCACGCCGCTGTGGAGGATGGTATCCCTGCAGTTTCTGCGTAACGAGTCAGATGTTTGACGCATACTATCACTCATGGATTGTTGTTAGACGAGCGTGGAAATGGGCCCAAAAGGTCAATACCAACTTGATCGATGGGTAGGTGAGGAGGTGGCAGCGGATGGAGAAGACCTGGCGGAGGAGTAGTAGGCCGCTTGTAGCGTTGGTATTTTTCGAAACTTGCGACATAGTGCTTGACTGTGTCCCGCATTCTGAGCCAGTAAAAGCGCTCTTGAAACCTATGTAAAATTGTGATGAACCCCAGATGACCAGCTCTCACATTGTCGTGCACGGCCTTCAGTATGTCCAATTGTAGGCTCTGTGGTAGGACTAGAAGGAAGCATGTGCCTTTAGCCAAATAATTTGTCTTGTATTGAAGGCCGTCACGGACACAAAAGCGGCCTTTGGCTCGAGGGCGCGATGCCCCGGCAAGTAATGGCTTCAAGCTAATATCAGCCTCTTGTTCTTTCTTGAAAGTACCTAAGTCTGGGAATGTGGAAGAAATGAAGGCAAAACAGTCGTCAAAATTGTGTTCTTCACACTCAGTCGTCTTCAGGGGAAGGCAGGAGAGACAGAGAGACAGAGAGTGGTGTTGAGCACTTCAAATTTACCTAAAAGAACATAAATTGTTAAGCCCTGCCTGCTGCACCGAAGTATCGCAGGCTGCCAAATTTAAAAATAAAAATATATATAATTTATTAATGAAATAAAAAAAACAGAATAAAAGAAAGGGATAACTACCACCAGGTGAACGACAGCCAAGGGGGCGGACCGGGAAATCAGAGAATTTATTTTGTATTTACCATAAACTAATTCACATTCTATGTGTAATTTTCGTCTTGACTGACAACGATTCTTCTTTTGTCTTCATGAGTAAACTAATTTACATACTATTTTTGTCTTGTTTGATCTTGACTAACAATTATTCTTCTGTTGTCTTCTTGTTATATAGGCTTCTGTTCCCACTTTGTAGTTTTCGCTTGATGTCTTTTTCATGGAGTCCTCCTCTCTTCTTTACCTGTGTTGATTCCCCCCCTTTTTTCCCTCCCTCACTACAGTTTCCTCACCACTTCTCAGGCTTTTACATTTGACGCTTGATTTCATATACACAATAAGTAAGGAATTACTGTGAATTAAACATTCATACCCGCTTTGTTGTTTGTTTCCTTTTTTTCTTTTGTTTTGTAATTCTCCTTGTTTTTTTTTTCCTTTTCTTTTTTTTGCTCTCTCTCTCTCTCTTTCTTTCATCCTGTTTTCCTTTTGATTGATTTTTTTTCTGTTTTTTACAGAACATTTTCTCTTTTTCGTTTTTTCTCTCTCTCATTTTTGCATCCTGTTTTTGTCTTTGGTTTTTTTGTACAGGACATTTTTTTGTCTTTTTAGACTCAAGGATCTTACTGTTGTGACATTGGTAATTTGTGTTAGACCAAGGTCATCCGGGTGAAACGGTTTATTGCTATTTTTTCTTTCATTCTCTTTTTATTTTTGTTTTTTTTCCTAGCGAATGCCCAGCTACGAACATGCCACTGGTATTAGGCCTTTCGAGGTTCTCGATTGCGGTGGGAGAGACATTCGACATCTGCGTGGTGGCGTCCAGACTTGAACGAGATCACGAAGTCGTACTCCCGAAGTTGAAGAGCCCAACGTGCCAGTCGACCAGTCTGGTCACGAAGATTCACCAGCAAGCATAAAGCGTGATGGTCAGAAACGATACTGAATGAACGTCCATAGTTATAAGGTCGAAATTTGTGTACCGCAAAAACAGCTCCCAAGCATTCTTGTTCTGTTACGGTATAGTTGCGTTCAGCTTTGTTGAAAAATCCACTGGAATAAGCCACTACGTGCTGAGCTCCTTGATGACGCTGCACAAGTACAGCAGCGATGCCGATGCCACTAGCATCAGCATGCACTTCCATAGGCAAGGACGCATCGAAGTGACGCAGTATATGCCCCGACGTTAGTAGAAAATTTAGCTGGCGGAACGCATCGTCGCAAGCTGAAGTCCAGTTGAAAGGGACGTCCTTTTGAAGAAGACATGTTAGGGGATGAACCATGTCAGTGAACCTCAGAACGAAACGACGAAAATATGAGCACAGACCCAAGAAGCTCTTCACTTCCCATACCGATTTTGGTGGTTCGAAAGAGCTGGCGGCCTTGATTTTTCGTGGATCTGGCCTTGCTCAATTTTTGTCAACAAGATGTCCAAGTACTTATGTCTCCGCTTCACCAAAACGACATTTCTTGAAGTTTAGGGTCAAGCCGGCCCTTTGTATGCAATCTAAAACAAGACAGAGACGTCTGTTATGCTCGTTCAGTGTGCTGCCAAAAATAACCACATCATCTAGGTAGCACGAAAAAATTTCCATTTAAGTCCTCGAAATATTGTGTTTATAAATCGTTCGAATGTTGCTGGTGCATTACAAAGACCGAACGGCATAACATTAAATTCATAAAGGCCGTCAGGTGTCACAAAGGCCGTTTTCTCTTTGTCGTTTGTGTGCAAGGGTATTTGCCAATACCCTGATCGCAAATCCAGTGACGAAAAGTAGGCAGCGAAATGAAGCCAATCAATGGCGTCATCAATTCTAGGAAGCGGATACACATCATTTTTGGTGACCGTATTCAGTTTTCTATATTCAACGCAAAAGCACCATGATCCATCCTTCTTTTTTACTAAGATCACAGGCGCTGCCGACGGACTAGATGACTCTTCGACAACACCTTTCCGCAACATATCGGTGACCTGTTCAGCTATCACTGCCCTCTCTGGGAACGGCACGTGGTAAGGTTTTTGACGAACGGGGTGTGCAGATCCGTTGTCAATTATGTTATGACCACGAGAACGTGGTAGTGAACTCTCCGTGTCACCTTGTGTGAAATCAAACACCGAAAGATGTGTCATAAGGACGCGTGCAAGAGCATGGAGTTCGTGTGAGGGTAGCGCCTTGCTGATAATTCTTAAGATCACTTTTTCAAAACTGCTTCTCGGGGGGGTCGCTTGTTTCAGAATGCTGCTTTTCACTTAAAGCGGTGATAGTGCCGTACGCGATTTCATCGAACTCTGAAAGCTTCATATCACGTGGAAGAACAGCAGGCACTGAAGAACAATTGAAAGCCCATAAGCTTGAGGCGCCGTTCACAACTGTCACGAGGGAACGAGGCACAAGCACATTTTTCTTCACGCAACCCGTCGCAAGTGGTTGAATTTGCGCGTCAAATGATGAAAGGTCGGCAACATCAAGATTAACAAGAACACGTGATAAAAACCACGGCGCTAAAAGAGAATCATTCGACACGACGAAACAGTTTTTCCCCGGTAAAGATGTCTCAGCAAGCGTAGACAATAGTGCGTTATTCACCGTAATTTTGCCTGTGCCACAATTAACGGATGCACCACAATCCTGAACAAAGTCGATCTCAAGAATCACATCATGAGCGCACCACGGTAATACCAAAAATTTCGTGACAAGATACACAGCACCAAACAAAACACTTGCAACACAAATACCTAAAGGGACCAGGCACTCTCCGCTGACACCACGAAACGTCACACCACCATTCCACGGGAACATGACCTTCCAACCAAGCCTTTCCTTGAATGTGGCACTCATGATGGAAACCGTAGCACCAGTATCCACTGACGCAGTTGCAGGCACACTATCAATTAAAACACACTTTGTTTTGGGACATCATAATAGGAAGAGGAGCACTTTGCAGAGGCGGAGACCGGCCGGCGACCTTACCTACATCGGCCGCGCCTGCTAGTTTCCCGATGAAGACGGTAGTGTAGAACGTCACCGTGGAGATGGTGAACGGCATGAGTGACTGGTTGGTGGCGTCAGGCTATGGTCTGATGCTAGCTAGTCACTCCTCCTGTTAAAACTGTGGAAGGAATTCCTGGGTGGCGAGCATATAGAGTTTGTTGCACGATGTTCTGCCGGCCAATGATCATCGTTGACACCTTCAAAGTTAGGCCAAGTCGTTGGTGGGCAATACCTCGTCTTACGGCGACGGCGAAAAATACGAGAGATGTGTCCTGTTGCACCGCAGTGGTAGCATACAGGTGAAGGGCGACCGACGTTGTAGACTTCGGGATAAGCCGCCCTAGGACGCTGCGAGTAGTAGATACGATTTTCCAAGTGCCGATTTGTCGCGTACCCCGATAGGCGCCTTGGTCATGCGTCACGTCGTCAGGAAACGTATGGTGGGGATGTTGTAGGGGATCGGTTCTACTGTCTGCAACGCCTGGCATGGCCGACAGCGAAGAAACAATCGGTGCCGCTTTGTGAGGTTGATTAAAAACGCAACCGAACTGTTCGGCTTTCACGGGGTTCATTGATTTGCTGTGTGGCTCGAGTTCCTCACGGACGATTTGTCTCACAATTGTAGCAAGGTCCCAATGGATACTGCAGCTGTCCTCAATGCTTACAAGCATCGCCACATTCGCCAACCTGCCGAACTTTGGTGTGATACGGTGTAGCTTCAAGGTCTCAAACGTGCGGCAATGGTGGATTACGTCAGCTACCGAATCGAGGCTTTCCTTGCCAGTCAAGCAGGTATACACGTCTTCGGCAATACCTTTCAGAAGATTCCCGACTTTGTCCTCTTCGGACATACGAGGATTCACTGGCTTACACAACTCCAGGATCGTCTCAATGTACGTGATACAAGTGTCACCTGGCACTTGAGCACGCTGAAGTAATGACTGCTCGGCTTGCTTTCTTTTCGTAGAGGAATCCCCAAAGCACTCTGTGAGTTAGAAAGCGAAGTGATCCCAGGTTCTCAGCGACTCTTCGTGGTTCTCGAACCACACAAGAGCAGTGTCTGCCAGGAAGCGAGCAACATACTGTAGCTGAGCCGTAGCATCCCAGCCGTTGCACTTGCTCACACGTTTGTAGTGTGACAGCCATTCTTCCACGTCCTCGCCAGGCTTCCCTGAGAAAGGACGTGGCTCCAACTGACGCATCCAGGCAACTGGTGTCCGCGCCGAAGGAGTTGAAAATGACTGTTGGTCACTGTTGTTCGACATCGCGATTACTGGTAGTGTTGGAGGCAGTCGCGCGAGGCGTCGGCTTCGGCGAGGACCTAGCGGCAGTGGCTCCGTCGTCTTGGGCGAGTACCCAGCACCTCCACCACAATACTGCGACGGTTAAAGTCGAAGGGTGTTTATTGGCAGGGCGAGGTTGATGGTTAGGTATTAATGCACCACTTCACGTCTTCCTCCTCTTCTCCTCTCTTGGCTCATACCCGTTGCAGTTTATATATATATATATATATATATATATATATATATATATATATATATATATATATATATATATATATATATATATATATAATAAGGGAAAGAAGTGTATACCTAAGGGCTCGTTTTTTCGTGTTTTAACACAATATTAATGAGATATAACAGACAGTAATGCGAAGGAATGTACAGGGTAAGTTATTAGATCCAATGGAATGTAAATAAGAAGAAAGAAAAGTGGATGAAAAAGAGTTGGTAAAAGAGTTGGTAAGGAGCTCAGAGTTGGTAATTTTTTCATCCACTTTTCTTTCTTCTTATTTACATTCCATTGGTTCTAATAACTTCCCCTGTACATTCCTTGGCATTACTGTCTGTTATATCTCATTAATATTGCGTTAAAACACAGAATAACGAGCCCTTAGGTATACACTTCTTTCCCTTATTTCATTGAACGAGGGTCTCGTACTGGCAGACTTGGTGGATTAGGTTGTATAAGAGGGACAATTAATCAGCTGCCCGCTCATAATAAGTTCACGTGCTACGTGACGCCAAACATGCGCATAAGAGTGTTTTCACACTCGTCGTTTGGCTTATGGATGGCGCTGACTGTCACTCCTACTTCTAAATTCACAAATAAACCCAAAAAAGTGGATGGAGGGAGGGCCGCTGTGATAGCTCAGTGGTTAGATCATCGACCGCGTAATTCGAAGGTCGTAGGTTCGATTCCTGCTCACAGTTGGTAATTTTTTCATCCACTTTTTTTTCTTATTTACATTCCATTGGTTTTTTATTTTTTATTTATTTATTTATTTATTTGTACCCTCAAGGCCTACAGGCATTTCAGAGGGGAGTGGGTTGCAAGGTTATACAAAAAACTAAAAAGCAGCAACAAAAGTAGTAAGCAGATAAGTACAAACATACATGGGCCCTAATCATACAATGTTAGCTAGTGCTGCACGAAACTGATGGTTGTCTTCGATTGCGGCGGTCAGTCCGGGAAGGCGGTTCCAATCTTGTGACGTCCGAGGAATAAATGACTGAAAGAAGGCATTGGTGTTGCATGATATTGTTCCTACTTTGTGTCGGTAATCCATACGAGAAGAAATATATGAAAGAGGAGTAATTAACTCACTGAATAGGGGCGAATTATGGTAGTAAATTTTGTGAAAGAGACAGAGGCGAGAGTGTTTGCGGCGCGAAGTTAGAGTGGGTAATTGAAGCAAGTTTTTCATGGACGTGACACTTGCCGCACGGGTGAAATTACCGAGAATGAAACGTGCTGCGTTGTTCTGCACGAGCTCAAGTGATGTCACCAGATAGTCATGGCTCGGGTCCCAAATGGATGATGCATATTCGAGTTTAGAACGAACCAATGATTTATACAAAAGTGTTTTTAAAGAGGTAGGTGCAGAAAAGAAGTTGTGGCGAAGGTAGCCAAGCAGGCGATTAGCATTAGTAATAACGGTATTAATATGAAGCGACCAGGTAAGATCAGTTGTTATGTGAATTCCCAGGTATCGGTACGACGTCACAGGTTCAAGAAGTGTGTTGTTAAGGTAATAGGAACCCGTCGAAAGGGCTGTTCTTGAAATGCGTAAGGCTTTGCATTTAGTTGTATTAAGTTCCATTAACCATTGCTCACACCAGTTAGAAATTGCATTAATGTCCGATTGCAGTGCCGTAACGTCGTTATCGTTGTTAATTTCTCGAAAAATAACACAGTCATCTGCAAACAAGTGAACATTAGAGAGAACACAGCTAGGTAGGTCATTAACGTATATCAAAAACAAAAGTGGTCCCAAGACAGAGCCCTGGGGAACGCCGGAATGAACAGGACTGGGTGAAGAGTCATAGTTATTGGCTGTGACGAACTGGAAACGATTAAAAAGGAAATACTCAATCCATGCAAACAACTTAGGATCTAGATTTAACTTGCTTAGTTTGTAAAGGAGTAGTTCGTGAGACACTTTGTCAAAAGCCTTGGAGAAGTCGAGGAAAATACAATCAGCGGATGAACGGCGATCTAAAATTAAGTGTAGCTTGTGGGTTAATGAAAGCAATTGGGTCTCGCATGAAAACTTCTTTCGAAAACCATGTTGCGTGGGTGAGAAGAAAGAGTTAGATTCCAGAAATTTGACCAGATGGGAAAAATTACATGTTCGAGAATTTTGCATGGAATGCTTGTTAGTGATATGGGTCGGAAATTGTTAGGCGTGTGTTTGTTACCGGACTTATGGAGTGGCACCACCTTCCCGACTTCCCAATCAGCCGGCAGGATGCTCGTGTCGAGGGTCTGCTGGAATATTTTGCACAAAATAATAGAGGAATACACAACAGTACTTTTTGAGAACTTCGTAATAATAAGGTCAACACCGGGGCTCGATGAGGGTTTCAGTGACTGGATTATTTTACTTACACCACCTGGGTCAGTAACAATGGGGTCCATGGAGAGATAATTACAGTCCTGAAGTTCAGGTATTGAGGGGTTAGAAGAAACAACAAAGTTCTGGCAAAAAACTGCATTGAGTAGGGAAGAACATTCGCTACTGGGTATAATGGAACCATCTGGCCCAGTCAATGTAATACTATTCGTTTTAGAAAGAGTGATCACACGCCAAATTTTTTTAGGGTCGTTAATAAGCATAGAAGGAAGGGTGCGCTGAAAAAAGTGTGATTTGGCAAGTTTTACTGCTGCAATGTATGCTTTGTTGGCGGTTGTGTATGCGTTCCATCGGTAATCACTCGGGGATTTTTTAGCCAGACGATAGCAGCGCTTTTTTCGATTAGACAGCCTGTTTAACTGCTTGTTGTACCAAGACGCCTCCGGGTTAGAATTTATTGTGCGCAGAGGGATGTATTTATCAGTTAGTTCGTGAACTTTATTTTTAAATAGGTTCCAGTTTTCTTGAACGGTACGCGTATCAAAATGCAACAAGAAAATGTCCAGAAAGCAAGCTAGTTCGTTGTTAATAGTTTCAAAGTCTGCTCTTGAGTAGTCGCGAATTTGCTTAGTTGAGGTCGTAGCCTTGCTTAGTGGAACGTTTATATTAAATGAAAGGAGCGAGTGGTCGCTCAGACCGGGTAAGTATGAAAGCGGGGAAGCAAAATTAGCGGGCGTAGTTAATATCAAATCTAGTATGTTCGCGGTCTCTCGCGTGGTTCTAGTCGGTTCAGAAACGAGCTGGGAAAAAGAAAATAATGAACAAAGATTGAGAAATTCTGTTGTTTGAGATGAAGGTGGTTTGGATGCGGGGGTTTCCGAGGACCAAGAAATATGTGGGAAGTTAAAATCACCCATAAGGAATATTGGAGCAGTGGGGTGTCGTGTAGAAACAATATTCAGCGCATCGTGCAGTTCAGACACAAACGTTGGGGGATATGAAGGTGGACGGTAACAAACGCCCATAACAAATTTCCGGTGCCCAATGTCAACACAAGACCATACAGATTCTAATTCAGTGTGAACGTGAATTAAGTGAGATGGATAAGACTTTTTCACAGCAAGTAATACGCCACCGCCTTGACGCAAGGTGCGATCGCAGCGATAAATGTTAAAACAGGACACGTCGAAGATTTCACTATCATGAATGTGTGTGTGCAACCATGTTTCAGTGAGTGCTACGATGTCTGCGCTAACGGTGTTAAAGACAGAGTTAAGGGATTCCCGTTTGCTTGTTACACTGCGAGTATTTGCTAGAATTACGGAGACACATGGCATCGGTGCTCTAGCTCCCCTCGCGTGTTCCTAGCTGGTAGGCCTGCCGGACAACGCAGACGCACTCGCCAAAAGCGCTGCGGCGGACGTGGCATTGGGAAGTGGCGCAGTAGTTGGCGCCCGTTTTATTTCTTTTACGCTGTCAGACACGGTATCGTACATGAAGCACCGGTCATCTATTATTAGTTTGTTATAGCGACATTGGAATTGGGGAGAGTGGGGTTGGCCTTTGCCGAATTCTACAAGTTTCTTTCTAGCCTGCCTAGTTGCGACTGAGTAATCTTCCGATACCGCAATGTCTTTAGTTTTTAAAACAGCGCGGTCGGAAAGAATCGCTTCCTTCATCTTGAAGCTGCGAAATTTAATGATGACCGGACGAGTTTTGGAGCTGGAAAAGGTGCCTATGCGGTGAACGCGATCGACATCGTTTCCAGTAATGGCTTTTCCTGTCGCATTTGATAGTGCAGCTAGCGTCTTCTCCTTTGTGTCTTGCCACGATTCCCGCGAGTCCGGGATGCCATGAACGCGCAGGTTACTTCTCCGTGACCTGTCCTCTAGGTCGTCCAGGCGAGATTGCAAGACGTCCTGCTGCGACATCAAGCGTTCTGCAGCGTCGCTGACAGCCGCCAGGTCACCACTCATCTGCTCTATCACTTCCGACTTTGATTCTAAGCATTCAAGACGGCCGAAAATGTCAACCAGCTTTGTTTCTATTGCCTGCTGGCCGGACTTGATTTCTCTGATATCTGTTTGAAGATCCGCTTGTCCCTTAGTTAATGCGATTGTCCATTCGTTGATGTCTTTGAGTATCTGAAGCATTGTGTTCATTTGCTCCGAGTTCGCATCCTGAGGTTCGTCGGGAGCTGTGGATTGGTTTCGGGGTTTAGAAGGACCAGGGTTAGTCTCTATGTCGCCTGACAGAAGCAGCAACAGCGCGACATCAACGCAATAGAGCAATGTTTCACAAAGCACTTGTGGGCATGGGAGCAGTATCAAAAAGCGATTGTTAGATCGCTGTGCGAAAAGTGAGAATTGATTACGCACCTGCGGGGCGTAGAGAAGAATTTTCGGCATGGTTTCACAAACGCTGCTCCCATGCCCACTAAAGGCAAGTGTGCTGCGTGGCTTGTTTATATCCGTGCGCCACAGTGCTGCCGCCGTCACTTTGGCCGTGTTCCGGATGAACGTCGAGTTGCTTAGTCGAAGGTTGATACCGTCGCAGCCACGATTGTAGATATCCAGGAAGGTTCTAATAACTTCCCCTGTACATTCCTTGGCATTACTGTCTGTTATATCTCATTAATATTGTGTTAAAACACAGAAAAACTAGCCCTTAGGTATACACTTCTTTCCCTTATTTCATTGAACGAGGGTCTCGTACTGGCAGACTTGGTGTGTTTAGGTTGTATAAGAGGGACAATTAATCAGCTGCCCGCTCATAATAGGTTCACGTGCTACGTGACGCCAAACATGCGCATAAGAGTGTTTTTACACTCGTCGTTTGGCTTATAGATGGCGCTGACTGTCACTCCTACTTCATTTTACAATTACAATAGGTATGAATTACAATAGGTATGATGTTGTGAGAGGAATATGGAAAGGGGTCATGGTTCCTGGGCTGATGTTCGGCAATGCGGTCTTGTGCATGAGATCAGAAGTTCAAGCAAGATTAGAAATTAAGCAACGTGGAATAGGTAGGCTTGCTTTAGGAGCTCACGGGAATACACCAAATCAGGGAATACAAGGTGATATGAGATGGACATCATTTGAGGGCAGGGAAGCTAGCAGCAAGATAAAATTTGAGAAACGATTGAGAGAAATGGGGGAAGAGCGTTGGGCTAGGAAGGTTTCAGCTACTTGTACATGAAGAATGTCGATACATAATGGAGGAAGCGAACCAGGAAGTTGACTGATAAATACTTAGAAAACAGCAGGTGGCCAAACCAAAAAGAACTATCGGTTAAGAAGAAAGTGAAGGAAATGGAGACTGACATGTGGAGAATGGGCATGATTAAGAAGTCCGCACTAGAGATCTATCGAACTTTTAAGCAGGAAATTGCCAAGGAAAGGATCTATAGAATACTCGGGGTAGTTCTCTACTGTTTGAGGCCAGGACGGGAGTACTGCGAACCAAGACATATCGGGCCAAATACGAAGGAGTAGACACAGTATGCAGTGCGTGTGGAGAGGAAGAAGAAACTGCCGAACACTTGATAATGTTCTGTAAAGGGCTTCACCCTATAGTTCAGGATGATGGCGCAGAGTTTTTCAAAGCACTGGGGTTTAGGGACCTGGAGGGCAAAATAAACTTTAAGCGGGTAGACTTAACTAGAAGGAGGTTATCTGATTGGTGGCTAAAGTCAAGGCACGAGTGAAAATTAAACTCTTCACTGCAAAGTACGAATCCTCAAACTCACTTTTTAAGGAAAAAAAATATAGTTTTTGGTTCATTAGGTATTACGGCTTGGTGGCGCTAGCCACCGCCCGATCTAAAGGGTACAGCCATATCCATCCATCCATCCATCCATCCATCCATCCATCCATCCACTTCTAAATTCACAGATAAACCCAAAAAAGTGGATGGAGGGAGGGCCGCTGTGATATATATATATATATATATATATATATATATATAAGGGAAAGAAGTGTATACCTAAGGGCTCGTTTTTCCGTGTTTTAACACAATATTAATGAGATCTAACAGACAGTAATGCCAAGGAATGTACAGGGGAAGTTACTAAACCAATAGAATGTAAATAAGAAGAAAGAAAAGTGGATGAAAAAATTACCAACTGGTTGGTAATTTTTTCATCCACTTTTCTTTCTTCTTATTTACATTCTATTGGTTTAGTAACTTCCCCTGTACATTCCTTGGCATTACTGTCTGTTAGATCTCATATATATATATATATATATATATATATATATATATATATATATATATTGATTTGAAAATATATATATATAGTGATATATATATATAGCAATATATATATAGTGATTTGAAAATAAGCTCTTCATCGATTCAAAATTGTAAAGAATAGAGTGGTCACGTCTTGTCTTCATTCGGCTCTAAAGAAATTCTGTCCTCACAACGTACGAGAGAGTTCTTTACAGCAGGTTATCAGATGGGAAGCGGCTGGCTTGCCGCGCCTGGTCCTTGTCTCCACTTCGCAGTGACTGTTCCGTCGCCTGAAAAGAGAACAAGAAGAACGCTTTGATGCTGGGTTTGTGCCCTCGGAAAAGCGAAAAAACAATTCGTCATTATCCTATGTCTGCATTCAGTGTCGCACCGTTTGAAGAAGGTGACCAGCCATTATGACATAAATGTTGTCTTTCGTGATGGCTGAAAGCTGGTAAGCGTGTGTGCGAAAGTTGACAAAAGGATGCAGAACAGGCCGGCCACTGTCAGCACTGAACAATGCTCTATAAAGCACTCTAAGCGTTTTATGGTGGTTTCACTAATTTTTTACTGACTGTTTGAGCAGAGTGGTGTACTCCATTCCTTTGTGATGCGGGGCACGTGCAGTGCACATATTTACGAAAAAAAAAACACGAGAGCGCGTGACCTGGGTGCTCTGGCGGCTGCTGGCAGCGCGTATAAGCGGTAGCGAAAGCAACCACAGCCTCTTTTCGCGTCTCCTCGTGGCCAGCAAATGAACTATTCATTTCTGGTATGGATCCAGTGGGAAGACTGCAACCGCCTCCCCTTTCTAGGTGATTACGCAAAAGACCAGTAATCACCTCAAAGAGAGAGGGGTTGCAGTCTTGCCACTGTTCACCTATCAGCCATGACTGTTTATTTGGCTCACCGCGAGATGAGGCGAAAAGAGGCTGTGATTGCTCTCGCTTCCGCTTGAACGCACTGCCAGCATCCGCCAGAGCACCCAGGCCACGCGTTCTCGTGTTTATTTTTTTTTGGCGGGGGGGCCATATATGCATGCTTGACTGCAAAGGTTGTCGAAAGCTGGACAGAGTGAGTAAACATTTATTTCTTTATGTTTTGCGTGAAAAATTCGGTAAATTAATTTCTGAAGGCGCTGCATCAGATATGAGCGCCATCTGGCGGCATTCTCAGAAAACGAAAGACATGCGCGTAGCGTGCGCGCACAAGCTTCGAGACCACATACAATCTTCGAGACCATACGTGCTGCTGTGTTCCTTACATAAAATTTTGGAATGTACATAAAGCATGCTAGCTCGCTGAAACTCGGCCCGTTAAGTTAGCGCGCTTCGAACTCTGGAGAAGCACACCCGAGTGCGCTCCAGTGCGACACCAGCAGCGGAGGGCTTCGGAGCTTAACCGCAATTTCCGCCGACACCTTAGGGGGCCTGACAGCATGGCGGCGGCAGTGTTTGTGGCCGTTTAGTGGCGGTATGAACGAGTATGGAAAAGTTGACAGATCACGCGTACGATGGGAATCGGTGATATGCGAAGCACGAAAGAGAAAGTTTCACATGTACTTTAAAATCAGCACAACGTTACGAGGGGGAAATTAATGATGACGTGACTGACTTCGATGCCATGGTTATCATGTTTGGATGTATCGTTCACCTTCGTCATCTATTCACGTCACGTAATACCAACTTTAGTATATGTGGAGCCAGCAAAATGACCGCGAGCACGCTGAGCGTGGAATGTTTTCATGTTTTTACATGACATGCGTGCCTGAATTATTCTGTTTGCACCAGTCATATACTTTCCTCATCCATTGACGTCACGTAACAGCAAATTGGGTATATGTGGAGCTAGCAAAATGGGCACGAGCATATCGTGAAGTGCCCAATATACTCCAATGTAGCGTTGACGCGCGCGCACGCTAGGCACAGTTACGCTACGCTAGCAAAACGCGAGCACTCTATAGTCAGACACAAGGCGCGACCGGCGCGCCCAGCGTTCGTAGGCGTGGCCCGACGACAACCGGCGCGAAATGCGACATGCTCAATTTCGCGCCGATGCGTTACCCAGAAAACACTGCGTCTGCCTCTTTTCGCGACGGAGGGACGCTGGACGCGCTGAAACGCGCATGTGTCAAAGTAACCCAGTGCGGTGCGCGCCTCCGAGTATGTGGCAGGACTGTTCTCTGGCGTGGCAACGCCGGCGTGACCCGATGAAATGAACGTCGGTGAGCACGCTCACCGCGTCAGGTCGAAATGCATTGGCCCCTTGACCATGTCATGTAGTCATGTTCTTACATGACACGTATCTCATGATTATCATGTTTGCACCAGTCACATACCTTCGTCTTCCATTGACATCACGTAATACCAAATTCGGCATATGTAAAGCTTGCGATACGGTCGCGAGCGCATCATGAATGTGGCATGTAACTCTAAATCGGCTGATTTGCAGATTTGCAGCGGCCGCTGTTGAAAACAAAGTGGAAAGGGTTGACACTCTGTTGGCACTCCCGCCTCGCTATTGTCGCTGCAAAGAGCGCTTGTAAGTGACCGCTAGCAGTCATATCAATGCACTTCAACGCACCCAGCCCGACGCAATGACCCATCAAGATATGTATAGCAGCCGAGATATCCAACGCGAACTTGTTTATAACGCAACACCAGAAACACAGGACAAGGAAAGAGCAAAAAAGAAACAAACGATGGCACTGCAAACAAGTTCACAATAAATCCCAGCCAACTGGCCCATTTTACCGTCGTATACTGCCGAGATATCGCCTGGACGTACCCCGCCGTCATGCGCAGGTCGTGCTTGTATTATATCATGGTGATGCTGCACGGTGATTTTTGTACGCCAGTCCTATTTTTCTTTTGTTTTCGTGGAAATTCTTTTTTTTGCGCTATCAATCCTTGCAGCTGATTCACGCACTAAGCAGCCTCTTTGAAGCAATACTAGCGAAACGGGAGTGCCGACAGTAAGGGGAAGCGCGCCCTCCTTCCCCTCATCTTTCAGCAGCGCCATCTACGTATCACGCTATCTCGATTTCGAGGCGGTTTTACATGCGCTCGCGTATTCGAACTCATATTAGGCTCATATTGATCGCGATAGTACACTGTCTACGCATCTTGCACTCTATTGCCGGCAGTGCAGCTGCGCAGCTGAGTTAAATAAAACCACTGTTGTCATGATGAGGCATAGAGATCAGCGCAGGCGGGAAATGGCTGAAGCTTATGAAATTATCCTGAGCCAGCCCTCAATCGCTCTCACAGATGAGATTTCGTATCTACAGCATAATTGATTAGGTCATTTGGGAGGGGGGGGGCTGTCAAGATTTTTTATGCCTTCATGCTTGCATATATATAACTCATGTTTCTGTCATTAATCTTTCAGTATAATTCTTCCATTTAATGCTTTCAGTTTAATGCTTTAATGCTTTCACGGCTTGTTTTCCCGTGTTTTGACCCAATAATAATGAGACCTAACAGACAATATTACCAAGAAAAGTATAGGGGAAGTTATTAGACCGAATTGTAATGTAATTGTGAATGAAGAAAAGTGGGTGAAAAGATGACTTTCCGTGGACAGGAACCAAACCTGCGACCATCGAATAATGCGTTTGATGCTCTACCACGGAGCTACCATGGCGCCTATTCTCCCAGCCACTTTATTTACAATATAAGTCAATTTATACGTGGGAATGTCAGTAAGTGCCGTCTGTAGCCATGACGGCGAGTGTGGCACACTCTTTATGAGCCTGTGTGACGCCACGTTGCACGTAAACATATTACAAGCTGGTAGCTGACCAATAGTCCCTCGTATACAACTTAAGGCACAAAGTCTGCCAATACGAGACCCTCGCTAAGGAATAGGGGAAAGAAGTGTATACTTAAAGGCTTCTTATTCCGTGTTTTGACACAATAATTATGAGATCTAACAGACAATAGTGCCAAGGAAAGTAAAAGGGAAGTTATTAGACCGAATGGTAATGTAATTGTGAAGTCTAACTCATTCCCTGATGAAGGGAGGACCCCTCCCGAAACTGTTCAGAAATATATTAATCATCCTTGATTTGTTGACAACACTCCCGTTGTGTTATATCCTCTCTCTCTCGCTCTCTCTCTCTCCACATATATATATATATATATATATATATATATATATTAACAAGGAAGCGATTCTTTACTTGGGGTAGTCCATCGCAGAGAAGGACAAGGTGCGCTCTGGAGAACTGTGAAGTTGAGGTGGAATGAATAAGTATTTGGTATATTTATAAGCGAACACCGAATGTCTCTTATTCAATTTCTCTTACCCAAGATTCGGTGCTGAAGTGATATTGTCACGATCCTCATTTCCGTCAGCGATTTGGATTGTGCTTGATACGTAAACTCATTAGCAAATGACCATTGTTTCACTGCGGCTTTCAGGATTGCCGCCATGGTTGTAATTGCAAAGTTTGCGCATCTCAGTGAAGATCTCGCAACATAAGCAGGATTGCATTTCAATGAGTCTGAAATGATGCCCAATTTCTCGCAGCAGCTCTATGTGTGCGAGATGTTGGACAGCAACCGACGGAAAGCGAAGCCTCGTTTTCGTCGATGGCTAGTAAGGCGTGCAGTTGCCGAATACTACTTATGTGCTCGCGGATTTTCTTGTGTCTTTTTATAATGGGGGAGAACCAGAGTAGAGTAGCGGCCGAGGCGTGAAAGCATGACCTTGCAGTGCCACTGATTCCGCCCACGGAATGCGGCACGCATTTGAAGAGAACATGAGAAGGGGCCAGTGAGGAGAAATATACCATGTGATCAAAACCAATGAAGTTCTCTGCGAAGTTCTCTGCGGTACATCGGCTCAACACGTGTGAAGAAACCTGATGCAGAATTACTGCGAACTGCACTTGATAACTAGCTCTTGAAGAGTCTTAGCCGTACTGCATTTGAGATCTCTACATTGTAAGCAAAAGGTATCCCAGATTGGTGTTTTTCGGCTCATGGCCCCTGAAAACTCATTCATGTTCAAAACTACTGCTTCATGTAAGAGGCGGTATCTCATATATATATATATATATATATATATATATATATATATATATATATATATATATATATATATATATATATATATATATATACGGACCCCTCTGTGAGACGTAGTAAAAAAATGTCCCGATTCAGTTTTGCTACGTACGGACTTTTTCATCACATAATTTTCAACCACGCATTGACAGTTTATTACCACGTGACTGCAGGCTCTCTGCTTCGGTGACTTTTGCCTACCCCCTCTTCCATTGAAAGTATGCATGCACCGCAATTTTCTTTCAAATATTGGTATATAGAATTGATATAGAATTATTCTTACTGATGGTTAACCACCAAACTACGCAATTTGACTAGAACTAGAAGCTGCAGCTGCTACACGAGCGATGAAAGAATTCTGTGAATGAAAGGGCGTGCTCCGAGAAAAAAAAATTGAGGCAAATAGAAAAATTAAGGCAAATAAAGCTAAAGACGAAAAAGTAGGCAGAGAACACACACAGCAGCGCTTACTAACAACCAAAGTTTGTCTGTCAAGCCACGTTTCTTTTTCATTTGTTTTAACTGCACTCATATATGATAGGTAGTTTGACCAATACACTTTTTTTGCAAGCCAGCGCTGTTGTATGTGTTCTTTTCTGCCTGTTCTTATGTCATTCGCACTGTTCCCCACCAATATGTCATACCAACATGCCCAAGCAACCACTTTATTTGTTGGAGAAACCGTCTTGAGTATTTTCGCAAATCGTTGGCATGCGTTGTCTAGTAACCTTGAGAAAAGTGAGTGTAGGAAGCTCGTCTTCTGTATGCCTCGTTCCTGTAATGGCAAATTTAATGGATCTCGATCACGTGTTTTTTCTATCATCGAGTTGGCGTGTGCGTACGAGCCTCTGAACTTGGACGTCATGGATACATCGCTTCCGTGCCTAATCTTGAATAGCTACGAAGAACACTGACCAGGTTAACAAAATGAGGCGGTCGAGATCGTCCTTGGTTGCTTCTTGGAGGGTAACTGGTTACATCTCCGAAGCGATAAAAAAAAAATAAGCTTCGTTACGTCATCGGCACCGAGCCGGCCAGCGGCTAATGTGAGTGCGTTGCCGGAGCAGGTGAAACAGGTGTCACATCCACTTTGTTTCACAGGAAACAATGTCTGCTGGAGTAACGTACAGTCCGAATTGGCACTCCATGCAGCAATTGTTGCCGAACTTCCAGCGTGAAGGCCAGCACGGATTCAGCGTGTGGGCGCCGGCGAGCCCGGTGAAAACTCGGACGGAAAGTCGTCTCGTTCATAGTAAGTATATCACTTCTTATGACGCCGTAAATAGCGGACAAGTATTTTTATGTGTCTAAAATAGCGATGTGCAAATCGGACAGGAAAATTTTAAACTTTTAACGCAATTTCGGTCAATCGACGAGAATATTGTCACGTTGCTTAAGACAAACTTGGTTTATTGGGTTCGTTGAGTCGACTAGCCAAGCAGCAGCTCAGACAGATCGTCTTTGTCTTCTTCCACTGCCGGATCTCACCCAAGCATATTAGGTGGCATTAGTCCCCCCTTTGAAAGCATCGACTCGATGCTCGTAACGAAAAAAAAAATCAAGGCATACACACGCAGATACAGAGAACCAAAAGAGGAAGAGTGCCAGTACTCGCAGCGCAAATGAGGAAATTTCGCCAATGCTTGCGCCAAGCGCAAAAACAAAAGGCATAAAAACACAGGAGAACATGAACAGCAGCAGCAGCAGCACAATGTCACGGCATGTCGCAACACATGAACCACAAGGGCTACTGTGTGAAGTAGGGCTTCAGCCTAACGACATGCACGGTTTCGGGCCGAAGCTGTCGACGAGAAGACGCTGCGCCATCCGGAAATACCTCGTAGGTAAGATC
Source organism: Rhipicephalus annulatus (assembly GCA_013436015.1). Taxonomy (NCBI): domain Eukaryota; kingdom Metazoa; phylum Arthropoda; class Arachnida; order Ixodida; family Ixodidae; genus Rhipicephalus; species Rhipicephalus annulatus. Next base: position 344,954 of record WOVY01011175.1, read on the forward strand.
GGTGACACGTCTAAGAACCTTGTACGGTCCAAAATAACGACTTAGGAGTTTTTCGGATAAGCCTGGACGCCGGACAGGGGTCCATACCCACACACGGTCCCCAGGGTGGTAGGTGACGTTTCGATGGCGGAGGTTGTAACGTCGTGCGTCTTCATCTTGTTGGTGACTGGTGTTTATGCGGGCTAGCTGACGAGCTTCTTCGGCGTATTGAGTGTATTCCTCAGCGTCTGGAGCGATTTCATTGCTTTGGTCACACGGAAGCATAGCATCGAGCATGGTTCGCACGTTGCGTCCGTAAACGAGTCGGAAAGGCGGAAATCGCGTTGTTTCTTGCGTTGCCGTATTGTATGCAAACGTGATGTATGGAAGAATTTCGTCCCAGGTTTTGTGTTGTACGTCAACGTACATTGACAGCATGTCCGCTATGGTCTTGTTAAGCCTCTCTGTCAATCCATTCGATTGCGGGTGATAAGCCGTCGTTTTTCGATGAGTTGTGCAGCTCAATTTAAAAATGTCCTCCATCATTCGTGCTGTAAATGACGTCCCTCTGTCCGTAATCACGCACGACGGGGCACCATGCCGTAGGACGATTTGGTGCACGAAGAACTGCGCAACTTCAGAGGATGTGCCACGGGGTAACGCTTTTGTTTCAGCATACCGTGTGAGATAATCTGTCGCAACTATAATCCATTTGTTCCCAGAGGACGACAAAGGGAAGGGTCCAAGAAGGTCCATTCCCACGAGGTCAAACGGTGTCTGTGGTGGTGCTATCGGCTGGAGCAGGCCTGCGGGTCTCACAGGCGGAGTCTTGCGACGCTGGCACTCACGGCAGCCTTTCACGTAACGATGTACACTTGTTGATAGTCGCGGCCAGTAATACTGTTGGCGTACTCTGGCGAGTGTTCGCGAATAGCCCAAATGTCCTGACGTGGGCTCGTCGTGGCACGCAAGGAGGATCTCGTCCCGCATTTCGGTAGGAACAACGAGTAGGAAGGCTTTGTCGCTACCACGGGCGTTTTTCTTGTAAAGAATGCCTCTTCTTAGACAAAAAGAGGACAGTTCGCGAGCAATGTGTCGAGGGACTTGAGAGTTCCGGCCTTCCAGGGAATCAATAGCTGGGCGTAATTCGTCGTCTGCCCGCTGTTTTGACATAAATTCGGAATCGCTGACTGCTCCGAGAAAGGCATCTTCATCCTCGGAGCCCCTGACAGCGTGCCCCACAGGCGCTCGAGAAAGCGCGTCGGCATCTTCATGTTTGCGCCCTGACCTGTACACAATCGTAATATCGAACTTCTGCAAACGCAAACTCCACCGAGCGAGACGGCCGGATGGATCTCTGAGATTTGCCAGCCAGCAGAGCGAGTGGTGATCAGTCACCACTTTGAAGGGACGACCGTAGAGGTAAGGCCGAAACTTGGTCGTCGCCCACACAACTGCGAGGCATTCTTTTTCCGATGTAGAATAGTTGGTCTCGGCTCGAGAAAGAGTACGACTGGCGTAAGCTATTACATGTTCAACGCCACCGTGTCGTTCTACAAGGACAGCGCCAAGTCCGACGTTGCTGGCATCTGTATGAATTTCTGTAGCAGCGTCCTCATCAAAATGGGCAAGAACAGGGGCTGTTTGCATTCTCCGCCGTAGCTCTGTGAACGCTGCATCTTGTTCTGCGCTCCAAGTAAAAGGCACGTCATCCCGAGTGAGTCGCGTAAGAGGTTCAGCTATCTTCGAGAAGTTGGCGATAAATCGGCGATAATACGCGCACAAGCCGAGGAAACGGCGTACTGCTCTTTTATCTGATGGAACAGGGAAGGCGGCGACAGCAGCAGTTTTGTCTGGATCAGGTCGCACTCCATCCGCACTAATGACATGCCCCAGAAATTTCAGCTCTTCGTAGCCGAAATGGCATTTTTGGGGTTTCAGCGTGAGTTTGGCTGTGCGAATGGCGTCCAGAACCTTTCTCAGACGCTTCAGATGTTCTTCGAAGCTCTCGGAAAAGATGACCACATCATCGAGATAGACAAGGCAGCTTTGCCACTTCAAGCCAGCGAGAACTGTGTCCATCATCCTCTGAAACGTGGCTGGGGCAGAACAGAGGCCGAAGGGAAGAACACGGAATTCGTAAAGTCCGTCTGGAGTCACAAACGCAGTTTTTTCTCGGTCTCGTTCATCCACTTCAATTTGCCAATAGCCACTCTTTAGATCGATGGACGAAAAATACTTCGCGCGTCGTAATCTGTCGAGAGAGTCGTCGACCCGTGGAAGCGGGTAAACGTCTTTTTTCGTGACGCTATTAAGCTTCCTGTAGTCAATACAAAATCGCAGCGTTCCGTCTTTTTTCTTCACTAAAACGACTGGCGAGGACCAAGGGCTGCTGGATGGTTGAATAATCCCGTCATCGAGCATATCTTTCACTTGTGTCTGAATAGCCGCACGTTCTTTGGAAGAAACGCGATAAGGCTGCTGCCGGATGGGGCGGACGTCATCGTCGGTAATAATTCGATGCTTGGCGAGGTGTGTTTGATGCACTTTGGAAGAAGAGGCGAAGCAAGACCGAAACTCCTTTAAAAGGTCATGAAGTGCAGCGTTTCTCTTGTCTGACAGCGTCGAATTAATGTCGATGTGGTCTAGGAATTCTTCATCCTCATGCGTTTTCTCGGACGCGAAGCACTCCGTGACGTCGGCAACAGGGTCTCCATAGGCTACGGTGGTTCCGCGGAAAAGATGCCGGTGCTCGTAGTTGAAGTTTGTAACTAGTATTTGTGACAGCCCGTTACGGACACGCACAACACTTCGGGCAGCACATACACCTTGGAGTAGCAGAAGTGATAGGTTACTTTCAGCCACCACGTCACCGTCCCGGAGGTCTTCACAAATGACTTCGATGGGAACAGTCGCTCGGGGCGGCAGCGTCACACTGTCGTCAGCAACACGCAGCGCAGGTCTACGGCAGTTATCAGCGTCTCGATCTGTTGCGCCTTGAGTCGAGAAGGTCACGATGCGTTCACGAAGATTTATGATGGCACCGTATTCCCGAAGGAAGTCCATGCCGATAATCAGCTGACGTGAACAGTCGCGCAGAACGAGGCAGCTGAGCACAAACGTTGACGCACGAATTTTAACTCTTGCCGTACAGCGACCCAGTGGTGTGACAACGTGTCCTCCAGCAGTTCGAATTCGCGTTTCATTCCACGGCGTAATCACTTTCCTGAGATCTTTTGCTAGCCTCCCGCTGATAATCGAATAGTCTGCACCAGTGTCTATCAATGCATTGACCTGAAAACCGTCAATCAGCACAGGTATGTCAAGTGACACGTGGTCACTGGGTTCAGATGTGGATTTCGGCGTTTCTTCGGTACTGCGATTATTCTCTGGTTGACTGTCTTCCGTGTTGCGTGCAAGCGTCGATGGGAGGTCTTCCGCACTTTGAGTCCCAGCGACCTTGCCCCCGAAGGCCGCTGCCTTCAGTTTTCCCGACGGGGGCTTGGAGAGCGTTCCCGTGCCGTCACATCGAAACGTGACCCAGTGGCTGCGGGTCTCCTCGGAGATGGTGACCGTGATTGACGTCGTGTAAAGGGTGCACGCTGTTGCGCGAGATACTCTTCGATGTCCCTCGGCCTTTGACCGATTTGGGGACGAGGTGAATTGACGGAAAATCCACGCAGGCCAAGTTGCCGGTATGGGCATTCGCGGTAAATGTGACCAGCCTCACCGCAATGATAGCAGAGGGGTCGTCTGTCCGGCGTACGCCAGAGATCAGACTTGCGCGTCGGTGCACGGCGACCATCGATGCCCAAACCAGCGTGCGCCGACTGAATCGCGACTGACGGCATCATTGTCTGGATCGGGACGTATGGAACTGTCTGAAGCGGAACGTGCGGCACTGTCTGGATCGGGACGTGCGGCACTGGCTGGGTCGGGACTCCTTGACCAGAACGAGGCGTGGCAGATTGCAAGGCTTCCGCGTACGTACGACGGCGACTGTCAGTAGACACAGGAGCCGTTCCCGGATCAACCGACATCAGCGGAAAACGATGGGCGTGCAACATCTGTTGGACCTCGTCACGGATGACACTGGTGATAGAACCAACATCGATTGGTCTTGTCCCGTACATCTTTTCCATTTCTTCCCGGACGACAGATCGGATGATCTCGCGAATCCATTCGGGGCTCTTGCTCCCAGGGGTGGTGAAAATTTCGGGGGTTGAGGCAGCATTCACTTGACGGTCAAACAGGGCAGACCGTTGGTGCAGTACTTGCTCCATTGTTGCCGCTTCAGTAAGGAACTCAGCAACACTCTTAGGGGGACTACGCACCAAACCAGCAAAAAGTTGTTCCTTCACACCCCGCATGAGGTGGCGCAACTTTTTTTCTTCTGCCATAGCAGGATCCGCTCGCTTAAAAAGCCGTGTCATGTCCTCAACGTACATCGAGACGGTCTCGTTTGGCATCTGGATGCGCGATTGTAGTGCACGCTCCGCTCGTTCGCGGCGGTCGGGACTCCTGTAGGTCTCCAGAAGGCGACGCTGGAACTCGCGCCAAGATGTCAGAACATCATCCCTGTTCAAAAACCACGTCTTGGCACCGTCCTTCAGGCAAGTGTACACGTTCCGGAGCTTCGCGGCATCATCCCAGTAATTTATCGCTGCGACACGTTCGAACTCACTCAGCCAGTCGTCAACATCTTCATGCTGCTCTCCATGAAAGGGGCTAGGCAAGAGCGGGTTCTGGACGGTGCAGTAGATCGGCGTGGAAGGCGTCGGAGCTTGCACGGGATCTTGTGTCGAAGTCATAGTCGCTGCGTCAGTGGTTGGCGTCTCAGGTGGTAGGCCTCGTTGGCGGCGGCTTACTCTGTGAACAGGAGTGTCCACGGGTGCAGGGCTTGTGTTCCGGCTGCTGGACGGGGTCTTGGGCATCGGGTGGATCGTGAGACGTCGTACCCAGCAACTCCACCAGTCTTGTCACGTTGCTTAAGACAAACTTGGTTTATTGGGTTCGTTGAGTCGACTAGCCAAGCAGCAGCTCAGACAGATCGTCTTTGTCTTCTTCCACTGCCGGATCTCACCCAAGCATATTAGGTGGCAATATGTAAGTGTCATAGAGATAGAAAAAGAAACAAACCATTCGCTTCTTGGCCAATCCTCCAGAGTGGTTGTGAGTCATACATGTGTTACCATCACCATCACGAAGTTACATTCTGTGATTCTTAGCGGTTTCTCACCCGTGTGATACTGCAAAAGGCGTAGCAATGCCTTCGGTACGAAGCCGGTACAGGCGCGGCACCACTCTTCGTCAACGTTTCTGTGTGCTGTTACTGCATTTTTGCACCGCCATCCAGTGAAAATCATGAACCTGCCGTGGTTTTTGTGCTCATATATAGGTTGTAGACTTGTGCATCAGCAGTGCTAACGCGCGTGGGTCCAAACAGCCGGACTCTTTCTATTATTTGAATAACTAGAAAGGGAAAATCGAGTATGTTTACTAAAAGGTCAGTGACTCATGATGACATGCAGAGAACGTTGAAAGGACGTTAGTAGATATATTCTTCGGTTTTTCGCCATTTTCTTGGTTGCTAAAGCTCCATTCATTATAGGAATGGTATCAATGTGGTCATAATGAAATGATGCTGCATCATCGTTATACTTTCTGTAGAACGCTCTTCGTATCCTTGGCACCCGATATGTCTGATCAATTGGTTAAGAGGTTCTCGATCGCAGCCCTTCAGCTAAAAACTCAGCAGATTCTAACTACCGTGAAAATCGATGTTATGCGAAGAATGTGGAGGTAAGCTAACTGTGCTGTATAGTTATTATAGAGCGAAACGTTACAAAATGACGCTCCAATAAGATGTCTATGTGTTGTACGCATAGACATATGTTTAGTGATTGCATATGTTTTATATAACCAGCTCTTTACAGTTGTTAAACGATGCAAAGGCAACCTGATTATTACCAATCCCACAAGCAGTAAGCTGACACGCAGCGTTTGTATGTACAGCCGCGGTGACGTCTGTGTAGAGCACACGAGGAGCTGAATTTCACTCTGCGGGGCGAAATCTCTAGGCAGTTTCGGGCTCTGATGTGATCAGCCTGGCAGCTAGACTACACATGCTTCTGATACAGCACTTCAGAGCCCGACACTGCCTCGTGGTTTCGCCCCGCGGAGCGAAAACCGACTCTTCGCGCACTCTACACAGATGTGGCCACTGCTGTGCTCGCCAGGATAGTGGGCCTGGCTAGTGCTACGTGGGCCAACTTCAGTGGATGGTGCTGAAGCATGCTTTTAAGGTTAACCCAGTGCGATGCCTGTATCGTAGGAACACGCAGGTAATGTTTATAAAATTAAACAGCGAGCACTGCTGTGACGACTGACGTTTCACCAACACTATGCCTGCACATTTTCTGACACCTGATGGCAACGTATGCTTGTACCACGCATTCTTCCTGCAATATTTCTTGTTGTATTGTGACGCATGAACACAGAACCTGTGTGTTTGCAAAGCATGAAAGTTATTCTTAGGCATTTTCAAGCAGAGGAAAATAATTTCGCTGTTTTCGCAAGCAGACGCGTGGCTTGATGATAGAGCGTCCGCTTACCACGGAAGCGACCTGGGTCCAATCACCACTTGGACTCAAACGACCCGGATTCAATTCCCTCTCCAACCACGATTCTTAATTTATGTATTTATTTGCATTATTCTCCCGTTTTTTTTGTCACGCATAAGATGATGATTTTTCTCTCACAACCAACGGCACCGACACAGACAGCGGAATTTCCGCAAAACGAGCTCTTTGACGCTATCGCGTTAAAGTGACTCCACCTCCCGCTAAACGGAATCATGTGTAGATGCCAAGCAGTGGGCGCTAACACTTACATTGGGGGTGACGTTGACGTTGGCGATCATCACGGCATTGCGTGGGGAGGTGCAAAGCACGCAGTGATGGACCGCTGTTAGTTACTGGAACACATTCCAATCACTGGTAATGGGCAATGAGAGACAAAAGACTCTGATTAGACACAGAGACCCGCAGTTGAGTTTTACTTAACGCACACGCAGCCAATTTTTATTGTTCACCAACGCACAGGAAAAATGTCGCACCTGCACTACCTTCAATGTCAAGATACAGTGTCTACATATACGTGGTCGTCAGTGAATGGTTCTGTAGTACAGGCTATAGTTTTTATATCAACATACTCGCTAGCAGACGCCGCTTGTGTCGGAATTGTGAGGCGAGAGAGGGGGATCATAGGAGGAGAGAGGGGAGGGAGTGCGCATGCGTAGTAAGCAGCGGTAGTAAGGCTGGTCACGCTGCCCACTGGATTGAGCTCGGCCATAAGATGTTTCGCATCTAAAACGCTGAAATTTGCTGGTGTTACCCAAGGAATCCCTTGCACCTAATCCACAGACCAGCCACGATTTCGCTGTCACATTTTCACTATATGGTCACTAAGCATAGAAGAGCCGAGGTGGTCTGGGCTGAGCTGACAGAAAGCAAACATTTCAAGCGATACGTTGAGTGGCGAAGCTAGTCGGAGATTTAGGGAGTCCATCCCCTACGGCTACGAAATTATTTATTGTACATCTGAATATATACACGCACTCACACACGCCATAACATATATAAAGGAAGGTCAGCCCATCCCCCCCCCCTCCTTCAAAAAATAATTCTGACCGTGTCCCTATATTGCTTGTGGTTAAAACCATGCTTATAAGGGATTAGGCTTACACCACCAGTTTTTTTTTTCTGCGATGCCGTATACATTCACGTGTATACAGCATCACATATAGGATAGGTGTAAACGTCGTCTTCGAAGCACCCTTTAGGTTTTCCTGCTTGTGCGCCGTTCCAAATGAATAAACTAAGAAAATAGTGAGTGAAAATAAGAACAGGACGCCACTTTGTTGCCTGCGCTACGCAGAGTGATCCATAAAAGGCCACTCAGTTATGGCAAAGCTTACAGCGCCTGAGCGGCCTGATGTTTTAATGAGAGAGTAGGGGAGCTCTTGACTTTGATGAAGGCTGAAGATAACTGGGTGCCCCTTCCTGTGCATTACAGGAAGTTTCGTTGCAGAGCACATTTCGATGAGGCAGAGGTCATCAGTCAAGCAAAGGGTGGGTGTGAAAAGAAAATTCTAGCGGTAGACCATTGAAGGTTCAGCAGACATGTGCATCATTTCATCATTGGTGCATATGATTATGAAGAAACAAACTTCTTTCAGAGCGACTTAATGTTGAACAGAATAAATCTACCTATCTAGGTTGTTGCCGGATTTCTCATTGATTGATTGATTGATTGATTGGATTATTGATTGATTTATATGTGAGCTTAACGTCCCAAAACCCCCCTATGATTTTGAGAGACGCCGTTGTCGAGGGCTCCGAAAATTTTGACCACTTGCGGTTCCTTAACATGCACTCGAACTGGAGCACACAGGCCTACAACATTTTCACCTCCATCGAAAATGCAGGCGCCGCCCCTTGTATGTGATGCCGCATTCCCCAGAGATTCAGCAATATTATTTTGATAGTGTTCATTTTGAATGCGCCTGCACACAAACGTTCTTGATGCGAAGTTCTTTAGATTATTTCAAGTGTAAGTGACGGTCTTTTGTCTCCTGTCTTCTTTCCAACCTATTTCGCACTCTCTAACAATAAAGCCTTTTTTATCTAATTGCTCTTTATCGCATTGCATAGGATATAGGAAGCAGGCAAAGATCGAGAAGCATCCTAACGTCATGCGCACAGGCGTACTCGTGCGAGGCCCGCAGAACAGAGCGCCAAACTTTGCCTCCTCGAGAACCACTTCGGCATCAAAGATGAATTGAATGAAATTTATTAGATTCTTCGGAACGCGCTTTAGCCCGTTGCGGACCACTCCCACGTAGGAACAGAAAAATTAAGTCTGTCTTTTGCGTTGCGGGACTGTAGGACTGCCCATAATCGTCGTTCGAGTTCGAAGCTGGTACTAGAACACTCCAATTTGGAATGCGTGATAACCTCCCCACAGCGTAACACGGGGCACCACCAGAGCATGTATTCAAAATGAGCTATATCATTGCAGAAGTAACATGTGTTTGTTGGCTGTATTTCGGGGTAAACCTTGTGGAATAGCATGGCGTTAGGGTACGCCCCGACTTGAAGAAGCCTGAGTGTCGGAGCTGAAGTTCTGCTTAGTTTTCTGTGTGGCGGTTGTTATTGTCTCAGCGTCATGCCCTCTTTGTTTGATTCAAGCAGCCTTAGTTCAGAATCACGTAAAAACGACATAATCCTGCCTGAGTGAATGAAAATGCGGCTGTTGATTTCCTTCGGAGTAACTGTTTTGCCAGTTCATTATACGAGATGGGAGGGTCCCAGTTGTTCAAAACATCAGATGCATTGAACCAGAAGAAAATGGGCAGTGCTGTTTAAAAAAAAACAAAGCACAAAAAAATCTAGTGTCTTAGGTCCCAAACTTTTACCAAATTGCTTGCTGTGTTGAAGGAAAAGAGCATCCTTAACCCTGCCGTGGCCGCCTAGCGGCTAAGGTGCTTGGTTGCAGACCCGCACGTCACGAGATCGAATCTCAGCTGCGGTGGCTGCATTTTCTATGGGGGCAAAAATGTTGTAAGCCCGTGTGCTCAGATTTGGGTGCACGTTAAAGAATCCCAGGTGGTCGAAATTTCCGGAGCCCTCGACTAGGGCGTCTTTCATAATCATATGATGGTTCTGGGACGTTAAAACCCACATATCAATCATCATCTAAAGAGCACGCTTAACTAGTCAAAGAATTCTCTATCCTCGTGGGTGGTACCAGAAGAAGAGACGAGAAAAGAAATGTTTTTGAAAATACTTGAGTGTAGGGAAATGCCCTCACTGGATTGGAACCTGTGGGGGTGACAGTACCGTGGCTTCATTGTTCCGGAGCACCCTGGGCCTGCCACCCTGGGCCTGCCATAGCGTCTAGCTAGACATAAAAAAAACCATTTGGCTATTCATTGCTAACGTCGAGTTTCGTTGATTCGTTTATCTCTTCTGTTTTGGTAATCAAACTGACCATCACCTAGGAACTGCTAGCGGCCGTGTGTTTTCTCCTATGTCAATCATTTTTTTCCTTTTGCTCAAGGGCTGTGATTCGATTGGTAGTGTAACTAGTGCTCTTTTTTCTCTTTGTGCTGCTTCGAATTATCTTGGTTAAAAAAGCTTAGTATCAACTTTACGCCCAACAAAATAATTTCCAATGTTCCACCAAAATACCAAAATAACTGTGTTCACTTTTCCACAAGATTGTGTTTTTTTCTTCTTTTCATATGACCCCTTAGCCAACCAAAGGCCAACTGAACTGCACGTTCTTCAATAAATCATTTATTTCTGAGGAGAACAGGACAAAAACGGGACGGAGAGAGATTGAACACACGACACAAGCGCCGACGAACAACTGTGTGTAAATTTTATATGCATGGTTTAACGTACCAAAACCACCATATAATTATGAGAGAAGCCGTCATTGAGGGCTCCAGAAATTTCGAGCACTTGAGGTTCTTTAACGTGCAGCCAAAGCTGAGAACACGGTGTGCGTTAGTTTATTACACGTGGAAGTATATAACTGAAAACAAGAACAAAAACTATCACGTGTACACTACAATGAAAGGCAAAAACGAATGCGTGACGAGTCGAAATGTACAAGTTAACAACTCAAAAGCATTATCTCTTTTTTCAATAGGGCGAGTGAAGAATCACTGACACACATGTTGTCTTTCGTCTTGATATGAAAAACCTCGTTAATATCGCGTTATATCTTGTTACGATAATTTGAGAGTATCTTGCACTCATAAAAGAGAGGGGCGCAATCGCGCAAGGAGCAATGGACTGCCAATGTGCTGCCTGTTGAAGTCCTGAGATTATTTGCGTGCTCTCTCAGGTGTTCGTTCAAAGAGTGACCGGTGTGTCCTGTATAGGACAGACCGCAGGCCAATGAAATGTTGTGCACTACGTTTTTCACAAACTAGACGTACTCCGTCCTGTGTTTATTGACGCACGCATGCTCTTTGGGATTGTCATCGTTCACTTTCTTGCATAAGCGGCCGAGCTTACGAGAAGCCGAGAAAAGGAGTCTCACGCCTGCCTTGCAAACAATCTTCTTGAGCGCATGGCTAACACCGTATACATAAGGGATGACAGAAATTTTCCGCCTCTCCTGTGTTGGGCATGTCCTGGAGCCACGTTTAAAAAGCTCACTCATCAGAATTCCTGCCAAGGCAGTGAGTAATTGAGTCGGGTAGCCAGCGCGTCTCAGGCGCTCGATCTGAGCGCCAGAGGTGCTTTGCACTTGGTGAAGGCAGGACCTCTTCAAAGCAGTTCTCAGAACAACTAAGGCAACTCTGCGCTTTACAAGATTTGTATGCGCCAAAATGAACAGAAGAAGACCCTTTTGTGACCTCGGCGGATACTTCCAGCAAGTTTGCAGTCCACCAGCATACAACACCAGGTCAAAAACCTTATGCAACCATCTCTGGGGAGTTCCATGGTGCTGTGATTACGTTGAGAATGGCCGCGAACACGCCAAATATATGCTGTGATTCTTTGTCGATTCAACTGTCAATCCTAAAGAGCACCAGGAAATTGTCCACTAATCTGAAGACATTCATTACACTGTGGCCTAAAAGAGCGCCCTGCAGCTTCCAGTCGAGGCGAGCCACAAGCAAGTAGCTCATAACGGGGGAAAGACAAGGGCCCATACATATATCCTCATTATGGATATGCAGATGACCTTCATGTTCGACGAACGTAGAACGTAGGTAGAACCGCAGCAACTCTATGAAGGCTGACGCGTTGGTGCCAAACGAAATTTCAGACCAAACGGTGCGGTGTTCATCGATCCTCTTACTGACAGCTTGACATATGGAATCTTGACGCAGGGCGTATTATACATCCTTGGCATCCACAGAGAACGCTCCAACCCATGTGTTGCCAAGGTTGCCTATGAACAGGTCAACTTCATTTGGTCTTCTAACGAGGAACGGGTCATTTATGGTTAAGACCAACAGATATAGCTGGATGTACAGACCTAGCGAGTGCTGCCAAATGTCCCTTTCGCTAACAATACTCTGAAATGGCAGGCTTCCTTGCTCGTATTTGCAGAGAAGAAAGACTTCAGAGACAGAACCTCTGCTTTTTCGATTGACGTAGCTAATTTCTCTGGGCCCGCACCATTGCACATCTGCACTGCCCGCTTCTAGAACCTTACTTGGCTGTGCTTCTTCGACTAAGGCAAAGTTGGCATGGACTGCATCACTCGCCTTGTCTCTATAAATTGCTACTTGCAGACAGCAAATCCCTCCTCTTTGTTTGATTCAAGCAGCCTCTTTGTTTGATTCAAGCAGTCGACAAAGCACTGCACAAGAAGTTTCAATTTGTGCGGAACTATAGTGTAAAATACATTTTAAATTGGTACAAGGCCTTTCATTAAAACAATTATTGCATCACAAGAGTAATACAGGTACAGCTAAAAAGAACGGGTATGAAGTGAGGACACAAACAGAAGAAGTCTGATGCCAACTTTGAGACACTTTTTGCACCAAACCACACTGATTCATATAGGCTGGCAACCAAAGTAATCTGTTTTCTAATATAGCCAGAAGGAGGAACTAAGAAATCATCATGAACGTGTGTCCATTACATAATTTTTCTCCATGAAAGGCAAAAGTGGCAGTGCATAGCCCAAACTTGACACGTCTACCTGCTAGCTTTCAATGGCACCACTTCTTTGACACATAAGCCTATATTGTTGTGGCTTGCTACGATAGTAACTGCCTGCCTGTTTTCTTAAGGAGGCTCTGTTTTCTCCCTTACGGTGCAGATGCTAGCTCTCTTCAGAAATGTGGTTCGTCTGAAGTATGACGCCCAACCACAGCACTTGCAATGTCCTTCCAAGTGCGCTCCCATGTTGCTGCTTACCGCCAGGTGGTGCTCTCTTGCTCTACTGAATCCAAGAAGCGACTGTGAAGTGACGTGAAGCATCACAGGAGCATAGGCAAATAAAAACGAAGAATAGGACAGAGGATAAAGTCAACCAAATATGAGAAACATATATTTAAACAAAAATATATTGTGTGAAGAACGATCGAGCCAAAAATAAAAGTTGAAGTGAACACTTGATGAACAGGATGACAGTGAACTAAGAAATAGCACTAAAGAAGCCCTGCTGAAATATGCAGAAAAGTGCTTGCAGAAAGGGAACACCAGACACAAGGCGGAAAAGTAGAATGAACCCATTTTATAAAGGCAAGGATAAAAAGTGTAATACTCGCTCGTATAGACCACTAATCATTACATCTGTGCTCTAAAGGTTGGTGATGCAGGCCGTAAAATTAAAAATAGAAACGTCAGCAGAGCAAAATGATACTTTAGGAGAACTTCAGAATGAATTCTGAATCGACTTGTAGTCAGAAGATAACCTGTTTGTGCTTATTCAGTGTATAGAGATATCTGAAATAGAAAATAGAACCTTACACTTAGCTTCTCTGGACACCCCTGGTTCGTATGACAACGTTAATCAGGAAACTTTTAGACATGTTCAAAAATGGCCATAGGTGGCTTTGAAAAAGAAGTTCTTTTGGCATGATCGCTCATAGCAGAGCAGTTGATGATATTTGCTGGAATCACACATCAAAACATGTCGTATGCTGTTGCCGAAAGCCAGAGCTGAGTCAGGGATGTCCTTTGTCCCCGCTGTTATTCATGCTGTACATGGCGAGGAAGGAAAAAGCGCTAGACAGTAGCAATATTGGGTTCATTTCGTGACACAAACAGACTGGCGTGATGGTTGACTAGAAGCTTCCAGGTCTATTTTCTGCAGACGATATTGTCCTATTTGTGGACAGTAACGACGATGTACAGCTGTAATCACGCTACTTCAATTGTACATTGCTGTATTTGTGGAGTACATTCGATACAGCATGCCGGTGCTCTCCAATATGAGACCTAGTTGTGTGAATACGCTGGGGAGAGTTCAAGTTCAATGCTTACGAAGATACTTCGGTCTACCGCGCTGTACTTCTATAAATGGGACAATCGCAGAGGCTCGGGCTTGTCCCATCAGTGTATACATGCTCTGCGAGCCACTTAGAGTTCACCTTCGATTGCTGAGCCGACGCAGACAGCACCCACTATCAGTACTACCCGCCACTAACCCAGAGTGCAGTTTCTCAAGAGTAATATCGTGGCATGATAATATTATACTATCAAGGTTTTCCCCGCCAAATGTCCCTGCAGTGTCTCCATGGGTCCTGCCTTAACGACCTGTTTGTTTTACGATACCTGGAATTACGAAGAAGCCGCTCGTTTCTTCTGTTGGCCTCAGACAACTGACCCTATATCATATTTATACAACGTACGGTGATTCTCTGCACGTGTACACCAATGGGTCCGCCACTCTAAACTCCTCCACCACGGCCTTTGTACTCCCAGACATGAATATCGCTCGACGAGTCAAGGTGGACCATAAAACCACATCAACTGCTGCAGAGTTTGCCGCTATCCGGAAGTCAATAAGATTTATATCCGGAGAGCGACCTCGTTCCTGGGCGATTTTCTGTGATGCCAAACCCGCTTTGCAAACCATCAATTGCATCATAAAGCAAGGTCCGTATTACAGCTTGGCAATAGAAATCGCAGAACTTATTCAGGTTGCTTCTACAAATGGCCATCTTATCACTTTCCAGTGGATTCCCGCGCGTTGTTGCGTGATGGGAAACGAAGAGGCAGACGCTGAAGCTAAAAATGCCTTAAGCAGTGCCCCTGAAGTGTGCATTGCGTTTTCACGAGCTGACACGAACACCCTGATTCGCTGCGTGATGCACAGCTACACACTTCAGCATTGGACTAAGCCGGAACGGCGACACCGGTGACTTCACAAATGGGAAACGGAAATGAGGTTCCGCATGCCCCTTAAATTGAAACGGTAACTCACAGGTATAATCTACCGCAGTCATCTTGGTGTGGCGTACACCAGACGTTACGCACATATCATCGGCCGCAGTGACACCGGTCCTAATTGTGAACACTGTGATGTGCCAGAAACACTTGAGCACATATTTTGTGTCTTCCCAGCATACGCACTTCAACGACAAACACTGATTTTTTCTACTGAACGAGCTCGCAGTAGGTCATTAACTGATGAGACCGTGCTGGGCGCTTGGCCAGACACCAACAGTGCAATTGTGGTCATAAGAGCGGTTATAACCTTTTTGGAAGCAACTGGACTATATGCGCGGCTATAAAGTCTGTCTCAGCTAGAAAGAATACTACATACTCACCTCTCTATCACACCATCGTCATCCATTATTGTTTCTTTTTCCTTTTCTCCTCCCCCAGTGTAGAGTAGCAAGCTAGAGCAAGCTATGGCTCATGCCTGCTTCTCTGCCTTTCTGTAAATAAACCTATCTCTCCTCTCTATCTGGCAGATATATGCGGAAGAGAAGGTGATGCTCTAAGAGTAGCATTTAGTGCAACAAAATATGAACGCATAGTATTAAATGATCACGAAGACAAGGTGATCTTATTACAGGGCAAAAAACATACCTAGGGTAAGCGAGTACAAGCACCTAGAAGATTGGATAAATGAGGGAGATAGATATATAAAGATACAGGGAAAACTATCGGCAGCAAGGGAAAGACGAATGCTGCAATAATGACGTACAGAGCGTTAAGGGGATACATTGCGTACAAAGGGCGTCGAGGTCTCTGGAAAGACATGATGGTTCCAGGGCTTACATTTGGGAACTTAGTGGTGTACATGAAGTGAGAGGTGCAATCAGAAATGAATGTATATCAAAAGAATGTGTGCCGCCTCGCGTTGGGAAGACTACGAATGAGGCTGTAAAGGGGGATATAGGATGGTCAGGCTTTAATGTAAGGGAAGCTAAGAGCAAAATGAGATTTTAAGAGAGGCTTAGAAAAACAAAGGAGAGTAGATAGGCAGAGCAAGTTTTTGGGTATTTCTGTAGGAAAAGGGGGAACACAAAATGGAGAAAAATAACTAGAAGGCTCACCAGTAAATATGCGGCTGGCAGTGTGTGTGATATAGCAACAAATAGCATTAGGAGAAAAGTGAAAAAGGGGGAAAGATTGATGACAGCAATGGAAAAGAAGCCGGCTCTCAGTAGCTACCGAAGGAACAACAACAAACTGAGGTGGGAAATGTTTTATGATAAATCAAGGGGAAGCGCTTTACTGTTCGAAGCGAGGTCAAGTTGCCTTCCAACGCGTAGTCAGATAGCGATATTCAATAAAGAAGAAGAACAGTGTACTTGCTGCGGGGTTGCTAAGGAAACAATCGAAGATGTTTTGATTAAATGCTGCGATGTCCAGCCAGGTATACGTGTGCGTGAAACTTTACATGAGGCTTTGGGTTTTAGGGACAAACATGAAAATCTGAACACATCCACTATAGAAGCAAGTAAGAGGTGGCTAGAGTATTGGCGGCAGAAAATTAAAGATAAAGTACAGAAATATTGTGGAAATCAGGTCTTTATTTCTGAAGAGGCAGAGAGATGGAGAGATGGAGATGGAAGAGGCATAGAGCTAATATTTTTATGTGTAAGAAAGGTATTTATTTAATTGATGTTGATAGGACATTAGGCCAACAAAAAAACAAAGTTTTCTTTTCAATTTTTTTTCTTTCCAGCCGTTTGGTATATATGTTACCACCCATTATAAAGGTGACGACACTCATACCATCCATCCATCTGTCGTTAGAACAGCGGCCCGTTTGACTAAACTTTGCAAACCGCATTGCTAACAGATTCGGTATATCACGTAATGTGCTTCTTAAAGCATGCAGCTGGCGCCTTACTCTCCACCAAAGAAAAAGTGCCCGCCAGTTTGCATGGAGCGGAGAACGCTATGCGCACACTGTATCTGACTGTGACTGTCTTTACATTATGTGATATGCGGCGAATGTAAGGTATTACGCGCGTGCTCTTTCATTCTTTTAGCGCCTGCACTTCATTACACGCTCCAGCTTCTCCAAGAGGCTTTCGCACTCACCTCTGTTAATGGAAGTAAAAAAATCAGTGTCCTTGCGTCTGGTAATCTGATTATTAGGCTGCTTAAAAAGGCAGCCCTCATCAGTTAATTTAAACCGAATTTAGGTACTCGATAGCTGTTGCTCTTTTCATTAGTTCAGAATGTTCGCTGTCAACAGAAAAAGCTGTGGTAGGGCATACAGCTAACACAGGTCCATGGTTCATTGATCACGCAAGAGACTCAGCAGCAATATAAGCGGGTTCTTCGGAGGCCAGTAGAAGTGCCGTGGTTGTGCGTCACAATTCAGCCAAACCGAAGCTCTCATAGAACGAGCAGCCACTCTTAAAGAGAGACAATAAATCATTTCTGATTAAAAACTCCGGCTCTGATAAAAAGGGTAGGTTCCTGAAAAAAATGATCAGTGTTAGCACGTTATCCCTTTAGTTTGAAGTGACAAGCAGTATTTATCTTTAAAGATAGCTTGTACAAGTGTTAAGTTTAGGTGTGGCACTGCCTTTTTTGTCTATCAATTGGGTCGATCTTGTAATAAACACGCTTTTTTTGTGTGTGCGAGCATCACTTTACAGTTCAGACCACAGAGGTTTCTAGAGCACATCTTTCGTCTGTTACGTCACTGGCTCATGATTTGTTAGTTTCATTATTGTTACATTATCAGTCTTGAGGTTACCTTGTTTTGCAGAGCATGTTAAATCAGCAGGGTTTCTGTTGATAAACAGTGGGAAGTTGGCACTGGAGTATGCCACTTCGTGTCCCCACTTTGTACTTGTCCTTTTTGCACCAAACTCATTTTTATCAAAACAGTGTAGACAGGAAATCACTCTGACACATTTTTTGAGTGTTCACCAATTGTGGAGATAAAACCTGGAATCCTTTAAGAAAATGCACAGTAGAGCTTTGTTTCCTGCAGAGCATATACGGTTACCAAATCATTTCATCATGTGACACGTAATACAACAGGTAGATATAGATGCATCAATCATAGCATCTGTGAACATGACCTAATTGTTCGAAATTAGATGTCCACTCGTATGCCTACGAACTGTGAGAGATGCTCATGTTAGCTGTCATTAAGATCCATTAGCTGCTCAGAAACTTTTCCAGGCCTATTCCATTGAACGTGAAGCCGAAGAGTGTACGAGTGATACCTGTGTGACACACATGTATCACACAAGCATACCTGTGTGATACCTGTGTCATAGGGGTGCACGTTAAAAACCCCAGGTGTTAGAAATTTCCGGTCAATCAATGAGTCAGATGTCATAACATAAAAATCATATTTTGTGCGTCATAAATGTCATGAAATACAATTTACGTTTTTGCTGCTCTTGCGGTGGTTTCGTTCACGTGAATAATACAAAACCGGTATCGTATTACATTACTGCATGGCGAGCATAAGGGACAGATTTTAATGTGCAAATTATGAAATGCATGTCATATAAGTCATGACTACACGCCACGCTCATGTTGAGGTCGCGGTCGTTGTGCTACCTTTACATATACCATATTTGGTATTACGGGACGTGAACGGATGACGAAGGTATATGAGTCGTGCAGACACAATAATCATGAGATGCTTGTAATGTAACAATATGACTACATTCCACGCTCATGATGCCCTCGCGGCCGTTTCGCAAGCTTCACACATACCAAATTTTGTACTACATCAGGCGAATAGACGACGAAACTAAATGAAACGTCCAAACGTGATAATCGTGATATGCGTGCCATGCAAAACATGACTACATGCTACGCTCATAGGGCGCTCGCCGTCGTTGCACTAGTTTCACATATATCAAATGTGGTGTTACGTGACGTTATTGGATGACAAATGTGTAAGACTTGTGAAAACATGAGTATCATTGCATGCGTGTCTTGGAAAAGATGAATACATGCTACGCTCATAACGTGCTCACGGCGGTTCTGCTAGCTCCACATATATCAAATTAGATATCACGTGACCTGAATAGACGACGAAAGTAAATGACACGTCCAAAAATGATAATCGTGATACGGAAGTCATGTAAGGCATAAGTTACGTCCACCTCGTAAGGATGTGCTGATTTTTAATGGACATATCAACCTTCCTCATTCGTGTTTCGCATATCATGTAATTCCACTGTACGGGGGATCTGCCAATTTTTTGTTGCCTGATACAGACAAATGTAGCTGGTGAACACTCTTTAAAATCTACAATTATCATTTGTTTATCTCGTTCATCCACTTTGAATTTTTCTTACACATAATTCTAGCTTCCCTCAAACGAAATAGCAGTGATATATAGTGAGTGCCAAAGCCGAAGACACCAATTTTTTTATGAGGGGGAAAGGCAATTGCAGTCGGCTTGGCAAAAAAAGATTATTTATTATTGTATTTCCGATAAACTACCCTACTTCGTCAATAATCCGTGTAGGGGGGGGGTATGAGGCACCCCCTAATCTTCCTGGCTACGTGCCCGGTGAGCGCTTGCCGACTCGGCTTGCGATCACTGAAAGGTATGTAACCTCGCTCTATATTTGTTGTTCTGAAACAGTGCCTTCCGAGTACAACCCACAAAATTATTTTGAGCAACTTGCATTCATGCTTCCGCATGTTAATAAGTAATTGCATGGCAGCTACGCTGAGTATATAGAGCATTTTTATTAATTATATCTTGTTAACGGCTTCAATAATGCATTGTTCTTGATTAAAAATTGTAGAGAGCTTCCATGACTTGAATAATAGATTCCTAAAGGAAAAAATATAAAGAACTGTCATTTAAACAGTATTTTAAACCTCAACGTTTTTTTCTGTAAACCACAGAAGTTTAAGCACAATTGGTAGAATAACGGCAACTGCTGATATCGCAAAACATTTATTAATTGAAAGAGCAAATATAAAAGTCACTATGGACAGGAATTCATTTCCTGAGCCATAAGAGACAAATCACTGATTTTTCTCGACCCATGCTTTTGTGGCTCAACAGAAAGCTTCCAAAGCCGTAGTGTTTGTAGCTGCAGTTGTTAATCTCTAGAAAACCTAATTATATTCAAGCAGTATTGTTCACGCTGAAAGGCCTTAAACAAGGACGTACGTTTTCTCCAACAAAACAGTACTGAGAACTGTGAGGTACGCCACCAGCCGTTCTGAAGATTTGTGAAAGCTGTCATCGTTCTTCTTTCATAGGGCTTCCTGCAGCTATGCTTAAACAGTTTTGTTTTGGGCTTTTAAACTATTTTTTAAAATAGCAAGCTGTTGTAATGAGTTGATGTCGCATTATGCACCTTTCCTGTATTTGTACCACGTTTTGCGCACCTGCGCCCAAGGTTGCAGGCACCGTGATATGGGTGGCTTGTCCCCGCTTCGTGACTCTCTTTAGTTCAATATACGAGCCAAGCCAAGTCATGGAAATTGCCCATATGCATATGCACGGCTGCGTCAAGTAGCACTGTGCATTATTTCTGAGGCGAAGTGTAGGTATACCCAAACCATGTCACTCCTAAATCTTAGTGACCTGTAAACTGCGTACGCAGTTCCACGAGCACGCTGAAAAGTTGTCTGAAGACGAGCTCACGAGCATCCGATCAATACGTCACGTGCATTCAGCGTCGAAGTAATACATACTAAACCAGGTCTTTATGAACATTTTCAAAAAGTAAAATCTTTTAATATATAACAATTAACATTATTCTATGTTTAACAATACAACTGTCGACCATGCACGTACAGCAATCAAGTCACGTGGCTGAGTAGATCGGATCGATCATGTTCTTCATGCCACAGGCACCACAGGACGTCTTTTTTACCATTTTTTTAAACAGGAATCAAATCATAAATCAACTTCACACGAGAAAAGTGTTGGTTTGAGTTAATGCAACAGACAATTTTTCTGTTAGCGAGGATATCTCAATTCATGATCTGGGCAGTTGTCGGTCTCTTTAAGCCCTTAAAAGCACTAAATTTTTGAAATTGGGTATTTGATACTAATTAACATGTAATTTTCCTCTCAAATATTGTTCAGCAAGAAAAGACAAAATATCTAGGGTTTTGAATTTCACTCGTTTTTTGCTAACTTTGAAAATTGTAACGAAGACGTTCGCATTAATTTTTAAGGATGCGTTTGATATGTTCCAAAACTTTGGACTCGACAGAAAAGTTCTGAAGGTCCAAAATTTGTTTTCTTTAGGCGACCAGCCTTTTTTCCAGTTCATCCATAACTTTGAAATCATTGTTATGGTCCCCAAATTTGTACCTATAGTATTTCTGATCAAATGTGAAAATGGTTACTTGGAAGTTGTGCTCGTTTTTAAGTAGACACACCCAACTATTGTTATTTATGTTTCAAAGAAAGTTGGAGGTTTTTAGATGGGAAGTGTTCTTGAATTTCTCGATGAATATTACTATGCTTCAGTTTCCATTAGCCATAACAATCAACCTACGAAAATCATTCCTGCACTCCCCAAAATCGTCATCCTAAAAATGTGTAGTTACCTGAATCCACTGCTGCAAATGCTGCCTCATCTTCCATTTTGCTCAGGCTCCCCTTGAAAAGAGGATCAAATTATAGTATGAGCTGGGAAAAACAAACGTACATAATGTTAAAAGCAATTTCACAGTTTGAAAGACATGCATCAGCACGCCTTTCTTTAACTCGCACAAGAAAGCAATTGGTTACCTTTCCCATGTGCAGGTTCCCGCAAGAGGATGGTGTGTGGTCTTTCGTATTATTTTCTGCCAATTTCGTTTACTGTTAGTAATCATGCACAGTGGTAGTCACATGTTTTGCGCTGCGTGATTTTTTCACAACACATACGTGCATTTTCTGAATACAAAAATCAGTAGAAAGTGAGCGATTTCCCGTGTCAACTATCTTTTGGTGCAGTCATGTTTTTTTTTTCCGCAGAGTTGATTGGTTTGATTGATTTATTTGTGGGCTTTAATGTCCCAGAACTATCATAGGATTAGTAGAGACGCCATAGTAGAAAACTTCGAAAATATCGACCACCTGAGGTTCATTAACGTGCCCAAAAATCTGAGCACAGGGGCCTACAGCAATTTCGCCTCCTTTGAAAATGCAGTCGCTCCAGCCAGGATTCGATTCCATGACCTGCAGGTCAGCAGCCAAGTACCTTAGCCACTAGGCCACCATGGCGAGTCTCCCACCGAGTTAAAATTTTCTGTTCGCGTCACGAAAACTCCTGTAACTAAAGCGTACTTAAGGCTTCCATTGAGAAGCAAGCGTTTACAATGGCACAGTAAAAAATAAAGGAGGCATTCCCATTGCCTTTGGTGAGCAGTATTCAATAATATGCTCGGCGTAATAAATGGCTGACGTTGCGTTACAATGAATACCTGTGTGACATGTTTTTCTGAATTCCTGTTCATCATTTTAACCACTGAAATTCTTTGCTCGTTATCAGCGGTAGCGCCGGTGACGCCGCACGGTGTAGCGTATGACGCGCTCGAAGCTAGCTTCGGCTGTCGATTTGTTTGAGGTCGATATTACTTTGCCAAATGATGACACTGCTCGGAGCCCTGTCGAAGGCTTCGTGTTCAGTTTAGCAGTGGCAGTGACTGCACACAAACGATAGAATGAAATTGAGTTTATGGCAAAGAAAGCCACACTGATGAACGGCGAAGTTTGACGGAACTAATAATGTCCACTTACAGGATACCTGAAGACTGATGAGATGGCCCGCTGTAGAATCCAAGCCGAGGAAATCCCAGGTATGTACTGTGCATTCGTCTGTTATTGTGACCATCTATAATCAGGTAATTCACAGTAGGGCAGGAGTCTGGGGCTGTAATGATAAATTTCCTTTTTTGGGTTCAATAGCCTTCCTTTTTAAAAAAAGGTCAACTTTTGCCGGCATATTATGGTGTCCACAATCATGTTATCGAAAGTGGATAAGTATGACAAAAACTCGAGCGTGTAAAAGACAAAGTTTCAAGTTGCACAACGTGATAGGTGTAAATGCGAAGCACATCCTTGCGTACTCTGTGATCAGTGACTCACTAAGAAATACTGCAAATACTTTTACCAAGTGTATTTGAAAAAAAAGCTGCAAAATATGTTAAGAATGGCTTATTTGTTTTAATATTGTTGCATTTTAAGGGCAGCATAAATTGGATGAAGCCTTGTTTATAGCAAAAAAATCTGTAATCAAAAATAATTTCGTAGAATACTGTATACGATTGTGTCTTGGAAAGCCGCTTCGTGAAGGTTCTTTGTCCTGGCCATGAAGTCGAGATATTGTGGGGGCCTAATGCTTTTTTCCAAGGTATTTTATTGCGATAGCATTTATGCGTACCCTGTCGGCTGATATTTGCCGTCGGTCTTGCAGTCAAGCGACCCCGTAGTTCTTGTATGTGTATATATTTAAAAGGCACGCAGAGAAATAATTTACAAAAATATTTTCGTGCACACGGAATTGAATGGTACACCTATCGCTCACCAGTGCGCCGGATAGGCCGTTAAGCCAGGAAAGTGCACGTCCGCTCTCCTAGTAACTGTGAGCTATTTATATGCACCATTTACTACCGGAAGTGTCGTCTCGAAAGTGATCTCAGCGTGTCCTCACTATTTCTTGTGGGACGGTGCGAAAGGACTGCTCGACGGCTCGCTCATGTACTTTGCCCAATGGTGCGAGCTTGCTTGTGCATGTTCTCGCTAATAGAGAGCAATAGCTGAGTGGATCAATGGGCCAGTGTGCCCAGTGAACAAGCGAAATGCAAACTGCGCATGCAGGGCACGCTGAGTGAGCAATGGATTTTAGGTAGTGAGCCACCCACAAATTTGGGTACACGTTGAAGAACACAAGGTGGTCGAAATTTCCGGAGCCTTCAAGTACGGCGTCTTTCATAATCATATGGTAGTTTAGGGCCGTTGAACCCCACAAATCAACCAACCAAGGAGCAAGGCACTCGCCCATTTTCTCGCCTACTAAGCGAGCGTGTGCAGCGTACCAGCGTGCGAGTGCTCTCCAGGCAAAGCCTCCGCTCGATTGACCGTAGTTTAACCTATGTTCAACAGGTGGCGCAGCAGTGCGCTTCGTTGTCTGTGGTGAAACAAGTGGATCATGTGGTTGGCTATTATTATTCCTCTTGTCTTCCGCTCCACTCGCCCCTCCGTTCCTTTGCGTGCCCGCTCAGCCCCTCAGCCATTACTTTTTATTATCTCGTGTTGGGGGACAGGTGCACGTCTTTGGCTTTCTCCGAAACGGTTACACTTTAGTTACAGGGCACCAAAACGTCACTTCACTCACTGCACTTTCTCCGCTTGCGAAAAAAGCACGCTTTGCAAATACAGTGAAGTGACAAGTGAGAAACTAGTGAGTTCGCGCTCATTCTGTATATTCCTGTGCGTATACGTTTCGTGCTTTTTTTATCTTTGAGCAGCGCGTCGAGTGTTGAGCAGTGAATTTTTTGAGCTCGTGCTCGTCCTGTGCGCGTTCTTTTCGTGTTTTTTTTTCGCTGTTGCACAGCACGCAATTTTTATTTTTCAATCTCATTTTTATCTCATTTATTATTTGTTCTCATTATTTATTCTCATTTTTATCTGGTTATCATTCTTCGTGTGACATTTGAATCTGTGAAAAGAAAGTACAAAATCGAAGGCTCGTTTTGTTTGTTAGACGCAATGTTGATGAGGACTAACACACAATTATGCCAGAAAAGTATAGGAGATGTAATTAGAATTCGTTTTATGTAAATATGAAAAAAGAAAAGTAGACAAAAAGTTGACTATTCTCCAGCAGGATACATTCCGCGACTTAAGGATAACGCGTCCGATGCTCTACTAGTGAGCTGCGGTGGCGGTCATCTCTTGTCCGCTTCCTGCGGTATATGTGGGCATTTCAACGAGGGAGCTTCAGTGAGCGCCGCTTGCTGCCGTCACGGCGAATGTGGAATACTCATTTTGCCGGTTGGAGTCATGTAGCACGTGGTCTTACTGTGAGCTGGCAGCTGACCAATAATCATACTTCAGGCATCAAGCCTGCCAGGACGAAACCCTCGTTATGAACGAAGCAAAGTGTAAAGCGAAGGGCTCGTATTTTTTGTTAGGCAGAATAGTAACGGGAACTGACAGACAGTGGTGTCAAGGGAAGTAAAGGGGATGTTATTAGAAGTAATTATAATGTAAATTTGTAGAAAGAAAGGTGGGCGAAAGATGACATGCCACCGGGAGGATGCAGTAGGGTCTGGCATAAATGTTGACAGGCGCGCGACTTTTACGAGAACTGCTGATGCGGCCGTGAAGTACGACCAATGAACAAAGCACTTTTGGCTTTAACTTTCTGTTTGTGGGGCTTCTAGCCTGCCTAGTTTCTGCGTTTTCATTCGCGTCTTCACAGCCTTGCAGTAGCGTGTCTCTGCTGTAGGTTTGCAGGACTAGAGGGCAGATGCGAGGTGCGTTGAAGTGAACCCTCGCGTCTCCCCCTTAGCCCGCGCAGTCCAGCCATGGCCAAACACGTGAACCCTGCAACAATTGTACCAAGGACGCAATGCACATTCAGAGTGGTGATTAAGGCATCGTGAAAAAAACGCGTCGTACCAAAAAGACCAACGTGAACACACGGGGTCGGTTGCAAAGAAAACGGACGATAAAGCTGTTACGCAATCCGACATTCGTGAGAGATGCGACTGCACGGGGCTTTAGTAGGATTAACCACGAACATGGTTAAGCGAAGGCATAAACGTGTCTGGTGGTACACCATTTAGAAAATTCACCACCACAATACCTAAAGTAAAACATAGAATTGAAAACACACAAGCACTGCAAAACAACACTAATTAACGCCCCAAACGCGCTCGGCGAATAGGGGCGCTGAAGTCATGTAGGCGGAGCAAGGGGCGCCCAGAAAACAGTGGTGCAACTGTGCTACCTAAAGGTAGCATATACAGGAACTCTAGCGCAAGGTAAAAACCAGCGCAATCTGTCGAATGAAGAGGTAACTTCAGTGCGAACGCTTTCGGTGAATCAGTTCAGGTGGCTCATTGTTTGCATCACAAATGATGTAGTGTATGCGACACAATAGCCATATTTGAAACAGCGGCCTCTGGGACAATTAAACAAGAGAAGAAGAAGAAATACATGAAAGCACAGAACGCAGGGTAGGTTAGCGTAAACAGTTACTAAAGGGAATAAAAGGGAGAGCTCGTGAAGTAGAAGAAATAATGATGAAAATCTGAAGAAAAAGGGGTCTAATGAAGGGCAATAAAAATAAAAGTAGGAACTTAAGAATGAAGAACCTTGCGCGAGCTGGCGCGACGCCTTCGCGCCAGCTCGCACCCTTTAAATTTATAGAACCCGTAATGCCGCGTCCCGTGTCACGGAGACGAGCTCCGGACACGGCGAGAGGAAATCTGATTAGGCTCCATTAATCGTGCGCGCACGAAGTCACGCAGCTCTTTCCAGTAGAATTAGGCAGTTTGCATGACCTGCAAAATGAGGCGTTAATTCCCGCGTGAATTGCCTGCAGGGCGCGCATCAGGAAGTTGTAGCCGATTGTACGGCGGTACAATCCTGTGCAGGATGAGCTCCCGCACACCTCGTGCATACTGCCTTAGCGGGATAGTCTCTGTCTGGGCAATATCGACGAATATGTCCATAACTGGCACAATGCGTGCACAAAGATACATGGACGTGTTCCATTACTCTGGCTCAAGTCCAGCCAACGCAAAGTCTTTTTCGGGACATGATTTTGTGAAAATCCTCGCGTTTAGGTTCCATAATGAATGTCATGTTACTTCTTCTTCCTTTATATGCAGTTTTCACTGCTGCGGTAGTTAGGTCAAGATTGAGACCGGTATTTCGATCATTCAACTCCTGAAGCCACCTAGAAGTGGAAACTTCCGGATCAGCTCTCGTGAGTTTCACGTGTGGTTTGCGACTCGCAGGAATGCGAACCGCAAGAGCCGCACGCGTTACAGCAGTCAACTCTACCTCCTCTTTCAAATTATCAAGCGACGCTCTTTCTGACGCGAGAACTGTGACGCGCAAACGCGTACTGACGCAGTGTTACCGCTCCGATTCCCGGCTGTGTAGGATTGATGTGTGTTTTGAGTAATAATAAAGTGTCCTGCGCTGGTGCTCGTGACCCACCTGCTGGCGTTACAAAGGCCACATGCTGTGGTGGAAACGGTTGTTCCGGGCGTTCCCGCGACAGGCCGCAGAATCCAAGGCTTTGAGGTGTTCCGCGAACTTCCGGCGGGCCCGTGGACGAAGAGAAGACGGCGACGTGCTCGCGACGGCCGGTCACAACGTCCGCAAAGGACCGACCGGGTTCGGACGTGCTCCCGGGGGCCACCTGAAGTCGAAGCTCCACCACCTCTCGACGGGCGTCGTCCAGCTGATGGCAGAGCTCGTGCACTACACCGTCTCTCCAAGTGGCCTGCGCCTGGAACTTAGCACAGATGTTAATCATCCCATTCGTTTCAGTTATGATGAGAGCTCTCTGTCCATTGGAGATCTTCGTTTTTTCTTTGAAAAGAATTTCCTCTATCCGCCGTTGAAGCGCCGTCATCTGCGCCGGCCACAGTGCGGCTATAAGGCCGCATTAATGAAACCCCCCGACGCTAACGCACCCGAGGGCGCGCCGCTGACGCGAAAGTCCAACCGGGCCGCACGACTGGGCGCAGCAACAAAAGTATTGCGCCGGTCGTCCGGCGCGAAATTGGGTGACCTGACACAATTGTCTCGAGAGGATCCGGAATCCATATCTTTGGTATTTGTGCCCGAGCCAGATAGTCCACCCGCGTACATGATCGCCGAACGAGCCTGTGTCGGTTCACCCGCGGAAGCGGCCGTAATGGCCATAGAAACGACTGGGCTGAAAATGGAAACAAGAAAATGAATTACAAACTCTCTTTAGAGCAAACCAATGCGTCGAATGGTGTCCCTACACGTTTAAAATTAAGCCAGGCTAAAATTTAGAACCGTAAAACGGAAATAATTCGCGATATCTTGAAAAATGAGGAGCAGCCAAGTGAACACCGAACGGGCAGAAGTGCGTGCCGGCTCGCGCTTCAGTCTGTTCTGTGTAGTACACAGATTCACCTAGTCGTCGTACTTGCGAGCGGTGACTCACACTTGCGACTTTGTTAATTGCGGGTTTTGGCTTTGTTTTGAAATAAAGAGTGAATCCTTTTCAAGTTTCTGACCAGATTTTATATGCTAAGCCTAAAAGATTAATGTGGTAAAGTGCAACCGCTCAACATCTGTTGATTTTTGTTTCCTGAGAAAACAGCTCCAAGCTACACGAACACACATGGAGCCAGAAGCAGGCCAGAAGTACGAAGATAAGACAAATCCGCGTACTACCCATCATTTCCATGCTCGCTGAATCACCGTGTGTTGCAGGTCCCGTAGATACAAGCACCAGAGTTCTCTCTTATGTATATTCGGACACTCTATCGGTGAGGGGACCCAGATGGAACTTCACTGCCATCAGCTCGTCCCTTCAGCGCTCGCTGAATACGGCGACTTTAAGACGATCGGGCTCACCCAGTCAACAACAAAGTCGAAGGTTCTGCTGGTACACCAAGTACTACAGTCAGGCAACGCGTCAAAGTTCTCGTGCACGAAGAATAATTGATACCATGGTACAAGGAGATGACATATTTGGGGCTAAAGATCGATCACAAACTCACGTGACTGCCAGCTACTGGAGCTGTCATCACCAAAGCCGTAAGAGTGCAGAAGGCTGTTGAAAAGCTGCTGTGCCCAGGCCGAGGCTGCATCCTCGACAGTCCCTGCGACTGTACCACGTAGTGGCAACGGTGGTGCAAACATTCGCAGTGCTCCTGGTTCCGCTGGTGCCAAGTCGTAAGAATCAGCTGGAGCTACAGCACCACTAGGCCATCTGGCACTTTCTCAGCCTCCCGCGCCAGTCACCATTGACTGCGTCATTGATTGAGGCTGGTAGCAGGACGCTGTTACTCACTATACTGCGAGCGGCCCTCAATCATGCAGTGCGTCTCCATCGAGCACCTGGAAGTTACGGCCTCCTTTAAATAACCAGGAATCAGCCTGCCTCACGCATGGAAAGAATGTGCGCAATCTACGAGGAGATAGTACCTCAGCACCCATCAGAGTGCAGCCCCTTCCACCTCTCCAACAGCCCCTTAACTTAACTTATAGATGAACAATCCCCGCAAAAGTTGAGCTACGGCGTGTGTACTCCAGGAGGCCGCCATGGTAAAAAGTCACGAGCATCTGCGGGGCCATCTTCTGCTGTTCACAGATCAGTCATTCCTCAACAGTGCCCGCTAGGCTTCAGCTATCTGTGTTATGCCGGCGACTAGAAGTACCATCAGGTCCCGGTTGCCCTTTCACTCTAGCTCCACTGCTGAAGTGGCTGGTATCTGTATGGCTGCCGACCACCTGGTCGGCCAAGCTGCCTGAGTTGCCCATGGCGATTATCACGATAACCAAAAGAAAACAATAAAACAAATTTTGAAAATTGAAAAAAAATTGAAATTGACTCCAAGCCTAGCCTACAAGCCCTGCTACAGCCTAATCAAGCCGGAGTCACCGTGGATCCGCTGTATGCTAAACTCACTGCCCTACGAGCCAGGAGCGTGCATCTGTCCCTCCATAGGCTTTCTTCCCACGTTAAGATAGCCGGAAACTAAAACGCAGATGGCGCCGCTAGGCCAGCACACCACGGCAACATCATGGTAACCGCGACAGTAACGGCATCAGACTTCTCTCGGCAGCGCCTGCAGCAGCTGCTTCTCACCATCCAGTCGGACAGCTGAGTGGCTAGCGGCAAGCCACCATCACCTATTCCGGAGTCTGGCCTAGAGAGGAACGAGTGGTTGTTCGTTCTACGTCTGCTGACTAGTAGTGTCTGGCCGGTGACCCGAATGCATTCCACAGGACGCTGCCCATCAACTGCGTTCAGCAGATGCGGCGGTACCGAAAGGCTCGAGCACATTATCTGCTCCTGCCCAGCGTTATTCGCCAAAGGACGCTGGCTGGTGAGCCGCTATCAATACCTTGGGCTACCAGCGACATCCATGGAGGATACTTTCTTCCCCGCGTAGTCACCGCTACCAGCCCCATGGGATTTACTTGAGTTTGCGGGACTCGCTGCGCTTCATCGTATTTATTCGGGATGTGCTAGCCTCCTTCCCGTGTCAGGGCGTAAGACCTCCTCTTCTATTGCCCTTTCTACTCCTTTTCTCCCTATCTCTCTCTCAATCATATTTGAGCCCTCTTCTCCTCCCCGCAAAGTGCTTAGCGGTGTCCCCGATACGGAACACAGAAAGCAGCATTTTCCTCTTTTATTCTTCTCCTTCTTCATCATCATCATCATTATCATCATCATCATGATCACCAGCATCATTTTCAGCCTGACTACGTCCACTACAAGACAAAGGCCTCTGCCATGTTCCGCGAGTCAACTCGGTCCTGTGCTTGCAGCTTCTAATTTATACCGGCAAACTTCTTAATCTCATCTGCCCACCTACCCTCCTCTCTCCCCCTAACCTGCTTGCCTTCTCTAGGAATCCAGTTAGCTACCCTTAATCACCAGCGCTTATTCTGTCTACGCGCTACATGCCCGGCCCATGTCCATTTCCTCTTCTAGATATCAACTATAACATCCTTAAGCGCGGTTTGTTATTTATTCCACTCTGCTCTCTTCTTGTCTCTTAAAGTTACACCTACCATTTTCTTTACATCGCTCTCTGCGTCGTTTTCAATTTAAGCTGAACCTTCTTTGTAAGTCTCCAGGTTTCTGCTCCATAGCTAAGTACCGGCAAAAAGCCGCTGTTACATGCCCTTCTCTTGAGGGATAGTGGCAATCTACCTGTCAGGATTTGAGAGTTCTTGTCAAATGTGTTCCGCTCCATTCTTATTCTTCTAGTTACGTTAATCTCGTGGTTCGGGTCCGCGGTTATTACCTGCCCTAAGTAGACATAGTCTTTTACAACTCGAAAAGTATTACCTATCTCGAAGCTCTGCTCTCTTCCAAGGTTGTTGTACATTACTCTCGTTTTCTGCAGATTATTTTAAGACCCACCTTTCTGCTCTCCTTATCTAACTCCGTAATCATGAGTTGCAATTCGTCCCCTGAGTTAATCAGCAATGCACTGTCATCGGCGAAGCGCAGGATACTAAGGTACTCTCCATTAACTCTTAACCCTAACTGTTCCCATTATAGGCCTCTGAACATGTCCAGTAAGCATGCGGTAAATAGCATTGGGGAGATGGTATCCCCCTGCCTTACACAATTCTTGATTGGTATTTTATTGCTTTCTTTATGAAACAATATGGTAGCACTTGATCCCCTGTAGATTTCTTCCAGGATGTTTATAATTCATCAATGCCCTGGTTCCGCAGTACTTGCATGACTGCTGATATTTCTACTGAGCCAAACACCCTCTCGTAATCTATGAAGGCTATGTATAGTGGTTGGCTGTATTCTGAGCATTTCTCTATGAACGTGGTTAATTGTTGAGTAGCCTGTTCGAAATCCTGCTTGTTCCTTTGGGTGATTGAACTCTAATGTTTTTTTAACTTTGTTAGCAACTACCTTTGTAAATAGCTTGTATACTACGGATAGCAAGCTGATCAGCCTGTAATTCTTCAAGTCGTTGTCATCTTCTTTCTTCTGTATTAGGATGACGTTAGCATTCTTCCAAGATTCTGGTAGTTTTCCCGTCAGGAGACACCTCTTAATTAGCGTGGCTAGTTTTTCTAACACAACCTGGGCTCCATCTTTTAGCAGAATTGATGTTACCCAATCCTCACCTGCAGTTTTGCCTCTGCATTCCTTCCCAGGCTTTCCTCATTTTTTCTATCATTACTGGTGGGATGCCATTTGGGGTTCTGCTAGGTCTCTTCTGAGCAGAACTGAAGTATCGCAACACCACACCCAGTAACTCAGTGGTCGAAATATCTGTAGCCTCGCCGATTATCATGCTGTATTTCGAGTCCCCGATGTCAGCCACCAAGAACTCCACGAAATGGGGAGATAACACATTGACTATGATCTTCCTGCCCTTGTACCGGTGCATGCGCATGCCTGGTGTGCTTTTGCTGTCCATGAACTGTTTCGTGCAGAGTTATGTCAGGTGGTCGGCGGTGACGAATGTAGCGTATTCGCATGTAAACAGGCAAAGAGCTGCTTCACTTCTACCACAGGAAGACTCACTTGTGGCTGAATACCGCAGTTTATTCTGCCGAGAAGAACTGGAGTATGGTTCAGATGACTTCTTGTGTTTGGTGGTTGCGTCGCTCTTATTGATATCGGACAGCTTCGCGTAGGTGCATGATGCTTTTGTTCCTCGCTCTCCACAGGATTTAGCCAGCCTTTAAACTCGGGCAGCGATTTCCAACATTTTCGATAATGTTGCTTATGCTTTGGAGGCATGATAAAGCTAAAGCCAGTGAGTTGGCATGGTACACCTAGTCCTAGAGTGTACTAGAAATAGAGATGTGTCGCTCAGGAGCGAACCGGATCTTTTGAGCGGCTTTTTCTACAGAACGAGTGTTCCGCGGCTCTGCAGAAGTGAACGGCGGCACTTTGGAAATCGGTAGATGGTTCACTGACACTGAGTACCAGTTCTCTCTCGCTCAGTGAGCCGTGTTGAACCAACGCTACCAGGGGTTGTAGGTTGAACCGGTTGAACCACTTCGTTTGAGTTTGCGCTCCCTGAAAAAGGTACGCTGAATAGGCCCACACAGAATTACTCATGAATATGCCCGGGTTTTAGAAACCGAGGAGCAAGAGCGATGGTGTGAGAGATTGGCTTGCCGATTCTCACGGAAGCACGTGGCGCACACGTGTGCATTCAGAACGTTTAGCAGGGGGTGCATAGGCGAGGGAGAGGGGAGACATCTAGCAGCGACCAGCGCAGGAATCGTTTCTTTCAAGCTGCCTGCATAGACACGGTATTCATAATTCCAGGAGAAAGGGGAGGCAGACCAGCTTTCCTGTTGCTTCCTCTCCCTCCTTGTATTTTCAACGAAGCAAAAAAAAAGTGCTTGGTCCCTCTCTTTCACTGTGCCGTGTTTCGCGCTGTTTTTTTTTGTTTGCTTCGTTCATCATGTACCAACCGGCCCAAATCAGCACCTTATTCCTTGTATTTTACCTTCCTCTATGGAATTTGCAAGCTGCTGTTCACTTGAGCACAATACCCCGACCAGCACCCAGCGAGGGCTATTGTTCATCACCCCTCTCGCTCTGCTGTCGGGCTGCTGTCAAGGTGGTTTTCGCTGCTTACGCCAGGAGTGCTTCTCTTTTTCCTGTGGGGAACACGGTCAACGCCCCCACATTGTTTTATTCTTCACCACCCTCGGGTCACCCTATTTGAAACTGCACGTTCAGCGTCACAGAAGCTTGAGCGGATGTAGTCTCCGGCACTGCCCCGCTGTGCGGCGCTAGTTTATTATGATATTTAGGCGGGCGTTTTGAATCGTAGCAAAATCATCCTGAAGTAACAACGCTAGCATCAATTATACGATGCGGTAAATCATTTACGATTGAAATTCGGCATTACCAGACGCAAAGCTACAGATTACTGTAAAAAAAAGTCGCAAACGAAACTTTTGCTGTCAGGGGCCCTTTAAACACTCAACTTCAACTTTTATAGTCCCCCAAAAAGTCTCTAAGACTCCAAAGGGATAGAATTGTCGCTAACACGACTGAAAAGGTTCTAAATTTAGCGACTTTCACGCTAAGTAAACAACACTTCTTCTCCTGAGACGAAAAAAACACCGCACAACAGCGTACTAGAAGGGGGTAGTGAAGTCAACGAGGCGGCCGCACCTCATTTCGGCTGATTCTCCGGCAGGTCGGCGGCGCTGTAGTCCCATGGTACTGAAGATCTCAGGAGCTCCTGCATTGGGAGCACGCGCGCCCGAGCCAGCGAAAGCATGTAATTGCTCGTTTTTAGCGCGTGTAATGCGTTTCTGAGCCTTGATCAGTGGACGCACCTGCTACGCGCCATTGTGCACGAGAAAATATGCAGGTACGCCGAAATTTCATCGGTCCAATCACAGTTTCAAGAGCCTGCCGACCCAGAAAAAGAAACGTCGATCGGAATTTGCACGGATCCACCTAGCTTCTTACTCAATCAGCGCTTTGAGCTGCATTACATCTTAAGTGGATAGTGGTGTACTACAAAGGGAGGAGAAGTATCAAAACCGTGATTAAATCATACGCTCGTTTTGTCGGCAGTCTCTACGATATCCAGAGCACAGTGTTCCTGATATGAGCCTACATGAGCTCGTTTGCATAACGATAAACCCCAGTAGCGTTATCGCAACATTAATCGGTGACGACTCTGTTTTATCATGTCAGTTTTGCGGAATATAATAATTACTACTTTCCGAGAGGCTTGATACATATACAACTTATTAAAAACAACACACAAATATAATCAAAAGTGCCAATTATATATATAGCCCGTCTCTTAATCTGCGTGAATTCATTGTAGCATGTTGTCATTTTGTATCTACAGCTAAATTGTGCTTTTTTCAAATATTCCATTGGCGTAACGCCATGGCAAGCGAAAAAAATTATGAAGACGTTTTGTATTATTATAATAAGTGTAGTTCTATTATTCAGTGTTATATATATATATATATATATATATATATATATATATATATATATATATATATGAGATCTAACAGACAAAATTGCCAAGAAATGTATAGAGGAAGTTCTTAGAACAAATGTAATGTAAAAAGGAAGAAAGAAATGTGAATGTGGGTGAAAAAATAACTTGCCGTGAGCAGGAATCAAACCTACGACCTTCGAATAACGCGTTCGAGCATTCGAAGGTCGTAGGTTCTATTCCTGCTCACAGGAAGTTATTTTTTCACCCACTTTTCTTTTGTCTTATTTACATTTTAGTGGTTCTAATAACTTCCCCTGCACAATTCTTGGTATTTTGGTCTGTCAGATCTCATTAATATTGTGTCAAAAACATTGAAAATCGAGCCCTTAGGTATTTACCTCCTTCACTTCTATATATATATATATATATATATGTCTGTGTGTGTGTGTGTGTGTGTGTGTGTGTGTCCATAAGTACACGCATTTAAAGCCCCATCATCTTGTGGCTAAGGTACCGGGTTGCTGAACCACAGGTCGCGGAATCGAATCTCGGCTGCAGCAGCTGCATTTCCTATGAAGGCGGAAATATTGTAGGCTTGTGTGCTCTTGGGTGCATGTTAAATAACCCCAGGTGGTCGAAATTCTCGGAGCCCTCCACTATGGCGTCTCTCATAATCAAATGGTGGTTTTGTAACGTTAAACGCCACATATCAATAAATCATATCAACACGCATTTGAGTCACACGTCACCGCACCATTAACGATATCCATGCAATGCCCCTTAGTACAGCTAGTATTTTAGGCGGTGCATTTATCGTCTGACTACGTTAGACTTGAACTATAGTTTTAAGACGTCATACTGTCGAAAAGGTGAAATTTACAGTGCGCATTTCTACAGAGAGACGCTATATTCAGCTTCGCCAACTGGAAATGGTCGGCGCAAAGCTAGCCCCCAGAATTTTCTTTCTGAAGAAGGGGGCGGGGGGTCCAGCAGAATGACTAACTTCGGGAAGTGGTGGTCGCTGTGAATGCGTTTATATTTTAGTATACCTGAAAAGTTGAATTACGAAAAAATTTCTTAATGTAGGGGGCTCAGATTCCCTTCCTATCCCCTTACTATAGTAAGGCCGTAAGTATACTTACGGCCTTCTGGTTCTGCGTGCGTTTGAAACTTAAGTTTTTGGAATGTCACCGCTTTCTGACCGCAGCTAACTTCAAATAAATCGGCTCAGGTATTATGAACAATGTAGACACCTAACCAACGAGCAAAGAGTTAAGACAGAAAAAATCAGTATAAGACACGCCTTTTCTGAATTGTTTTCAATTTCTCAAAAGGTCTTTTTAGAGCTCAAATTCAGTAGATTGGCGTGTCCTACTTCAAGGGCTATGACATCATGTGCTAGACAATGAATGATAGGCTAGTACGAAGAAATCTGCATCAAGAAAGCGCGACAGTGGAGCCAAAGCGCATATCAGTTCCTGCACGTGGCGCGCTGCTCTGGCAGTGCTATTCGAGTGCAGCGCCGCCGCAACGGGCAACGCGGAAAGGATTAGGCGGCGAGGCACGGTCCCGCCACTCAACACTTCTAGTACACTCTACCCACCCAAAAGTGGAAGAAACACGAAGTAACAATGACGATAGTTATAGCGCGAAAACAAAATAACGACACAGAGACAAGAAGGACACGAAAGACACGAGCGCTCGTGTCTTTCGTGTCCTTCTTGTGTCTGGGTCGTCGTTTTCTTCTGGCGCTATAACTACCGTCATGCCATACCAACTAGCCCAAGCTGCCACACTTCGAAGTAACCATTCGACAGTGCATGCACCGGCTGTATGGTGGCTAGAAGGAGAGGTGTCAGCATCAGCGCGCCGGAGAGCGAGCGATAATTCATCCGGATGCGGCGGCGCTGCGGTCGCTTTCGAGATGCCCCTCCTCGCGCCCGCGCGCGCGTATCAGTCATTTTTTGTTGCAAATATTTCACGCTACCAAGCGGATTAAAGGAAACTCTACCTGTCACAATTATGGTGGTGCGCTGAGAAGCGTGTATTGGCACTGAAAACTAGTGTTTTCAATTCACTTCGTAGTATATCAGCTACAAGGCTTAGAAGATAGAAAATCAAGGGATTTGCCGTGAGCTTGACACGAAAACAAAGTCCGTGAAGTTTTCAAATTTGATTCCGCAATGTTCTCCGTGAAGTTTCAATGCACGTAAAGGTATCGGCAACCGTTATTTTCATGACTTGTGCAATCAAGGTCTAATTTTACAAGCAAGACATTTATTTTTTCGAAAGCAAAAAACAACATGAAAAATAAACGCAACATATGCATTAAGGTAGAGGAAAAGTGCAAGTTATAGGAAACTTAGCTGAAGCAAGTGAATAAGGCAAATAAAGAGAACAGTAAATCTACGATGATACAATGTGCATACATACACACACAACAATGAGATTTAATTGGCAAGCATAGATATAGTCACTAACCAGTTCACGAAAACATTGATTTCTGCCTATGTGAAACACACTCAGAGAGTGACATCAATGTTGTTAACGGGAGATTCATAACAAAGTGAACAAGACAATAGTAAAATCACAATAAACAACAAAGTGTGAGTAATGCACAAAAACAAAAAAACAAAACCTTGTTCTCTAAGTTAACACTATGACAGTTAAGTCATACGTCTCAACTTCAAGAACTTCATTTTTTTCTCTTTTTTATTGGACGCATCTTATCCAGGAAAAAAATCTAATTATCTGACTTGTCACTTCCAGTTTGTGGGGTTCACAGCCGACCTTAATTAACCTCTTAACAGACAGGCAAGAGATAAGGTCTGTTATGCGGTCACTTTTCAACGTATTGAAGCTAAAGCAATTAGTGAATGCATCTTCCATAGCTTTGACCAGGTCTGTTAAGGACTCGTACGGGTACAGAAAGCATGATTCTGCCGGAAGCAAGCTGGAATTCTTTAGTGAAGCAACAACCTGCTATATTTGTTGCACTTCGTATTTTTCACCATCTTCTGGGCCACATAATGACTGACGTAGTGTGATCTGGGAATCACTTTTGCGTCCAAGATCAGTGTGGTCAGGGAGAGCTTCATAAGCAACAGTAATTTCATGAAGCTCATTGAGGCGCCCCACATCTGGCAGCTCACTCAGCTTAGTATGCCATTTTATTCAATTATTGTGGATGCCAGGACATAGAAAGCTGCTCAGTACTCCAGAAGGCATATGTTTCCACTTGAGGGTGACTGTGCCAAACTGTAAAAGCTGAGGCGATTCACAGAGATAAAAAATTGGGTCGGTGAAGGGTGATCATTAGAGCCAGACATTTGCTTCAGATATCCAAAAAATAATTTAAGTGCGTCTTGGCAGAGGCGAGACGTCATCAAGTATTTATAGCCCGAGGTGTTCGTGACATAGTGCCGGAAGGAAAGGGTGTTGTTAGAGTGACGCGGAGTCTTTCGGCAGTTGATTCACTCAGGAACCCACCCTCCTTAGGCACAGCTTTTTCCCAAATAGCTCAAAACCAGTTGATAACGTGCTTGTAGCTACACACGATGAATCTTTCGTCGAAATGAGCTTCGCACACAACGCAGTTATTTTACAGTGGTTTGTCAGCGCGAGGAATCGTACACTCCCAGGCCTTGCGCCATTAATCGTCGGCGGGAGCAGAGAAGGGCGATGCTTTCTTCCCTTAGTTGTTTGCGGGCCGCGAAGCATGTCCCACATTGCATCCAGGTGCAAAGCAGTGTTTTTGCTGTTTACTCATCACTGTTGCATGGTCACATTGGCACGTATTGATCCCAAACAATTCCCAATAGCAAACCGCAGACGTTGCGGCTTGCTAGCACGCGAGCAAGCGACTAAAAGTGCCCCGCTAGCGGCTGGTAAGCGCTCTCGACGGATCGCGGTGGCGACTTGCGCGCCGCTTCACGGCGGAATGAAATACCAGCATGCCTCCTTTCAAGGCACGGCCAGGACGATGCTGACACCTCTCCTTCTAGCCACCGTACCGGCTGCCTCAGCTCTCTCCCTCTCTCTGACCCAGCAGCGGCAGCCTCCTTTCCACTGTCTTATGGAGGGGTGACCTCAATGGGCGCGAGAGAGAGTGAGGTGTAACATGACGAGTGGTAGCCAACCGAAGCGCACTGGAAGCTTTTCTCCCTTTCTGTCTTTTATCCCTGCTTCTCTCCGCTCACTAAATGACGGCGTAGTCTTTTGCATTAAACGCCGACGACTTGTCAAAATTGATGAAAAGATAGTTGTCCAAATGATGGCCCGTTTTTACAGTGTAGCCTCGTAAACCGACTACACAAACACAAAAACAGAGGACCAGCGTTCAATAATAGGAAATGGATTCTATGTATTCCGATGTCCCACAATTGGTACGCCATAAAAACACATTACCGTGACGCGGACAAAGTTAAAAACGGAGGAAAGTTTCGCCCATTTCTAAATCAATAGCCATATTCTTGCTAAACATTCGTAAGCATTTTGTTTTAAAACGAGCGAATTTCGGTACTCTCGAAGACATCTGAAATGCCCCTCAAGATCATTTCCTAATTTTATCAATTAACATTGCTGATATTAGACGCGCATTTTAGTTGGCGCTCAGCGTCATACTTCAAGCAGATTAGACCCTTACAGTTTGTATGTTTGCGGCCTGCCTTTGAAAAAGCGTTCCTTCATTCTGCTTTGCAAAGTTATCTTCGAGAGAAGTTGTCACTGTTTTTGTTTTTATTTTAATTAGTACTACCCACTCTGTTTTGCTACTTGTCGCAGTGAACATTTTTCTAAGTATAAATACTGCATAAGCATATACTGCTTCAAAACTAACAGCATCAATGACAAAATAAACAAAAGTGATATGATGATATGTGGGGTTTAACGTCCCAAAACCACCATATGATTAAGACAGACGCCGTAGTGGAGGGGCTTCAGAAACTTCGACCACCTGGGGTTCGTTAACATGTGCCTAAATCTGAGCACACGGGCCTACAATATTTCCGCCTCTAACAGAAATCCAGCCACCGCAGCCAGGATTCAATCCCGAGACCTGCGGGACAGAGCCGAGTACTTAGCCACTAGCACACCGTGGTGGGGCAATAAAAAAAAGTTCATCACTAAGTAACAAAATATCTTAGCAAGAAAAGGTACGAACAACACGCCTCCTAAACAAACTGCATTTTCATCATATACTGTCAGAAATGAGGGAAGGTCGACCAGTTTACCCAACCTACAGGTTCGTGCAAACATCGGAGGTCATGGAAGGTGATTTATAGAGGCGTCACGACAAGTTAATCAGGATTCGAGGAGTTCTCTTCTACCGTGTCCTGTTCACAGGCTAGCGTGTTGCTTCTGGTATAGAGAGACAGAAACAAGTGTTTTCTTTTTCAGAGGGAAGGTGGACAAAATAGCGAACATTTTGAGTTTCACCTGTAGTTCGAAAAAAGTTGACTCCCCCCTCAAAAAAAAAAAAAAACTGCATCCACGGCTATGTCAGTGGCACTGAAAAAAAAAAAGTTGCTGCAGCTTGACACGGCTCTCTCCCACGATGAACACAAAGCAAACCGCTAGTTTCTCGAGATTGTGCCCTCTATTATCTCTCTTACTCTCGTAACCATGCTTCTCCGTCCTACGTTGAGTTTTGCGGTTAAACGGGCGGCAGAAACCACTCTTTACCCTGCCCCTCCTCCCTTCCACAGAAACGTCAGGTGTCTGACAATCCTTGTGAACGGCGTTTTGCACAAAATATGAAGAAACAAAAAGAGCCCATGCTGTGCCTGTCGGTGGTCCCTTCCTTGTTGTCCTTTTTTTTTGCAGAAAACTTCATCTACAATGAACTACCAACTCGCCCAACGCTGGGTTCTTCTAAGCTCTACAACCTGTTTTACCTAGAGTTACTCTATATGCTACCTTTAGGTAGCTTATAAAAGGTAGCATATACAGTAACTCTAGTTTTGCCTAGCGACTCGACCATCCCCTTACTCGCCACTGGTCTCGTCAGCTGCTTTCCACCCTCCTTTTTTGTTGTAAAAGTGGGACGACCCCCAAAAGATAATATATAAGATAACACTTATAAAATAAACAACTTCACTATATTTAGTGCGGGTATATATTCTATAATTTGCACCAAACCAATTTCCCTAGCTCAGTTTACTACATCAAAAAAAATTGCCACTGATTTCAGTTGTTCATGTTTTATTTGTAGAGCTTACATGATAGATCAAAATAATTTATACGCAGTAGTAGACCTCGGCCCTGTGTTTGTTAATATGGAAAGCAGATAAATATGACCGTTTTTGTATGATGATAATAGCAAAAAATTTTAACAATATTTCCTATTTAAAGAATCAACCTACAACCATGAACTTTTATATTATTGCATATTTATTCACCGCTCTAATCATTAGAGTAGCGTGATTAAAATTACCGGTGTTAAGAAAAAAACCCGTAGGCCAAACAACGCAGTATCAGAATTTTCGCTGATGTTTACTGACGTCCTTTAAAATTTGTGCATTATTGATAATCTGTTTCCTCATGAACCAAACATTACCTATCTTAGCACCAACTGACATATAACTCAAATGAAACAGATAATTCAAGAAAAGCTCACTCACCAGTTTTGCACGGAACCAGTCTCTACGGATACCACGTACGTGCGCCGTCGTCGAGGTAGAAACAGACATGACCCAACTTATTCGTGTCGTCCCACTGATTCAAGGTGGCTACGCGCTCGAAGTCCGCCAACTAGTCCTCAACGTCTTGGCGCTCCGTGCCGTGAAACGTCGCTGGCACCCATGGCCTTTCCAACGTATAGCGGTTCAACGTCATGCTTTCCGTGCCAGTTGGCGAGGTTTGCACCGAAGTGCCGTGTGCTCAGATTTGGGTGCACGTTAAAGAACCCCAGGTGGTCAAAATTTCCGGAGTCTTCCACTACGGCGTCTCTCATAATCATATGGTGGTTTTGGGACGTTAAACCCCACAAATCAAATCATCAATTGCACCGAAGTGCTAGTCATATTCGTCAACGTTGTGAAAGTGATATCGTGGATTTCAGCAGGCAATCCCCTGATTCGGTGGCTGGTCCGATGCACGGAGGTGTTACTGGCACTGTACTCGTATCATGGCTCCCTGGGAGGGGGGGGGGGGGTCTGCAACATTCGTGAGACTGCCCCGCACGTCTACCAGTTTGTCACAATGATTCAGAAGTACTAAAGTGTTTATTTAGCAACAGAGTAGATAGCTGCTGGACAATGCGTCAGTCGCGACTGGCTCTCGAGCATGCGGAGAAGAAGCATGCAATCTTCTGTTTTCGTCCAGGTTGAGAGGCGCTCTTGCCGTCGACCAACTACGTGTGGGTGGCAATGTACACTGTGATCTTTCGGCGACAAGGTGAATATGAAAGATGATTAGACGATTATGAGAACTACAATATGATTACGAGAGACGCCGTAGTGGGGCGCTCAGGAAATGTTACCTTTTGGGTCTTTAACATGCACCTAAATGGAAGTGCATAAACCTGGAGAATTTTGGCTACATAAAATGCGACAGGGATTTGATTTTGTGACCTGCGGGTCAGCAATGCAGCACCATAATCTCCGGACCATCTTGGCGGGTAGTAAAAAGACGGTTCGGGTTAAATTACTATGCACCACTTTTCGTCCATCTGCAAGGGCGCAAGTTCAACTGATTGAAATATATTGCTGAAAATTTCTTTTCCACCATGGCAGAGTGATTCTGTTCTCTTTGGTCGCCTACTCCTTGCTTTTGTGTGGCACCTTTCACTTGCAGACGTGGTTCCCAGATACGAAAGGGGTCAACGGCAACGCAACAATAAAGTTGTCATGTAACCATGCTCGTAAACTTTGGGTACATATGTGGCATATGATATCACATGAAGTGTGCAGGATAATCTCCATGTCCATCAAAAAATATAATCAACGGTATTTCAGTGTGTCATATGTCCGTTTGCTGCGCAAAACTTTGCGTTCACAGAATTTATTTCATTTCGTCAAAACATACGGTTATTATGTGTATTGCTCTCATTCTACATGATAACACGTCCACTTTCACCTATATGTTTCTTTATTCTGTGCATTTCTTGTAGTGTGTTATGTAGCTTGTTGCAAAAATCGCTCTGTGTGCCCTTTCAGTCATGTGAATGCAAAGGGACGAACAGAAGAAGTGAATCAACATATTTTTTATTCGTCGTAGAGTTTCTAGCTTTATGCTCCTTATTCTCGCGTTGTTTGCCATGCTTCTGAACAATAAATCTTGTGCTCACTGTAACTGCTCACACTAAATTTCTAATTTTGCTCCTTCAGGGTTATCACCATGTTTTTATTTCTCAGCTTAAAGTACGTGATGAGTATTTTGGTAGGCCTTCATAAGGTTCTGATTTGCTTGCACGTTTGCCTGCGTTGCACCTTCTCACTAGACAACAATTCGGATTACCATTAGCAGAGAGGGCACAATAAAGACATGGATCAATATCTTGTACACTCACACACAAGCGAAGCTCGCTGGATGAGCCGAATATTGTACCGTGCGCACGCGTGTGTGAATATCTCTCTCTCTCTCTCTGTGTTTGTGCGTGCGTGCGTGTGTGCGTGTGTGCGTGTGCGCGCGCGCCTATTTTTGCAAAGGAGGGTGTTCAGTGCGTGCGCGCGTGTCTTTGTGTGTATGTGTGTTTAGGTGCTAGCTGAACGCGCGAAGTTTAATAGAAATGTAAGTTTGTGGCTTGAATATATCTTTGTACACGTTGACTGATTGATATGTGGGGTTTAACGTCCCGAAACCACCCTATTAATATGAGAGACGCCGTACTGGAGGGCTCCGGAAATTTCGACTACCTGGGGTTCTTTAACGTGCACTATAATCTGAGCACACAGGCCTACAACATTTCCGCCTCCATCGGTAATGCAGGCGCCGCAGCCGGGATTTGATTCCGCGACCTGCGGGTCAGCAGCCGAGTACCTTAGCCATTAGACCACCGCGGCGGGGCATCTTTGCACACGTTCGGAGAGTCTTAAAGTATTATGCTTGAATGTGGTCTATCAGGCCTTGGAAGTGTGCCTGGTTTTTACCTACAAAGCGAAACTCTCAACTTTGTCGTATACAGTGATCGACTCCGGTGTGGTCTGTTCCAGCGGGTATACAATGTATGACCACCACTGCAGCAATAATCCCGTTGCCGAGCCAACTTAGAACGCTCACGACAGAAATTCTCTTCAAAATTTTAGAGTGTTAAAGCTTTGACAAACATTGCGACACGTTTTCCCGTATGCAAACATTATTCACTGCAGAAGCGTTAGGAATTATTTGAGATAGTAGCACCGCTTATTTTCTGATTCATGTCAGTGCGAAGCAACGAAATGAAGGGAGTTAGTGGTGGGGGGGAGGGCAACAAATTTCGCAAAGGGGGGAGGGGGTTAAACCCTCCAAACTCTTTGGCTATGCCACTGTGTAACAACAACGAATTCAGCATCCAGTCGAACGCTTAAGTAACTCAAGCGAGAAGCATTTGTTAAAACGGCAGCAACCCACCTTTAATGTTTACGATGCTATAATGCTTTCACGTACTGCGCAGCTAGTAG
Organism: Rhipicephalus annulatus; assembly: GCA_013436015.1. Taxonomy (NCBI): domain Eukaryota; kingdom Metazoa; phylum Arthropoda; class Arachnida; order Ixodida; family Ixodidae; genus Rhipicephalus; species Rhipicephalus annulatus. The sequence goes on from WOVY01011175.1 coordinate 389,130, forward strand.
CAGAGCTCTTAAACATTTCTTGTGCGTTTTTCACGGCAAGACAAAATATGCTGTTATTTGGGAGGGAGAAGATGTGATGCCGACGAAAGCAGTGCATAATGAAAGAAGTGTTTTGGTAGCGTCATAAGGTGACCTGATGTAGAGAGTACTGCTTCCCAAATAATCACAAGCTGCACTCGTCGGCCAAGCTATCGTCTGCTCGCATTTGTCGTCTACTTCGATGATAGGTGTGTGTGTGTGGAGGGGGGGGAGGGTTCGCCTTCGTGACACATATACTCCCGGGTCAATGATCGCTGCCTCGTGCAGAATACACATCAGTGGCTGGTTCAACCTTTTAGTTATATTCTTAAGCTAATATACATGGTTGTCAAAGGTATGAATTCAGCCAAAGTTTGCCCGAAAATGGGGAAGGTTTGCGGATTTCCGGTGTCATTTAAAATTACTGGAGCCACTTCATCCTGACTGTTTACTCTAATAACGCGTCCGACATCGGTTTCCGCACAGTGAAGGTGGAAAAGCTTGATGTGATTGTAGTTTCGTGCGTAATGACGTACACCCCTCATATGCTTCCATTTGCATAGTACACGCCCGTTCCAAATCGTCGCAAAATGCACTGGAACCTGTACTTCAGAGGTAGCGCGCATTGGACAGTTGGAGCCAATCGAAGTGTACGAGAATACAACTACTATTTTCAATAATGAGCAGGTAATGGACTCCCATTAACCTCGAATGTGGTAATTTCCGCCAATGTAGCTAGCGCCACGAGTTGTACTTTTGACTGAATGATGTGCGACGCAACACTACAGTGTGGCAAATAAAGTTCATCATACACCGTGTCATGTTCTAATTCACTGACCATTCACGTACTACTTTGGTTTTCATCAAATAACAGGTCTTTGCATGCATATATTTAAGCCATTGACGCCCAATGTGACTCTTCGTTTCTGCGACACCAAGCTTCTTGGACGACTGTGGTTGTCAATACTATCTATTGGGTACAAGGGGAATAGCACATGAAACTCAAAGCGCCGAAATGAATAAAATAGAAAATCATGAAGAAGTGCGCCGAGAGAGGGTACCGTTGTCGTCAGACATTTGCCTTCACCAACTTCTGCCATCGCCTTGTGAGGCGCCCAGCCAGCGAACGGTCGAGAGTGAGGAGCAAGAGGATGAGCGGGAAGTAGGGTGCCAGTGTTCTCGGCTCGGCGTTTCATAGCGGCGTTTCCAGCACACATTTCCTGTGTTCTTGAGAGGCATCCAGCCGGCGAACAGTCGAAAGTGAGGCATGAGCGGACGGGAGCTTGGTGCGCTGGAAGGAGAGGGAGTGAACGGCGTGAGAAGAAGCGCTGAAGCACTGCACCTACCCTCTCCCACACTCTCTTGCAAACACATGCTCCGGTCGCTAGGGGCGAGGATAAGCGCCCGCGCCTGAAGCTGTTGCTATGGGAGAGGGAGTGAGAGCGGAGAGATAACACCTGCCGGTGCACGGACGCCACCGAGAACGCCGGATGCCTGACATATCCCGACTAAAAAATGCATGCACATTTGAATCGCACCAACAGTCATAAGTCAGCCCTACCTGACCGTTAATCAACCCAAATCAGTCACAGCACCCATTTATTCCGCCGTGCCTGAAGGTCCGAAGCAGCCACAAGCAGCCACGCTATTTTTACGCAAAGTTTTGCTTCGGGAATCCACTGACAAGTATTTTTGGTAATGTAAGCAAATAGAGCGATTACATTCCCATCACTTCCATGTTCCTGGGCAATCGAAGAGTGCTTTATTGCAGCGGCTGATGTGACACCGACGACCTCTTACGACGTTTTTTTCGCTTCGTGACTCAATTTATGCGACAACAATTCTCTTGCGCAAAAAAACTCCACGTCAGTGAGTCTTATGATTACGGTCCCAGTTCTTTACAGCTGCATACCTATGCTGAGAGAGCATGTGTATTGCCAACACAAGAAGCAGTAAACGGAAATGTATCGCTTTTGCTTGCGAGGATGGTACTCCTGGATAGTACTACACATATAAACCAACTTCAGTGAATGATGTTTATCTACGATTGACACTAATACAAAGTGACACCTGTATCATTTGAATACGTCTTTTTAAAATTACACGGAGAGCACTGCGTCCACAGTTGACCTGGCTCGGCTGGAGAATCTTCCGTTGCCACGCAGAATGCTTGGCCTTGATTCCTGCAGACACCGTATCATTTATTGTTTTCATTCGTCGTTTCAGTACTGCAGGTGGTATTTGTTTTAACACTGTCGCATATGAATTACCGACTTCTGTTCCCGCCGTACCTCGGTAGATATGATCTGCCCAACATCTGAGGCACATACCCGCATAGTGCGGCCGATGGTGTACTGCTATTTGCCACACATGTGCAGAGAAAAGGGATTGACGTCCCACGAGACGGTGTTTTCACATTATTTATGCCATGACTAGACAATAATATATGTCAAACCCTGTGACGCTCCCGTACTAATTAAGGGCAACCCAAAGGTGACCACAAGAGCTCTCAGGCGTGGGTGGCTTGATAGATAGATACCTGGATAGATAGATAGATAGATAGATAGATAGATAGATATAAACCCTCAAAGTGTTTACCATACGCAAAGAAATGCTTGAAACTTAATACCAATCTAGCGGACGATATTGCTCGTGGTGATCTTTTAGCTGGATGACCATCCTAAATGATCGTGTGGGATGTTGGGGAAATTATTGGCTATGTGTTCCTGTGCAACATGCGCACACGCTACCACAACAGAGCATAGTTGTTTATAGTATAGTGTGTAACACAGCAAGGGCTTGTGAAAGGCTAGTGAGATTCAAGAGTAGGCAAAAGAGAAAAGAAGAACGTGTATAAAAAGAGAGAGATAGAGTGAGAAAGAAGAAAAATAGAAAGAAATAAAAAAAATAAACAGAACAAAGGGAGCAAGTTGGAGAATAAGACTAAGTAGATATAACAGAAGAGAAATGGAGAGAGAGAGAGAGAGACCCCTTTATTTATGGCGTAATAGACAAGCGTAAGCTCAACGTCAACCGAAGAAAGAAAAGAAAGAGAGAACACTGAAAAGGAGAGCGTCAAATTTTCATAAATAGTTTGGCCCACTGCGAACAAACTACTTCGTCAAATCGCAAACATTTATCTTGGATAATATTTTCGACTCGTATTGAAATAGTGAATCAGCACTGATTCAACCACGTATTTTCTCTTTTGATGCGGTTTTCTTTGAAAGAACCTTATATATAATCGTTTATGCGTGGAGATTTCCATTTGAATATCTGCAGCGCTGTACTTTGACTGCATCTTTGACAATCGTTTTGGGAAAGACCACGTGTGTGGAACTTTAAGTAGATGAGCACTCAAGCTGCAGTTAGAGATTCTCATAGTGTGGCCGGTCACTAAAAAAATTTATACTAGGAACGTTTCTTTTATTCATTTACCTACGTACAACCTGCTGACGACGATACCAATTTGTATAATATGTGCAGCCTTAGGTCAACTCCAAGTGAATTACTTCATTTTGCTTCAGGCTGAGGTAACACATTTTTACATAAAAACATCAAGAGAAAAATATCAGAAAGGTAGGGAGGTTAACTAAACTAAGTCCAGTTTGCTACCCTACACGGGAAAAAGGGGAATGAGGTAGAAAAGAGAGAGGACGATGAGATACGCATTGCACATAGCACACATACAGTCAAACGAGACGTAAATTTAACATGTTCCAGATTTTCAAATGCTACTGTAACGCGTTCGTTTCATAATAGAGGAACTTGCAACAGGAACTCCTTTCGTAATTTAAAAAAAATGAGGAACAATCTCTTGTTTCTGTTGTAGAGAATGTGAACAAGGTGGCGTTGATCTTTCTCTGAGCGTAGCGTAGGCAGAGAGTAAGGCATCGGTGGTGGTGCCGGTGGGTCTGGTAAAGGTCTGTGCGGTGTCTTGACGTGAGCTCGTTTAGAAAACTACTTGGCGTAATGAAGCTTATCCATACTCAACGACGAAAGCCGAGCCACCATAGTTACTAGAGGCCGTTTTTGCTATATCTTCAATTCTCCCCCTGAATATAACCATCTAGTTTCAGTAAATAAATAAGTAATGTTATAGTACTGTCTACACTCTGTTGAGGGCTCTTGCAGGGAAGGTACAAATAAACAAAGACAAACCTAACGTACAGGTACATTTAGTGGCAGCAAAAATATTTAAACAATTCCGAAGGCCACACGTACCTTAGGAATCGTCATCATGCAAAGCACGTGGATGGAACGCGACATAGCTGTAATTTTTCATTCTGCTAAACGTTATGAAGTGGCGCGAAAGATATGTACACATGCACGCACAAGCTAGCGCACGTTAAACCCACATTTGTTTTAAATAGGTGGTGTTTATAATGGCGTAACGATGTCAACGGAAACATGGGTATCAGCAACATCAGAAGCTGTAAGCTCATATGAAAGGCCAGTGCTCGTGAGGATGGTAGCTCTGGACAATGATACAAAAATCAACTTCAGTGCAGGGCAACGAGCTACAATTCACATTAACCCGACATGATGACTGTATCATAGGAGAGCATATGCACTGTTAATAAAATTTGGTAGCCAGCACTGCAACCACATATGACGTTTACCGAACATAAAAGTCAATTTGAAAAGTAGTTCCGAACCTGGCATGGCTCTGCAGTAGAATACTTGATTGCCATTCAGAATACAATCTTCGTTCGACTCCTGCAGGCCCCATGATACTTATTAATTGCATTCGTCTGGTCCTCGCTTCTGATATTCGTCTTTTCTTAACGCTCATGAGCTTGAATTACCCGATGTCTGCTTTGGCCATTCCTGGTTAGATTTACATTGTCAATAACCTGTGGTATGTACCTGCTCGCCGGTATGTGCCACACGTTGGACGGAAAGAGTCTGCTGACGTGCACCACGTGATTATTGCATCATTCATGTCATACACAAGGAGTAATATTTGTCGAATCATCTCACCCTCCGGTACTAATTTTCGTTTACCCCAAGAAAGGGGGATGATGACCAGAATATCCAGACGTAGGCGGACGGACGGACGGACAGACGGACAGACAGACACACAGACAGACAGACAGACAGACAGACAGACAGACAGACAGACAGATAGATAGATAGATAGATAGATAGATAGATAGGTAAGATAGATAGATAGATAGATAGATAGATAGATAGATAGATAGATGCTCAAAGTGCCTGCAGTACGCAAAAATGTTTTCCATTCATTGCATGTCCAACAATTTTCCGAATTGGCAAGCATCAGTTGCTTTTATGTGTCAAGACAAAGCCTGGCAATGAATTCTAAACTTCAATCACAGCTGGGAAAAATAGTGAAACACATCACTGAGACCAAAGTATGGCAGTAAAACACAATTAGTATTAGCCCGGCTGTTTATTTTTCTGGCATTTTCAAGTAATTATCTTTGTTAATTTATCTGTCTATGTTGTATGCTGACATGGTCTTTAAACCAGTTATTTTGCCTTTGTGCTTCCAGTTATTTCAGTTCACAAGACTCTAAAATCTGCGTGACAGAATCTAACCGGTCGTAATTAATGCATATCAAACAGATGGCGTGGCGTTTAACTCTTTCTAATTTTGTTTTCAGGCTCTTCTGATGAGGGCTCAACCCACCCGACACATGCTTTGCTTGGGCTCCAACAAATGTTATGTAAGCCACCTGTTTGATATCTCGTGTTGCTTGGTGTAATTCTTGCCTTAAGAAACCTAGTCATTTGTTCGCTTTCGTGTACACATTTTCTGTACGTATATGTCATGCCACATTTTTCATTAGAGTTACTCCTAAGTATCATAATTGGTCACCATGTATGAGTAAATTACCGTCAATCAGTGACGAATCCAGAAGGAGGGCGATAGAGGCCATCGCGCCCCCCCCCCTACCCTCAAAGCCTGTGTTAGCATCCCCCCCCGTCACCTCGGTGCTTGTCGTCCATATTATATCAACAACTTGGACAAATGAGCGAAAACACTGTGAGCACACGTAAACAATATTTATGCTTTGAAGCGATTTTTCTGCTAGAACAAACAGACTGACGACCTAGCCGCCCTTTCCCATCTTAAGGCAACCCCCCCCCCTCCGTTAAACTGAGTGGCTGGACCCATTCCTGCCGTCGATAAAAAAAGTGAAAGGGGCGTAACGTCTATTTTTTTAATCCTATTCGTGTATTTTGATTTTTCATAATCTACTTTCATACCCCGCAAGTTGAAGCATTCGCTGATTTTGTGAAAACTATGACTTGTTCTGAATTTATCATGTGCGCTCGATATAAAAGAATAAACTAGGCAGTCATTTGCGAAATGTTTTACTTTCACCAAGTGTACAACTACTACAAATATATGATTGATGTTGATAATAAATAACAGAAGGCCTAACACGAAACCCTGGGGAAGACCTGAGAATACTTGGAGTGAACTCTAGGACGTATTGTCTGTGTTCGGTGACTTTTGTATTCTTCTATCCAATTCACCAATATTTCACCAATACCAATTTATTGAAGTTTAAAGAATAGCTTCTGATGAGTCACTTTATTAAAAGCTTTTGCAAAATCTATACCAATGACGTTAATTTGTTGTTAATTGAAGGCTGCCTCAAAATTATAAACAACTTCGATTAAATGTCTAAAAACAGATAGCTCAGAAGCCCTGTTCAGATGCCTTGCTCGGATGAATATTATGTGTTTTATTCGAGAAATACTAAAAGATGTTAAGTAGTGATCTGCTTCAGAAGTTTGTAACTATTATTGTGAGTGAAAAAGGATGGTCATTATTTACCGTACCAAACCACAATATCATTACGAGAGACGCCGTAGTGGAGGACTCCGGAAATTTCGACCACCTGGGGTTCTGTAACGTGCACCCGAATCTGAGCACACGGGCCTACAACATTACCGCCTCCATCGTTAATGCAGCCGCCGCAGCCGGGATTCGATCCCGCGACCTGTATGTGAAAGCTTGTATTTGAAGCTGGTTGCTGTCATGTCCTATTTTTGCTCACTGCAATACTTTAATTTTATAGCTTATTTATTTATTTATTTATTTATTTCTTGTACCCTCAAGGCCATGGGCATTCAAGAGGGGAGTGGGAGTAACAAGATGTACAAAACATAGAAAAAACAGAGCATGTGTTTAAATAGAAAAAAACATAAATTATCCTGATTATACAACATTAGCTAATGCTTCATGAAACAGGTGATTAACGCGTATGGAAACAACATCGGCGGGAAGGTGGTTCCACTCTCGGGATGTTTTTGGAATGAAAGACTCAGCAAAATATTTAGTGTTAGATAAAACAACTCCAACTTTATGATTATGGTCAATTCGACATGATATGTACTGAGGTAGTGAAAGCAGTTCAGCATGGAGGTAAGCATGGTAATAAACCTTATGAAATAAAGTTATCCGATGGAGGCGGAAATGCTGTAGGCCCGTGTGCTCAGATTTGGGTGCACGTTAAAGAACCCCAGGTGGTCGAAATTTCCGGAGCCCTCCACTACGGCGTCTCTCATAATCATAGCGTGGTTTTGGGACGTTAAACCCCACAAATCAATCAATGAAATAAAGTTAGGCGAAAAATGCGACGTCGTGATGCTAAAGATGGGAGGTCAATACTACTTTTCATTGCCGTTACACTTGCTGTTCTATTGTAATTTGATAGAATGAAACGGGCTGAATTATTCTGAAGAAGTTCAAGTGCGGTGAGTAAGTTGTCGTGGCAAGGATCCCATACTGGTGTTGCATACTCTAGTTTTGATCTGATTAGTGTTTTGTATAGAAGAAGTTTTAAAGAAGACGGGGCTGAAAAAAAAAGTTTCGACGTAAAAAACCTCCGGAAACGCGAACAATAAATGTTCTGACAAATTTTTTCTCAATTACTTTAATACACAGCATTAGAAACAATATCCGCGCTTTTTGTACGTCCCTGAAACGAATATATATATGGCAAACGTGGCTACAATCCAGAATGTTTGCCAAACTTGACGCGCATTCTCACAATTGGTATTTTGCACAGATACTTCAAAACTGTATTGCAATTTAAAAAAAAATTCTTAGCAATATTTTTGCAAAAGTTGCTTTCCTACAAGAAGTCTAAAAAATAGTTGAAGAAGCCAGTTATTTCAAGAAAGTCTCATTTAAAAAAATGAAATAAAACAAACACCTACTGTCGCAATCTTGATGAATTTTTTTTTTGTCGAAGAGCATATAAATCCGTGAATACCCCATTTCAGTACATCATATGTTATCATTTGCTTAGTTACTCAGATGTAACGGGCCAAAATGACGCTTGCTGTGTTTTCACTTCAGTGCCCTTGATGGTTGTTACCAGCTTCCATTGTGCATATTCTACAGTACTAATTATTTTGCTGTAGTGAAGCTTCACCCTAGAGGCCCGTCGCCTGCAAGAATGAATTTTTTTATTATCATGTGTGTCGAGCGCGTGCTGATGCGGGCATGCTTCCGCTCTTTGAAGGTGTAACATGTACGCAGTTGCAAGCTATTAATTCGCCAACAAGCATCAAAGGGTGGATGCCCCTGTTCCAAGATATAAATCGGTTATTCCTGAAGAAATGCCTGGAGTTACTGATCATAGTTCTCACATGTACACAGGGTTTCTCTGGGACACGTTAAGCACTGCAAGCAGACCAAGGACATAGCCAGGACAGGCCATTTCGAGATGATTGCGAACTCCTGTGTAGGGAGCCGGAACACCTTTTTTATTTGAAAAAAAAGTTCAATTTTTTCGTCGGAACTTAATCGGACTCTTGACTACACATTTGCTAATCAGGAGCATGCGAGACACCGCAAGCAAAAGGTTTGGATGGCTCGGTCAAAACTCACTTTCCACGCAAGAAAATGTATTTGTATGCAGCAATATGCTTGCTTAATGTGAGAGTGAGTGCACCAATCATGCACAGTGTAATGGAGGTGTTATCTCGCTGCCTGCTTCTCTTCAATTACGTGCTTTAGTCACTCTAGCCTTCTTCCTCGTTTGCCACACTCTGCCCAAGTAAAGTTATGAAGAGTCATCTTAGTCATTTCTAAGCTCGCTTGCCGCAATCACATGTTTTCAGCGTCGTAGATTCCGTCTTCCTATATCATATCAACCTTTAGCTCCGAATTTCAGCACCAGAACATGTGTGGTGTGACATGATTAAGCTGCAAGTCGTGAAGATGGCCAACCAATGATGTTTTGTCAACATTGGCACTTTCTTAAGTGCTTTTGCACGTCGAGAACAGTAGAGATTACTGGTAGTGCCTGACATAAGTTATCTTTACTTTAGACTAAGAGTGCGGCCCGCACATGACTTATCACAGTACAAAACCTTTAGACAGACAAAGCCATGATAATAATACGTGAAAATGTTAGCGATTTCAGACATACATTCGTGACAGTGGCACAAAAGTGCGAGAATGAGTGTGGCGCTTTTCAGCATAAACATTTCGACCTGATTCAGCTGTTCACTACACGCGATACGCGCGGCCTATTTCTGGACCTGAGTATTCTGTGCCAATTAGTTACTCGTTCACAAGAAGTAGTTGGCTGAATAAAATCTTTTCATTGAGCAATTGTTTTTTGTTACCAGTTTTGTTGCCTACCTGCGGAGGTCACTGCCATGGTGTAAGAACCTTCACAAAAGAAGTCTTCTGACGTCACTTTAGGCATCACAAGTAAACCCTGTCTACATTCAAGAAATGCATTGAAGTAAACAAGGCATTTTGAGCTAGAACTAATTGATATCTTGAACACGAGCATACGCCTTTCTTCTGATGCGTGTAGGTGGAACTCTGGGTTGCAAACTGTATACGCATGAGATGTAAATTAGACAGCCACCCTTTTGGGGCACGAAGCCAGAAAAATATCTGTACAGATTTCTCAGAAAGAAGCTTCTTGCCTAAAAATTTAACCTGGTGCGGGAATATAACCTGAAATGAACGTTTTTTTTTGGGGCGGTCGCTCTACCAAATAAACTAACCAGGCACGAGGGCGAATTCATCGACAGCTTGAAGCATATGGACACAATTATTTCAAATAAGCTCTGCAGAGACACGCCATGTGGCAGCATGGTTAACAAACGAAAAATAGACATCCGTACGGACTTTCTTGTGGCTTCGAGCATTAAACGGGTGGTTCTCTTTTTTCCCTTTCTTGACCTTTCTACCTCGTTGAGACACTTCACAGAACTCCTTTGTAAAGTGCCTGCGTGTTGGCCCTTCAAAGAGCCCAAACAGCTCCCACCCAACATGCTGTACACAAATGAAATATATGAGTACACTTTTCTGGGAAAAAAACTGCCAGGGTGAAGTTTCGCTTCAGCAAAATAATGGGAAGTGTATATTTACGCACAGCGTAAGCTGAGAACAACCATCGACACAGAAGTGAGAACACACAGCAAGGGTCATTTTCGCCCGTTATATATCACTAGCAGGGCAAATGAGCACATATAATATTGAATCTCTGTATTCACTGACCTAAGTGCATATTGATGAAAAATTTTCAACACTGAGAATGGAGTTTTTTGTTTTTTTCTCTTTTTTCTTGAAAAAGCCTATTTCTTTCTTTTTTCTTTTTTTTAAAACTTTGCTTGGGGGAAAACAACTTCTACAAAAATATTGAAAAGCCTCTTTTATGAACGCAACACTGTTTTGAAGTATCTTTGTAGAATAACAAACGAGCCAACACGCATGAAATTAAGCGAACTTTTCTGATTTGGGCAGTGTCTGCCATTTTTAAAAAAAAATTCTCTTTTGGGGATAACAACAGGAAAGCATGGTATAGTTCACAATAGAGTGTATAAAACCAACAGAAAAAAATTTATCACAGCTTTTATAGTTTGTGTTTAATTTGGCCATGAAATCCATGAAATTACCGTGAGCAATATTTTTTGGTGCACTGGGAGCGTTTTTTGCGAACAAAACTTTCGGTTTTGTGCCCTTCAAATTTGCCTACATAAAAACTCAGACAAAAAATATTTACTGGAAAGGCTTTTACAATCTCTCGTCGAATTACCCAAATTTTATTATTTCCTAGGAATTCTTCGGGAACAGCGCACTAAACACTTATGCGTAAACTCAGATATATAACAAGATGTTTTGAAAGTGACTTTTTGCTTTTGTTCTTAAAAACAGAGCCCCGACACTGGACAGTGTTTCAAAGCTAAATCATATTGAATCTCTGATAGGCACACGGTGGTTTTGAGACGTTGAACTGATCATATATATTAAATCTTGAGACAGTTTCTTGAGACCTAATGTTCGTAAGTTTGATTCTTTATTTTCTTAAGGCTCTTGACTATGCCTTGCTGCAGGGTGACTTTACATTTATGACAAGCAAGTAGGGAGCTTATTGCGTTCTTTCTCCCCTGGAGGCTTCAACAGCTTCCTTAGTAGCATCCCTAGCTCACTTTTTCCTCTGAGCTGTGCAGAACAATTGAAATTATGTGTGTAACCATAGGTCAGCAAACTAAGCCGTGAGTTAACTCGTTCACCTAGAAAACGCTATGCCTGAGACGCAAGTCACAAAAGCGCTGCCCAACCCTTTCTGTTATCCTCCTTTCCACCAAGTTTAGTTGCTAGAGCCTCACCTGGCTGCTCCTGGATGGATGGATGGATGCTATGAGCGTCCCCTTTATAACGGGGTGGTGACAAGTATGCCACCAGGCTCGACAAAAAAAAAAAACCTTTTTTTCTTTTTTGATGTTGGCCTAATGCCTCTACTTCGATAAATTCTATCTTAATGGAAAAAAAGGTAAATTTTCAGCTTAAGTTCTCTGCCATTTACGGCACACTGTCCATATTTTATTTTTCCAATATTTATTTTTGTCCTTTCTCTCTAATTTTCTGCCACCAATACTCTAACCGTCTCTTACTTATTTCAATCGCGGGTGTGTTCAGCTTTCCATTGTTGTCCCTAAAACCCAAGGCTTCCTGTAGGCTCGTGCCCAAACGTACACCTGGGTGGATATCTCCACATTCAATCAGAACATGCTCCGCCGTTTCCTTATCTTTCCCGCAGCATGTGCATTGTTCTTCTTCTTTACTGAATCTTGCTTTATAACTACGCGTTCTAAGGCAACCCGATCTCGCTTCAAACAGTAAAGCGCTTCCCCTTGAATTATCGTAAAATGCCTCCCTCCTTATTTCATTTTTGTCCTTTCGGTAGTTACTCAAAGCCGGTTTTTTCTCCATAGCTGCCATCCAGTAAATCCTCTCCGCCTCCCTAACTTTTCCCTTAACGCTCTTTGTTGACATATGGCTTACAGTACCAGCCGTATATTTACTAGTGAGTGTTCTAGTTCTTTTTCTCCACTGTGTGTCCACGCTCTTCCTATACAAATAACGGAACACCTTCTCTGCCCATCTACTCTCCTTCATATTTCTTAGCCTTTCTTCGAACCTTATTTTGCTCTGCGCTTCCCTCGCCTCAAAACCTGCCCACCCCATATCGCCCTTTACAGCCTCGTTTGTCGTCTTCCCGTGAGCACCCAACGCGAGGCGTCCCACAGTCCTTTGATTTACATCCATTCCCGATTGCACCTCTGCCCTCATGCACACCACTGAGTTCCCAAAAGTAAGCCCTGGAACCATTACACCCTTCCACAGACCTCGAAGCACCTCATACCTATTGTATCCCCACAACGCTCTGTGCTTCATTATTGCCGCATTCCTCTTTCCTTTTGCTGCCGAGGCTTTTTCCTGTACCTCCATGTATCTATCACTCTCATTTACCCATACTCCAAGGTACTTGTATTCGCTTACCCTCGGTATTTCTTGGCCTTGTATGGACACCGTCTGATCACAGGGATCATTGAATACCATCAATCCACACTTCGTTACACTGAATCCTAGTCCAAGAGCTTCACCTTCCCTTCCGCATATATTCGCCAGCTGCTGTATATCATCTCGACTGTCCGCAAATAAGACGATATCGTCCGCATAAAATAAACCTGGAAGCTTCTGCTCAATCGTCATGCCGCCCTGTTTGTGTGACAGATTAAAACCAATGTTGCTACCTTCTAGCGCTTTTTCCATACTCACCATGTACAGCATGAATAACAGCGGGGACAAAGGACATCCCTGTCTCAGACCCTTGCTAACCTCAACGTTCTCTTTGCTACGCATTCCTTCCCACTCTATGCAAACTGTATTTTCTCGGTATATCTCCCTCAAAAGCTGTATACAGTCGTCGCCCATGCCCATTCCTTTCAATATGTCCCACAAAATTTCCTGATTAACGTTGTCGTATGCCCCAGTGATGTCTAGAAAAGCCACGTACAAGGGCCTATTCTCTATTTTAGATATTTCTATACACTGAGTGAGAACAAACAGGTTATCGTCTAACCGCCTGTCGACTCGAAATCCGTTCTGAAGTTCTCCCAAAATATCGTTATGTTCGGCCCATGTTTCTATTTTCATTTTTACTGCTTGCATCGCCAACCTGTATAGTACCGATGTAATGGTTAGTGGTCTATACGAGCGAATCTTGTCCTTTTCTCCCTTGCCTTTATAGATTAAGTTCATTCTACTTTGTCGCCAACTGTCCGGTATTTGTCCGTCCTTTAAGCTTTTTTCTACTGCTTTTAACAATGCTTCTTTAGTATTATGTCCTAGTTCGTTAATGAGGCTAACGGGAATCCCATCTAAACCCGCGGCAGTGCGCTTTGGAATTTTTTGCTTTCAATGTGCAGCAGCGCCGCCATTAACTCGAGCCTTTTATCAGTGCAACAACGTTAGGAAGACGCACAACATTACTGTATAAAAAATGGAGAGTGCGCTGCAAGAAATACATGTCCTACACTGCTGAATACTGTGAGAAGAAGCCATGAAAAGGAAGTTTTACAGATGACCTCAATTACGAGACGACATTCTTGAGCTCTTAAATTTTGCTCTGTTTTTATCATAATTTCTCGTAATATAAACTGCAATCAAAATCCTATTTCACCTTTCGACGTCTCTCAAAATAAAATGACAAAACATGGGGATTGCTTCCTCAACTCTGAAATGGGCTGTGAACAAATTATGCACTCATAAGGTTAGCCATAGCTTCAACCACAAGATTTAATGACTTTTAGTATATTAGGATTCCATTTTACCTTGTTTGTTGCCATGAAATCCCTCTCCTTAAGCAGATTGGTGCTCCACTATGGGTTGCACCAACACCGAGGCCCAACAAGTATGTTATCGTGCAATGCATTCACATTATTTTTCACAACCTTAAGAGGATAAGATTAAAGCATGGTATGAACCTCATCTTCACAGCACCCCTGAAGTTTTCAAGTGTGTGTGCTCTTATCGGTGAACAAATGAAGACAACATCGTGCAAAAAAAAACATAAGCAGCCATTTTTTCCATGTGTTAGGAAGTGGGCTACCAGATTTCACGCATTTGTAAAAAAGCTTACATTGGTTAAACAGGCTGATGTCTAACGACCAATTAAGAGCACTCGGCTACGACAAAAGCTCAGAATAATGAGGCACACCTTCCTGCGGGGTGCAGGAAGTGCAGCTGCACAGTACTAATTGAGAAGGATGACGTTGAGAGTCAAAGAAAAGAGCAGGTATCAAAAAGACGTTTTAGAGTCTCACTAAATTAAGGCAGCAGCAGACGCGTGCATCGGGTCACCTTCAGTGCACTTAATGATGAAAGAGACAGAATTCCTTCACAGCAATTAAATGTTTACACCGAATAAATGTACCGCCCCTCTCGGGTTTGTCAGTGATTAGTTATCGGGTTTGTCAGTGATTAGGAAAGACTTTCATGCGACAGTGTCTGTTATCTCAGGTAACTTCATTACAACACTGATTTCTTTTACGTCCAAATTGATGCACTTTGTACTTCAAATTTCTCTGATTCCACCTGGAGTGTTGCACAACTGGATTTTCTTTGAAGGTTTTCTATCAAACAGCTCTGAACAAGTAAGTTATACAAACTCCAGGTTTTCTGAACATATTCCTTGAAGTGGCAAATGCAACCATAAAAAATAAAAAAAGACAGGAATGCCTTTTAAGGGAGTACCTCTCTCCTCTAGTTGATGAAAACTTCTGAATAATATAGATAAATAGATATGTGGGCTTTAACGTCCCAAAGCCACAATATGAATATGAGAGACGCCGTAGTGGAGGACTCCGGAAATTTCGACAACCTGGGTGCACCGAAATCTGAGCACACGGAAATTTCTGAAAGAGGTGAAACCTCACAGCAATGTAGTCAAGACAGCAATGCTCAAGAATTATCAAGACTGGAAAAAGGGCCAGCAAGGATGGCGTGAACGACAGCTGTTACGATGGCTGTGGTGCGAAACGCGATACTTAATGAACGCAAATCACGAACACATGCTACTTTCGAGAATTAGAAGGCTAAAAACGCGGGATTGATTAGGGAGGCATCTCAAAAGACTGCAAAATAATGCCCATGAACTCTTTAGCAAAGCATTTCACTATTTCATTATGCGTATCGCCTCTTGACAAGTCTCATACCTACGATAGACGGCAGCTTTTTTTTTTTCGCACATTAAAGCGTTTTGATACAGCATATAGGGAAGTATACAGGCAGAGCTCACTTCTTTGTGGTCCCTGTGCCAGTTCAGCATCGCCAAGTGTCCGCGGAACACGACTCCTCCTCTCCTCGACTCCTTCCTCAGTTTCCGCGATTGGCAGACAATATCTTAACCGGGCGTTTGTACACAATTCAAATAACGCTGCAATACTCACGCCTCGTGTGCAGTAAATGGTAGCCGCGGGTGTTGTCCTTGCCAGCCAAGAAAGCTTTGTAGAGTTCTTAGTGAAAATTGACAATATATACTGGACGGAAACAACGTAGCGCGCAGGAGAATTTTCTAGTGCAGGCGATGAGAAAAACGTTCCGGGAGTTAACACTGTCGAATAGATCCATCTGAGCGTAACAATCACACCAATAAAGTTGTGTATCAACTCATAGAAAAGCGTGAAGCTAGAAAAAAAATGAATGAATATATGGATGTTTAAGGCTGGGGTGGAAGACTTTACCCTTCAGACCGGGTGGCGGCTCGCACCACCAAGGAAGAATGGCAGCATTTCCTACTTCAGCATTTCTAAACGTGCCAAATCTTTATTATTAGTGCTTTTTGAATTGATATGTGTGCTGAATTTTTTAACTCCATGGAGCAAACTGCTTCAGTAATTTGTAATTATTGTGCATTAACATTACAAGGCGAAAAGAAAGTACACGAGGTTGCCCGTCGCTTTAACGTCAGCAATATGTTGACGGGGCAACAGCTGTTCACATAGACTACAGGAATGTACGGTGTAGCAGAAGAAATACGCGCATTGTTCGCGGTTCTCATTTTATTCTCATTGTTTCGGCAGCGTCAATAATTGGCCCTGCTTAGCACGAAGCTGCAAAGGCTGTGACTGTGTATTCTCGTTGACTGTGTATTCTGTGCTGACTGTGTATGTTGCGCGTAAATAGATCATGCATAAACCCCCTAAACCAACTTCTACCACCTTCATTTCTAAGCCGTACGCAGCAGCAATCAAACCAATCTTCAATGTTTGTGAGGCCGCACATGTAAAACGTGTCTGTGTTGTCGTGTTTCAGCAGCTTAACCCAAAGTTATGGGTGAGGAGTGTGTGGGTGCGCCCGTGCATGTGTGCCTGAAGCGGATAATTTCAAATCGACGTCAAACGAAAAGCGCCACGCCTGCGAAGCCACTAACGTAATATGTGCTAATGCGGTCGTGTTTGTACAGTTTGGCCTGAAGATACGGAAGAATGGCATGTATGTCTGTAAGTCTGTGTGAAGCGCATTAGTTCCCATAAGCATCAAACGCAGAGTCCACTTCTGCGAAGCTGCATAAGTGATGCGTGTTTGTGGAAAGAGATTTGTGACCGTCATCATACCGATAGCCTTGTTCGTTCCTCGTGATTTCTGCGGTGTGAGTGTGCTGATGTTAGCCCGCCATGGTGGTCTAGTGGTTAAGCCACTCCGCTGCTGACACGCTGAATTTTCTTGCATTACTCTACACATATTTCAGTTGTCACAATTGAATGTATGCTAAGACAACAAATTTCTATTGTACGACAGATTTTTGTTGCATTAGTTGTCGAAGGCCTCTGTTGTCACAATTGACTTCACGAGGAGACAAGTCTCTGTTGTAGCACAACATATTTTTTGTACTACAAAATTCTATCGCACTGCACGTTGACATTTCTATAGTAGGAGCTGAGTGCTTATTGCGACAACACATTTATGGCAGTACTATAATTATTTGTCGTAGCACTATAGCTCTCTGTTGCAGCACAACACATGGAACAGGACAGACTTCTGTTGCCCCAATAAAAAAAGCCCAATTCGCAATAAAAAAGTCGGTCTTCTCGACAAGATTGTGTTCTGACAATAAAAAAATTGCTGTCGCAACAGAAGATAATATATATATATATATATATATATATATATATATATATATATATATATATATATATATATATATATATATATATATATATATATATAATATTTAGGTACATAAACAGAAAAAGAAGCTGTCATCCTTTCAGTTAAAGGGGCCCTGCAACACTTTCCAGCATGGTCAGAGAACGGTGCCGATTGGTAGTCGCGTGTGTCCTAGAATTCAGAATAAATTATCAAAGTCAGCTAAAATTGCTTTCTCTTCTATCGACAATCCACGCAATATGCTCAAAAAGCACACGAAGTAAGCCCAACTATCAACCATTGGCTGATTTAAACTTGATAAGCTCACTCATTACAGAGATCACCGCTGGAGGCCGCTATTTCTCCACGCATGCTCGCGCGATCACACTGAGAAAGCCACGCATTCGAAGAAAAAAAAGTGCTCGGGGACCTCACGAGGCGAGCGTGACGTTATTCTGTGGCCCTGCCATTTCTCTCTACTTACACACTAAACGAAAATAACCTGAAATAACCTCAAAAATGAGGTAGACCACGCGTCCTCTTGCAAAATACCTTTTACAGGTTTTTTTACCACCTGCCAGTCGAACTTAAAATTTACTCTCGTGCTAACTAAGTTTTTGAATGTAGGAAGGGTAGTAATTATTTACCCCACTGAGGTTTTGAGTGAGTATAGAGAGAGTGAATTTTTACTGCCTTCACAAGGTTTTTGAGGTGATTTTTGGGAGTTAATTCAGGTGGTAAAAAAACTTAAAGTTGTCAGATGCATTCGCCCAAAGAGTTGACAAATTTAATAATTATTAAATGACAGCAAAACTGATGTCACATAGATTAACATACAAACACACACATACAACGAATGCAGAATAAAACACCACTTGAAGAGACGGCACGCGCCCCGCCATGGTGGTCTAGTGGCTAAGGTACTCGGCTGCTGACCCGGAGGTCGCGGGTTCGATTCCCGGCTGCGGCGGCTGCATTTCCGATGGAGGCGGAAATGTTGTAGGCCCGTGTACTCAGATTTGGGTGCACGTTAAAGAACCCCAGGTGGTCAAAATTTCCGGAGCCCTCCACTACGGCGTCTCTCATAATCAAATGGTGGTTTTGGGACGCTAAACCCCACAAATCAAACAATCAAGAGACTGCACGCGTTACTCGACTGTACTTCGACAATCCAGTATATATAGGCATGCCTTTTTACCTTCCATGTAGTGCTGGTGGGAGAGCTGTTTTTTGCATAGATTAACAATAAAAGTTAAACGTGCAAGCATAAACTTCAGGTGGGCTTAGGTCGCTAGGAGTCACACCGACCTTTTATTATAAACCTACCCAATCTCATCTTTTTGAATATCGAATAATTAGCTCGCACACCAGCCTGTTGGCCCCACCAGTGTTAACACTGCTGGTGCACAAGTCCATAAAATATACCTATGTTCACACAGACCACGGCAGCTCAATGGTTTTTATTGAGCGGCGGTGCAGAAACACAAGAGCAGCAAGTATTCATGACAACGGCCGTAGAAGAGTGGTGCACGCCTGTAAACAAGCTTGTTACCGACGGCGTACTAAGCCTTTTCGAGGAGCACGGCTATGCGATGAACGGCAGCTGGCGATCACAGATTACATCTCTTCTGCGAATGTTGTCGTCATTTCGGCTGCACAATTCGAGCTGCACGATTCGGGCTGCACTTTACTCCAGCAGACATAGTCTTTTGTGGAACAAATTATATGCGATGCTTCTTTTACCTGCCCCGGTGTTACACTCACACTGGTCGACTTCGTGTCGATGACGTCGCGAAGCCTTTCGCTTATCGCTTCGGTAACGGGTCACTCTTCAGGAAGCAACCACGGACGATCACACCAGCTTGATTTTGTTACCGCTCGCAGCTCTTCGCGAATTAGCACGAAAGCGAGGTATCCACGACGTAAAAGTTTGAAAGCTCGCACTCGGAAGCGCACGGTCGCTCGATGAAGTAAGAAACACGTGAGATTCATCAGCTCAGCCAGACACACAGATTGCGAGCTTATTCCAACGACTGTCTCCAGGGCCGCCGCACAGCAAAAGCCAATGATTTGCGAAAATATGCAGGACAACTTGCCAGCAGGTTGTTTTTCCTTGGAGTTTTTTTCCTTCCCCACCTTTTTATTTTGTCCACAAAATGTTTTCCTTGCTCGTTGTGCTCATGCTGCTCCCAGTTCCAGTGAAAGTGCATTGACTCGAGGTCAGTCTTGAGGCGCGACAATGCCGTACCAAACTTAGAAAAAAAAAACATCTCTGGTCCATGCGTACATTCACGGTTCAGTGAGAGCGTCAGTCAGTCGGTTTTGGACCAAAAGCCGCCGAAGCAGCTGCAGTTTGCAGTCACGTGGTAATAAACTCTTGATCGCAGGTTAAAAATCACGTGATAGAAAACTTTCCACGAGGCAAAACTGGATTTTGACATCCTTTTACTACGCACCTCAGAGCTGGTGGTAAAACTATGTCATGTACCACCGTTTACTCCAACACGAGGTAGTAATTTTTAACGCGAGAGAGTTTTCAGAAGTCATGAGCCGTGAAAACTCCAAATTCGAATAGTTTTTGCTTACAGTGCAGCTTCCAGTGCTGTCAAGGGGACGAAACAAGAGAAATTGCAATAGCAGCATGTAACAAACCTTTGCAACTTCACTCGCACAGGACGGATTCTTGAAATTTTGGCGGCGTTGAATTTGTGAGGCAATAAGCTCTTCCAGTGAATTCATTTTATGGTTACTTGAAAAAGTTTTTCAGGGCCCCTTTAAATTCATTTTTTCTCAAAATTGAGTGGCCAAGAACCCGAACATTGGCGACTGCTTTAGTTTCGTTTCACCAAATATCAGCATGCCTGGAAATACCTAGGTTTTCACATCTTACTTTAAACACTTGTAGTACTGGGTTTTCGGTGCGATGTTTTATTCACCATTTAGAAAGATCTTTTCGTATGCCGCAAAAATAGTATCGAGAAAAATTATTTAGGAGTGTTTAGGAACTTTGCACTTTTAATGTATTTCCTCACCGTGGGTGCATTCGTTGAATGTAATGTGAGACGTGGAAGCCTATGAACACCCTCTTCGTTGGACCTTGCGTCGCTGTATATTCACATCGCATCACGATATATTTAGACAAAAGACATATTTTGTGCGAGATGACAGTGAGTTTAAAACTAATTTTATTTCTCTCTGGTAAACCACAATGAAGGAAAAATTCGAATTTGCTTCAATGGTATTTCGCTTAAGCTGAATGTCCACCTGTAGAGAAAGAAGTGCATGAGCCGACGGGCGGTTGTGTGCCTTCAGCTATGCGAGGGAGCTTAGACTTCTTGCCCCAAAAGTTTTTTGGGTGCCTAAATACATTGCTTCATGAATCGCGGTGGCAAAATGACAGTCATTATGTTTGCAGATCGTACAGACATAAGTGGAAGCGGAAGCAGCCCTTCTCCACTTTCAGCGTTCACCAGGAGCAGCAGCGCCGATAACAATGCAGTGCCCAGTACAAGCCGTGAAGGCTTGCAGGAGCCACCAGTCATCTTGCAAAACGATGCCTGGTAAGCGTTGAGCAGGAACTCAAGAATACCATCGGAAATTTGCTTATGTTTTCCAAAGACATGAAAGAAACTTCATTCTCATTGATAGAAAAGATGTCTGAACAATGGATAGTGATGTAGCCTAACTGAAAGTCAATATGTGAGATGGCCTCTAACTAAAGCTGTGAGTTATGGCTGCCAGTAAGAGCATCCACTCAGTAGCACTTTGTTGATTAGAATTTCATGAACATATATGTTTTGCGGCTCCAGGATTCCGGCTCATGCGCAAGTCGCGCCACCTCTCGCCAGCTTGCAGCGGTGCTTCCCGTCACTCAATGGCAATGTGGAATGAAACATTAACTCCTCTCTCTTACACTTTTTAAAAAAAGCATTCTCGTTTATAGGTTGGAAATGTAGAAACATTTCATTTCGCATAGTTACTTTTGAGTGGTCGCAATACTGCGAATTCGACAAATCATTAGAGATAAATGCGCACCGCCTATGGGAGCCCTTTAATTATGCATATGGCCGCTTTTTCACCTTTGAATCGCTATTGTGGCGATGTGCCTGGAGATCTCTAAAAGCATTCTGGGATTTAGGTACTGTAATGTCCTTGGTTCAAGTTGGTGTAAAGAATATTTTATTCGTGTGGTAGGAAAAGTTCGGTGGCCTGTTTTCTTCAGGGTGTGTCTGTTATAAAGCACCTCAGCTTCCTCTAGCAATGAGATGGTGTACTGTTCGGGGCGAAGAAAAATTCAAATATGGTATGTGTGTTCATTGAGGATCCATATTGAAGGTTCTATTACGACCCGCTAAACAATAATTCGAATTCGTAGCATTACAGACCGACCATATTTCACTAGTCATCTGTCAAGCCAAGTACAGGTTTGCAAACAATTAGAGTGCGCACATGTACTCGTGCACTTACTAAGCACTCAAGTCTGATAGGTTGCATGGTTGTTAGAGGTAATAAATTAATGGTATTTACCTAGTAATTAGTTTTAATTAACCAATTATGCTCGTGATAGATTTTGGAATGAATACATACGGTAGGCTACAACCTCCTACATTAATGGGCTCAATTCGGCTAACTGAACTGCTTATTTTAAGCCACGTTATGAAGCTACTGCAATCGAGTTGATCGACTAATCGATACCCAATCGATGTCGTTTGATAAGCCAGTGGCCAAAACTTAGTTTGCGAGAGAGATCACATGAACGCTTCGCGGACATGTGTGTATGAACGTATCAATTGACCCAATAACACTTAGCAAAATGTGGGAAAGCCTGGCCGAGCCTGGACTGGCTAGGTGTTCACCGCAGAGCTCGTCTGGCAGCGTCATGAGGGTCAATCGGAGTCGGCGTTGCCTTCGGCGCACGCCGGGTACATCATGGGTGTCGACACATGAACGCATCGCGGACATGTGTGTATGAACGTATCAATTGACCCAATAACACTTAGCAAAATGTGGGAAAGCCTGGCCGAGCCTGGACTGGCTAGGTGTTCACCGTAGAGCTCGCCTGGCAGCGTCATGAGGGTCAATCGGAGTCGGCGTTGCCTTCGGCGCACGCCGGGTACATCATGGGTGTCGACACATGGACATTTTTCTTTGGCGGTTGCGTATAGAAAAAAAACATAAATTGCAATTTCCAAAAGCTATCTTTCTGCATCTTCTTTACTTTATGAACTCAAATTCCGCACAAATTGTACTAGAAGTCAGCGAAGTGTCAAATGTTTCGTAAATTTTTTGTGTTGTTTATCAGCTTATTATCCTCAATTGAAACCCGAACATTGGCAATCATCCGTACACTTATCACCATGAACAGTTGTGCACGTATTAATGCTCTGAGCTGCCGAATAAGATGCGCCGCGCGCCAGTCAATGGTGATAACTGGATGGTAAGTACTATACCACCACGAAGGCTTGCTGCCGTTTGAGTTACATTTGGCAAGGAAAGTACATACTGAAAACAAAAAAAAAGGTAGGGAGTGGGAGAGGTGCACATGAGACCATCCAATAAAAACTACCTAAACGCCAACGTGCCCTAAAAACCATAAAAATAAAAAGTGAGGAAATCTTAAAGTTTATCTTTAATAGTTGAACGCGATGGCGACATACCGTCCTTTTTGCGCACTTCAACAATTTAGTGCACACTTTTTATTGCATGAAATTGGATGTTACTCCAGAAATTCAAATTGTGGATGACTTCAATGTAATCGATAAAGTTGGAAGTTGTTTGTGCCTGTGAAGCTTTGAAATTTGACTGAATTCAGCGTATAGGTAGTGTTTTAAACCACGAGTGCGTGGAAACCATTGTTCATGTGAAATTGTTTCGCACTTCCTATGCACTCACTACGCGGTATTAGGGAAATATGCGCAGTAAAGTGTGTGCCTTGCGGAAGAATGAATGGCCGGCTTTAAAGAATGAATTCGGTATGATAATTGCACGTTATGACACCCAATAGCAATATACTCTTGCACTAAGAAATAATAATGCGGAGTCACAGGTTGTGTTGTGAAGCTTGTACACAGCGCTCGTGTGTTTCCAAAACTCGAAAGTTGTTTTTACTGCGATTCCAAACAAAAATAACTATTTTTACTATACTTTCAAACAGACGCGTGACTGTGTAGAATAGCTGCTTACCGCGCAAACGATTTGAGTTCGATCGTCACTTATACATGGACATTTTTTATATATTACAATATTTACATAGTTATCGATGTTTGTGTCATACACAAGATCATTGTTTGCTCACAGTGAACGACGCCAACACCAACGCCGCAATTTCAGCGAAATGAGCTCTATACCAATATTTCGTTAAAATGAAGCGCATATGATACGTTAGAATTACCATTCATCTAAAAAGGTTCAACATATTTTCGTGATAACAATATAGAAGGTACACGAGTGTTACCACCTCCTTTTTTTTCTTGTTTTATATGCTTCATTCCGTTCCCTCACCCATTTCAAGGCTGGGTACAATTAAAAGTGGGCAAACAACCACATACTCCGCCCACGCAAGTCTTCGCGATGTGACGGGTGTCTCATGAAATTTATGGCATGCAGAACCATTTGGTTAGTATGTGCACGGGCTGTGGTACTCTACTGCCCATGGCTTACACAAGCCAGTGTGTGGGAGGGGGATACCATCTTGACAAATAGAGGTGGTTCATTATCTCGTTCGACATGAGCAAGGGTTAAATGTGAGGTAGGAGGAATATAGAGGCGGCCTTGTCCTCGAGTGGCCTCGTTCGCGCACTGAATAGTCGACCAAAGCCTTTCTAAAACTGCGTGTCCACACACAACACTTCGTTAGAGGAGGCATGCAAACCTCTGGCGGAGGCTGATACGGGCTTCAAACATGAAAGAATGACCATTTTTCAGCCTTCTTCACAATAGACCTCCACCACCCTCCCCGCTCCTTGCTCAGTTAGCTGGCTCGACGGATGGATGATATGTTATAGCGGGACCAGGTTTTAACAGGTGGGTTGACATCTGTGGAGGAAAGTCAAAATTGTGTTTAAGATTGCGGTGCCGTATTTTCTACTGGGCTGCAGAAATTAGACATCTTCTTCCTCCTCTAACCACCACCACCACCACCATGACGGATGCGCGGCAGGATTCAGGCATCGTTTTTGGCACAGATCAACGCAGCGAGCCGCCAGTAGCCCAGTGCTAACATACTAGACTCGCTCACTTCACATAACCCATGTGTTGATTGCTCATTATTTCATCAGATTTGTGTTCTGTTTTTATTGCTCATTCGCTATTGACCATTCTTTCTTTGTGTAATTTGTTTCTTTATTTCGCTCGTATTATGACCGATGAAACGGGCACACGTGCGAGGTTGTCATACAAGATTCTGTTAAGTTTCAGTTTTACCCTGAGATGAGCAATGCGTGCGTACGCACCTACCTTGTTTGGATGTAGAACTTGAGACCTTGTGGTAACACTCGTTATTTTTTTTAGGTTACGTGCAGTAGTATAGTAATGTTTTGGGGTAGTAAGATATCACTGAAATATTTTGAAATTTCTGCCTAAAACATTGCGGTAATTTAGTTAGCAGGCAATGTTGCAAATGACTAACGTTTGCGAGCCAACCAAACCATATGGTTTTGGTGAAAGTGATAAATTGGCACGGCAGGGGTGGCTTTTCAATGTGTAAGCAGCAACACGTATACGTGCTCTTCTATTCTGGGTGCTACTCTCAATCTCTTCTTTTTTGTAGGCGGCTTCACATTATCTTTGCTTTGTTTCACTGCATTATCTTTGCTTTGTTTCATTGCGAATGATGTGCACTGCAGACACCCTTGTTTCACTGCAGTGCACATCATTCGCAACACATTCGGGCAGCCGTCAAATTGTAGACATGATCGCCACTGATCTTCCGCCTCCGCAAGATGAAGCCCTACAACATCTTCTCGAGGCCTACCTGGATATTTCGATTTTGGTGACCGACCTCTAGGGCAGACGTCCTTTGTCCAGCATCGCATACACACAGGTGGTGCCAACCCTGCTCACCGCCATTCCTACAGAGTGTCTGCTTTTGAGCGGAGCATTATTGAGCGGAGGTTAACAAGATGCTAGCGAAGGACATTAATGAACCATCTTCCAGTCCCTGGGCATCCCCGGTGGTATTAGTTAAAAAGAAGGACGGATCGTGGTGATTTAGTGTGGACTATTGCCACCTTAACAAAATCACCAAGACGCATACCCTCTGCCCCGAATTGACGACGCCCTTGATTGCCTCCATGGTGCCGCCTACTTTTCTTCCATAGATCTTCGTTCTGGTTATTGTCAGATTGCCGTGGACCCCAGGGACCGAGAGAAGGCGGCTTTTGTCACACCCGATGGCCTCTACCAATTCATAGTCATGCCTTTCGATTTATGTAATGCCCCGGCCACCTTTGAACGAATGATGGACTCCCTGCTCCTTAGATTCAAGTGGTCTACGTGTCTTTGTTATCTGGATGACGTGATTATGTTTGCTCCCACTTTTGAAGCGCACCTTGAGAGACTGTCAAAAATTCTTGATGTATTCCGTCTCACCAGCCTTCAGCTGAATTCATCTAAGAGCTGGTTTGGTCGCCACCGCATTACAATACTTGGACATATTGTTGACGCTTATGGCGTACAGCCTGACCCAGAAAAAGTTCGAGCTGTGAAGGACTTTCCTGTGCCGAAAACCGCCAAAGATGTCCGCAGCTGTGTGGGGCTCTGCTCCTACTTTCGGCGGTTCACCAAGAACTTCGTGGAAATCGCTCGGCCCCTAACAGAGTTACTCAAACCAGATGAGACGTTTACCTGGGGTCCCTCGCAAGCAGCAGCATTCTCCGACCTGACCACTTTGCTCACCTCCTCTCCTGTTCTGGCTCACTTCGACCCTACGGCACCGACCGAAGTCCGCACCGATGCCAGCGGTTACGGAATAGGCGCTCTATTGGCTCAGCGACAACGTGGGCAGCATCGCGTAATACCTTATGCCAGCAGGCTGCTGTCCCCCTCGGAGCGTAATTATTCCATCGCAGGGCGCGAATGCCTAGCGCTGGTGGGGGCAGTCGCGAAATTTCACCCTTACAAATACGGCCGACCAGTTATAGTTTTCACCGACCACCACGCTCTTTGCTGGCTCGCCTTCATTAAAGATCCCACAGGTCATCTCACCCGCTGGGCACTGCGCTTCCAATAGTATTCTTACACCGTAGTGTATAAGTCGGGAAAACTGCACAAAGATGTGGATTGTCTGTCACGCTACCCTGTGGTCGACTGCGATCCTACGCGCACTGATTCTGTGGGTTGCGTCCTTTCCATCTCCCAGCTGATTCATCTCGGGGACAAGCAGCGTCGCGATCCGGATATCAGCCACCTAATACAACAGCTCGAATCTTCACCGCAAGATGCTTCTGTTCGCATGTTTGCCTTGAAGGACCACACTTTATATCGGCGTAATTTGTCGCCCAATGGTCACGACCTACTTTTGGTCATACCAAAGCACCTGCGCTCCACAGTCCTACGCGAGCTCCATGACGCACCAACCACGGGTCACCTTGGTGTCTCTCGCAAATATGACCGTGTGCGCCACCGCTTCTACTGGCCTGGCCTTTCACGCTCTGTACGTCATTATGTCAACTCTTGCGAAATTTGCCAGCGTCACAAAAAGCCGTAGGGACTCCCGTCCGGGTATCTTCAGCCCATCGACATCCCATCGGAGCGATTCTTCCGTGTTGGTTTGGACCTTCTCGGTCCCTTCCCAACATCCGCCTCCGGAAACAAGGGGGTCGCGGTTGCTACAGATTACGCGACTCGCTATGCAGTTACGCGAGCCATACCAACAAGGTGCGCTACAGACACCGCTGAATTTCTACTACGCGATCTCATTTTATTGCATGGAACCCCTTGTCAACTGCTGACAGACCGAGGCCATACGTTCCTTTCGAAAGTTGTTGACGATATCCTGCGTTCCTGCTCTACCCAACATAAGCTCACGCCATCATACCATCCCCAGGCAAACGGGCTTACAAAACGTTTAAATCTCACCCTGACAGACATGCTATCGAAATACGCCTCGGCCGACCATCATTATTGGGACCTTGCACTACCCTACGTGACGTTCGCATACAATTCATCCCGGCATGACACTGCTGGGTACTCGCCATTTTACTTTCTGCTTGGACGCGAACCATCATTGCCGTTGGATACCTTCCTGCCAGCTGCTGCGCAGTCTACTTTTGAATATGAATGCGACGCTACTACCCGAGCTGACCACGCTCGTCAGCTCACCCGCAGCAGATTATAGGCGTCCCAAGACTTGCAGAAGCATCGTTACGACGAGCGGCATCGCGACTAACACTTTGGGACAGGTTCCCTCGTTCTTCTTTGGTCCCCTACGCGACATACAGGCCTCTCAGAGAAGCTTCTCTCGCGTTACACGGGACCAAACCGCGTGTTTGGTCGAGTGACCGACACTACATATGAAATTGTCCCCTGACAATCCATCAACCTCTTCTGCTCTGCTGTATAGGGACATCGTCCACGTATCAAGGCTCAAGCGTTACCTCACTGCTCCTGCTGTGGCCCCGTAAGCTCGCTGGGTCGGCGCTTTTGCCACCGGGGGTTGTGTTACGTGATTTCGGCTGACTGAAACAGGGCATAGTGGGACATATCCAGGAAAGGTGCCTCAGACTGAGAGTAAAGAAGTGGACGTTGTCGGTGAGCTGCGTTGTGGCTGCGGACTGACTACTGTTATTAGATGCGGAGCATCTAATACTCGAGGCTTGTAGTGCGGCGCCGTCCGCAAGCTTTCTCCTCCTTCTTCCACCATCTGTGCATCCATTCCTCCTCTACACACCGCGCGCGCTTCACTCCTCCACCATCTGTGCACCCTTCCTCCTCTACACACCGCGTGCGCTTCTCCTCTTCACGAACATTCGCTAGCTGTATAATGTAGCGCGCATGCGCCGTCACGCTTCGAGAACATCGGCAGCTGACGCGCGCGCATGCGCCGCCGCGCTTCGAGAACATCGGCAGCTGACGCGCGCGCATGCGCCGTTGCGCTTCTCCCCCTTCTCGAACATTCGACAGCTGACAGTGCATGCGCCGTCGCGCTGTATATATACTCAAGGTCGGCGCTCGCTCGCTCAGTTGCCGCTCGTCGGTTGGTTTGTACGGCGCGTCGACGTCCAAGGTCACGGTGCAATGAATTCCAACGAATCCACAAACACAATGATCGACGTCCCTTCGACCAGCGCCACCCTTTCGCATACGTGTGTACGTGTTCACTCATTTAACACCCCCTCCTACAACCACGTTAACCAATTTAGCCATCGACCCAAGTAAGTCGCAATTTAACACCCCATTTCACAACCACGTTAACCAATTTAGCCATCGACCCAAGTAAGTCGCACTTTAACACCCCGTTAACCAATTATATGCTCCGCATCCTCCTCAGTGTTCCCCCGAGGGAAGTTGCGGGCAATTTTTTTCCACGTAACACTTGCATGTATTTGCGTTGCTTAGTATTGAGCTCCACGCGCCAAGTAACGCACCAGTTTTAGACGTGGTTCAGATTGGACTGTAGATTAGTGAAGTCATTGTGGCTATATTCTAGCCACCACATAACAGCAAACCAAGGAAGGAGCGTTGTAATAATAAGGAAAAACCGGCTAGTTGGTTTCGCTGCAGACTGAAGCTATAGCGCACTTAAACAAGGACAGAGACAATAAGGACAGAGAGACCAGCGCCGACTAACTGATTTCTTTCAATAAAAGCAGATTTTATACTCTTTCCAGCACCAGATTATTACTGCACATGAGCGAAATTGGTATCGCACAAAAAATATATACCAATAAAAACCTTAATAATTGCAGTGTAATATCACATGTTATTTCTACATTCAATTACTTTTTCAATCAGCGATACTGAAGGATGACTTACGCACATTGTAGGCAGAGCAGGGTCAACAAGGATATGACGGAAACGCGTTTGCCGAGGCTGAAGACAGGAGTTTGTTAAGCGGCTTTGGGTGCGACATCTGCAAAAACTTGTGATCGCAAGTTTCAGTTTCACTGGTTAACCATCTGTACGGAGTGATGGGCGGTAATATTTTTGCTTCTACGGGCAAGCTACTTTTGCTTTGCGGATGTGCGCTTAGGGCGTACGTGCCCTAATTGCACTTCGCCGCTTTGGCTGCTTCGGTGTGAACGAGCCTTAGGGTTCTGTGAAGTGCGCTGAATCACTTTCGACAAGTTGCTTTGCCAGGAGAGATAATAGCATACCGTGTACTTTACGCCAAAAATTTTTTTTGTTACTCTACTACATAGCAAAAATGTTTTAGCTGTGCAAGTACGGTAGTATTATCAAATGGTTATAGTGGTTATTTACGTCAAGCTGTCTAAAATCACAAATTGGTGGTCACGACGCCACGGTTTTTTCCTTTTCAGCTTATGTTATTCCAGCAATGTTATAACACACTATTCATACACCCTTGCGCTGGTTTCCTTTGCTCCTGCTGAGAACCACCGAAGGTCCGGCTCCAACTTGTGTGTTGCTGGAGCTGTGCTCTCCGCTCTGTCTTGCATTCTCTAGTGTGCCAGTCATTGTTTGCAGTGTGCACGATAAGGGCGCGAAGGCCATTTTTCGAGCCATAATCAAGTGGCCATAATCAAGCTATAAGAGCTGTGCTCTAAATCGTATTGCTACCTTTCTGTATTGAGTAAATATTCAACATTGTGTTTCTTTTTTTTGGGTATTTGCAGGAATTCTTCTAACTCCAGAGAAAGAGGACACCAAGAAATCACTGGTGGCTACGAGAAGGCCAAAGTGAAAAATAAGTCACCAAGAGAACGCTGCTACAACTGTACATCTTGTGACAAATCATTCAAGAGGAGTCCAACCCTCAGAGATCACCTGCATACTCACACAGGGGAGAAGCCCTATGTTTGTGATACATGTGGCAAGTCATTTGCGCAAAAAAGGAGTCTCAAAGATCATCTTCGCATTCATACTGGCGAGAAGCCGTATGTTTGTGAGATATGTGGCAAGTCATTCAGCCAAAGAACGAGTCTCTCAAATCATCGACGCATTCATACCAGCATGAGACCCTACATTTGCGAGATATGTGCTTAAACATTCTCTAATTCCTCGAATCTTACATATCATATGCATGTTCACACAGGTGAAAGGCCTTACGTTTGTGATATATGCAGCAAAACGTTCGCGCATCCAAAGAGTCTCAAAATTCATCGACGAACTCACACTGGCGAGAAGCCCTACGTTTGCGACATATGTGGCAAATCATTTGCGCAACGCGCAAACCTTAAAGAACATCGACGCATTCATACTGGCGAGAGACCCTACAGTTGCGAGATATGTGGCAGGTCATTCGCTAAATTGACGAATCTTAAGCAGCATCAACGTAGTCACACAGGCGAGAAGCCCCTCCTTTGCGAGACATGTGGAAAGTCATTCGCGTGCTCGAGAACACTTAAAAATCATCTACGGAAACACACAAAAGAAAACCCTTGAACTGCGATGCATCTGATGAGCATTTCGTGTGGACTGGAGATAAACTTCTAAACCAACCAGTGTGTACAATTGAAAAGGGCTATCAGTGTGAAAGTTGTTTTGAATTATGTGCAACGTCATCATCTTCTGAATCGCATCAATGCGGACACAGAGAAGAGAAGCCCGAGGATCGCCAATAAACGAAAAGAAATATTTGTGTAGCCAGGCGATTTATTGCAGACAGATGATCGGAGCTTTGAATGAGGGGTAGATAAAGTGAACCAAGCAATCGACGGACCTTTCGAGATATCTTGGTAAAGTATTAAGCAAAGATCATTGTGACCGGTTTTTTTACATTGCTGAGAAACTGAGAAAATCAAGCATGCATGTAGTGGCTTAATTCTTCTGAGTCTAAAAACGGCCATAAAGAAACGAATGCATAACCTTAACAGAGTTTTTTGACTTTTTAATAACTGGGAAGGGGTTTTCTTCCCGAATATTCGTGAATGCTCTCATGCTGAATGATTCTCAAGACAATTATTTACAGTACTGCCAATCAATTTGTCTGTGAACGTAGCTGTAGCAGAATCCGTTTCGCCCAATCAAACAGTATATTCTTCGCATGTATGCCTCGTGTAACCACAGATTGTAAATGTTAGTCAAGAAAGCACAGCGCTGGTAAGGAACTGTTAAGTGTTTTGCTATATTGAAGAACGTGTTTATTCAAATTGTACGTGAGAAGGTAACATGCATTTTTCTTACGTCATTGAGATTGCTTACCTTATTCCCTAAACTCTGTTGATGACATCTGGAGAATAGGGTCAAATGAATTTATACGTCTCATATAATTGTTAACATGCTTTTATAGCTGTTTTATCTCGGCGAAATATTAAGGGAGGTATGTAGTCAAGTTTTCTCTTACATGCTACTTGTATAGATTGAAGGACTTCTTTGAAGTTAATGAGTGAAGACCCCTGTGGCGTTGCATGACAAAAGCAATATATAATGCAGACAATATTGCACAGAAAGTGGCGTACGAATTCAGCTTAGACTGGACTAAGCCACACCACCGCTGATGTTTGTGGTTGGTCGCTCATCAAACAAGTTGAGTGCTGTCCCTCATGGATTTATTTCAGTGACAAACTTATTTTTGTCCAGTGTGGTGTTCAGAGAGCGGTGATTAAAAGGCAGGGAAGCATCACCATTAGACTTTATTTACATTGCAACATAGACTAGCAAATGCCGGCAACAGATTCCACCGTGTGTAGGCACTGGCAATGTCATTGTACTTGTGAGACGTCCCCGCTACGCCACTGATCGCCAAAGAGAGGGAAGACTACTCAACCCTTTTTCTCGGTTCCCTCTTGGCTATGCGTCTCAACCACTTTACACACACAGGGATACGTGCTGGGGCCTTGAAAAAGGAGACGCTACGGCCTCTTCCTAATTACTGATGCATTTCATTCATTACTAATTGCAAACCGCGTACACTCATGCTGCCTGCGTACAACCACTACACAAAATTTAAACTCATGATTTAGACACTCACGACGTTTGATACAGGGCACGGAAGGAAAGTAACTACAACAATACAAGGTTACGCCAATATGAAGGAAACATACAATGACACAAATGATGAAATTATCAGTTAATAAAACCACGCAATGTCTAAACTCGCCAACTCCGTTCCCGCAAAGCTCGTCTAAATAAGGTACATGAAGTTCGTCTCACGAAGAGTCGATGTTGTCGGGGACCTCGGAGCTGGCTAGTAGAGTCGGGGCTCAGGGCTTCCTCCTGGGGCCACTTTCCAATTCGTCAAGCTCTTCATCGTCTTGGTCACCGTCCGCTTCGTCTTCCCTCTCAACCATTTCCATCTTAGTGCCCTTTAATGACGTCCCAATCCCTCGCCTCTTCGTCTCACATCCCTAACTTTCCTTCCTCGTGATATACGATCCCTGCATCAGTCACCGTCTCATCGACTCTCATCTCTATCTCTTCGAACCGTTATATGAATTTTCCTTTCCGTCTTTCTACCATCTCGGTGTCATCGCCCCGTCTCATCTTGATCGCGGTTCCACGGTCCCTTTTCGTAGGACCCGAGTCTGCCCCTCCATGGCACCTAACCAATTGCCAGTGTTGATGTGGCATATTTTCTTGTAGGTCGGAGTGTGCCAGCTTCGACGGCCACCCCCGCAGCCCACACCAGTGAAAAAGCCCTCTCCCAAGCAAAGTAGAGCAAGTAACAATGTATAAACTCCCACTTTAGAGGTAGAGGTGGGCAAGCTGTCCGATGACACGTGAATTACGGGCGACCAGGAGTCCCAACGTTCCGACAAAGCGCGCCGTCTGTAATGGCCGATGCCTGGAGTTTGGAGTACTCTGCCAAAATGTTTTCGGGCACCCGACGACCCGGTGTCCAGATCGAGTTTCGACGCCTCCACGCAACCCGGTGTCTCGCGCACCATTCGCCGTAGCCGCCGCCTCTTCTTCATTCAACGCCACAGGCGGTTTAGGCCAGAACGCAGTAATGAGCCCGGGAGCCGTGGAGGCTGACGGAATGTCAGGCCAGGCCAGGAACAGGCGCTACAGCAGCGTCGCATGTACAGAACCAACAAGAGGCGCTCTGCCACCACCCAGGCCATAAATCTGAAGGGTGCACACGGTGCATCCGAAGTGTCCATAGAGAATGAGCCGCCACTCGGTTCTGGTGTTTGCGCGGTGGGCCCGCAAAAACCGTCGACAGAATCCTTCTAGGAACTCAACTCCGAAACGTTCATTCGTTATCCAAGGAGCTTTTTTTTCTTTTCTTTTTCAAATGCGTGTGCTAAAGGACGTAAACATTATGAAAGGCCCGGGCTCCAGTGCGCGTTTGCGGGGACGTCACACTTGAAATTCACCCATTTTTTGGTTTACGCTTATGTATTTTTTCTGCACGCTCGTCCGGCCTACTTATGAGAAAAAGCTGTGTCCTGGACATTTCTCGTAAATGTGGCACCATTTCCTAAATATTGTGTGTGATGATTCCGGCACGACCACTGAACTGCCTTAGAGATTCAGTCCTGCTTGCACAACGGCATTGCGTGGAGTTCCTGCGTGGCAGGCTTGTGAGAGCTCACCTGATCGTTATGGATACTTGTGTGCATGCCTGTTTTGAAGAAAATACGTAAAGAATACTATGCTGAATAAATGAGAAAACATTGCGCCCGTCACTCACATAGTCACTTCGCATAGTAGACGCCTCTCCACCAAAAAACAAATGAATAAAAAATATTTCTTAGTGATGCTCGGTCTGCATTCAAGCCTCCAGACTGCAAAGGAGTGCGTTTACACCAGTGGGCTACATGTCAAAGCTGTGCAGAATGTCTATGCGAATGAATCATATCAATACAGTGTACATGCAGTGTAATAAAATTGTATATAAAGAAATAAATCCTAAGGTTTTTTATTTTTATATAAGCGAATAAAGCACTCTTTCGGGCACATTTTGAAGCCCCCGTGGAAGATC
Organism: Rhipicephalus annulatus; assembly: GCA_013436015.1. Taxonomy (NCBI): domain Eukaryota; kingdom Metazoa; phylum Arthropoda; class Arachnida; order Ixodida; family Ixodidae; genus Rhipicephalus; species Rhipicephalus annulatus. Next base: position 423,638 of record WOVY01011175.1, read on the forward strand.
ACGCACATCATAAAAATTGAGATACAGCGAAGCTTCACTACCAAACTTTCATTTCGGTGGTCGCGAGTTGCTCCTCCAGCGTGGGATGTCTACAGACGCTAATGAAAGGTGGAAAAAAGCAGAAAGACTCCATGCCGATGTCTATCGAAAGCAAGGTTCGCCCTATAAATATTTATTTTTATTTTTTTATTCTTTTCTGCAGATACTGCAGGCCTGTCTTGGGCCCTAGCAGACAGGACAAAAGTATACTCGTAAAGGCTAGACATTCTGACACAGTGCATCGAAAGAAAAAATAAGCACAAGAAAGACAGTGTGTAATTTGTACACTATAGCTCAGTAGTAATGACACCTTGAATAACTCACAAAGTGTGAGGAAGCAATAGGCAATATTCACACAACAAAGGAACATTATTTAATTAGCCTAACATCAATATTGAAGGCTTTAGATTGCTTTTATACTATGCACTGATGATTTTCGCAGCGAGTTCTATTCGTTAGTTATACGCGGAAAAAATGAGAACTTGAAAAGGATTGCTTTTGTGCTTTATGGGGTCATTGATTTATGATGTCGATGTCTTGTAACTCGTGACGCCAATGCTGTCACGTAAAGCTTAGGGGGAAGTAGCAATTGACGATTCTCAAAAGAAAACAGAAAATTTAATCTCAATTTTTTTCGTAATTGCGATGATTTTATGTCGTAAAAATTTTTTAGTTGAGTAGAAGTTTGTGTTTGACTTTATTAGAAATGAATGAATCTAACTGATTCTTGTTGGATTATCTTCAATGCGTCGACATTATTTTTCGTATGAGGATCCCAGACAATTGATGCGTATTCCAGCTTGGGTCTCATATTGGACGAATTTCCGAGAAGCTTGACATCAGGTGGTGTATGCATTGACTTATATCTCGAAAAGCACACCTTATCGAAGTCGGTTGAACAAATGTTCATAATATGGCTGTTACAACTGAGTGTAGTAGTTATTATGACGCCGAGATATTTGTAGAGAGGGACTTTTGATAGCTGTTCTGAAGGGAGACTATATAGAAAAGGTAAAATGCTTTTCTTTCTACTCATAATTATGAAAAACATTTTTTCAGCGTTAAGTTGCATTTCCTACGTTTCACTTCATACAGGTATCTTTGCAGATTAGTATTCAGCAAGTATTCATCATATGAACATTTATTTTATTAAAAAGCAAGATTATCTGCGTATTGCATAATCTGAACTAGTTCATTATTGACCTGTACGATGTCCTTGCTGTATATTAGAAATAAAATCGGACCTAGTATGCTTCCTTGTGAAACTCCTAAGTTGACTGGCTTATTGGAGCACCTGTCTCAAATATGTACTTATACTATATGTGCAACGGATACACCTATGAGTGATGTGCAAGCAGATGTTGGTATTTATTTCCCTTATTATTCTGCTCTTTTTCAATTACGCCTCCCAGATTATACACTCATGTTTGAATTGGAATTAACAGCTGTTATTCTAGCTCTTCGAAAACTTCCTGCAACTTATTCGACAGCTGTTTTCCGTGTGTTGGTTTTTTATGATCGTCGTTGGCCATCAGCAGTACAAATACAAATTAATCATTGATCCCAGCAAACATTCATTTAGGGCGATTTATATGGGCGCCATATCACTGTGGTATACTTATAAATGAGATGGCTGGCTCACTCACGTGAGCATCCTGATTGTGCCAATCATGATTCTTACAGCGTATGTATCACCAGCGAGGTTCAGGAAATTCCCATGTGACAGAAAAAGATTACCTTGCTCAGCCATTCATCAGTGTCGTTCATTAGTGTCGTTCAGGCTTTCGTTTTTCCATGTGTTTAACGGAGTATTTAAGGATTGCTTACGTTTGTCAAACACACGGTCAGCAACCGCTCACCGCGTGCTCTTGACCTCCAGAGTCTGGAGAGTCAGATGCCGGGGGCTTACTAGGAAAGCAAATTTTTAAATTAAGTTCACAGAAGAGAAGTGCTTTCATTCGCTTATAGCCAGTGCATACTGCGAAACGAAGCCTCCGCTTTTTTTTGCGAAAAATTAGTTTTTCTTGCAAAATTATTTAAAACAAAATACTCGTGGAAATTACGTGCACTAAGTGAAAGGGCGTTGAAGAAATGGTGGTTTAAATGAAATTAATCAGTCTCTGTGTGTACGCTTGTGCGATGAATTTTCCGAATCTCGAATTGCTCCTAAAGCCCCTTTACTTCAGTTTACAGCCACACGCAGAGAAACGAAGGTATCGCTTCTGTCTGGCGCCTCACCACCAGTGAAGGGTGAATCAACAGTGGTGTTCGCCCCGTCAGCCAGACAGTCGTTCTTATGGTGGTTATTTTAAAGATTTTTGGCAAAAAAGTGGGTAAGTAGGTCGTACCACACAATCAGGCTGCAATTTTACAAACGCGTGAGAAGGATGTTGATAAAAATTCAGGAGGCTTAAAGAGGTACCGATAAAAAAAAGCATTTACCTCGCGTTTTCTTTTTTTTGGTACAGTGGTTTGCTGGCGGCCTGTTAGTCCTTAAACGGATTATTGTTTGCTGCAGCATGCAAGAGATAATGAATTACAGGCTCCTCGTTATTGACCACTTTTAGTTTCGGCTTGAGATAGCTCCAAAAATGACAAGCACGACAAGCCACTGGGTGCAACTATCACCACTAGCGTGTGCATGTTCCCACCACCTCAGCACACAGAACTGCGATGCATTTTTGTATGGTCCGCATGACGAATTTTTTCCGAATAGAAAACGGGACTGCAGTGTCACTAAACACAAAGCGTTGAATGCATGCACCGCGGCAACGCACTCGCGGCCAGCCACCGATAAGTATGAACTGCTGGAAGAAACGCGGAAAAAGAAAATGGTGGCTATAACTACACTATACCTTTTTTATTGACTGTGGCGTGGTGACTTGGTAGGAGCACGGGAGTCCCCAAGGGGTTCCTTGGGATGGTATCAACACCTTCAATATTCCCCAACATCAAAATTGCTGTAAAATACCTTCCGAGCTATATTCGCTGTTGATGTTTCATATGATATACGATGTTTACGGGAATTGATACCACGGGCCATCTCGGTTTTGAAATGTTTTGTTTGTTGTACCTCTTGAACGTGCCCAAACCACGACGGAATGACGAGAGACGCCGTAGTGGAGGAAATAGGTCGGCACACTCACTCATGAGTCGACTCACTAAGACTCACTCAGACTCAGGTTGATGCGTGAGTCTGAGTGAATCCGCTTGAGGAAAACTTTGGTGAGTGTGATCAGGAATGAGTCAGGCTAAGTTATATTTTGGTGAATCTGATTCTAAGTGAGTGCGGCTAAATTATACTTAAGTGAGTCTGTGTCCACGTGAGTCCGCTCAAGGCAAATGTCGGTGATTCTGAGTCGGGGTGAGTCTTTCTGTGGTATACTTAGATTAGTCTTAGTCCGAGTGAGTCCACTTGAGGAAAATTTTGGTGAGTGTGAGTCCGAGTGAGTCCACTTGACAAAAAGGTATTCGTGCATTGGCATCTCAGTGTGTCCTGCTGAGTCATATTTTCGCAAATTTTGGTCCTAGTAAGCTCGCTTCAGAATATTTGTTCTGAGTATAAGTCCATGTGAGCCCGTTTGGTGAAAACATTCATGAGCCCGAGCCTGAGTGAGTCTGGTTTTTTGAAATGTTGGTAAGTCTGTGTTGAAACGAGGGTTAATTGAAAAAAAAGTTTATTGAGCAAGTTTGAGTGGACTTTAATTATTTTGCCGATCTATCGTTACAAACAAATTATAGTCACCCACTACGGCATATATTGTAACTATATAGCAAAAGAAGATTTGAGCTAGTTCAATTGTGTTCATATTGAAACAGCGCAGAGACGAATCACGAAGATGGGTTGTTTAGTCTTTCTTCATGATTTGTCTCTGCGCTGTTCTAATATGTAATCTTATAGATGTTCCGGCTTGTGTAGACTAAAAATTAACTTTTAAGTGATAAAGCTGTTAATTTCCGCACAACCCGGAATTCATTCTACCAAAGATTACTGGCAAGAACCACTGTTATGTTTGAATAGCAACATTGTTTCAAAGCAGCAACTATTCATGAATCTTATTTGAAGGCACGGAAGTAAATGGCGCCACAAAATGCGCCAATATGTGAGATATAACTATAATACGCATCGCCGGTATGACAAACTACTGCTTGTACGTTAACACAATGTACTATGAAAAAAAGGGGCCCCGTATTTCCATGTAATCTGCAGGTACTGCAGAAAGACGATAGTCTTGCGTGCGAAGAGAGTGAACAAAAAATTTATTTGATTTTCGGCGCAAGAAAATCGGTGAATGGTATTTTGGAGGCGCTGTGTTAGAGTGCCTCGAGCGCATCAAATCGCGTCAGACGTAGGACATGGGCGCCATCTGGCAGTTTTATTAAAAAAACAAAGCACGCAGCACTGACACGGGCAGGCGTGCCCTTCTCAGAGGTGATAAGGTGTAGAACGCAAGGCGACGGGTAGGTGCCACCACTGTGTCGTCTTAGCAAAGCCTTGGAAGAACTAGCCTTTTCGTGCAAGCGTTGCATGGTCAGCGCAGCGTCATAAACACTACGGACCTTAGAATTACTTATGTATTCATTTTCTAGTAAAAGACGCACATGCAGAATATATGCGTGTTGTTATGGTGTCTCAGATAAGCGCAATAATAGCTTTTTAATTGACAATCGCACAAGTATGAACGCCGAATGTTGAGCAACATCGGTGGGTGCTGTGGGTGGGGTCGGCCGTTTGGTTATTGGCTGGTTCCGTTTGGAGTACCCAATACCGTTAAGGGTGGGCAAACAGACAAACATACAGACAGACAGACAGACAGACAGACCAAAATTTTTGCGCTGAAGGTCCCCAAAAAAGTCTATCGTCTTTAATAATTATGGCATCGTACCTTTGAAATGTCTTGCCTTGTGTATTGCGTACTTCTAAAGTACAAATCATTAATTTTTTTGCAGTGTATCAGGTCGTATAATTAATTCTGCTCACAGCAGTGCGATTCCGTGATGTCAAAATTCAATATTCAACAAGACATACGGAGTTTCTTCACATTAAACCAGTAATTTTGGCCGATGTAATAGTGATGATTGTGCAATGCGCTGGCCGAAACTTTAATTCTAGGAGGGGATGTGTTTATAGAGTACAGCGTTCACAGACTATAGTGAAGGATCAATCGCAGCATATGCAAATTACTGCTACAAAACCGGCATAATATTTTCCCAGAGAAGAGAAGAACAGATAGCGATGCCCAGTGATGCTGATGCTTATGCTGATGACCTCTGATGGATGGCGCTTACCCACAAAGGGGGATGGGCCAAGAACCGGGCGGCAGGATACTTAAATGAAAATAAACTGAAAATCAAGCCAATCTGAAAAAGAAGCTTAAAATAATACTACCAAAAATGCCCAGTGCTAACGACTGAAATAACTTAACCTTTCTTTTTCCTTTTAATATTATTCATTTTATTGTTTTTCATTTTATTATTATTTTTGCATTCGCCGTTGCACCGCTGTGTCACTGTCTCACATTGTTGGGTATACAGTATCTTGCATCAGTGTTCAGCGTGTACGATGAGTTTCATATTGCCACCTACTTCTAGTAGTGGGTCATATGCCAAGGCGAAGGCTCACACCACGAAAATGAAGGAAGTGCGCGTGAGCCCCCAGCTCTGGAAAACAAACCCAACCGACGCGCTTGGTTAGAGCCCTGTTGCTCAGACGTCAATAAACCTTGTTGACACCCCTGGAGCGACGTGACAAGCCCCTCACGGATGTTTCAGACCCCTTCCGGAAGCAGCACCACAAGCCCAGTGCGAGTCAACACTCCCGTTCATCGGACAAGCCGCAGGATCAGGGGATTACCACCCGAAGCTGACCTTACAGTTTACACCAGTATGATTAGCACGTCCGTTCAAACCACTTTAACAGGTACGGAAAACCCAACGATACTCGGTACACCCTCGAAAGTCCACAGGTTCCGACACCGTTCCTAGGCACCGAGCTCGAAGACGTCGAGGACTGGTTGGTCGACTTCAAGCGCGTGGCTGCTTTGAACGAATGCAACGACGCGGCCAAACTATGGCGTGTGTACTTCTATTTGGAGGATGGAGCACGTACCTGGCACATGAATCATGAGGAACAGATGACATCGTGGCCCAAATTCCGCCGCCGGCTGTTGGATACTTACAGAAGTGCTGATCGCCACGAATGAGCGGAGCGAGTGATCCAGGCCCGCCTCCAGATGCCCAATGAAACTGTCATGACCTATGTGGAAGATATGACGTGCCTGTTCCGACGGGCTGATCCGAGTATGACAGAGGAAAAGAATTTGCGTCACCTGATGCGGGGAGTTAAGGAGCAGCTTTTAGCTGGCCTTGTACGGAGCCCTCCGAACACGGTCACCGAAATTTTGTCTGAAACCGTAACGATGGAAAAGTTGCTACAGCATTGATCCACCCTATATGAGCGGCAAGTGAACAATTCCACTGCTCAAGTTCTCACGACTATTGGGAGCAACACCGAGTGTCTGCGCGACCTTATCCGCTCTATAGCACGCGAGGAGCTGCAAAAGGCTGTCGCACCACCACTACCTACGGTAAGTTCCATTGCAAGCATCGTCAAGGACGAGCTGCATTATGCCCTTCGTGACCCTTTGAGTCCGGATAACGCCAAACCCGCCCCGGCTGACTGCCACCGTTTGACCTAAGCGGAAGCGTTGAAGCGCCGAGCTTCCTCTTCCTCGCTGTTTGTTCAGGCACCTCCTATGGTTTCACTTCAGTCGGCGCAGCGTCTACGGTACTACGAGAACACACGCACGCCCCCACTCCTCGTTTACGCCAGCCCTGTGCATCTTGCGGAACAACCAGCATACTACCTTGACGACAGACGTGCTTCGCCTCGGAAATCTGATATTTGGCGCACTCCTGATCGCCGACCTATGTGTTTCCACTGCGGTGAAGCGGACCATTTGTACCGCCAGCGTCCATACCGGCGCCTCGGGCTGCGCGGCTATTCAGTATATTCAGCGCCTCCTTGGTATGGCTAGCGACCCCGGGACATTGAGGACCACCTGGCTCAACAGCGCATGCCATCGCCTTCTGGATGGCAGTCGCGCTCACCGTTGCCGAGGCGCTTTTCATCTTCACCCCAGCGACATGCTGGCGCACGGTCCCCCAGTCCCCGGCGGGAAAACTAACGCAAGCGACCCTTGGAGGATGAGGTCGCTGGCAGTCGACGTGCTGAAGACCTCCGATCAACGCTAACAGGAAAGGGTGTAGATTTGACTGAGCGATATGTGCGGCCTTTTCTGGATATACCGGTGCTGATGGACGGCTATGCAGTAGGTGCTTTAGTTGATACCGGGGCTGACTATGCGATACTAAGCGGGAAAATGATCAGACTACTAAAGAAGGTAATCACGCCCTTGCATGGCTACATGATTCGAACGGCTGGTGTCCACACCGTCTCTCCGCTTGGAACCTGCACGAGTAGAGTTTGGGTCTGCGGTTACACTTTTGTAGCAAGTTTCTTTGTGCTCCGTTAATGTTCACGCGACGTGATTCTTGGTGTTGACTTCCTGCAGGAGTATGGAGCTGTCATTGATCTTCAAGAGAATCGCATTGATCTTCAAGCAATCGACAAGCAGGACGACAACAACATGCCGACGTTCTTCGTGTTTCTGCTGAAAGTGTAACGCTTCCTCCAAGAGCCAGTGTTATAGTCGACGTCACATGCTGTGGATTGCGAAATGGTGAAGCGATTGTAGAAAGTAATTTTGAACAACTGCTGACTCAAGGTGTTTTTTTTGACTAGGAGTATCATACAGCTACGTGATGGCCAACCTCAACTGCTCGTTACAAATTTCAGCAACGAACGCTGACACCTTTTCCATGGCACTTCGTTAGCGTTTGCAGATAAATTAGGAACTGTTCCCATCTGCTTCTCGTCGGACGCAGTGGAGGCCGCCGATACGTCTGTAAACAATATCGATATTAATTCTAACCTCACACCAGAAAAACAGAAAGCACTGCGAAAACTCTTGCTTGAATTCAAGTGATGCTGCGCTACTTCCTCTAAGGTGCGCCAGACTTCGATCATTAGGCACAGATCACTAGGCACACTTACGACGACGCCCGCCAAGTACACCAACAGCCTTACCGCGTGTCAGCGAAGGAACGAGAAGCCATTTGTACGCAAGTTCGAGAAATGCTTGACGACGGCATCATCGAGCCTTCCTACAGTGCGTGTTCCTCTTCGGTCGTCCTCGTCAAGAAGAAAGACGGAACGCTACGTTTTTGCGTCGATTACCGGAAGCTCTACAGCGTGACTAAAAAGGACGTGTACCCGCTGCCACGCATCGACGACTCGTTAGACAGATTACGCCACGCCCACCATTTTTTCTCTTTGAATATAAAAAGCGGGTACTTTCAGATTGAGGTTAACGAGCGAGACCGCGAGAAAACGGCCTTTGTGACCCCTGATGGCCTGTATGAATTTCGGGTCCTTCCTTTTGGTCTGTGCTCAGCGCCCGCAACTTTCCAGCGAATGATGGACACTGTGCTTACTGGCCTGAGTGGCAAACTTGTCTCGTATACCTTGATGATGTTGTCGTTTATTTTTCGAAACCTTCCAGCAACATCTTCACCGCCTCAGGAGTGTGCTACAAGCTATTCAATCAGCAGATCTTACACTCAAACCGCAGAAGTGTCACTTTGGTTATGAAGAGCTCAAATTCTTTGACCATGTAGTCAACGCGCATAGAGTCCGACCCGACCCTGACAAACTTGCCGCTGTAGCCGAGTTTCCGCATCCTTCAGACAAAAAGGCTGTTCTGCACTTTCTGGGCTTGCGCGCCTACTATCGACAATTTATTAGAGGGTTTTCGAACATAGTGGAACCCTTGACTCGCCTTATAGGCGACGACACACCGTTTGTATGGATACCGGGCAACAGGCTGCTTTTGCCGAGCTACGACAGCGGATGCAGTTAGCCCCTGTTCTTGCGTATTTTGACGATGATGCTGACAGAGAGGTGCACACTTACGCCAGTAACATCGGCCTCGGCGCAGTGCTCGTCCTGCATCAACACGGCAAAGAACGAGCCATAACCTATGCCAGCCGCTCACTGTCCCGTACCGAGGTGAATTACACGACCACAGAGAAAGAGTGCCTAGCAGTAGTGTGGGCGATCACCAAGTTTTGACCGTACCTCTATGGTCGTCCATTTAAAGTGATGACGGACCACCATGCTCTCTGCTGGTTGGTCAACATGCGTAATCCCTTAGGACGACAGGCCTGCAGGAGTTTGCGTCTACAGGAATTTGATGTGACCATCATATATAAGTCTGGACGGAAGCATGAAGACGCTGATACACTGTCGCGTGCACCCATACCTTTAGTCAATCGAGAAGAAGAGGACGATGACGGTTTCCTGGGCGCCTTTAGCTTATCTGACTTGAGCAGACGCCAGCGAGAGGATGAAGAGTTTAGGCCGCTCATCGACTATCCGGAGTGTCATAGCGCCGTTATACCTCGCCATCTATCTCGCGTCGTGACGTCTTTCTGCCTCCGAGATAATGTCCTGTACAAAAAAAAACGCCCGTTCTACGAGACGCGCTTACCTCCTCGTCGTTCCGAAGGACATGCGGGATGAAGTCCTCTACGCGTGTCATGACAAGCCCACATCTGGTCATCTAGGTTACTCGCGAACACTCGCCAGAGTAAGTGAGACGTACTACAGGCCCGGACTTTCGGCAAGCGTGAAGCAGTACGTAAAAAGCTGCCGTGAATGCCAGCGTCGAAAGTCGCCACCAAGCAAGCTGGCTGGATTACTTCAGCCAATTGATCAACCTCACGAGCCATTTGACCAAGTCGGCATGGACATTCTCGGCCCATTTCCTTTATCGTCCGACGGCAACAAATGGGTCATTGTTGCAACTGACTATTTGACCCGCTATGCTGAGACAGAGGCGATACCAGGAGCCACGGCTTTTGAGGTAGCACAGTTCTTCATGTGCCACATTGTTCTGCGCCATGGTGCTCCATCTACAGTGATAACCGACAGAGGAACAGCGTTCACTGCACAGCTTATTGATAAAGTTTTTTGACTAAGTAACACTAGGCATCGAACGGCGACTGCTTACAATCCGCAGAGCAACGGCTTAACCGAGCGACTAAATAAGATAGTCGCAAACATGATCTCCATGTACATCGACGCCCAAAACAAAACATGGGATCGCCTTTTGCCTTATGTGACGTTCGCTTATAACACCGCCATTCAAGTAACAACCCGAGTTACACCATTTCGCCTTCTCTATGACCGCTAAGTTCAGACGATGCTGGATGCGATGTTTCCTTGTGAAGGCACCGATCAATTAACAACTGACGCAGAAGAATTTGCAGAACGTGCCAAGGAAACTCGCCAACTCGCCCGGCTACACATTGGTCAGCAGCAACAGGTCGATGCACGACGTTACAATATGCGTCACAAGGACGTATCTTACAGTCCGGGAGACCACGTTTGGGTTCGGACCCGTGTTCGTCGCTGTGGCCTCTCTTAAAAGTTGCTCAGCAGATACCTTCGGTCCGTATAAAGTATTACGCCGTGTGAGTGACGTAAACTACGAAGTGGTTCTGGGCGCTTAGTCGTCACGATGGGTACAACGAAGCCAAACGACCTCTTACATAGTTCACGTGGTGCGCAAGAAGCCTTATTTTGCGCGTTCTTAAAACACCACTTTTTTGTGTTTTTTTTATTTGTGCTCCGACAATTGCCTCATCATTGGAGAACTTATCGCGTGTAACATTTGATTCATGGTACCATTTTTCATTGTTTAAGCTACTTTGTTTTGTTTTTTGCAATATCTCTACAGCATCGGGACGATGCTCTTTCTTTTTTTGTTGAGGAGGACTATTGCCACCTACTTCTAGTAGTGGGTCGTATGCCAAGGCGAAGGCTCACACCACAAAAAAGAAGGAAGTGCGCGTGGGCCCCCCACTCTGGCAAACAAGCACAACCGACGCGCTTGGCTAGAGCCCTGTTGCTCAGACGTCAATAAACCTTGTCGACACCCCTGGAGCGACGTGACAATATGTTACTAAAACTACGTGTTCAGCAACGACGGCCTGGCAAAATGTTCAATTGTTCGTGAATGACATCAACCAGAATGCACTGATGAAAAAACTTCGAAAGTGAAATCTGTCAGCAGAAACTTTCTTTAGTAAAGTCGAGCTTTTTTGGCGTTGCCGTATTGCATCGCGTTGGTGAACAAGCTGGTCGAGATGACGCTCATTTCATAGTCAGGCAACGTGTTTATTAAGCCTGGTTACATGTTCTGATCGCATGTGCACCAGACCAGGTATGAATAAATTGACTACTACGAAACAAATGCTTGGAGGAACAGTTAAAATTACTACCAACACATTGTACACCTGTTCTAAAAGTGGAATAATGGGGTGCCTTTTCTTGTCCACTTAGCGTTATTGATACATCATTTTCTCCAACTGGTATGAGGTCATCGCCATCTTAACCACTACTGATTGTGTATACATTGCTGCAACTGATGTCATTGACAAATGCTGTGTCCGTGGATTGATGGCATGATGTCGTGCGGCTGTTGGCATCTCGGTCATGCTATTTTCGGTATTAAGTTCAGAGCTGGCAGCACGTTGCATGTCGGCCGAGCGTGTTAGCGCAAATGCCGCATGCCGGTAGTAGATCCATAGATAGTGATTGTGGTTGTGCTGATGAAAAGTACACATTGAAATGCCTTGTGTACTTCAGTCTTGCCACCTCAGTTCTTCTTTTGTCATGCCAAAATGTTGACGACACGTTGTCTACCTGCCAAGGATTTTTGCTGGCAGCACTTGTACGTAAATACTGAATGTGTCAAACAGAACCGTCCACGCAGAATTTGCGATAAATATTACCTGCCTGACGCTTGGCATCTAAAGGCTTTACCACTCACCATGGCTCTCCGCAAAACCCACTTCAATTTTCTCTCTTTGTTTCAAGGAAATCTTAACATTTTTTTCCGTTCGTCCCTATTTTCAACAATTGCGCAACCGACTATGTTTATGCGAGCGACTAGATTGACACACAATTGAAAGAAAAGCCGTGTCTACAGCTCCACAAATGTTGCCAGTGAAACAGTGTGCCACGTATATCTTGGACTGGAAGCCGATGCAGATGGCGAATATCGTTAGCATTTGTGGGTTTACACCTCACCTACTTTAGCAAGAAAACACCACCATTTCTCTACCGAAACACAGCAGTCACGCACTTCTTCCTGGAGAAGGTTCCCATGAACTACTTTACACTCATCTCAATGCTTCCACTGATTGTATTGCACCTTCATTTCTTCAGTTTTGAAGTAGACCGATGGCTTGATGCTTGTGACTACTCTGTTCAGAGACTCTTCTCTTTCATCATTGTAGTGCTAGAGAAATGCCAAAGTGACACCCGTTTGTCCTTTTTTTCATGGCCAGTCAGCATTTTAGGAACTGACTTGGCACTGAAGTTTGCAGCACTGAAGTCTCTCTCTCTCTCTCTCTCTGTGTGTGCAACCATGGCATGCCATCTGTGGTTTATTGAGAAGACTGCAATATTTTGGGAAATAAATTACTCTTCCCAAAAACACTGACCCAATAATTTTCAAAAATCACCGGATTACTTCAGTCAACAAGATCATAGTTTTACACTTACCTCCCTCCCAGTCAATCTGCTTCGCAAACATTGTTCATCATGATTCTAATTTTCTACACTATTGCAGTGCTGCCATGTATTGAAAGTCGTGCTGTATGAATTGCTCAAAATTTGATGAATTTCAGCGGCACCACACTGCTCAGCACCCAGAAATGGAAATATAGCACACACTTCACACTTATCGTAGGCAAGCTTACATAGGCGCTTTGCGCCAAGAACTGAGAGCTGTGGCCTCGTAATAAAAACAGGCACACTAAAGAAATCGTCCAAGACATACGCTTTGCATTATTAAATTTTAATTGCTTTTTATTTGGGGACCACTTGAATTTTGAAAAATATAGGCATGATATTTTATAAGCTAAAATGTTTCTCTGGAAGGTAAACACACCGAAGCAAGCTACTCAAGTTACACTCATGCTGATTGTTTATTTTTTACGTTCATGACGGAATTTTTTGATGATTTGCATAAACATTGTGGATAAATCAATGCATAAACGTCAGCATACAAATATGATCTGCAACAATTACATTGTTATAACTTTAGGAGCACATGCAGCTGTTGCGGTCAGCAACACAGCAGGCAGTATATGGGACAAGTGAATATTTATGGCTACCTATGAAGCAATAGATTACTTAAGTAAGGCAGCTACTGCAACTATAGCTTTGAGGTATGTGGTACTGGAAAGTACAGACTTGCTTGTATGCTGTGTTTACCATAAAATCCTCAGCAAGTGCTCCTTGAGAGTTAATGATAATTCAACAAGATTTGAAGGGTAGGCTCTTGCTCAGTCATTGGTCAATATTTAAAGTGGAAGTGGAAGAAGCACTAAGAATAGAGAATGCACATCTATGTTTCTACTTAAGCCCTTTCTTGAATGATCATGCATATGGTGTTTTCATTCGCACACACTGGTGCAATATAAACAGTGGAAATGGTGGTCGAGGAGAAGAGGCCACTTATTTAAAACCTCTCGAAGAAGGTAGGGGAATGGCATACTTCAGAGCCCCTCTCTGCCATAGGTAGGCAAACTTCCTCACAAGCTGAGTCACTGTCGAATTGGGCCATTAATGAGAATATGAATGAATCATATGTGTAAATACATTTTGTGATTGAGTGAGCTTCACTTTTCTTAGTCGGCCTGTGCTTTCGACACACTTTAGTTAATTTAAAGACAGATTATTTGGTGAGCATGCAGTTAGTGCTCTCTTATATTTCATTATATCTGCTTAACACTGGTCCATCTGCCCTATGCCGATATGGTCGAAGCTAAAAAGCACATTTTACTTTGCGCATGCATGGTAATCAACAAATTTTTTGGTATGCTTACGAAACAAGTGGGAGTGCTGCTTCTTGTCCCTTCTCACTGTTCCTGAGCATGACGGCACATATCTCACCTAGTGCCTAGTCTGTTGGCGGCCGTAATACATTGATGCTGCAATTATTTATCACTTTCTTTAGCCTGTGAGATATGTTGTGATTATAAAAACTACCCACGACTCAGCCGTTACTTGCTACGCTTCTCAGTTGTTACGTTAACAGATGTCCAACATTAATCTCTACCAAGAAGTTCAGCTGTTTCTTTTTCTAAGTTGTAACTTTCTATAATGTAGTAAACATTCTTATTCATGATTTATTGGTACCTATTATCGGTCACTCTTTACGTTTCAGTCATATCCTCCAGGTCAGCCGCCTTCGGCACAAACACGGCAGCTGTTGCCACCACCACCACGGCCTGCATTTCACTTCGGCTATTGCTGCATCACGACCAGCAGTACCACTTCAGAGCCAGTACCACAGTCCTCCCCAATAAAAAGGGGAAATCTGCCATTTTGCGGGTATCCACACAAATAATTTTCTGTCTATCTCAATGATGCTACAAATGACATCTTGATAGGGCTTTACATGCTTGTACAGGGAGCTATCAGGCAACTGTTGAGAAATTTAGCTTTAAATGGCATTGATGTTTTGAATGGGCAGAATATTTCACAAACCAGTCAAATACATGCTTCTATAACAGGGTTGAAAATACTTGTGGCCGCCATTCTGGGAAGAAAGTTTGTGTGAATTTCCAAGTAGTTTATTTTATTTTACAATACTGCAGGCCCCTTCTGGGGCCCAATCAGGAATAGGTTTAACTTGAATACATAGAACTTGAAGGAAAAAATAATTGAATCATATAAACCAAGCGAATATGAGCCAGAAATATGCACATTTTACAGTAAACAATGCGTTCATATCAACAAGGAAACAGCATTAAATAACTGTTCATGCTCACGGGGTTGCATGTAAAATAATAATGACACTAAATATATTTTTTACCAATTGAATTCGAAATTCCGAATTCTGCTCATGAATTCGGCAGAACAACAGCTTGCAATATCAGTGGAGCATATTCTATCTTGAAATGGTTGCGCAGAGTAAAATATTATTTGTAAGAGTTGAGTTATTACTTTTGTTCATCAGGAAAGCAGGGCAAGCAAAAATTACAAAAAATGTACTTTTTGGTCGTTCACTAGATATGAGAGCATACTCATTTTTCACAGCTCTTCATGTACCGTGCAATCCTCTGCATCTGATACCACTATGGTGTCATTGACGAGACTTGGAATGCGGTGGGTTTCTTGTTCGGTCTTCCATCAAAAATCAAAATGGTGGTACTAAAGCATTTTGGGGGTACAAAATGGTGGTACGAATCATTCATTATGATTCTGCAACCTCGTTGGGCTACTAGATAAAGAAAGGGAAGGAAACTGCAGAAATGGCTGGAAAGCGGGGGGGGGGGTGCTTCTTTAGCTGTTGGCGCATGTTTTAAATATCCTGAAAGAGAGGGGATGGCACTTGCCTAGGGTGGGGGGCTTGCTTGAGTTTATATAGTATTGCTCTTTATCTTGCGTATCTTTTTTAATCAACAAAAAAGCAATTTGAATGCAATTGGCCCTTTTACAGATGGTGTATTTGTAGCTTCTTTTCTTTGTAAATTGACAAATAGCATGAACTTTAGCTTTCTTTAGGGAAAAGAAGAAGCCGTTCAGATAGTCATCTTTAAGCTGTTACCGAAGTCAGACATAGTAAAATAGATGAGTTGGCACACTAAAGAAAATAATAGGTTGCCACAGTAAAAAAATGTGAAATTTCCATTGCTTAAATTGAAGTCTATGATCTCGAAATAGCATGTTGTTTTTTTGTCAGTATAATAATTTTAAAATGGCAAAAGATGTCGTGCTGATTGTTTGTGCACATACTGAAGCAGTGCATTATGGTGTACTGAACTCAAATTGATGCTTTAGAAGAACTCTTATTTGATATAATCAGAAGTGTACAAAATTTGTCTAAAAGCATGTACAGGTATAAAAAATGCAATTTTTTGTAAAGTAACCCCTACTTTGATTTGGCAGAACAAACTGAACAAATTAGTACAAACATCTGGTCGATATCAATATTACATGCTCATAAATGACCACAATAGCGTCAAAATTACGTGGAAGTCTGAGACTAGCCGGCTCTCCTCAAAATGACACACTGCTCTGAAATATTGCAAAGTTTACATGCACCTGTAGACCTGCCTTAATATTTAAATAATGACAAATTGTATACACGGTCCAGAAAAGTTATTGTCACAACCCCTTAGTAGGAGGCCGTCACCGGGTAGATTCAAACGGCTGACTGATGGCCAATTTGCTACAATTCCTCATTGTTGCACCGAGCTGCACTAAACCCATGAAATTAGTGGAAAGTGCACCACGCTGCGCCAAAAGTCCTCTGCCAGCCTCAATTTTTTTCTGGTGTTCTAATTTTGGTGAGCAATGCAAGCCTTGTCGGCAACCTGCAGCTTGCGCCATGAGTCAAAGTGCACAGGCCCGAACTATAGTGAATAGAATGTACCTAAAATAATCTAGGCACACACCCTATGCTCGCGAGATATGATCGACCAGATAAAGTAACATCACGCAATGCCCATTGCTCCGATGACCACATTGGTCCGGCAGGACGCCAGAACTTCAAGACAAAAATGCGTTGGATTAGGAACCAACGCTTCGTGGAAAATGTCAATTTTCTTACAATAAAACGCGGCTATAGCTAATTAAGGCGCGAAGAAGCTCGATGTGCAGCGAACAACTTAGCAGTGGCACATAAAACATTTTTGTCTTGAAGCTGCGTTGTCCCTGCCAGGGTCTTGGTGATAGATATCCGGTACCGTCGCCGGGCCAACAGGCTCACGCCGTTGTTACTTTTTCTAGTCGAACACGCCTTGCGAGAAATCCGAAGCAGCACTTAACCCAACGGCGAAAAAAAAAAGGGGGGGGATAGAAATTGGGGTGCCGAGCAGTTAGAAAATTTGTAGGCTTTGATTATAAAGCTGCTTGAGCTACCTTCGCCGCATTACACTGGTGTGCCGCAAATAAAAAAGCGTGTTGAAGTTTACAAGGGGCTGTTAGCGCTAGTGGGACCCTGCACATTTTGCTCAGTTACTGATACGTTTGTACACCGTTCAATTCCGAGTAACAGTATAATCACTGATGTCTAAATAAGCTACTGGCAACCATTTGGAGCAGTGTATGACATTTATGCTTCCGTACAGAAACAAACTAAATTGTGCACCAGTTTTTTTTTTCGCCACTCCTACACCTCGGTTTCACGAATCTTCCAAATTTCAAGCTCACGAGCTCGGTAAACTGACGTTGAAATTCTCAGAGTCTGTCAAATGATTTAACAGGTGCAGTAAATGCTAATATGGACTTTATTATTGGTTCCTCAGTTAGGTGTTTCAAAACACTACTTTTATTGAAATAGTTGTAATCATGCTCGCACTGCACAATTTAGGTGATGTTGAATGGTTTAAACATACCTTTTTTCTCTAAATATAAGCCTTCTTTTTTATTGTGCTCAAAATTTAATACTTCAAGATGAAAAATACATGTTTTTTTTTCGTAGCCTGCTGCGAACTTGGAATTTAGTGCCCCAAAAGTAACATTTTACTGCTACAAAAATTGTTTTAAATTAGATTTCGGTGGTTGTACATTTGTTTTAGCACACCGGCTACTGCTGGTGGGGTCCAAAGATAGAGCTTACAGTTTTGTTGCTAGCACGAAGCAATGAATGAAATAGGAGCAAATAGGAATCCTATACAAAGTAAGATTAGCATCTAACTGTGCGGACTCAATCTCACATAAAACAAAACACTGATAAAATCAATGTGAGGGCTTCTGAGAGTGAAGGGGTTTTCGTGCTGTAAGTAGTCTGAACGAATAGTAAGTGCTGAGAGCACCCCACCTAAACAAACTGTGTAGTGATAGTTATCGAAATAGCACGCGCCATCACTCGTAACTGCGCCCTTGTGTTCAAAGATAGCAGTTGTTTAAAGTGCCAATATAATTGCCATTGCAATAATTTATTTTGAATAAATGACGAGGTAAATCACTAAACATCGCAGAGTGTGTTTAACAATAGTGGTGAAAAAATCAAGTAGTGCTCATCAAAAACAATAAACTCAGGCACTCCAGAGTATACCACACTTCAAGCAATGATTTCATCACCAGCACGATTTGTCTCTCCATGTAGACTGCAGTATTGTGTAGGGGCTCCCCTGCGGCAAATGGGGAATAGTTGTTTCTCTTCTGTATCACTGTATGAGACTCTCTTTCAAAACACCTCCCCAGTGACTGCACATCACCATCTAATAAGTCTGTGTCATAGACTTACTGACTGATGCCCTAATAAGGCAGCATTAGGAGCTGCTTGGTATGCAGAACATCACAATGTGTGGCTTCTATTTTGTTCTGGTCAGTGTTTTTCTCTGCAGCGCATCACAGGTAAGATGATCGATGGCACTACTTATTATTGCAACACTTCTCTGGCCAGCCGAAGCACTCCTCTACATCATAACACATTTCCGCACCAACTGAACTACTTCGGCATTTACCCTGTTTCTTCGTGCCCATACTGAGCAGCACCCTGCATAGGTCAGAAAGAAATCTTGAAGTTATTCACACTCACTTATGAACTATATTTTGTCCTTAGGCCTTATTCGTGGACTCAGACTCACGGCTCAATGCAAGCCTCACCAAGCCTGGTGAGTCGACTTCCGAGTCCGTTAAAATTTGATGATCTTTTCTACACGTGGTTTCAATGCTCCCTAAAAGCAATATGTTGCGCATTTGGTGCTCTAGTTACAACTTTTAATCTCGAACATTTTAATATTTATTGCAGCCCAGTAAGGTTATCTCTATTCAAAAAATATTGCACCTCAGATTTTAAAACAACGTCCCGGGAAAAGGTTCGCAGGAGGGCATGTTAAGGCACCTCGACTCTTCCCCCTCCTTGTAGTTCTTGCCTCTCAGCAATAAATATTGAGAAGGTGTACAAATGCTTGTGCATTCAGGTATGTCAACTGTAAAAATTGAGAGCTCAAGGCCCAATGCCATGAGGAGGTAGGCCGCTACACTGCCACGAGACAATGCAAGGTGCCAACTAGAGCACCCAGTAGGTAATATATTGCTGTTAAGAAGCATTGAAGCCATAGGTGAAAAAGATAATCATATTTTAATGGACTCGGAATGGACTCGGAAGTGACTTGGTTAAACTTGCATTGAGCTGCAAATGTGAGGGAGGCCAAAAGACAAAATATATTTCATAAGTGAGTGTGAATAATTTCCAGATTTTTTTTGCAAACCTGTGCAAGGCACTGCTCAACATGAGTGAACAGATACAGGGAAACGCAGAAGTGGTTCGGTTGGCTAGAGAAGTGTTGCATTTCAAGTAGTGCCATCGAGCATCATGCTTGTGACGTGCTGCAAACTAATACACACCGAAAAAAAAACAGGGTGATGTTTCATGTGCCAACTAGCCCTTATCACTTCTTTAATTAGGCATCAGGCCCTCATTTTATGAAGATGTGTCAAGACATGACGCTGTGCTGTCACAGAAAAAGTCTTTTGTAAAAGAGTCTGAAACAGGGACACTGAGGACAAAGAAGTATTCACTAACTGCCAAAAGGGAACCCCTGTTTGACAATGCAATCTACGCGGTGACACTGGTCGTGCCGGTGAATATGAAATTATTGATCGAAGTGTTGTTTATTATATTGGAGTACCCAAGTCTACCTGAGCACAATTTGATTGTTACCCAATTTTCATAAACCAATCTGATTTGTGGAGTGATTTAGCGAGGTGTGTGTATGTATGTGAGATGGATGGGTGGATGGATAGACGGTAGAACTTAATAGTCCTGAAAGGTACGGTGAGCACGCAATGAGATGTTAATGCTTTATTCATTTAGAATACATTATTGCAATGACAACTATACTTACATAAAGGTGCAGTTGCGAGTATTGGCACAGGCTATTTTTATAACTATCAGTACGCGGCTTGTTTACATGGTGTTCTTTCAGCGCTTAGTTTTTGTTGAGACTACTAACAGCACGAAAACTCTTCACTCTTGGGAGTGCTCCCATTTGCTTTAACTAGCGTTTCGTTTTGTACAGTTTAGTGAGATTGAATTCAAAATTGGTAACTGCTAATGTGGATTTTTAATTGCTATAATTCTTGAACAAGGGTGCCAATAGTTGCCATTTGCACCCTGGTTTGAGGAATATTGACATGACTCATTCATGTATAGCAAAACAAAGGGAAGGCCTTGAAAGGAACAAGTTCTCTGCATGCTTGTCTCAAAACACTGTAGCGGCTTTCAGATGAGATTTTGACATGAGTTCTCAATTTTTGTGATTTTGTACCAGCGTTTCATGTGAAGCATGCTGGCTATTGGCGCGGTGCTTTTTTTCGGAAGAGGGTACATGAGCATGCATGCTTCAGAGAAGCGGCTGTTGGTGGCTCGTGTAGCTGCAAATGGCTCATTAAGGGCTGTGTTTGGGGTTTCTTTTTTAATGTTTTTAAGTTCTCGTTTGTGTCAGCTATGGTTGCATGATTGTGCCAAATCACCTTATTTTATGGCTGACTAAATTAACAAATTTTTCGTTTTTCGTGGTGCAGGTGCCAGTGGGGAATGCCGCTTATAGTTTTGGCCCTCATAAATAACAGGGTAGACAGCTGTACTTTCTTAAACTTTTTGTTTGCTGTTGATGCATTAGTACTCATTAGTAACACTCATTCCTCATACGGCCTAATTATGTCATTTACACTACTGTTGCTTGCACTTTTTTGTATGCATGTACTCTATTTGCTCAGTGATCGCATTTCCTTCATTTTAGGATAATTTACTGATTTAAAAGTGTGAGCTGTAGAGGGGGGGGGGGGTAGTTTTGGAACAGGTCGACTGAACGTGAAACTGCAAGCTGGAAATGGGATGGCTACATTGTGCTATAACCAAATTATATCAGATTGAAGAATGCCTACCTTCATGTTACAGGCACATGTTTGCATTACCTTTTAATTAGGAAGCCCTGAAAAGCCTTTCCAAGTAACGATCTAATGTCTTCATTAGAGAAAATTTATTAATCCGAAATTGACTGTTCCAAACTGTTTACAATCTGCGGAGTACTGGCGGAGCTACAAGAATTTGTCGCATGCTTTACGTGTTTTCTTTCTCCTTTCGTTCGAATGAGCGCACTCAAAGCTACGCAGCAGGGCAGGACAAAGGGCCAAGAAACTATGCCTATTTATCAACGTGCGTCATGACCTTGAGCGCTTTCATTCCCCCTTTTTTGCCTTCAAAAATGGGGCTTCACCTCAGTGTAATCACGAACAGGTGCACGGGCATGTGGCAGCCTCCCATTGCGGTTGCAGACATTGCACTTAAAGCGCGGTCAGTTGGAATTGGAGCCTCATTTGTTGAAGGAAAACAGCGTTTTTATGGTGACTGATAATAAATTATGAATTACAGGCTGTGTCCGGCCCTATAATGTCTGTCTCAAATGCTCTCAGGTTCCTTGCCTACCCTCAGCAGCATTTTTGACTATGCTCGAATTGTGTTGCGAGGCCACTTTACTTGCTTCACGGAGGGTGCTGTGTACACTTCACTGAAATTGTTGAAAAAAAAAGCTCATTTTAGCATGTCTAATTTCTGTATATCTGCCATCTGCTATACTTTATAAAAACATTTTCAAAATGACTCAAGTGATGTCAGCAGATGACCCAGGCTCCTAAATTGCTAGACATTTATTATTTCGTCAAGACCTCGAAGAACAAGAGAAAGATGTCTACTCTTTGGCGCAAGTGCGCCCTTAATTAGCTATTTTTATATGGTTTTGCCTGCTTCAACTTCATCAAGGTACTTGAAAAACAAGAGGAAATATTTTCTGTTGCACGAGTGTGATCAAATGCTTACAATTACTGGTTTTTTCACTTCTCTTGAAATTATTGTTAAAGTTCGGATGCCAAGCAAATTTGAATACTCCTAGAATGTTCTTCAAAAACTTCGTGTGAAATAATAAAAAAATTGGATAGGCTTCAAAAGTTTATTCTTATGAGATGAGAGTCTTCCTTTTGGCAAAATTGATGAAGTGCTGGTAGGGTAGGGTTTCGTAGTTGCCCTTTTAAGAATAAGACAATGGAGCAACCTCATTCTGTTTACATGTACGATTTATTGTAGCGAAAGAGTTGATTGAGTTTCAGTTACAAAACCACTATACATAATATAAATAAGCCCCTACCTCTGCCCCATCTACTATCTCCTTCTCAGAATTAGCCTTTTCTCGAGTAAGCACATTTTCCACCGTAGCGGAGCCAGAAAGGCAGCTTTCACGCAATACGAGTGTGATGAGGTGAAACGTAAGAGAACATTTCGAGGGTTCCTTTCAGTCAGACGTGTCCGTATTTTTTGTCTTTAGTAAGTTCGAGTAGTTTACATAGCAAGATTTTTAAGAGAATTGAATTGAATGACAAACATCATTTGAAAAATACGCTTGCTGAGCACATCGACACGCTCAAGTGTTGGAGCTCTTTTCTGGTAAGTCTTCGCCATAGGCTGCCTGGGTGCGTACACCTGTAGCCCCCTCTCTATAACTAAAGAAAAAGAGAAATGTGCCCTAACAAGTACGATGTTGCTGTGTCTACTCTACGCAGTGGGAGGGCCGGCTTTGCTGTGTCTGCTTGCTAGGCTGTGTGTTCTGGCGCTACCATCACATTTCATAAAGTACATTACCATCTAGTATTGACTTTACTGGCAATACTGGGATGATGAGTGAGCTATGTCCCTTTTTTTGGTCAGTGCACAGTGCCTAGAAAATAAGATATCACCTGATCTAATTGAGCGAATTGAATATTTGCAAAATTTTAGTTTTGCTAGATGTAAATTGTGCGCGTCTTGTCTATTTCGCGCACTCCAAGCTGTTTTTTCTTGCTACTTCTCTGATAGATTATTCACCATGCACTACAACAAGCAAATTGCAGGCACATCAATGATTTTGGTGGATATGGTGATCACTCGCAACACATGTCCTACTGTTATGTGGGGGTAAATGTTACGCTAGCAAATACATTAGACTATCTAAACGAAACCTGAAGAGGCCAGGAAAAATGTGTTTTTTAGGAGCAGTTTCGTTTACTGAGAGGTAAACAGGGGCATTGACTCACTTGCGCCTTCTCCTGCGCCTACCCTCAAAATTTCCAAAGTTCACCGCCAGAGCCAGGCGCGGCGTTGTCGACACTCCCCAAACATTAGCTTCGGTTCCCTATCCTGTGCAATGATCAGGCACGAACGTTTGACTACAGCGACATGATTCAACACAAACATTGCTGTTCGTGCTTCTTTCGTCCATAAACTTTGCATTGAAACATTCTGAACGAAACCAGATGATCGACTAGGGATTGTTGATCTGAATGAATTATGGCAAAAAAACACGAGCATACTTTTAAACACTAATGTGCACACTTGAAGCGCTGCAGGGCAATGGCGCATGTATTCGCTCGTCTTCATTTATGCTTCGCCTATTTCATCAATAGTAGAACGAAAACTTAACGCTAAAGCATACTACCAGAACCCCACAAGGCCATCTAATACAAAATATACTAACTAACTACCTATTTACACATGCTGCTTAAGGAATGCGTTGAAATTCTACTCACCCCCTGACCACCATCAGTACAACGGAGGGAACGTTTCGTGGGTAACCACTGCTTTGTGTTTCAGCTATTTCAAAGCTGATAGCTTAGCGATTACTTATTGGCACTTGTACACTTCAACGGGCTGCTATGTTTTGACTGCGTAGCACGAACAAGAGCAATACCCTGCACACTGAGCGCATATGTTGCATATGCCGCCACAGATCCTCACACACCGACATGGCGGCGAAACCTCGCAGATGCTACACGGTGCTGCGGCAGAAAAATGGCAGCCCCCTTGCGAAATTGGTTGAGTATAGACCATTCCATCAGTTGAGAAGGACCAGACTAGCAATCAGCGCTTTCGTCCTTTTTGGAGCATGGCGACATCACGGAGTGTACACGTTGATGCTTTCTATGGCTGGCATTTTTTAACTATTTTGGCATGTTTTGAGTCAAAATGCAGATTTTCTTTCTTGCGATGTCAGCCAGCAAATCGTCTATGGGAAGCCACTGTGCCATTTATGGTTGTTCTAAGAACAACAGTTTTAGGAAAAACAGAGAAAAAGGAAACTGCCAACCAAATAAGTATGCGGCACGCATCACCAATTGCGCAGAGTTTGCGGTTGCTTCATCGTACATCATTTGTATTAATTGACAAGTTTTGTATCGGCAAGTGCTGCAAATACCCAGAATACCGAATGTTTCACTCTGCCGAATGACAAACAGATACGGTTACATTGACGACCAAACCTGAGCAGTCTAGTACCGCCAAGTCCGTTGAAGTGCAAAATATCTAAGCAGCACTCGAGTAGCTACCTGTGTTGTTCTCACTTTGTTTTATTATTATATTTTAGTATGATGTGTTTGGTTGAAACAATTAGCCTCGTATCTCGGTTCCACACGGTGATCAATGTAGTTTATGTGGCTGTATTAACATGAACGAGAAACCCTTCATTTCGAAGCAGGGTAACTGGCCTAACACATTTGACTTGTGATGCTCACTGATTTTTGAAACCTGAATATTTACTCAATTTTACATGAAAATTACGTGGTGTATTCAATGTCAAGAGTGTACAGTGTAAGACGCAGGAGAGGGCGCAAGCGAGTCAATGTGTTTCGTGGAAAATGGAGCGCGTGCAACACGCGCGGAACACGTTCTGCAGTCGGTGCGGACAGCTTCGGTGCCATGCCACCAGCTTGACGCGCTCAAACAAGACGCTCGCTGTGCGAATTTGCCTTTCCAGGATGATAGAAGCGGCCCCATAGAAGCCGCCCCATGGAGGTCCAAAGTATTTTGTTGTGTTGTGGGCTGCCACAACAATGCAGACAACACCAAGGGCCGCTCTCCACACGTAAAGGTGTATCCGTTTCCCAGCAAGTCACACCCGGCGAACACTGTGGCATTCGCGAAAGATAGAGCAAGCATGACATGAGAGCTAAAAAAAACAAAAAAAAAACAGGCAAACACTTGAATTTGACTCGCTTGAGTGAAGCTCAGCTTGCTGCTTTGTGGTGAAATCAGCGGATCATGCACCCGGGACCCGAAAGCATGACTCTAAAACATCTCACACATTTTAATGCCATGACCATATAACTTTAATTTTTATTCATTTATTAGCACACCGCAAACGTTTGCACATGACAGTACATGTCTGCTCCTACCAGATACCATATCAAAACAGTAATTATATGGTTTTCATAAACGTCAACGCAACACATAGATAGAGTACGCGGCTTTATGTCGACACAATGAGACTTGCCTCGAGGCATACGTCGTACACGGTGTTGTCACGCGCTTAAGAAATGCATTTCCCAGTGACTTGTGCGTCCTCGTCTTCCGTCGACTGCTCCTCATCACAAACTTGACTAACGAGCCTTACTCCTTTTGTTAGATTCGCTTCTCAGAAGTGCTTGTCCAGCTCAGAGATCTTTATGAAGCGGCACTGCAGGCGGTACCTTGTGATGTGATTCAAATGCACCGCACGCTCTCCGCACGAGCACGTAAGCGAGCAGCGGGGCATCGGCGGGAAGGGAAAACGTGCGATATACATCCCGGATTTCTACTTTTCTACCAAATATGGCGCTGCCTGTCCAGAGTCGCAGCACCACCATGCGTTGCTTTGGCTTCCTATAACAAAGAGATGTACGACGGATGAGCTCAATATTCCGGGTAGAAGCAACACAAAGAGAAAATGAAAACAAGCGTCTTGCACATCTGAAAGCACGACATGGCATAAGTTCACTTCGGCTCAAGCAGCCGCCAATGGTGATAATCGAAAGTGCGCCAGTGTTTGGTAATACTGTTGTCATTTTTTAGAAGCGTTCCCACGAGTACATGTGTTCAGGTAACGAGTGGTCTTTAAGTATTGTTGGTCGATTCTTTCACCACATTGAGGCTGTTACAAAAAAAAGTAGGGCAGTTCTCATGAAACTGCCCCAGTTCTCGTCACATAGGCGACAAGTTATGAAATGACGTGCCATTGTATAAATGCTAGAGGCAAGCACCTGAGCCAAATAGCACTCATGTAAAGCAGGCCTTTCAGCCATGCAGTTCGGATAGTGCTCATTCGGTAATCTTGGAATTGCAGGCACTTATATTTCGGAGTATTAGGAGCAGCGATGGCGTAGTGGTTAGAGCATTCGCCTCGCATGCAAAAGGTCCGTGGCTCAAATCCCGGTGCCACGCAGTTCCCAACCGGATAAAAAAAGTCCGCGTGGTGATGGAACTGCATTACGAGGCCTGGGGTGCGGCCTCTCCGGCAACCACCGCCGGGAACGCACTCTCTCACCAGAGAAGGATCGGCCACCCTGGTGCAGTATCTGGTCACTACCTCCCACATGCATACGTCAAATAGCTCACGGCCTTCAGTCCCTAGCAGCTGAGAAGCAACTGACCACGGTGGTGGTCAGATCTGCAACGCAGCAGAGGGTGCTAAGAATTTCTCGATCCGGACAGGCCGCCATTGGAACCTGAACTGGGCAACGTTTAACGCTAGAACCTTATCTAGTGAAGGAAGTCTAGCTGTACTATTCGAGGAGCTAGAGGGTGTTAAATTGGATATATAGGGCTCAGTGAGGTTAGAAGGACAGATGAGGCCTATACGGTGCTACAGAATGGGCACGTTCTTTGCTATCAGGTCTTGGCTGACAGAAGAGAACTGGGAGTGGGGTTCCTAATTCACAAAAACATAGCTGGCAAGATAGACGAATACTATAGCAATAATGAAAGGGTAGTAGGTATCGTAATTAAACTGAAAAAGAGATACAAGATGAAGGTGGTACAGGCTTACGCGGCTACATCCAGCCATGATGACGCTTCAGTTGAAAGCTTCTATGAAGACGTGGAATCGGCAATGAGTAAGGATAAAACACAGTATACAATACTGATGGGAGACTTTAATGCAAAAGTAGGGAAGAAACAGGCTGGAGACCAGATAGTAGGAGCATATGGCATCGGTACTAGAAACGCTAGAGGAGAGCTACTAGTAGAATTCGCAGAATGCAATAAATTACGGATTTCGAATACCTTCAACCGAAAACGAGGAAACTGCAAGTGGACATGAAGGAGCCCTAATGGCGAAAATAAAAACGAAGTAGACTTTATGAGGAGTGCACACCCAGGCATCGTGAGGATGTGGAAGTAGTTGGCAAGGTACAATGCAGTGATCATAGAAGGGTACGGTCTGAAATTTACCTAGACTTGAGGAAGGAACGACAGAAACTGATACGCAAGAAGCCAATCAATGAGCTAGCACTCATAGAGAAAGTACAGAATTCAGAGTCTCGCTTCAGAACAGGTACTCGGCTCTTAGTGAGGAAACCAACCTTAGCATAGATACAACGAATGATAATCTGACGAGTATCATTACGGAAAGTGCAGTGGAAGTTGGAGGCAGGGTAGTTAGACAGGACACTAGCAAGCTTTCCCAGGAAACAAAGAATCTCATTAGGAAGCGTTAAATCATGAAAGTTTCAAGTACAACAGACAAAATAGAACTGGCAGAGCTTTCGAATATGATTAATAGGCGTAAGATATCCGATGTAAGAAGGTATAACATGGAGAGAATTGAACACGCTATGAAAAACAGAGGAAGCGTCAAAGCAGTGAAGAGGAAACATGGGATAGGCGAAAATTGGATGTATGCACTAAGGGACAAAGAAGGCAGAATAACTACCAATATGGATAGGATAGTTAAAATAGCGGAGGAGCTTTACAGAGATATGTACAGTAGCCGGGACAACCACAACTTTAATACAATAAGAACTAGCAGTAACCCAGATGACACCCCACCAGTAATGATAGGAGAAGTCAGAAAAGCTTTGGTGAGCATACAAAGAGGCAAAGCTGCTGGTGAGGATCAGGTAACATCAGATCTGCTGAAAGATGGAGGACAGATTGTGTTAGAAAAACTAGCCACCTTGTTTACAAGGTGTCTCCCGACAGGAAGGGTACCAGAGCCTTGGAACAACGCTAACATCATCTTAATACAAAAGAAAGGAGATGACAAGGACTTGAAGAAATACAGGCCGATGAGCTTGCTCTCTGTAGTATACAGGCTATTTACAAAGGTAATTGCTAACAGGGTAAAGAAAACATTAGAATTCAATCAACCAAAGGAACAAGCAGGATTTCGAACAGGCTACTCAACATTCGACCACATTCATACTATCAATCAGGTAATAGAGAAATGCTCAGAATATAACCAACAACTATACATAGCCTTCATAGATTACGAGAAGGCGTTTGATTCAGTAGAAATATCAGCCGTCATGCAGACACTGCGGAATCAGGGCGTCGATGAAGTATATATAAACATCCTGGAAGAAATCTAGAGGGGATCAACTGCTACCATAGTGCTTCATAAAGAAAGCAACAGAATACCCATCAAGAAGGGTGTAAGGCAGGGGGACACAATCTCCCCAATTCTATTTACCGCATGCTTACAGGAGGTTTTCAGAAGCCTAGAATGGGAACAGTTAGAGATAAGAGTTAATGAAGAGTACGTTAGTAACCTACGCTTCGCCGATGACATTGCCTTGCTGAGTAAGTCAGGGGACCAACTTCAACTCATGATTACGGGGTTACTCAAGGAAAGCAGAAAGGTGGGTCTTAAAATGAATCAGCAGAAAACGAAAGTAATGTACAACAACCACGAAAAAGAGCAGCGCTTCGGAATAGGTAATAGTGCACTTCAAGTTGTAAAAGTCTATGTCTACTTAGGGCAGGTAATAACCGTGGAGCCGAACCACGAGATTGAAGTAACTAGAAGAATGAGAATGGGGTGGAGCACCTTTGGCAAGCACTCTCATATTATGACAGCTAGATTGCCACTATTCCTCAAAAGGGAGGTATATAACAGCTGTATCTTGCCGGTATTTATCTACGGAGCAGAAACCTGGATAATTACAAAGAGAGTTCAGCTTAAATTGAGGACGACACAGCGAGCAATGGAAAGAAAAATGGTAGGCGTAACCTTAGGAGACAAGAAGAGAACAGAGTGGATTAGGGAACAAACGGGGGTTAAGGATATCCTAGCTGAAATCAAGAAGAAGAAATTGACATGGGCCGGGCATGTAGCGCGTAGACAGGATGACCGCTGGTCGTTAAGGGTAACTAACTGGATTCCCAGAGAAGGCAAGCGGGTTAGGGGGAGACAGAAGGTTAGGTGGGCAGATGAGATTGAGAAGTTTGCGGGTATAAATTGGCAGCAGCAAGCACAGAACTGGGTTTACTGACGGAACTTGGGTGAGGCCTTTGTCCTGCAGCGGACGTAGTCAGGCTGATGGTAATGATGATGATGATGATTCGAAAATATTCAAAAATATGAATATTTATGTACCCCTACTTATTGTTTACTTCAGACTTTTTACGCCATTTACTGTTATCAGTAGAAAAAGAATGCGCCATTCTAAATGTGCTAATGCCACGGATCAGAACTCATGCACGTGCCTATAGCTGCATGCATATTCTTCTGTGACACCTTCTCTTTACCTGTTTGAATTCGGTTTTGTAAAACCTTCTGAATGAATTTTCACTAATGAAACTTTACTCTTCGCCCTAGTTATAGAAGTGAATTTTAAGCGTAATAGCAACACTTTGCGAGTGAGTGTAACGAATTTAATTAACACACACAAAAAAGTATCACAGACCATTTAAATCAATGCAGGTTTGTCTGAAAGCCAGAAGAATGAGCACTTGAATTGGCTGCTGTCGTGATGCAAAGAAGCCAGAAAGCTCCTGTGGGGTGTCCTTCAGCTTCAGAACAAAAGCCCATAGTAGCCCAATTTTGGGGTTTCGCTCATCAAGAAGACAAACAGGTGCCCCATAACAGGGCCTTGACAGCGAGATATTTGAAGGTTTTGGCCAGTGAGTAATGCTTAAACAAGTAGTGACAAAAATGTTTTTCTTCCATTTTTTACATTGTTGACAGCCTAGTAGTCACAAAGCGGCGGATTGCTTGCTGAAGCGTGGGACAGATGAAAAATTATTGATTGTTTATTACAGACTAGTTTCAGTGTAGCACAGCTCCGTGAACACGAGCTGTTCCGCCAGGGTGTTCTAGTGGCTAAGGTACTCGGGTGCTGACCCGCAGGTCGCGGGATCAAATCGCAGCTGTGGCAGCTGCATTTCCAATGGAGGCGGAAATGTTGTAGACCAGTGTGCTCAGAATTGGGCACACGTGAAAGAACCTCAGGTGGTCGAAATTTCTGGAGCCGTCTACTACGGTGTCTCTCATAATCATATGGTGGTTTAGGGACGTTAAACCTTACATATCAATCATCAAATCTAAGAACACGAGCAACAGTGTGCAACAAATGCCAGCTAGCGTGCAAAATAGCACACATGAAACGGCGTTTCCTGACCTAAGTAGCACTTGCACAGCAGGTGTATCGTTAATAAAAGCGGGCGGCGACAAACGACACAGAAATCAAGGCACTGGGGCAAACAGTTCGCGCTCGGCGCTTCTGAATTAAGAGACGGCGCACTACGGCGTATTATTATTCTTCCTCCTTACACACAGAACACTGACGCACTTCGGTGCTGCCTGCATTGTGTGCTCACATTTTCGCCGCTGCATATGAAGCCCAATGTCATTGCCGTAAATTTATACATTGTCGTTTGGGTGCAACGATTTTCTTGAGGCTTCCTCACGTTCCACATCTTCACGTCAGGCATAGACACAGCAGTCACTGATTAGTAGCCTGCTAGCACAAGTGTGACCAAAGGGCAATAACAACTATGATGCCAATAATGTAGCTCTGCCAACTCTGATTTCAGCCTCAATGGTGGCGCTTCAGAAGTTGGGACTCAGCTTCAGGCCACTTTTAGCGATTCAATGATGCGAGGTGCCGCGTAAAGAACTGGATCAGGCACGTAAACTTGAATAATCGTAGAAGTGGCTGTCTAAGGTATAATTTCTCATGAAATTTTGTAGATATACGCATGTTCAAGGGAACCGAGGTCGCAGGCTATCTGGGCCGCAGAATTTTGTGTCAGTACCTTTTATGGTGTTCTGCATTACGTAATGGCTTTACGTTTTAAGTGTTGCATATATTTGCCCTGTACTGTGCAGATTGCTCTGCAAAAATTGTGAAGCAGCCAGCAGATATGCATGCATCTGGCCGGCTGAGAAAAATAAAACACTTCATTGCAAAATGTTTATTCATTTAAATAAATTGCGAGGATGCAACAATATGTGTCTTCTTCAGGAACGTCACAAATTATTCGGGAAGCTACGTGATCGCTAGCGAAAGCGCTAGAATATTTGATGGCAAGGGTATAAACGCCGACACGCTCCGCCACTTGTAAAGTTGATCAGCGGCTGACGCTGCACTGCTATCAGTCCAAGACTGCAACAGTAATCCGACTTTCCGTTTGCTGGGCACAGGTTCGCCCAAATAAACAGTTTATTATTCAACTTGCTGTGTGTTCAGTTCGTCCACGTCACAACCCCGTGACAGTATTGGTATGGGGCCTACTTATATAGGAATTTTGAGTTGGGTTCCTTCATTAGTGGTTAAAGTAGCCTCAAGTTCTCTGCGTTGGCTCACACATAGGATAACACAACGCGCTCAATTCGACAACCAGAGGCAATGTGTCTGGTTTGATGACACTTGTCCCATGTTGTTGGGGGCTGCCCTTTAAAGTGCTTGTTCTCATATTTCACGGTCCCTCTAGGTAGCGTCTGCTATACCTACTTTTCCGGCTCTGATCCGTTCACGTTTCATTCACGTTAGCAAAACTTTTCGGATCTATTCTCCACGCTTTCCTTTGAAAACGCATCGTGCGTCCACCCTTCAGTTTGCTGCGATGCATGGCGCGACACGCATTAATCCGTGAGCTCCACAACTTTTTCAACTGTGGTCACGTCGGGCTGATCAAGGCTTCACAAGCACATCGGTTCGGGAATCGTGTTGTTAAAATGCTCTAAGCAGAAGCATTCAACAACCTTCGCCATGTCTTCATAAACTTCCGCGCTCTTAAGCCATTCCACGAAGTTCAGCTTCAAGTTGTACGTGAACTCACCGTAGGACTCGTTTTTAAACTTGATGGCTTTCCGGAAACGCTGGCGGAACGCCTCTGGAGACAGGCGATACCTCTTAAGGAGACTCAGTTTTACAACATCGTAGTCTTCGTACTGTTCTGTGCTCAGCCTCCTCATTGCGTCCGCTACCTGACACGGCAAAATGGTTAACAGGTGCTGCGGCCACGATGCCCTAGGAAACTTCATTTTTTTACACGTTTTTTGAATGTTCATGGTAATAAGGGCTGCAGCGCGAGCACGAAGGTGCTAGAAGAAACGTGAAACTGAAGGCGAGGCAAGGAAAGCAAAGAGGACAACACGAGCACTGTGTTGTCCTCTTTGCTTTCCTTGCCTCGCCTTTCGTTTTACGTTTTTTCAAGCACCTTCGTTCTCGCGATGCAGCCGTTATTACCATGAATTCCAACCAACTTGCCCAAATACAGTTCTTCTTTGAAAGTTCAGTAGAAACACTCTGATGTCTTCTCCTATCTGGAAAGGCTGCATGAAATCCTTCCTACTTAAGTTTTCTTGTAGTTCCAAGACTGGGACGCCCGTTTCAACAATACTAGCCCTTACTTTCAGCAGTTCCAGATCTCAGCACTTTTTTTTCGAGCTCAAGCAATAGCGTCCATTCCTCATCGACCCGCCTGTTTTCATCATCGGCGTGCCTCTTTTTTTTTCGTTTGCTTCCAGCACTTTGGCTTCAGCCCGGCTCTTTTACTCGTTCACCTTGCGCGCTTGAACAATTTACCAGAATTTTATAAGCTCGCTGTCATCTACTTGTGCAGCAAGTAATGCCAGAATGATGTGTAGCTTCCCCACAGTGTTCCCCATGTCCACCGTTAATTCCTCGCGCAGCAATAATAATTCAGGCTCGCGTAGAGAATTGAGATTCTTGATCAGCCAAGACCGTAAATTTTTTCTCTATCTGTTCCTTTATCAAAGTCGCCAAGAGGGCTGAATATTGACCAGGAAAACCTGCCAGCTTCAAACTTCAACGGTATCCTCAAAAGCCTCGAAGAGCTCAAAAAGGAAAAGTCTGACACTCACGTAGCTGCAGCCATGGGCTGCGTTGCGTTGTCTGCGTTTCAGCTGGCGCAAGTTGCGAGGTCAACTGTCATCCTACCGGTGCCAACCAGTTGTTACAGAAGCCCCAACAATCTCTTGGGGAGCGTGTCACAAGGGCCGATGCTGGGCAGGGATCATCCAAGCAGGGGCAAGGCAAAAGACAGCCAGAAAGAAACAAAACATTCATATTTACAATATCTGTACAGAACGTGGACGGGGAAGCAGCCCAATGCTAAATGAGCCGGCCTTTTATAGGCGCCGAGACACTCGAGGAGCAGGGCTTCCCCGGCTGTTGGACTTGCGCAGCGTAACTGAGGGACTCATCCAGTGTCTATGACGAACGCCTACGGTGTCAGTGAAGGAGGTGTAAGAGTCTCTTGAAGGAAGGCCTGCAAGGGCACTACCCAGCGCGTAGCGACTTTATAAGAATCAGCATTTTTTGTGATTTGATATAAGCGAGCTCGGGATTAAGACGACCTTGTGTCCGCACCACGTTTGATAGTTGCAGATTTTAATGTAAATTTATTTTCTAGAAACTGGTTCGCACTTCAGCAATTCAAAGTATTTTGAAAAATTAGTTTTCTAAAGGATTACCAGTGTGGCAGCACTATACTTCACTAGGACAAATACCGGGTGTTCAAAGTTAAGCTTCATGATTTTTTTTAATTAGGTGCTTGAAATCACGTGAGAACCACCTGTTCAGATAAGTTAAGCGGCCAGAAGCACATAAAGTTAGATAATAATTATCGCTGCTGGCAGCCCAATTAGATAAAATTTAATAATTGAACTTTTTACTTGCTGTGGTACGTTGGCATGTTTGTATTAAAAAATGTAGGCAGTGGTGTTTGTACACAGTTCTAGGTGGAAGTTTTTTCAGTACGCCTGTGCTCCGACATATCTGGCTTCAATGTTTAATTGTCTATCGCATTATTACGCATAAAAGAGGGGGAGGGTCAGCGCGAAGCTCCTCCTAAAGTGACGCATCTGTTCTGTGCGCTGTTTATTGTGTGAAGAGGGTGGCAGCGAAGGCATAGGTGATAACAGGTGGCCTTGCCCTCTCAGCCGTCGAAATAGAAAATCGAAGAACCCTTGAAACCAGCGTCATAACACACAACTGCAGAGTCTCTAACGATAGTGGCAGATACCATGCCAAGATGATGGTGCACGCGGAGAATCTGGATGCCAGTGCGCATGCGTAATAATGAAAAGAGAAGCGTGCGTGGTCATTGCCTGGGCTACGTGAATAGCGTGACTGCTGATGTCCGAGTGCTGCAACTTTCATTTAAATCAAGAGCAACAATAAATGAAACAGTTTTATGATTGCTAACGCATATTTCCTGCTGCTAAATAGGGTTATTTTGGTCGTGCACTAATCTCATCAAAACTGTTCACCTCTCAAGACGTCAATGCCCCAAAAAGTGTTCAAAATGCCTGCCTTCAGCCTCAATGAAAAGCATGAACTGCTTTCTCGACGACTCGATGACTTCGTGTACCAGTTCTGCAGAAATATTTGCACAGCAGATAATATTCTGTCCTTCATTTCATTACCAACGCTAGGCTCTGTTACGCAAACTCAATCTTTAACGTTGCCCCAAAGAAAAACGTTAGGCAGAGAAAGGTCAGGAGATCTTGGTGGCCAAAACAACGCTCCTGCGCGCTCTATGCACTGTTGTGGAAAACGTGTGATCAACTGGTTTTTCCGCCTGGTAAAAAATTGTGGTGGTACTTCATGTGCTGAAACAATACTTGGCGCAGGTCATTCAGGAAAAGACTGTGGACGAGCTCCTCAATGACAAGACCTAATATTCCAGCTTTGCTCAAGTTGTCCGTTCAAGTTGTCCTCAAATAAATGAAGTCCGATTTTTCTGTCGCCAAATATGCCGCATGACAAATTTACACTCCAGCGAACTTGGTGTTTGTACTGCGCCAGCCAGTGTGGGTTTTCTAGTGCCCAATAATCGGCGTCGTGAAGAATAACATTCCAATTTCTGCCAAACCGAGCTTCATCTGTCCAAATTATTGTTTGCAAAAAGTCAATTTCCTGATCAGTTCTGGTCAGGCTCCAATCGCAGAAGTCAAGTCGCCTTTCAAAGTCTACCTCATTCAGGTCCTGATGAAGGTAAACATGATATGTATGAAACTTGTGCTTTCTTAGAGCATTTGTGACTTTTCCGACGCCGCAATCGCGCTGATCGACAATCTGTCGAATGCTGAGATCTGACATCGAGCTTACGCACGCGACAACAGCAATTTCAAAGTCTTTATTGACGATCGCCTTCGTGGCCCTTCTTTGAAGGTGGACAAAACCTGTTGTGCAAAAGCGTCGAAATAGATTTATAAAAGTGGGCCTTGTTAGAAGGCGACAGTGTGGGCGGCGAGAAGCGTAGAGCAACAATGCTAACGAAGCATTACCATTCACTTCAACCATTTCAAGCAGCACGTCTACTTTTTTTTTGTTGAATGCCTCAAGCAAGAAGCAGCCATTTTAGCTTGAAAGGACTCAACATCAATTTCCTTGGTAGACCTTTTATGTAGAGACACCCTAGTACAGGATGGTCGAGGTGACGCGTGTACAGAAGATGTCTCCATGTAATCTAAACTGACAAAAAATGTCGCGAAAAATGGTCTTCTGTTGTCGCGTTCATCACTTTTCACACACTAAACACCATGCGCAAAAGATGCGTCACTTTAGGCAGGACCTTTGCGCGGACTCTCACCCTCTTGCATGCATAATCAATTGAGAGACAATTAAACTTTGGAGCTGGATATCTCGAAGCACAGGCGTGCTGGAAATATTCTTCCAACTGAAACTGCGTACAAACACCACTGCCTACATTTTTTAACACAAGCAAGCCTACTCACCACATCCAGTAATATTTTTGTATTATATTTCAGTTAATTAGGCTGTTGACAGAAATAATTACCATTTAATTGCTGTCCCCCTAGCCGCTTAGCCTATTTGTACAAGTGGTTCTCACATGCCTTTGAGTGACTAATTTTAACAAAAATTATATATAAATATATATATAACTTTGAACACCCGGAATACTGCGGTATTTAGGGCCTACATGGGGCTTCAGTTAGTTTCAAATTTAATATATCAGATTTGATCACTTTGACGAAGTGATTGCTCTGCAATACTGTCGATGAAGTAATAGAAGTGAGTGCTTTTAATAATGATTTTTTAAATATATAGTTTTGGCCTTTTCACAGATTGCAGAATGTAATAAGGTCATGCTATGCATCGGTTGCACGCACTGGCAAATCAAGCCTTCTCATGGCTTGGAGCAACTCTAAAGAAATAGGAATCTCTCGTGCCCCTAAATGCGCAAGTTCCTGTCACTGGTGGGACTGTTATTGTCCAGCAGACCTGGAAGTGGCCTGAAATTATGCATAGGAGCATGACCTCCAAAGGTTGTGATCTGCCTGGGAGCTCCGAAGACCGAAATTGGCCTTATGGCTAGTTGATAGCTTCATTCTTTTTAAATGCCTGAATACACCACCTAATAATTAAATGCACTACCTAATCTGCACACATCAAAAACCCTAACATGGTTGCTAACAGTGGATGCTCGTATTATTCTCACACACAATGCTAATTGAGTATAAAAGAAGCAAACTACGAGATATTTGAGAATGTTGAAGGTGTAAAGCCTGTAGCTTATCAATAAACTAAATTTATGTGAGGTTGAAAATCTCGTGCTTTTGAATGAGCACAAATACCTTGATTTCTAATTGAGCTCTTGAGCTTGTGAATCACTCGGTCGATCAAGTGCTATGGAAGGAAATATCAACTGGGTGAAAATTACCTGGCTGTTCACAACTTGCAATGAAAACGACGTACCGTACAAGCCACAAACGACACAGGAACACCACTGCACCTTCTACCTGACGTAAATTTTTGTCTTTCAGTGCTATGGCATGTCGTGCTTTAGCCGAACATGTTCACCATAATTGCATAGTGGTAAATTACTGTACTAATTCTATCTTACATAAGTCTGCATTGTGGATTTTTTAAGGTGACTCTCGGTGTGCTGCAAAGCCATGGCTCCTCATCCTCTCCTCCGTGGCTAGCCCAGCTGAGCGGCAGTGTAATGCAGCTAGCATTCATTCAAGCCAAGTCATGGAGCGCTCTTTTAGTGTACTGTGCAGAACGCAGCATACCCGTCTGGCATGACACTTGCACCAACGATAATAGTGTGCGTTGGTGGCAGCTTTAAGAGCACATTAAAATGAATTTGCAGACTGTAAGTGTGTTTGTTGCGTAGGATTATTTTCTCGATTGAAGAGAATTTTTGAAAGGTTTCTTCCTTTTGAAGAATAGATATGTGCAGCATGTGCACTCATAGTCCGCAAGTGCTTTGTGTCTTCTAGACTGCGCGTTTGCTCCTGTACGCTGTATGATCAGCTGACTAGGTTAGATAACCTAAATTTATGAACATTAGCTGTTGTCTTTTAACAAATTCTAACTTGTGTGGCCTAGTAAACTCATTAGTGGTCGGCTTCTCTCAGCGTAAATTAAAAATAGAAGATAATTTATTCGCTTATTATGTCTTCAAAATATCATCGCAGTTATGCACTTGCATCATAAAATATATTTTCAGATTTCATTGTTTGTGTTCGGAGACTTTCTTTTTATTATTTGTTCATACTTGTCATCGGAATCTGAAATTAAAACAGCTTTATATATGAGCACATATTTATGAACTGTACCATTTGGCATATAGTATGGCTGTAACAATGATGTGTATTTTTCTAAGTTTCAGCAGTACCATCGGATCAGCTGCTCCACGGTCACGTACCGTGCATCTCGAACAGAGCAGAGATGACCAACCACTAGAAGCGACTACCAGTGACTATGCCCGGTTCTCAAAGCGCTATTAAGCAGAAAGAGTACAGTGTGATGGTGGGAGCAGTTTTAATTGTATAGTAACATTCTGTGGAGCTGGAGTTCGACTTCTGAGCAGTGCGA
Source organism: Rhipicephalus annulatus (assembly GCA_013436015.1). NCBI lineage: Eukaryota > Metazoa > Arthropoda > Arachnida > Ixodida > Ixodidae > Rhipicephalus > Rhipicephalus annulatus. The sequence continues at coordinate 461,934 of WOVY01011175.1, forward strand.
TTATTCAGCTGTACCTCTGCGCTTCAGCATTTCAAATAAATATATTTGAATTGGAGATACCAAACCATGGCACTAATTAAAGCACGCTGTAGTAATAGTGGGTAAATCAATTTGAGCGGAAGTTTTTAACATGCATGTTGATCGAAGTGCATGCGCGTCTCTGAATTTCTCTGCGATCGAAAACAGCATCTGTGGTCGACAATGGTAAACAAGTTTTCATGTTTTGTAGTACAAGAAGTAAAGCCATTCATTCATTTTGTACTAAGTGGATATAACCATTCAGGATACACACATTCGTATAGCACCATTAGTTTCATGTGTGCATAAGCTCGACGAAGTGCTTCTACAGGTATTATTTTATTTGGGTGGAAGAGGATCAACGCTACTTCTAGTATATCCAACACTACGATTTAGTACTAATATTACATTATCCCACTGCCTGCCCGTCTTTAAGCAGCCTACTTCTCTGTTTCTACTGTGTAACAATTTATTGTAGTATTTGCTCGGACAGGTTCCTCCTAATGTGACTGTGTACTTTGAAAATGACGTATCATTTATGCAGTTCTCTTCATATTAGTAATGAAAGTATTTATTTTGATCTATATGTAGCTATAACATGCATTTACTTATCTTTTTAGGTGTCTGTACGATTGTTTAGCCATACAAGGGCTACTCCGTGGTACGATCTCTTTGAAACGGGGTTTATTGGCGCAAGTAGTACTTGCAAAACAGGTCTATTGATGCGGAAAGCGGGCGGCAGCCACAGATCCAGGAATCACAGCACTCGGGGCAAATGCTCGCACTTTGCTCCTCTCGCTAAAGACGTGACCCACTGCGGCGCATGATCTTCTTCCTTTCTACATCCTATTAAAGCTTGAAACTAAAAAGTAATTGAAAGCCGAAGTAACGATGTGCTCATTACCATTATTACTATACTCAGATTAGCTGTGAAAAGTCTATGAAAACTTATTAACATTTTTACATTGTGCGAAGGTAAATGTTCCTATGTTCTTCCATTGTGGCCTGTGTTTCATGCACATGAAACACAATTACTTTGTAGTGGCATAGTATAAGTTGTAATTTTAGACATTTGTGCTGAGCAATGTTTCTACTGAGGCTAGCAGCAAGATATACATACAGGTCATTGGTGCATCACCTCATATACTTAGTGTACAGTCTTTGCCCAGCAGTGAACTGAATTTTTTTCAAGGAGACTAACACACAGCTGTATGACGTATTTGCTGATCTGCCAATATTGAAGCATTTTGAGGAGTGTTTTTTTGGAAATAGAATGGGGTGTCCAAGTCCAAGTATCAATAGAAACATTGTATTTACTGAAGAGCTTATAAGCTTGGAATTGTATTATCATTGTCTGGAATTTGTTTACGCTGTGCCAATTTTTCGACCCAGGTGTCTTAGCGTGGGTTCTTACTGTGTTGTTAACGAGCCAAGCTATCTAAATAAACCAAGTAATATTGCAGACATGTACCAAATTGATATACATAGCCGTTTTTCTTAGCATGACAATGCCATGGTCTTTATTTTTGTGTTTCGTATTAAAACTGCCTTTCACTGGGCAGCAGCAGAAACTACGCATCAAGCTGTTCGAGAAACTCCGGGTCGAGACATGAGAGTGCAAGATGATTTCCCTCGCAAGTTATTATCTGTAAGGCTCATTTATTAAAAAAGAGTGTACTAAAAGAGTTGTTTTATAGCCGTTTATCCTAATATTTACACCTAAGCGTATGTATGTATGTATGTATGTATGTATGTATGTATGTATGTATGTATGTATGTATGTATGTATGTATGTATGTATGTATGTTTTAATTTAAAAGCCGTTTTAAATGCGAAGCATTTCTTAGCAAAGTTTGGTGACTTTGACCGTATCTATCTATCTACGTATCTATCTATCTCTATTTATCTATTTATCTATCTATATACCTATCTATCAAACAATCAATCTATCTAGCTATCTATCTCGCTAGCCGCCTACATCTTTTAGCTCTCCTGGCCATTTCGATGATGATATCTATACCAAAACTGGTATGGCAAAACATTTCTCTGTGACGAGCATTAGTGAATAATCCTAAAATGAAAATCATATCAAGCATTTCATGAATGTCATTATTTACATTACATGGGCTTGCTGCTGATGCGGTGGTTTCAGTCACATGACAAATTGCCAAACTGGTATGGTGTGACATGACTGCATGGCAAAGAAAGTGACAGACCCTAACATGTAAATCATTATATGCGTGTCATGTAAAACGTGACTACCTGCTACGATGATAATGCACTCTCTGCCGTTTCGCTAGCTTCACATATACCAAATTCGGTGTTACGTGACCTGAACGGATTACGAAGGTATATGACGGGGGCAAACATGATAATTGTTGCGTGTGCGTCATGTGAGAATATGCCAACATACCAAGCTCATGATCCACTAGCGGCCGTTTCGCTAGCTCTACATATACCAATTCGGTATTACGTGACGTAAATGGAGGACGAAGGTAAGTGACACGTCCAAACGTGATACTCACGACATTCATGTCATGTAAAGCATTACTACACGCTACGCTCATACCGTGCTGGCTGCGGTTTTGCTGGCTTCACATATACAAAACTTAGTTATACGTGACGTGAATGGACGATAATCATAACTTGAAACATAATAATCATAAGTTGAAAGTCATGTACATCAAAATTTACGTCAACATCGCAACGTATTGCAGATTTTAGAATCCTATATCAACATTCCTCGTTCGTGCTTTCCATATCATGAATTCCAACTGTACGTGGGATATGCCAATTTTTCATCATTTAGAGTTACGTTTCCAAATATTTAGCTGAATATATTTCTAGTTTCTTTCTTCTGAGCCATTAAATATTTAAATTTCTTTTACTGCATAAATGTAACTGTAACCTTTTTTAATATATGTGCATTTGAAGAAGTTGTTTCGCTTGGCAACGTACAGTCATGACCATAATATTGCGAAAAATGGAACCAACAAGCTTAGATTAGTGCATAGCCCAGCTGCTCTACATGGTATTGCTTGCACACATTGCATCGGTTGAATATGTCGATTCCAACTAATCATTTATAATCAGAATAAACAAACTAGCATCAGTGGCTGTACATGTATGTGATAGCTCTGCATATTGTATAGCCTCTTGGCAATTACTATTAAGGGCACATACCTAGTGAATCTGAACACACGAATTTTGTTAATGCACCTGCCATCTAATAGAACTGTTGTCGATGAAAAGAAAAGTTTGGTTTAAAACTTTCCTGTAGGAGCCAAAAACCGAGTATCTCTTTATGACGCAAATAAATTTGCCTATACACTGTTCCACTTGAAACAATCGCGGACCTTTCCAGCAGAACTTGATAGCCTGTTGTAGTTATTTATAATAATTGATGGCGACCTTACATTGAAGCGTGCGACATGACCGGCAGCCAGAATGAAAACGCAAACTAATCAATCTGCGTCTTCTCTATCTGTTCGAGCCCTTTCGCTTTGCTGCATAAAATGATTCCAGCTAAATTAGCACAAAAACGTGCCCCGACGAACGCTGTCAACTTGGCCGGAAGCAATCAGCTCGCTGCAGGTCTAGAGTTTCTTCAAAACATTATAATGACTGACCGCCGGTCTAATATCCAGACAGGTGAAAAGTAATATACCTGGTATGATAATAGTGTTTTGGTATGGCGATTGTTATAGCGCGAGAACATAACCACGACAAAGGGACAAGAAGAAGTCGTCCTTCAACTATCGCGCTATAAAAATCTTCATGTCATACCAATTAGCCCAAACCGCCTTGCTTCTAAGGTGTTTCGACACTGGGCAATCTTGCAATACCAGAGGATGGAGTAGAAAAATATAAATTTAGAGCTTGGTATTCATGAGGTAGCATGGCACAACGGCTGTTTGTCAGAAGAGGAGTAGTAAAGGAAGAGAGCGCAGAAGCCACCTTCTCAAGAGTACCCGCCAGAACGCATAATTTCAGGCCAAGCAAACTTAAAAAAAAAACGTTCGGTGACACTGCAAATACAACCCAGAACTTCCTAGACTGTAGTTGGACGCTGTAACCACTCGTCCACTCCTTCAGTGCTTGAGATGAGAGCTTGTTACAGCAGCATTTATCCCATTGTTTATATATTGTCATTCCCTTAAATGATGTCCAATTCAAAACATCCAGTGAAAATTTATTTATTTTATTTATTTATTGGTACCTCAAGGGTCCCGAGAGACATTACATGAGGGGTGGGCTCCATAAGTAAAAAGAAAACAAAAAACAGTATATCAATACACTTCAATACGACTAAAATAAAAAATGTAGATACAAATGGCGGCAATAAAAATAAGACAATCCATTTCTCAAAGGCAAGTTCAAAGGCATCAATTCATGTATGTTCGATAGTATATCGGAAGCGTGCTGCATCATGGACAAGTGCAACATCTTTTGGAAGGCCATTCCAGTCTTGGGCAGTTCTGACGAAGAACGACTGATGGAACGTAGTGGTGCGGGTACGTGGTGGAATTTCTGCATTCAAGTGACTTGTTCGGGATGTACGATCAGTCAGTTGAATAAACCGACTGTCACGAGGCAAGGTGTGAAATAATCTGTGGTAGAGGCAAAGGCGCGAGATGCGGCGAATAGAGGCAAGAGGCACCAGCTCCAGCTTCGACGCTAGGGACGAAACGCTTGCTTGATACGAGTACTCAGAAAGGATAACTCTGGCGGAATGATTCTGGACTGATTGGAGAGCTTTAGTGACATTATATTGGTGACGATCAAAGATAGCAGAGGCATAATCAAGTTTAGGTCGCACGAGCATTATGTATGCAAGTAATCTTAGATGTAACTGAGCCATGAAAAGGTTTCAGCGAAGGTAACCAAGCATTTTGTTCACTGAATTGATAATGTGGGTTATATGATCCGTCCAAGATAAGTCTTGAGACAGGTGAAGTCCTAGGTACTTGAAAGAATGCACATCAGCCATAATGCTGTGATTAATCTTATACACGGAGGGTGCATAGTTGGGTCGACGATGGAACGAAATGTTCACGGTCTTACTGGCGTTCAGGGACATTGGCCATATGGTACACCAGTCTTGAATACGAAGGAGGTCTTCCTGAAGAGTACAAACGTCGGAGGAGTTATTGATAGGACGGTACACGATGCAGTCATCTGCATAAAGACGTATTTTAGAGGTTACAATAGATGGCAGGTCGTTGATGTAGATTAGGAAGAGGAGCGGCCCTAGCGGCACGCCAGATAAAATGGGTGAAGTGGATGATGTGTAGTTCTTAACGTATACGAGCTGTTTCTGTTTGGTTAAGAAACACTCAGTCCAATCGCGAACAAGCGGATGAAAGTTTAGGCACGAAGATTTCAACAAAAGACAAGATTGAGGAACCTTATCGAAGGCATTTTCAAAATCTAAGAATAGAGCATCGGTTGAAACTAGTCTGACTAAGTTTAAATGAATGTCATGAGTAAATGGAGCAAGTTGAGATTCGCATGAGTGACCCTTCCTGAAACCATGTGGACTTGGATGAAAGAAGTTCACCGAGCTTGGCAAATGAGCAACTTGAGAGTATATGACGTGTTCCATGATCTTGGAGCATATGCTGGTGAAGGAAATGGGACTGTAGTTTCCAGGCGAAGACCCATCACCTTTTTGAAGACTAGAATGACCTTCCCAGTCCTCCAGTCATCTGGCACTGTACCTGTGTCAAGTGAGTGCTGAAAAATATTACAAAGAATCGCACTGCACACATATTTTGTACTTTTTATTACTTTCGCGTTGATTCCATCAATACCGCAGGATGAAGAGCACTTCAAAGAGTCAATGACCTTGACAATGCCCTCTGCCCTGAATTCAATGCTCTCCATTGAAGAAAAATTGAAATATGAAAAGCGTGGTAATGCATCTGTATTTTCTTTTGTGAACACTGAACAACACGCTAGATTTAGTGCATCGGGAACTTCGGAATCAGCAATGGGTGTCCTCGTGTTATCACATAGTGAAATGGCACTTTTATTATCAGGCTTAATCGCTTTCCGAAAATGCCGCGGGTTAGACTGCAGCGTATTTGGTATGGTAGTGGAATAGTAGTTGCGCTTACGCTTGGCGCGTTCTTTTAATGAGTTGTACTCTTTAACGACCTCATAATGCTTTTGCCAGGCCGAGGACGAACCAATTCGTTTATCTACTCGAGATAATCGCTTTTTTTATTATTAAGGCCTTTTAAAGACTTTTTAAACCAGGGGGAACGAGCTTTTTCATTTGTAGTGATAGTTGGGATGTAAAGATTCATTAAACGCAGCATTTAGGCTTTGAATAGAATCCAAATGCTCTCAGTTGTATGCTGCTGATATGTAAGGGCAAGTTTCTCGTGAAAAACAGAAAGTTCACGGTCGATGCTGGAATAATCAGCTTTGTCATATAGCGCGAGAACTTTTTTAGATTTCTGACCTTTTAAGATGTTGCAAGGAAATGTTGCATGAATGACGTTGTGGTCGCTAAAATGACGTTGTGGTCACGGATATACGTAAGGGGGTGGGGGCACATTATCGGGGTTTGACGTCAAAAGGAGGTCCGAGACTGTTGACGAGTGTTCAGTTACTCACGTAGGTTTATTTACCAGCTGTGAGAGGCCACAAAGCAAACATATTGTCGCGACGTCAAGACAGAAGTCGTACTTGAAGACTCTGAGAAAACAGCAGCGGGCGGTCTTTTTATGAACCGCGCGCGCGAGAGAGAGTTCCTCGTCTTTCTCGTTGTTGCGTTCTGCATAAAAGCGTGCAGATGCGCGTATGCGCTGTCGCCTTCGTCTTTTTCGCGGGACGCACGTGACAATATGTTTACAAATTCTGTAGCCATGTATTTTGTGCAAGACATGACGCAACATTACTCCAATCTATTGAAGGAAAATTGAAATCTCCGAATAATAGGACGAGAGTGTTAGGATACGTCGTTGTTAGTTCTAACAATGCTTCGTGAAAAGACGAAAGAAAGGAGCTATCGGCGCTTGGTGCACTGTAGCAACAGCCGATTAAAATACGCGGTGAAGTGGCGTGGCAGCCCGTCCAAGCTATTTCCAGAGAAGTTTTTACATTTACAGCAGAGCACTTAAGCAAACGATGTGTGGCAATCGCCACACCGCCCCCACGGCTATCATCACAGCGGTCCTTGAGAAAGATGTCAAAATCTGGTAGATCAGGAAAATTTTCGGAATTAAGTATGTTAGAGGTTAGCCACGTTTCCGTCAGCAGAACGACGTTGCTAGAAGACGAAGAGATCAAGGTGCATAATGGATCAAGTTTTGGCATCAGGCTGCAAATGTTAGTGTAAAGCAGCGAGAGATCATGCTTAACACTCTGATTCGGCCTTCGTGGCTTTAGCGCTCTTTGCTAGGCCTGACACGGGACAACCTGATCAAAAACGTTTGTTTTGCTGCCACAGACAAGCTTGTCATAACGGAGCTTATACGGAGAGTGCTGCGCTTTTCCAAATTCGATAAGGCGTCTTCTGGCTACACGAATATCCGGGGCAAAGTCTTCACTGATGCCGTAATCTGCGCCTTTCAGTTTACTGCTAGACGAAAGGAGCGCTTCTTTATCCTTGAAGTGGGCAAACTTTACTATTATCGGTCGCCGTTTCCCCTCGCGATAAGCTCCGAGTCTATGGGCACATTCTATGTCTAGACTTCGAATAGTCATGCCCAGGCTTTTGTGACAGAGATCAATAACCAGTTCTTCCCTAACATGCCACGTCTGGTTTCGCACATCGCTAAACCCGTAAAAGATTAGGTTGCACCTTCGGGATCTGCTTTCCATGTGGCTAATATGGTCAGACAGCCTAGTTACCTGAGTAGCGCTGTTAGTGGCAACACTTTCAATGATGTCAATTTGAAGGTAAACATTTGGAAGTGATATTAAGTTAGATTCTATTTCGGTCAGCCGTGAGCTCAGGTCATTGAACGTTTTTTTTTATGTTCAGCAAGGGTTGATCTGATTGAACCTAACTGCTTAAGAATGGCAGACTGCCCAGATTGCAACGTCTTCAGTACATCAAGCATGTCAGCAGGCACCACACAGTGTTCATTCCTTGGTCCAGAATTAGTCTCAATATCACCTGCAAATATTAACAATTTCAATAGCATTTTGGCACGATCAAGAACTACAGAGATGGAGTGCCGTGGGCTCGGCAGAACAAGTAAAGATCGGCATCCAGTTCGCTTAGCGTAAAGGCAGTGACAATTCGTTACCTGCGCAGCGAAGAAGTCAAGCGGGTTAGGATGACCCATCACCGGCGTGCCACCGAGCCCACTAGATGCGGTGAGCGTCTGCCCGGGGTTTATATTGCTGCTCTATAAAACGGTGGCGCTGTCAGGAGATAGCGTGCCCGAAATCCAACATGCCAGCTGATGACCACGAGGCCACCGTAGTGATAGCGTTGGCGATGATGCGCATTCCAGTGCACAGTAGAGGCCGGGCTGGCGCACCCCGTCATGGCGAGGTGACGCGTTCACAGGCAGGTGGCCAGCGCCGCATGATAGTGTAGATTCGGTAGGCTGGTCGAAGTTCTGCAATAGCATCAGGATCCAGGGCAACACGAAGAACTACGTAGCGAAGAAGTCAAGCAGGTTAAAATGACCCATCGCCGGCGTGCCGCCGAGCCCAAAAATAGAAAAAAGAATTGGAATGTGTTTGTCTAAGGTGACTAGAAGATAGAAAAAACCAAGTATGGCTGTATTACCGTGCACTATATATCGGCATATGGCAACGCTAATTAACTATTCTGAATTCACTGTCTCTAGTGTCATGTTCGGGAAATCGATAATCAGATTGTTTTTATTATTGTCTTTTGAACAAGTTTTCACTAATAAACTCACAACTTTTTAATTAGCTTTCATTTTCATGTTAAGGAGAGTCACACTTCATCTCGCTTTCTGTGTGGTTCTCTTTCTTATAGAATGCCTACTCTGCTTTTTTATGCTTGGCAACCATTCAACGCTGCTTTGCGGAAGCTTTCTATGACGTCTGCTGGGTCATAGGATCGTCTTTATCATCTACTCAATCGCTTCGGTTTCAGGCTTTAGCGAAGACGATATGAGAGTCGTGCTCAAGGCATCTCTCTCTCTCTCTTTTTAGCTTTATTTCACGCGTGTGGTTATCCCTATTGACTCCAAGACACGTGAATGTCCCTTGCTTTATGTTTTCTTACGCGAACATCACGGGACAGAATAGCTGCATCGTGTCTTCTGAAAAAAAGTCACAGCTTTGCCGCAAAGACGAAGCAATGAAAGCCTCAGCAACAAATTCGAAAGTCACGCGCAGAATGACAAGCAGAATAAAACCTGCTCTGTGATTCTCACGCACAAAAAACGCATGAAACGTACTCACAGCTACATTCCAACAGGAATAAACGTCTCAGTTGTTACTCCGTAGTGTCTGAAAAGCACGCTCTTTTTGCAAACGAAGACTTAGCAACGATTGCAGTGACCATTGTGCGCCCAATAACCAAAGCTTAATTGTTCCAGTGAAAGCCGAAGGCCAGCTAAAATGTACGACCCTCCCTTCCCCCCCCCCCCAAGATATGGCCGCACGAGTGAGCTTCCAACCCCTTCCTTTACGCGGAGCAAAGTACGTGTGGGAGATCAGAGTGGGTGCCATCGCGTCATGACGACTTAGCGACACGTGCTCGTAATGCCGAAAAAACCATAGTTTCTTCCAGACGTGCCTGTCACCAGCGGTAAGTGGTAGACATAAATAGCATACCGGTGCAACTTGCAGGGACGCGATTCTCTGTGGCTCAGTGGTTAACGCCTCGCACTCACGTTTCAGATGTCCCAAAATCTACTCCGCGTGCCGGAGTCTTTTTCTGGATTTTTCTTTATTTCTTGCGTTTTTATTTATGTTGATACGTATACATCTATGGAGGGGGGGGGGGATGGCGATGCCCATGCCGGCCGCGAAATCCACCCGAGAGTTTCTATATAATTGCTATCCCAATAAAAGTATTAACACTAAAACACCTCCCGACGAGTCTTCCTCGTTTTACGCAGACACATATCTAAGCGTGAGCATATGCATGTCTTTGTAATCCGGCTTTATCAAAATGCTGCAGTGCATAGAACCTGCGGCATCGCGCTCACGATTGCTTTGATTGCTGCTGTTCTATATTTCCGCAGATATTATGAAGCATAAAAGCCTCTCCTATGTTTTGTAAAAGATTATTGTAAGAAAGGCAGCTATTTACATCTAATCCTTACGGCAATCCCTACACCGTGCTTGATTATGCCGCATTAGCGTATTGTAGCATCGCCGCTGTATCAACATTTGAGGTAACTGGTTCGGTTAACCAGGGGAAAACGTTTGGGACACATCTTCAAACATTTCATGCATCAATTTTTGTGCGGTTACATGGATGTGGTGCACGTGGAGTGTTCACTTGTACTTGGCGAGATAGCGCACGGATTATGCAGAACGCGATTTAGCAATTACTTTTTTCAGCCAAGGTCATTGATTATACGGGGACACTTGGCTTCGCGCAGGACACCCGGACGTCCATTACAACGCGGCAGCACGTAAGCGCTGTAGCAGACGCCCGCGTAACTGGAAGCTTAGATGCAGCAAATTATTGGCTAGCATAGTATACTCTCGGTGCTAGATGCGTTCAGTGCTATGTTGCAATCATCAGCACTCAGTTCTTTTTCCTCTTGTCGTTTAATCGAATTTTGTGTGTCGCCCTTGCTTTAAAAAGCGCCGAATCAAATAAATTTGTGCCATTGCAATCGTACCTCCTCGAGATAAGATAATTTTTCGCTAAGAAAATGCGAAGCCAAGAGAAAGCTTTGTGAATACAGCCCCTGCTCTTCGGCATTCTAAACTTCACAAGTCGATGATGATGAGCCATATATAGAGAGGCGTGCTTCTTGAAAGCCCCAATGTGTATTTTGCCTTGTATGATATACCATCACCAGGGCCAAGGTCAACGTACTCATCAAAGTTCACAACGTAAACTATGCCAATACTTATCTTAGTTTTCTTACTTTTGCTTCGAGATTTCTCAGCCAACATACATCGTCCACCCACGCACATTGTTAATGCCGAATGCAGTTTGGCACAGTCAGCAGAATATACACGAGGAAAGAAACTTGACAAAGTATCAAAGTGCGAATACTTCAAACTTTCGAACAACCAATCAAGTTGTGCTATAATGAACGTTTTCATTCCATCCGTTGCTACGGCTGTATCCTAGAGGGTGGGGGGCTCAGAGCCCGGTTTTTGATGGAGGCTGCATGGTGTTTTACCGATGATAAGGAAAATATGTTTTTTTTTTCAAAAAAGTCAGGGCCTCCAGCAAGTTTCCAAATACCCTTGCTCCTACCCACCAGTCTTCCTTGCGAAAATCATTTGGGGATTTACAATAGGCCTGACCTGCTCCAATAAATAGTGTTCACGTGCGTCACGCAGCGCGCCTTCTTCATTTCTGGAATGCGCCACCGACCGCCGGGTACCTACTGACTCCGTTGCCGACCATTGCCGTGTTGCTTTTGTGTGCCTGCGCCCGTCCGGTTCTGCCTCAAGATGAAAGTGTAAACAATTATCATCTGAACAAATATTAGCTGCTAGTGAGGCAAGTTTCATTTAGTAGCTCAAGAAGAGGGAGCAGAGCTTTCGGGTGTTCTCTTTGCCGAAGCTCTTGCTTCTTTGTTCGCGGTAGAAAAACGGCATGTGTATGTTTGGGGTTGGAATTTTACATTACAGACTGACCACCAGGCTTTAACTGCTTTGCTATCAGCTGGCGTGGTGAGGCGACACCCCTTGTAAATTTCTTGATGGTGCGCCCAGCTGTTATAGTATAACTCTTCCGTACAATATTGCAAAGGTGCCGATAATGTCATAGCGGACGCAATATCTCGGCTGCCAGTCAAGCTTCCGCCAGCCTAAACGCCGGAAGAATAGATAATTTGTTTGATTGCTGCATGCTTAATTAGGGATGAGTTAAAGGCAGCCACTACTAAAGATGATACCTTCCACCAGCTTATTCAATACACTGCTGAGGGTTCGACTTCAGTACTTAAACCTTACTTTGCAGTGAAAAACGGACTGTCTCATGCCGATGGTCTCATTTTCTAGGAGTTCCAGAAACTTGCAGTGGGCAATTCTTTCAGTTACCCCATAAAAATCATCCAGTCATAATTCATACAAAGCAGCTGCTCCGTGACAGGTATTGGTGGCAGTGCCATGACAAACAAGTGGAAAGTGCGGTTCGGAACTGTTGCATCTGTCAGGTTGCCAACAAATCGGTGAAACCTGTCTTTGCACCCCTACAACCAGTTTCTTTTTCTGAGAAACCATGGGAGAATTAGGCATGAACATCATTGGTTCTCTTTGAAATGTTCCCTCAGGTGCAGTCACTTTGATTGACCATTACTCCAAATGGCCTGAGGTTTGTTTCATTCGAGTCGTTGCATCTGATGCAGTCATCACCTTCTTGACTTCAGTCTTCTGCCGTGAAGGTTTTTCAGCATGCTTAGTAAAAAACAACAGTCCCCAGTTTAAGTCTCGTCAGTTTGAAACTTTTGTTTCCGAACGAGGTATCCAACACTTCCTCCAACTACTATCCTAAAGCAAATGAGCAGGTAGAGATGTTCAACAGGGTCCTGAAAGAGTACATTGAACTAGCCCAACTAGAACAACGTCTTCTAAAGAAGGCAACTACAGAGTAATTGAGTACTTATCGTATTTCTGCTCAGGCAACTACGGGATCGTCTACTGCGATGTTGCTTCATAAGCGTCAACCAGACAACAAGCAGCATTTTATTGAGTTTCTTAAGTGAGCTTGCTCTTAGGTGTATCGAGAGGGCCCCTGTATAGTAATTGTGGAGCAGTGAGAGGTTTTACTACTCAGCTCGGATTCCGAAGAGCAACTCCGGGCCATCCATCTGGCTGAAAACGCTGAGAAAATCAAAGTGGTATACTGGCAGCCGCTTAAGTGGGAACTTCGTCCCACACCTCTGCAGCTAACGAAGTTATCTAACTTATTCTCTCTTCCTTGATGTTTTTGCTGTAATGATGAATAAACATGTCTGAGTGCTCTGTACGGGGTAACCTTTTCAAATCCCTACTGCAATTGACAATTCTTTCTCCAGGCACAATTCAACGCCATTGCCACGAAACAAAGCACCTGTCTTGATTTCTCGCTCACGGTAAACGCTGATTTTTCGCTCACTATCAACGATGTCAACACCGATGCCGGCATTGAAATTTCTTGAAGTGAGGCATTTAGGGCTATTGCGTTCTAATTGAATAATTTTGGCATGGACATGCAGTGATGAAAAAAATAACTGTCCCGAAACGCGTCATGCGCCTTAGAAGCTGAACTTGAGAGAGTCCCTGACAATTGTTATGTACGCTTGCCCATAGGCAACTCACGTGTCCTATAATAATGTACAAGACTAGATTTTTAAGATGCTCATATTCAAAACAAAAGTGGAATCTGTGTCAACGCTGGAAGAATTATGCCCCTGTCACACGGCACCTGTGATGTCATTCGCTGCGAATAGCATTAGGCGTTAATGTCATTTTGTTGCTGATACATGGACATAATATTCGGCATTCACACATAATGACATCCGGCCATTTAATGTGCTCACTGAACTGATGAAAGCGCGACATTTGTAATCTTGTCAACTTGCACCTGGTAAGAGATTCCACAATCGACACATCAAGTAAGTGTAGACAATGTTCATATGCTTATGAAAGGTTGTTTTTATTATTTCAGTTATTTTCTAGTGTGCAACGCGATAGTGGAAGCAATTCGTGCAGCTATATTTTTTCCCACACTCCAGCTTGACGCTAGGGGCCTCCTGTCAGTCATGTTTACGAACACTTGCTCATCTTTGGTTCCGCGTTGCAGCTTCAGACTCACTATTAGAAAAATACGAACGCCATTGTGCGACAGCCAATTAAAGAAGAGTGTTTTCAAACCAATCATCTTTTCTTGGGAAGCATCACAGTTCTGTTACGCCGACGAAGTCGAAGCCCTAAGTGGAGCTAGCGTAAAAGAATCGGCACGTAGGTGCAGCTCCTTATTGCCTCCTCGTCGATGAGCTTTTTTCAATGGAAAGCTTGAGGCCCTTCAGTCAGCTATGATGCTTCATTCGCAGCGGATGCAGACAAATTGACGTTCGTATGCACTGGTCACCGTTCACCGCGACTACAAAATTATGAATGCTGTCACGGTTCCAAATATTGCCGACTGCAAGTTGTTAGCGGCTTCATGCGAGTCTTGCTTTGCATGCTTACGAGAGTGTTTTTTTTCTACTGGAGCTACTTTATCATTTCCCAGTACATTTTGAACTAGCCGGACTATGGTACGTAAGTCAGATGCGCAATTTGTAACCTTTTGGTATCATAGTAGCCTTCCCATAAACACTGACATCAATTGCAAATCTTATTTACCATGGCAGAGCAGACCCGGTACGCAAGATCACGATGACATCTGCTATGAATGTCGTTCACTGCAAAATGCATCACCCGTGCCGTGCGACAGGGGTGTAAGAAACAACTGTACAGGTATAGTACCTTGTGGTATCTACCCCCGCCACCTGAGCAAAAAAAAACTGTCTACTTCCTTGTGTACTAAGAGTGAAACATTTGAGTTTTATTGCACTGGTACGATATTGGTACTGTATTGATTTTGAAGACACCCATTGCCATATATATAATTTTTAAAAAATTGGCATGTCCCATGTTTTTTAGGAAGCGACAGTTTATGAAACATACGAATGGGAGGTTACTGTGTAGGACTTTTTACTGAGCGAAACGTTCTGAAGTGTCGCTATACATCTACAATGCACGCATATACTTACGTTAACCAACCGCATATGTTTTATACAAACAATTGTCTACACTTTCGCAACGATGCCAAAAATAATATGGATATTATCAATACCAGAAGCGGTAAGCAGATACGAACGCAGGTGCTCGCGTGGATGGCAGCTCAGGACACTGCTACGTAAATCAATTACAGCGGACAGAACCCAACCACAATTGACATCAAGCTGACGTGACGGCTGCATCATAGGGCCTATTGAGGTGGTCTACTGGCTAAGTTGCTCGGCTGCTGACTCGCAGTTCACGAGATCAAATCCCGGCTGCGGCGGCTGCATTTTCGATGCAGGCAAAAATGCCGTGGGCCCGTGTGCTCAGATTTTGGTGTACGTTAAAAAACCCCAGCTGGTCCAAATTTCCGGAGTCTTCTACTACGGCGTATTTCATAATATAGCAATTTTGGGACTTTATATATCAACATCATCATCATCATCATCATCATCGGCTGTATCATAGGAGTACACGTGTAATGTTTAAAAATTGAATAGCTGGCACTACAACCACTATTCACGTTTCAAGAACATTAGAGTCTATTTGAAAAGTAGCGGCTAAACCTGCGTGGGTCTGTGGTAGAATGCTTGATTGCCACACGGATTGCTGGGGTTGAATTCCTGCTAGTACCCTGACATTTAGTCTTTCCATTCGTCCAGTCAATGCTGATGATATCAACTTTATCTTAACGCTCACACATTAAAATTATGCCTGTCTGTTCTCACCGGCTGTGGGTGATTTAAATTCTCAATCACCTGTGGCACATACCCACCCGCAGGTAAGTGCTACACGTCTGGTGGAACGGATTTGACTTCGTGGTGATGGGATTGTGAGAATATTCATGTCTTGACGACCGAGTCGTAATCGTCAAATCATCTTATTCTCTTTCAATAACTCTGGTTCACCCCAAGCTAAAGCGGTGATCACAAGAGTACCGAGACATTGGCTGCTATAGATAGATAGATAGATAGATAGATAGATAGATAGATAGATAGATAGATAGATAGATAGATAGATAGATAGATAGATACTCAAAGTGCCTGCAATATGCTAAAAAATGCTTCGCATTTGGAAACGGAACACTTGACCTAATTATATTGCTGTAATAGTTATGATGAATGAGAACGCGAATTGTGGGTTCGAACTAGTTTAGTCATTAAAATTGACCCATGCAGAATTTTATCTGGTAAAAGAATGGGTAAAATATTTTAATATATTGTGTATGACTGTAAGAGTGTATATATTGTGGCATACAAGCTCTTTTTTTTCATTACCTTCCTAATTTTTTACTTGCTCAATAACACCTGCTCTTCATTATGTTCTGTGTAAATTTGGGTGACGTAGGATGCTGTAATATACTCTTGGAATGTCACTTGCTCTTTTTTTATTTAATGAGCAGGAGTGTATCAATGTCCTGAAGGTAACGAAGCTTGCATTCATTATTCTTGAGATGTTAGCTGCTTCAGATATAAATATAGATATTTTGTTTCCTTCTTGGTTGGCCTCCAAGCGCATTGTACTAAGAAGAATCATTCGAATGTGGTTGAATCATTCGAATGTGGTTGTGGTTTCAGAGATGTGGTTGTACAGACAACTTCAATGATCTTGATAATAATGAGCACATGAAGATGTAATATCATTCCCATTATTGCAAAGGTGGAGCAGTTCAAGAGCACGCCAGTCTTGATGTTAAGCGGGGATAATAACAGCTGCATTCCGATTCCCGGTTGGCGCGAACCCGACAGACGTCCTTAATCGCACGCATTTATCTATACACGTCAAAAGGGGTGTTCGTCCTTGTTGACTTGCGCCTAAATGCAATACCTGCCTCAGTATTGAATTTCATTAGCGATTTCTCGGCACACAAATTTTCCAGGATTACCAGAACTGCCATAAGACTTTATTTAAAATATACAATTGGTCGTCGCAGTCGTCAACATTTCGAGCTTGCAGAATTCGTCGCAAACAGCTTGATATGAAAAGAGTTTTATAGATGTAACAGCAGTGCATAGGCTATCATACGACTCATTTACACTAAGACTGTTTCGAAAGCCTTAATTATTGTTCTTGTAATCAAATCACACCAACGGAACACTGTGTAACTGAGAAACAGGTTTTGTTAAATAAAATGCCCGTGGTCCACATACAGGGGCGCACACTCGTTTTATAAATACGCGCTGTCCACCCAGTCAGGCCTTCAACATGCCTAAATGCACTAAGCATAAAAGTTTTATTGAAAAAGTACTTTGCCATTATTTTATATTATATTTACCACCGGGTGAATCAACCTGAGACCAGGAAAATGAGAGATACATGTTTAGCATTTGTGTAGGTGTAATGCAGCCTATAAGTGCTGTAAGTGTTGCCGTGGTCAACTTTCATACGGGGAGCAGATAGATCAGAGCTTTTCTTTGGCGAAGGCCGGATTCTCGTGTCCCTTGTCGAGCCAGTGGCGTTCGATGTGAGGCACCTGGACCATGGGTTCTGGAGGCGGTGGGCGTCTTGCGGCTAGCCGCTCCGACACAAGGGCCTCCAGGCGCATGAATGGTTGCTCAAACAGCAAAGAAAGCACGGTCGCGGCAACCAGGCTTAGCACGAAGTGGTGCAGCAGCACGTAGGCCTGCACAGGATACAAGTGTATACGTAGTGATCTTTATTTAACGCGCGCTTACGAAGAGTCGAATTCATGAGAAGTTTTCGGCAGGCAGCAGCGACGTTTGCTAAAATATGTTACCGAAATTGCGGTAATTCTGGTCCATATGAGTGCTTTTTGCGATTGAGTGAACGCCGCTGCAAAAAGATTACACTATCTCCCGCTAAGGAGAACCATGTGTAAACTCAAAGCAGCAGGTGCTCACACAGGTGGTGCGCTGATGCTAGCGCACATCATCACATCGTCTCATCGCTCATCGTCAACAACAACAAAAAAACGACAGCTCGCACTTAACCATTCCCTGGCCACTACGTATATAGAGGCACTGGATCAGGAACCCCCAAGGTAGCTCCGGTCGGAGATTTCTCCTGTGCGATCTTGAACAATAAAAATTCGCAGAGTGCTCGTAAAGTGGAAGCTGACTGTGGTTCTCCGTGTCAAATCAGAGTCGTCTCTCCCCCAATGCCAATTAGCAGCGATTGGCATGTTCCAGTAGGAAACACTAGTCCATCACTGCGTGATTTTCGACCCTCTCCCACTTTCTCTCCTGTGCGATGCCGCGATGAATGCCAGCGTCAACGTCGCCGCCAGTGTAAGCGAAATAGCATCCACTGCTTTACATCTACACATGGTTCGCTTTAGGGAGAGATGGTGTGATTTTGATTTACTTTTACTTGATATCAAGCCATATGTGAAAATTTAGGTTACCTATATTTCATTTACGTTTTTGTGCTCCCCGTTCTGGCATCGTGCCAGTGCTAGGCCTCGGAATACTTGGCGAGTTTTTACCGCATGGTCTCTTAGAGCGGTTCGTGTGGTGCTGCACTGTGTATTGTGGTAAGCATACATGATTCATGCAGCTTCCCTTAACATGTGCGCTGAAAGCGATCCATCCCACAGAAACTGATAGTACTTTATCCAGAACGCCGAAGCGACACAGCACTGCGCGTGTTCGCGACCTAGATTGGGCATGTCATGTCCATGTAACCTTGCGCGTTGATGTGTCTGTGTCATGTATTCTTCCGGCACCAATTTTCTCCCATACCGAAGAGGGCAGGAAAGTAATTTGGCTCACGAAGTCGACACAGAGCGAGAGACAAAGGTTTCTAGCTCATATCCTCGCATTATGCTTTCATTGCTCGTAATGAACGAATGCGAAAATTCTTGTAGTACAATCAGAGCTCTTAAATAAGCACGCAACAACTTGCAGTGTCCAACAAAGATTTCTTATGTGACCTGGTGAAGCGGTCTTTAGGCAGTAAATGACAAACAAAACAAAAACCATTTTGACATCTGGTTTTTTTTTACCTAGACTCTAGTATCCCCTGATGACACACTATGGTTTCACATTCGATCTTCATCGTCCTGCGGCTGGATAGAAGCACTTCCTGTTCTCTACGCGTGCCAGCAGACGCCGGGGAGATGCTGAGGAGACGACGCGACGTGGATGACTTCGTGTGAACAGGCTCATCGGCCTTCCTATTTGCTGGGGGGCGTTGTAGGTCTAACAGTGCTGGAAGGAACTTCTGAGATGAGGTATATAGGTTGGACCACGTAGAGTTCCGAAAGTCAACGTTGCACTGTAACATGAATACCGGACTCTGACGGTGCTGAAAAGCGAAATTTGAGAGAAAGTAGTGTTCATACAGACACCGATTTTGAAAATAAGCATTTATAGGCAATTGCAGGCATTTCGGCGCAAAGGTCATGAATATGCTATTCTAGGCCCCACAAAAACACTTTAAAAGCAATTCTTTACCTCCAACTGGTGATCTCATATGAAAATGGCGCAATAAGAACGCAAGGAACAAAATAGATATTTGCCAAGAATCCGGTCTCTGCTGATGACGATAAGGAATTATGACCAAGCCCTTTGTAATGGACTAGAATCATTCAACTACCCACTTGTCATGCAGTTCATATTGTGTGACAGATGGCCACACAATTAACATTCTATGACGCCGCATTACTATTTTAGTCTTCTACACGTAACATTGCGTTTGTGAACGGGCCTTGCCGACATAATGATTGTATAGGGTTTTGTGAGCATAAGTTTTGAGCACCGGAATGGCTCACTCACTGCGCTCCCCATAACCAGATTGTATAGAGTGTTGTATTGTATATTGTAGATTGTATAGATTGTTGTAGTCAACTTTTAACACTCTTGTATAGAGTGTTGAAAGTTGGATTTTCTGCTGGGTGCTTGAGTAATGTTACAAAAGCTACTTTATGAAGGTGTAATCGAAACTCTCATCGTAATGCCTATGTACCGTTTACCATATCATTGATACCCAAGAAAAAAAATTCCGCCATATCCACGAAGTGAATGATGATGAGTGGGCGAAGCTCCGGAGGTAAACCTGGTAAACCATGAAGCCTCTGTACATTTTGCCAACTCGATTTTATTACATCGCTCCCCCTAGCGTACGTCGCCGCACTAAATCGAACGATTGCCTTCAACCAATGACACGCGCCATATGTGACATCATTCCTATTTTATAAGATCTCGCGTCTTTCATCAACTACAAGTACCGCTTTCTAGTTTATAACATCTTGCATCTTTTCATCATCAGCTACAAGTACCAACATCTAGTAAACACTACAAGAACTAAACGAGAGGTGGCTACATACAGGAGACGGTACTGCCATCTAATGAACACTGCAAGAACTAAACTAGAGGTGGCGACATACAGGGGACGCACAGCCCACGCCCTAAGGAGCTTCGCCCCTAAAGAACATTAGAAAAAAAGGAAATTGGCAAAAGCGTCAATTTCCAAAAGTTCCTTTTTCAAATAGCACTATTCGTAATGTCATGGCTCCGAGAAAAAAATTTTTTCCCTTTGACAACCGATTGCTTATTCTGGCAAGAACCAGAAATTACTGAATATGTTTTTGTAGATTGCAAGGGTGCAGTGTTTCACTGGAGCCTACTCCAGTGTACTCTAAAGCAAGAAATACCTGTGGACACTTATGGCATAATGTTCTAGCCAATAGAAAACCCGCAGACATGATAATGTTTCTGGGACTCAATGGATTACGGAAAACGCGAACGCAAGTAAGCCATCCGGATGTTCATGCAAAATCTTCGAGAGACATTTTGACTCAAAGCATTGGGCGTATTAGGGACGTTTTCAGAGCCCAGTCTGAAGCACCAGACTGAGTCACAGTACTTGACGGGCTCAACAATATGCCAATATGCAGAAGTTCTAGACAAGACATTGTTGCATCAGAGTTTCGCTAATGTATTTTGTGCACCTTGATCTTACTATAACGTTTGCACCAGGCATTAAAAAACCCACATGGCTCAATGGCAGAACACTGGGATAGGATGGAGCCAACCCAGGCTAGAACACCGCTCCATCGTAAATATTATATCTTCGTTTTTTTTATTCGTGCGATAGCCCTTACGAATGACGGTGGTGACGGACAATTACACTATGCTTGTTGTTATCTTATAACAGGTTTCGCGGTGAAACGTTTTGGTGGTAATCAGGATTCAGATGATTCGTATCCACAGTACAGCTAATATGGCTGTGCAACAGCTGTTGGATGATGTTAAGCATGGTGCCACCTCGTTGAGGTAATGAAGATGAGCCGCCTGCCCTGCGCTCAGCAAATAAAGACAGGCTACAACTTTCACAGACCTATAACAGTGTGTCATTGTTTTGTTTTCCCTATCCATCATGAAACATGACATCCATTTTCATTTGTCATATTGCGTTATATTCCGTAAGCCTTTATAGAAGCTCAGTGCCGTGACTTTTTACCACCAAAATTGCTTATTAGGCTAAAGAAGGCAAATACACTGGTGTTTTCGCACTACGACCTCCTAAAAAAGCGGCCACAATAGCCAGTAATTGAAACCACACCTGAGTTCAGCCCTCAGAATCACCCGAGTTTAGCCTTTTTCTCAGCTTTCTCGCTCCTCGCTGGTACTGGAAAGACGAATAACCAGAAAAAGTAGTTTTGCTTTCAAAGGAGCTGCGCCAGGGGTCTTAAACTCCCCTCAGCTAGCAACGCATGGTATATCAACCTATTACGGCTACGGCTTGGACAGAGAAAGAGCTGGGAGGGTGAACGTAAGATTAAACGCACGATTTTAAAAAGGCAAGAAGTTTTTCGTATCTTGTATGTGCGTCGTTTGTGAAGGGTATTTGATGTCAGAAGATTCGAACAAGAAGTCGATGCCAATCTGCACAATTAATAATGTTTGGGTGCCAACCCTGAACAAATTATTGCTTCCAACACATGGGGTGTCTCACGACTTGAAAAAAAAACGCTTAAGACTATTAACACCTGCGTAGCATTCCTCAAACGAAGCCTTATCTCTCGTATTAGGCAAGAAGATAATGTGAAAAAAGATTAATTAAACAGTTGCCAAAATGCAGTCCTAAAAGCATGAATAAAGACTGCATGAAGACAGTCATGTGTTAGCAGAGCCGAAATTACGAGGTCCGCGTGCCACATGTGGCCCGCAAGCTTCGTGCTTGAGACCGCTGTTTTAGAGCATGGTTTTTCAAAGTGAGTTGCGCGCAACGCACAGTTCCCGCAGGCACTTTCTCAAAGATTCGTGAGCGTACTGGTAAGTTTTACCTGGTTTCACACTCGCCGAATCACTTGCCTGGCGAAACCGAGAGAGCATTGATATAAGGAAACACCATTACTCAATCCCCCTTCTTGAACAAGCAAGGTAAATTCAACTGCATGCCGATGAATAAATTTGTGTATACTTTAGCTTTTCAGTTCATTTTACGTAAGTGTAGCGTGAACCAAATGAACAATGCTTGCATGAAAGTGAGGGGGGTGTCCTTGGCCTCTGTTGCAGCTCAGCAGAGTTTCATAGGACTAATGTGCTTGGGAAACCCGGCTTCTGGCAAACGCAGCCGCGATGATCGCCCTTGATATAGACGGCTTTGAAAACTTTATTGCACCTTTACTGGATTACTAGTATTAGGAAAATGCTTCAAATGGGTACTGACACGAGAATTTGCCTTTCTTGTTTTCTTTCGCCAGTTGAAAGGCCAATCCTTTACTAGCATATAAATATTGCTAGGCGCGAGTGCACTGTGAAAAAGTAATTGTATATGGTTTGTTTTGAAACGGCCAGTTTTGGTTCCTACTGTACCTTGATGTCAAGGCACGGTATTGGCTTCTCGTCATGTTCGCAAAAGATACAGTGACGTTTCTGCAACCGCACCTCTCTGTGACTCCGTTGGTGACGCAGAAGCTGCTAATTCGAGTGTTTTGGGGACGCACAAACAGCTATTTTGGAAGTTTTAGTACATGACCTCATCACAAGTAGCCAGTCTGCATCGTGACGTCACCAGAATTAGCACTGTAGCCAGGCGTAAAGCTGTACTGTCGATGTGGGTGGGTTGACTTCAAAAATTGACTTCGATTTCAAAATATAATACTTTATAAGCATCTGCTGAGCGTCACCCTTGCTCGGTGCTGTCTCTGCATACAGGAAATTTGTGCGGCAGAGTAAACACGCTTACCCCAAAAAATTATCAGTACCACTCTAAGTATAGTATCGTATTCTTCTCCTCATTTTCATTTTTTTCCATTTTTTCTTAATATATTTATTTCACCACGGTTTTTATTATCTTTTATTCTCTTTAACAATATGTTCACGGCACGAGGTGACGAGTCGGTCCAAAATTTTGCTTTGCAATCTTCCCTTTTTTATCGTCAAGTCTACTATGACGTATTTTCTAAAAGAGTAATAAAAAGTCGTTGGTACTACTTGTTCGTCAAACTCTACTGTTCGCCGAAATCAATTTCATAAGCCGCCTTTGCATCCCCAATCTGAAAACAACTGTCGTGTTTGTCGGTTTAAAATCGTGTTCTCCCCATCTGATTCTTGTATTACTTCAAACGAAGTGTTGTTGGAGCGTTCCTCACTGAATATTACGTCAATGTTCATTTTACATGAAGTTTGGTGGAGGCTACTTCAAAGGTGACATAACGTCTTTAGAAGTCGGGGTGCCTTAAGGCTCATTTTCCACCCTCAACACTCAGCGTTGTGTACTCCCACGTCAGCATATATGATTGTGCACAGGCACTTCCCTTCGACAACGTCTTCTCCCCTATATATAGCATTCGTAATCTCCGTGTCAAACACCTGCAATACACTCACTTCAATAATATTCAGTCATTGGTGGCCGATTTATTACAATGTTTAGCAGTACACATCCTAATTTGCATGCAACACCTTAATACCATTTTGAAAGCACTCCGGAATAACGCTAGCGTGTTCCGTTACAATAATGACAAAAGAATGCGTGAAGTGCGTCATAAGTTTTCTTGTTTGGCTTCACCACTTGCTTGTCTTCTATACAAAACATTCTTTCTCTCCTAATCTAACGCCGGTCTCTACAAAGATATTC
Organism: Rhipicephalus annulatus; assembly: GCA_013436015.1. Lineage (NCBI taxonomy): Eukaryota > Metazoa > Arthropoda > Arachnida > Ixodida > Ixodidae > Rhipicephalus > Rhipicephalus annulatus. Next base: position 485,886 of record WOVY01011175.1, read on the forward strand.
TCTGCTTTCGCCATTTGTTGGGGTAGCACCCTTTTTATACTTGAATGTGCCACGGTAAAAACTGAAGCAAAATCTTTTTTTTTACTTTCCGAGTGTGGCCCACGAAAGCGCTAGCTAGTGTGCAAGCTGATTACGACTACTGTCAAGGTACTTTGTACAAATGACTAAATCCGATTTGTGATGCAGAATAGGACGAGCCCTAAAAAAAGGGTGGAACACATTCTTATTCTTATCGCTGCTTTGTACTTGTCCCATCTTTCACCTAAATCTACAAGCACTGTACAAGCAGTCAGAACGTGCTTTTAAGTAATTAGTTTGCGCGCGGAGAATTCTTTGCAAAACGGGAACTTGTGCAATGTTTTAATCTCGAACGAATAAACAGCGCGAGAAAACGGTGATGAGTAAAGAAACGATCTACATAGGCGTACTTTTTGTATGCGGCACATACACCTTGAATTTGTTCCTTTTACTCGTTCTTGTTTTTTCACGCTTTTCATTCATTCCTTATGGAAGCACATCAACTTGCTTCATTAACCTTTCAGATTTACGAAAATTCCATGCACTTCGTGTAGCTCATTTTGTAATCAAGGCCAAGTTCTGGCTCACCAAGGCTGTAGTGCAAAAGTGTGCTTACTCAGAACTTTAATTTGTAATAATAAAGAACAACAAATTGAAAGTGTGAATGCAGGACAGTGAGCAACCACAGTTCCATGAATAGTCTGTTTGACATATCTTACGAAAGTATTGCCTTGTATACGAGCTTGCGTACATGCACACGCATGATTTATTTGTGTGCGATATAATCGGGGTGTCCCCAACTATGTGAAAAGAAATGGCGACCATTCCACCGTCAGTTCACTCCAAATGCTTGTTTACAAGGTATTTTTCAGTAAGTTAAACTACGATTACCGACAGTGAATTTACAAGGGCGTTATTAACTTTGTGTACACCATGCTGCTTAAGAAATGCAAACAAATAGGCGTAAGACAGAAAACAACAGGAGCCGACAGGTCAATAATGTTTCTTGCGAAACACCACTGCTTTTCCACCTAAATTTCGCACATTCAGGTGACTGCATGCAAATCACTTACCATGGCGTCGTAGGAGAGGAAGTAGGAGTGTTCTCTGACTCCGTTCGAGTAGGCGATCACAAGAGGGCTGACCATGTACAGCGAGAACAGGAGACTGGCTCAGTGGTTGCCAGCACCTCAGCGACAGCAGGTCATTCAGCCAGCCTGCGTTAGTGACGTCCGCGGTTAGTGCTTGTGATGTAAGAGCTGGAAGACTTAGCGAGGGCGTTAAGACGTAGAATCATTGAATTGAATTCCTAAGCATTCCATCGAATATTGGCGGTCATATACAAAGGGATAGCGGTACAGTGGCTCACTCAGATGCCACGTGCATGGAACATAATGTTTCTGCTTACTCCTCACCACCATGCTCGTACAATGAATGAGAGTTCATCTGCAGACATATTTGTAAATTTTGTTTTACAATTATTGTTGAGGGCATTGTCAAAGCAACATTTACTTTCAAGATCATTTGAAGTTGCATACTTATTGGATTAAGTGGTCGGAATCGAAATCTACCGTCGCGTTTTGCAGGCAAGAGACAAAATTCAGTGCTGACGTAGATTCCTCTCTTAATTCAGCTAAATGTTGGAAGCTTTTTTTAGTGAGTGAAGTTCAGCCTGGAAAGCATAACATTAAAAAAATGAAAAGTATATTTCTTTATTTTTCGTGCTCTGTCAAACATGGTAGATAGTAGGCAATTAACCCCTACCATTAGCCCTGTCTCGGTGAAGCTTTGATTTAAAAGTGAATTTTACTAGCATCTGTAAAAGAGGGCCGTGGTGAATAATATTCCATGAATTCATGTATCGTCCAAACAGATGGTTTCAGCTTGGAGAGCTGCATTCTAAGGTGTATCAACACACGTGCCCGGGCATATGGCCTTTCGGAAACATGCACATTTTATATTGTTGGTGCCATAATTTTGAATAGAGGTTATTTCACAGCTTACATCGAAACTCACTAGCAACCGAATATTAATCTGTGGTGTATACATAGTGCATTACACTGTCAAAGTGTAACGGCAAGTGGTCTTTGCTCACATACAAAAGATACACCGGAGGAGAGTTGGCAATCTCATCATGTCACACATGACCGGAACTGTCAACCCGCGAAATAATTTGCCTGCTTGTAAAGCAGTAAAGCGAGAACCGCTCCGTATAGATACTGCACACGCTCTTTTAAGGAATCTATACGAACGGAGACGTACCACCATGGCCATGGGAACAGGCGATCACAATCCAGCAGATGCAGGCGGCCCAGAGGACTCGCGAGAAGGCACCGTACGCGGCTGACGCCTCGGTGCCGGGCAACTCTAGGCCGCGATTCCACTTGAACGGCGCGTGTATGAGGGCTAGCAGGCTTCCCAAGCAACACAGCCATCCAAGAATCACCAGTGCCTGCGCGTGGCGGGGTTCTGTTTTTCTTCTGGCTGTTGCAGTAATTCAGAAGCCAAAACTTACGAGTGCACTCCGATGCAACCTCTGTGTGTTACACAGAGCTTGCACGAAGCAAGTGTAAGCTCTATCTAAATGTGAGGAAGACTGTTTACTAAAACCAAGTTCGTATATTCACTTATCTATAAGGCCTTAATAAATGAGCGGCGAAGGGTGGCATTCGGAAACCCTGTAATTTATGAAAACTGGTCACCATCATCTTGCCGCCTTATACAGTGAAATGATAAAACTGAATGACTAACTGTTACTATCTATTACGATGCCCGTATTTACAAAGATATTGGTTTATATCTGTTCACAAAAAGACATGTACATAGTTGGGACAATGAACACTTTAGAAAACGCTACCGATTGATGGCAAAGTATTTGACTCTTTATTTCTTGGTTCCAGATAACGTTTACTGAAATGTTACTTATGAAGTTACTTAACACTTTGTTAAAGAGACTCTCTAACACTTTTCACGACTTCATTATTTTACATGTTTTTCTAGCAGGTTTTGTACACTGACGGCTTCAGAGATAAATGCCGCAAAGATGGCAGCGATAGGGCCACGCAGTGTGTAGTTATTCAGCGTAGAGATATCAAAACACAATGAAATGAATGCTTACTCTCAACTCGATTTTCGCGGGCTCACCTTACTATGTTTCCCTCACCCTCCGACGTTGGAAGTCTGCCCAATAAAATGAACTGAAAGCCCTACCGCACAGGAAGCTCGCATGACATATTGCCTGTTACGTCCAGCGTCCAGTGAAGATGCCATTGCGATGGTAACAAACAATGTGGTATACTTGAAGAGAGAACAGCACATGCGAAACGAGCCTTCTTGCGAACGCTTCTATATGTTTTGCAGCTTCACTGATCTTTGTTCTTGCAATGACGTATATATATCAACGCTCTTACATAATTTTTTTCTTGAAATAACGGTGCCCGGAGCGTCGTCACCGCGTTTCCTCCTGCACATGGCGTTTGGCGCACTCTGACCAGCTTTGCCGTTTTCAAGCTGGAAAAGTCGTGGAGCTTTCTTCTTTGTCGCCTTGAGTGAAAAATCATAATCATGAGAAAATAAATCCAATAGTAATCGCTATTTTGATGCAATACTACGATCACATTTACCGTTAAATTGATCCAATCATTTTGCGGCAACGTTTCGGCGTCATTTCTGCTCGCAGTAGTTCTGATGAGCGCCACTAGGAGTTATGCAATCGGCACCAATGTTTTCAAGTGCTAGAGGGCCGCTTTGAAAACCCGAGCCAAGCAAATGTGTCTGATTAGCTAGTATTTTACAAAGTGGCTAATAGCGTAGGGTAAGGTAAATTGCGAGAAAATTTTGAAAATAGTGAATACAATTTTTTGTTTCGTTCTTTGTCATCAAATGTAAATGCAGAAACTTTAATTTGTGTGGAAAGGATGTGCTGCATAAATATGACCGGGCAGACATGGTTCAAAACTGCGTAATAAAAAGACAAAAATGGACCAGATGTCTTATTTGGCCCAACCTACGGGGCAAACGAGATAGTGTGAAAAAATTCATCTCTACAGGTTTGGCAGTAAAAGCAGCTGACATTCATTCCATGGGCCCCCACGCACTCTTCATGAGGCCACTCCTTGTACTCCACGCAATGAACACGGACAGAACCACGCGTTGTATTGCTCCCAAACTCATAACAGATCAAGCACCCCCAACCTTTCTTTGTGTTATTGGTGTATTTTGTTGAAGGCCTAGTTGTATTCAATTCGAATATTGAATTAGTGAAGGCTAGAATTGTTTTGACGCATCTTTTTTGCCTCTTTTTGCCGTTTTAATCCAGAACTGCATGGACATTTTCTGGTGTTCGACTTCGTCAGCTGGGCTTCTGAAGCGATGAAGTTTGAGTTTTCTATTACTTTTATACATTTAACAATAAGATTTTCAAAAAAAATGTCATTAAAACTATAATTCCAAGGCGTGTTTGTGAACGACTTGATTCGGAAATCCTTTCGATTTTTTATGCGGCTCTTCAGTGCATGCTTGAGAACGCAGAACAGCCTCGATGTAACCCGAATGAAGTGTCCTGTCCTGAACAGCACCCAGTGTTTTTTATGTAATTTCCACCTACGAAGCCGTATAAAGTATTTTATTGTATTCCCTGACTCTCATACGCAAACAGTATAATGCATAAATAGTACGAGTAAGTGGTCCACTTATTACGACACTCTCTATAGCATTTTCATGCATTTCATCGCGTTATGCTCCCTCCATATGTCCCAATTTAAAAAGAAATCCGCTTTGGCAACATGCACCAAATGAACCAAACTTTTGATGGTATGTAGCTAGTAGTGTAAAGTATCAAAGTAAATACGCAAGTTGTGTCACTGAGGTCGAAGTATTTGCTTGCACGGATCTTAAAATTTCGCCCAGGAGAATTTTGCCCCCTTTTAACAGGTCACGTACACACCGACACCAGCCGCGTAACTTTTCCCACGGGAACGCTGCGAGAAATGATAAGCTTTTACACTTAAAAAGGTAGACAACTACTAGTACGTATATCGCTGAAATAGAGAAACTAAAAAGTGCTCATTGGATTAGCCACAGAGATCGGCAAAGTCAAAATGTGTCATTTAGGGCGCTCTCTCGTTTTACCTCACCTAAGCATGAGTTGGTAATTAATGTCACTGAGACATTGAAGTGCGTGTCTGAACAAGGACTGCGAGAAGATAAGGACAACTTTAAAAGCCATTATCATGAGCCATTTTGTGGATAAAAAAGAAACGCCACCCATGAACAAACTAATTAAGGAGTAATAATGAAAACTATAAAGAACGAGCCATTATTTAGCACTTCTTTCAAACTATGTACGGTTCACATATGCGGCTTACCTCCATGCGTGAGCTCTGGGTATCAGTACTATTGGCCCAACGCAAGTAAACGTTTGGAATTATCGGTAGCCGAGGAGGGCAACGCAAGCGTAATACAACTATAGAGCTGCTACGTAGTAACACTGTTGATGTATTCTTATAGTATAGGTAACCTGAAACATTGAATGAATGACACTGCGTAAAATGTAGGCACTGATCATTGATCAATTACCCAACGTGCAACGTGCGTACGTGCGTAAAACAACTAACGGTATCTTCGTATGAGCAGAGTGATTCGATACTTTTTTCTATTGAAGTATTCATTGACGCTGGTCAGAGTGTCTGCTGGCTCAACTGCTAATTATACGGGAAGGATATGTTTTTATATCTTTGAAAGCTTTGGGCATATTAGCGAGTAAATTTGCTGTCAAGACGCTCAGCCTGAACGCGTTCATGTTAACGTTATCATTGCCTAAGAAGCTTAACGCTAAGTCTGTCTGCACCTGAAGAAAGCCATAATGTGTTATAGTCCCTGCAGTATTTCAAGGGCACATGTATACTTTGGTGTCCGAATAACTTCGGGAGATGTTTATTTAGTTGTCTTCAGGTAATCCCTCGAGTGCATTGGAGTCGCTACAAGCAAGCACAAACGTTCTGTTTCCTAGGTCACATAGCTAGTCGCGCGGCCTACTAAAAGCGTACAAAAGCAATCGGTCACCTTGTGTATGGTGATCTTCTTTCGGTGAGAGAGAAATTCGCCCGTCACCATTCCGATGAAAAATGCGCCGACTCTTGTGTAAGGCCGCACGTAAACCATTTCTGCGTACGTGTCACGTGTTCTGCAAATTTGCCAGAATATCATTTAATCAATCAATCAATCAATCAATCAATCAATGCTAAGGCAACTGGAGCAAGCACATATATTTACTGTGAAAACAAGAGACATAATATGTAAGAAGGTGCGCGGAGGCTTGTGATCTTTACCTTTACCACCTCTGAGAAGATAGGCACCTTACCCTGGCTTGTATTCGCGGAACAACCACGTCGGTCCTACGTCATGAAGTAGTGTGAAGAGGAAGATCAACGCCATGGATGTCACGATGCCGCTGATGGCCAACACATGACCCGCAACTGGCCGACTGCGAAAGGAACAAATGCGTGTGTGCGAGAGCATCACAGCTGTTCACAACTCTTCTAAATATTCTAAATAGCACTTCTTCATGACAGAAACACGTAAACGTGAAACTTTTATGAGAGAGAAAAGCAAAATAGAGCATTGAAAGGGACATGTTGCCAATTTCAATCAAAAGCATGCCTTTCAATCACTACGGCAAAACTGAAAGAGAGCAAGTAAAGGTTTAATTTTTATCGAGATGCATTGAGAGACTAGTCATAAAATGTCCGACAATTTAGAAGCGCTTACCACATAGAAGGAATGCGCAGCGAATGTTGGCAAGCATGCGTTCTAGCATTTATCTTTAGCGTAAGCCTCGCTGGGTTGTCTTTTTCATACATTTGGTGTTCTACATATATGCCGCTGTCCTTTTTTACCTAAATCACGAGGTCTAGGACAAGGACAGAGCTACGTATGACAAACACTTTGCAAGTGATTCCGCATTTTTGTAATAAAGGAAACTATGGCGCGCTTATCGTGCTGCCGAGCTGTGCAATGTGACTTACGAGACGACCATGTTTAAGAGGGTGTTGGCACGATTGAGAATACTTGCACTTGTCGCCTAACAGTTAGAGCATCGGGCTGGAGATTCAGGTCTGATCTCAATTCAAGGCAAGTAATTCAGTTTCAAGCGAAGAGTGGAGTCTCCGACAAGGCAGGAGAAACGTGCAGCACAATTGAGAAATTCCGCATGGTTCACAATGAAGCTTCACTTTACTACACCTGGTACATAACAGCAGTGAGACAAGGTAGAATTTACTTCCTTTTATATGCTCTGTCGACCAACGCAATGCATCACCTAATACACGCGCCAGCGTTCAGTTTCTATGGTGAAGGTGGATGCCTCAGGATGACTTCGTTTGATCAATAGAAAAACAATGTAAGCGCTTATCTCATTACAAACAGATCTGGACGTTTTGCACACTTCGAAAACGCTGTCGCTTTGCCCTGAGTCTCATCTGGTGTGTGCGGCAACGCTCTACGAGACCTGTGCTATCTGTGGTTTCATAGGATAAAGCTGCTTGACCGCCTCGGTGCTCCATCATCGGGCGTAATGCCAACGCATTCTCCTCGAGTTTACAGCTAGATCGACAATATAGTTCGAAGCTTCAATGAGATAAAAACTAGAGCCTGTTTTTTTGCAAAGTTAGAGTTTGATTGGACCCCCCGCTTACACATAACAAAAAAATAAAGATGACCATGCAGAGCCTACAGTTCTTCAGTTGGACCAGCTAAATAGGAGTGCCGCGCCTGTGCACCCGGGGCCCTACGCCTACAAATGCCGCCTAAAACCTCCCATAGGGATGCACAAACATTACCTAGGCCATCATATTTCTTGGACGTTTACCTATTTATACATCTGTGAAGGGTCTCTGTTGAGGACAAATCATGCGAGGAAGCATTCTAGGTAAACTGACCTATCCTTTGTAGGCCATGATTGTGTTTGCTGTTGTTCTATTGTGAAACATTTTGTACGCAGCAAAAAATTAACCGTACGAATTTGTCGTACACGCAGGCACCTATATAAATTCGGCACCTATTGTTCAGAGACCACTCTGTTATGAAAAACTTGGAATACCAGGAAACTGTGACTGTACTTGGTCGAACTGCACAGTACATGTTTTAGGACATTTTATAACAAGCCGGAAGTCTATATTAAACACAGTATATGAAGGCATTAAAACTATTCACATATTTCTTAACTTTTGACGCTTACTTGACTTTGTATCCCTAAAAGGTTGGTAAACTCGCCCAGGATTCAACTCAAAGAGCCTCATATTCGGTTGTGAGTCTCCGTCTGAGTGTGTCCTGGTGTCTAATACTTCAGCGAGTCCGAGTCAGGCACAGCCTAAGCGCAAATGCTATTTGTTGAGTGTGTCTGCGTGAGTTAAACCGTTCAGAACCGACCTACGGTTCTATCTGCTCATTTTTAGGATCGCTTTCCGCCCTATATTGGCCTGCATTTACACTCCAGTCTATTTATTTTCATCAATATTCTGTTGTTCATGCACCGCCTGATATTTATTTACTAGAGGCGTGAGTAAAGAATCAGCGCGTGCCATGACCTCTTCCCCCTCTCAACCTTTTTCACGGCAATTTATTGCTAAAAATATCTCCTGTGAGTCCCATATTGCATGCAATAGTCCATGCTGTATTGAAACCTCTCTTAACTAGTATTTGAAGGTACAAGTTAAACAAAGCCTATCGTAGAGCACCGACGATAGCAGCTGTTGGCGTTAAAGAGCATTTACACAATGGCCGAAAAAGCTAATTTTACGCTAACGTTTCCGCGAGTTGACTCCCTCAGGATAAACAAGACTCAGGTCAAGCCGTGAGCCAGAATACTAGTGACGCTGTCTGAGGAATAATTTGGTGCGGTTGAGTTCTGGTGAGTCCAGCTCAGAAAAAGTCTAAATGGTCTAAGTCCGAGTCAGTATCATTAAGGGAAACGTCAGTGAGTCCGGGATTTGATGAATTCTCAAAGCAAAACATACTTCTTGAGTGAGTGAGCTCCAATATTTTCGCTGTCCTAGTTAAGAAATAAAACAAAAAGTGATACATTGTCATCCTCCGCGCAACCAATACTACGCGCTTTAGGAAGCATAAAACCTTTCTTTGAAAAAACCTGAGGGGTCTCATCTGTAAACACTTAGAAATGGGGAGGTTTTTTCCCGCTATAGGCACGGCTCCGACTTGAAGAAGCTTCTTACAATCAAAAGAAAAAAAGTTCAAAATAGTTATTTATATCTTCCATAATTATACAAAAATTCTTGGAAGTTTCAAATTTTCAAAAGCGGTACTATTAAGCTTCATTATAAGCGTTTCACTCACCAACGACAAGCCATGTCACAAATTCAACTGATGAAAACTTCGTAGACTACTCTAGTGTCAAAAAAAAACAAGCCCTTAAAATTTTCCTCTTTCATTTACACTACATTCCGTTTTAGAAGTGAAAGGGGCAAAAGTATATTTCCCACCACCACTTCACACAAGTAAAATATACCATGTTCGAACTTTTCCATTCATCTCTATACAAAATTCTTCACTTTCGATACTATATAAATGTACCCTAACAAACACGATATCTGTCTTTGATGCATGTTTTACATGTCTTAAACACAATGCTAGTATTTCTCTAAAGAAGATATTATCACAAAACGCAATTCTGCCGATTATGTTAGAAACAACCTAATGTTTTGTCAAAAACATCACAAACGTTTTAGTGAGATTCTTCCACGGTTTGCCTCAGAAGAACACCTCTATTTTTTAAGAGAAAAGTCTTCTACCACCTTGGCGAATTTCATATGACTCATTTCTACCTCTGCTCTTGATACCTACTAGTTGGAATGGTCGGCGTCTTAGCTGTCCAGAGCTAAAAATACACCTTTGGAACATTGTGTATGCCTTTTGTCCTGAAGTTTCACCGCGTATGCGTCACTTTATAAATCTTTTCCTGTCGTCCTGATTTCTCCAGTCAGCCCCGTATATGGGCTTTACCAGATAACACGTTGCAGAAACTAGCAGTTTTACCGCGGTTTGTGAACCTCAGATAATCACTTCAGCTAATCAACAATATTTTCACTCAGTGCAAAATTATATACTGTAACTGCATAATTCTGTATAGAAAGGTCAAAATATTGACCGATGGGTCTACATGTGCGGTATTACTGTTATAAACAATGCTCCATTGTTGCTCTACAGAGATAGACTTCAAATGTTTCACTATAATGAGGTCGATACATCAAAAGTGTTGTACTTGCGGGCTAATTTTGTTTCCTGGAGAACAAGCCCTATTTTGAATAATACTGTTGTGTACTTGAAGTCAATGCTGCCTGATATCATTAGTCTAGGCACTATGCAGGAACACCCGAGCTTGGAGAAACTCAGAATCTTTTCGAGGTCAAGTGAATCCCGTTTTAAATGATTTAAGAGTGCGGAAAAGCCAAATCCACGACTCAGCGCACTGCGTTTTATCCATTATGATGAAACACGGCATCATATCAAGGATGTTCGGCCACGTTTGGTGGTGCTTTCAAACCAAAGGCATTTTCTTTCATTTGTTTGTCGTTCCACTGAGTGCAAAAGTGAGCTCTTGCAATAATAGTGTCAGAAGCTTTTCCTGGTGATGTTTTTTTTAATAGCACAAGCTGTTTAAACTCATTTTGAAGTGTTTAATGCCTCCACTAAGTCTGCTTTAAAATAATCAGCATGGTTCCCTCTGAGATTCGTTCCGGCCGAGCGCCTCACAACATCTTGACTGCAGCTAAACCCGAGGCCACGTGTTAATCATCAAGGTCAGCATGAACATTTTAGTGCGCTGCACGGCCAATGCACGCCATCTTGTTGGTCTTCATCATCCACTGGCACCCGAGATCAATTATCCGGTTAATTATCTATTTCGCGGGATGATCTACTTAACAAGTTAGGCCAGGGAATGCTATGACCAAGGTAATTATTCCAAGTTTTGGTAATACCAAGCTAATTATACCACATCTAATTAGGACCATGGTTCTCAAGTCTTGTAAGGCTAGAACCAAATGCTAGCATGCGCTTCAGTTAGGAAACTTATGCATGCTAGTGTACGCGCTAACTAAACTACGCAAATAAACACGATGTTAATCATCAGCACACTACGTAAACCCAGGCTAAGTATACCTTAATATTATGGTGACAATTAGAATCTTGCCAATAATAATTACCTTAAATAGCTCTATACTAACATTACGTTTTCTAAATACACCCGAAATATTTATTGCCGCTTTACCTTAAAACTCATCAATTAAGACAAACCTGTTAGGTCTCATGCTCTTGAAGCCTTATGTAATTAGTATAATAAAAATTGAGACAGAGCTGATGCGGCTTTCTCTTTTAAGTAGACCTAGCAGATGAGCAGGAGAACAAACTTAAAAGCTGGAAGAAGCTAGGTTACCACAAGCTCTGCTATGGTAGTGCGAGATGACCAAACTATTTTGACAAAAGAAGCAGCTCCTTAGCGTCCTCCGCATCAAACATTTGACAGTTACGCAGGCACCATAACATTGACGAGTTGAACTGTGGCCTTTTCAGAATCAAAAATTCCTTCTATCACTTTTACGCCGCGGCCCGTACGAACAGCTAGTGGTAGGGATTGCAGAAGAGACTCGCCATTTAGTTGAGAGAGCACATCAAATAGCATTTCAATGGCTTACAAGTCAGTGTTGAATAATCGGCTATGAACCTGCCGAGCTGCCCCTTCTGCCCATACTGACAACAATCAAATATCAACTCCGCTCTCCAGAACTGACACTGCACGGAAACTCCGCATTCTCGCTCACAAGCACACCACATCACAGTGGAATGACTCACATTTTTCCCACGCACGACTTTAGACCCAACTCTCAGTCTTCAAATTCCTCCAGAATTCGCCGACGAGACGCTACTATGCTGTGCACGTTATGGCTGAGTGTCGCATTTCCGACGCTTACGCATTCCGCATAGAAATGGTCGACCCTTCTGCATGTGACCATTGCGGCGGTGACGAAACAACTTGGCATATTCTGTGCCAAAGCACACAATACTGCTCGCAGAGACAGTGACTCTGTAATGAACTAGACGAAGTGCACAACCAGAATCTTTCGGAACAAAGATTCTTGCGCTACCGACAGGACTTTATGTCGCAGAAGAAGGCTGTGAAAGTGCTCAAGCGCTTCTTGCATACAACCGGCCTCTCCAAACGACTGTGATCGGAACGCCCTGCATGTGTGCATGCGTAGTTTTTGTAATTTATTTTATATCTCTTTATCTTTACCCTCTTTACCACCCTTACTTATCCCCCCCATGTACAGGGTAGCAAACCAGTTCTTCAAGATCAACCTCCCTGTCTCTTTTTCCTATCTATTTCTCTCTCGGTCCGCGTTCACGCGTCAACCAGTTTGATTGAAAGACGCTAGCAGCGCAGATCAGGTCCCCACCACTTTTGCACTCGCCGAGTCGCAACGCCAGTGAGTGGCACGATTAATATCTCAGCTCTATCGCACAGACTATCCCCCCATACATACGCACACGCACACACACACACACACACACACACACACACACACACACACACACACACACACGCACACAGTGGAAAATGTTATATCCTCACGTGGCTACTACGTACCACATTGAATTTCACCACACTTACGGCGTATGTGCCCAAGCCGCGTTGCCGCCATGATGACAGTACCCCTGATGAAAACATGTCAATATTAATCTGAAGTATTTGAAAGAATCGTACCGATAAACACGAGAGTGCTGCATCTGCACCCTCACTGCCTTCGAGAGTGGAAATTTCTAAGCTGTAGGTGGTACAAAAGAACCTGCAGAAAAGAGGACAAACGTCCACGAATACACGCCTGTGGAAGACGCGTGTTGAGTTGGCCAAAAGGGCGACAATCAAGCTGGCAATCCCGCATATCTGAAACGTTGACTGAGTGGCGGCACTGACGTGTACGCACGCACGTGGTGTTGTTTCTTTGACCACAGCAAATGACCAACGCACGTTTCTGTTGCCACGCGTGTTCTTCAAGCTTTTTTTATCAGTGTTGCTATTAAGCACCCCACACTGCCTCAATGCCATGGCCACCAAAAAGTGATCTCAGAGCAAACTCGATGGCCCGAGAAGCTCGCATCATCCCGCATAGCAACCCGGGATCAAAAAACCTAATTTATCTATAACGACGAATGACGAACGACGACGACGGTGATAACGACGAACGACGCAGTGAAAGGAGAACCTTCGATGTCAATTCTTGCGGTACATCTTCCCGAGGGCATCAATAACTGGCCTCCTGCTGTTCTTATATGAGGGCCTGTCCACGGCGTCTTCACTTTTCTGAGGCTGTCGGCGAGGTCCTGACTGATAATGAAGAAGTCGGCACCAGTGTCGGCTAAAGCTGTTACTTTCTGGCCGTCGAGAAGAAAACTAAGGTCAGCAGTCACAATTTCATCGTTTTCACGGCTTATCGGCTGTATGGCGTCGTGTTGTGGGGGCTTCTTGTCGTCATATTTATGGCCTGCAACCTTGCCCCCGGAGGTCGCCGCTCTCAGTTTCCCCGGCGCGGGCTAGGTGACCTTCTTGTATTAAGGTCCGCATAGGTGCGGCGGTGCGACAAAGGCGAACGCGCGGGGGACGGAGATCGGGACTGACGTCTCGGACCAGGAGGGTGAGCAGGCATTGCCTTCTCTGCAGTGGTAGAGCCGTCCTCAAATTGGGAAAGGGCTCCATAGAAAGAGGTGTCGTCACGGCGCGGAGTGTATTCGTCGTTGGCACGTCGACCGCCAAACCAAGGTCGATGAGGACAGAATGAATCACCTCGATGCCAGCAATGACGGGCAATATGTCCTACACCTCCGCAGTGAAAGCATAGTGGACGTCTGTCCACTGTGCGCCATGCATCTGTTTTCCGCGTCGGTGGACGCGTCGATGCCCATGGGGTGGCTGTGGACGGCTGGTTGTATGGCTGTAGCGTGGGTGGTTGATGCACTGTCTGATATTGCGGCGGATACGAAGGGGCCATCGGCAACTGGTGGTACAGCGTCGGCATAGCGGGTGGTGGACGTCGGAGAGCGGCAGCGTAGCTCATAGGACGCTGCTGAGCATCAGTACTAGCCGTAGACAATGCTTGGTGGATTTCGTCGCGTACGACTTCAGCGATTGACGCGATGGGATTTTCAGCAACCAGATTCCGCAACTTCTGCAGTTCCTCGCGAACTATCTCCCTAATCAAGTCTCGCAAGCAGCTCTGACTCTCAGACGTCATGGCGATAGCATTGATTGGGACATTGCAGGACATGCGGTCATATTGCCTGCAGCGTTGATGAAGGGCCCGCTCGATAGCCGTATCCTCCTTATTGAAGTCAACCACGGTACTCGGAGGGTTGCGCAGTAGCCCGCCAAAAAGCTGTTCCTTGACACCGCGCATGAAGTAACTCAACTTTTTATCTTCCGTCATGTGCGGGTTAGCTCGTTGAAAGAGACATGTCCTCGGCAAACATTGCAACGGTTTCGTTGGGTTTTTGAACCCGTAGCTTCAATAACTGCCGCGCACGTTCCCTTCTATTGATATTGGCGAAGGTATCGACGAACTTCTGTCGAAAGTCGGGCCAAGCTGACAGATTGCCTTCTCTATTCTCATACCAAGTACGAGCACTGTCGTCAAGGTTAAAATAGGCGCGTGAAAGCTTTTCCTGTTCCGACCACTGATTTGCCTTGGCAACACGCTCATAGTGGTCAAGCCAGTCGTGAACGTCTTCCTGGGCACCGCCACTAAAGCGATCAAGAACGAGGGGTTGAAAGAGGGTCACCTGAGATGGGTGTGTCGGAAAGCTGCCTTGGGGCACCTGTTGCGAGCTTGCGTTGGCCATTGGTTGAGGTGTGCGGTGCCTAGCAGGTTCCGCCGAGTAAGTCAGCTCTGGCGCGAGGCCTCGCAACCGTCGACTGGAGCGATGCACCGGTGTTTCTAGAGGTGACAACCTCTAGAAACACCGGTGCATCGCTCCAGTCGACGGTTGCGACGGTCACCGCGTTTGGACTCGATGAGCGGCTCCCAGCGGGCGTGTGGAGCATCAGACAGGGTTGCGGCCCAGCACCTCCACCATTGTCACGGTACAACGTGAATAAAACACAGATACACCTTGGGACGACGAAAGCAGCGTGCCCTTAGCAGCTGAGCCACAAGATCGTCTTCTTCGGCCTCGAGAGAAGCTGGAGGCCCACTACCTCGTGCCCCCTAAATGCCCCATCATCGTTATCGTCCACATGTAAACGCGCGTCAATATGGTCTTACCTAAACGGCTTTTTAATGTGACAGCGTAAAGGGCTCATATCGCGGAAATCCCGGCGTCGGTGTGGGCGTGGGCATCGATAGTCGTGTTGCGAAAAATCACCGCATGTGCGTGATCAAAAAATCAAGGAAGGTGCGAGTAAAATAAGTTGTAGTGGGGCATTCGCAAGACACTGACTAGTGGGACCATCTCTCTCTCAGTGCGAAGCGCGAGTGTGTGCACGAGCTGTAGATGCTGGACTGCTCGAGCATTTCTGTCCATAGCGGCTGCCTGCCTACTACCTGACGTCGCTATTAAACTCCCTTGCAAAGTGGTGGAGGTGCGGGGGTACGCAAACCTGGAACTTCGAAGCCGGAAGCTGCCCACTGCATAGGCAATGCCTGATCAGGCGACCGAGCAAGGCACCACCCTGCAAAGCACGGCCAGATCTCAACTAGTCACCGTACCTACCACCCTGCGCCAACGGGATACCCCCTTCTTCAGCGGCAACGAGGACCAAGATGTGGAAGACTGGTTGCAGCTGTTTGAAAAGGTGAGCACCACCAACAAGTGGGACGACCCCTCGAAATTGAAGTACGTCCCATATTATCTCAAGGACGTCGCCAGCCTGTGGTTCACAAACCACTGTACTGAATTCACCACTTGGGCCGCTATCAAGACCACCCTTGCAGCTGTGTTCGATCGCCCCACATTGCGCAAGCAGCGTGATGAACGGTGCCTACGCGGACGAGCACAAAGGCAGGGCGAAAACTTCACTAGCTATATTGAAGATGTTATCGATTTATGCCGGCGCTTTAACCCTGAGATGAACGAACGAGACAAGATCAGGCATATCTTGAAAGGAATAAACGATGATGCCTTTCAAATGTTGTGGCAAAGGGCCCAAGTACCGTATCCGAACTTGTGATCTTGTGCCAGAGCTTGGAAGAGATTCGCAAGCAACGTGCATCAGTTCGGAGGTCGACGACAGCAGACGACTCTCTCGCTGCCCTGGCCGTCGGTGGTGACAGCACCCTGCTGGAGCAGATAAAATAATATGTACGCAAAGAGGTCGCACGACAGCTTTCGTGTCTCTCGTATCTGCCGACCACCGAAGCACCAACAAAACGCCTAACGCCGACAATAGGGCAGGCTATTCAGATGCAGGTCTCCGATGCGTTGCCATTACCTACGCCTGCCTCTCCACCAACACCTGTTGCCGCACCACTGACTTGTGCGGCCGTCACGGCAATGCCTCCGCCTCGTCTGCCATCGTATACACCACAACCTGTGTGACCTACCACCGCGCCGTTTCCAGCTACACAGCAGCACGCCGGAAATCCTTGGCGCACTGCTGACAACCGGCCGATACGTACTTTTGCGGGATTCCCGGTCACGTTGCACGTCTATCTCGTCGGCGATTCGCAGTTAATGCACCAAGATACCCTGACTACTCGTTTCGGCCTCCATACCACGCGCCTCACTTGCCACCTGAAGTTCACGAACGCGATGCGCAAGCTGCTTCCAGCACCCGAGCCTCCACTTCTCGACGTTCTACTTCCTGCTCGCCTTCCCCTTCAACAAGTCGTCGTTTCGTGTCGCCTATGCGTCGACGACCCAACCTCCATTGAGACGGAAAACTAACTGCCGCAGCTCCGGAGGCACGAGCTGCGTCATCGTCTAATCGTTTAACTCCTCGCCTGTCTCCCGCCAATCTTATCGATGTAATGGTCAAAGGTGTAGGAACACTTGCACTCATCGATACCGGTGCCACAATATCTGTGGTTAGTCAAAGACTCTGCTGCTCTCTTCGTAAAGTGACGATGCTTTCTCCCGTAGTTTCTCTTAGCACTGCGAGCGCCCAAGAAATTGGGCCCATCGCAGCATTTACGGCAAAAGTGGTTATTCGAGACGTGTTGTACATCATTTAATTTCACGTGTTGGCTTCATGTTCCCACGATGTCATTTTAGGATGGGATTTCTTGTCACGCCATCACGCCGTTATGGACTGCGCTCGGGCCGAAGTGGAGCTATTACCGTTTCGTGATGCACCTTCTGTTGATGCGGTCGTATCTAGTGTGGCTAACTTTGTCGTCGAGACGGACATAGACCTTCTTCCTTTCAGCGCCCAGTTTTCCACGGAAATATGAGCCCTTGACTTTCCCCTCTCTGCCATCAGCGTCACAGACATGACATCCAAACAGCGGAAAGACCCCTTGGATTGTCTCACTCTTGAATATGCTTTCTGACGCATCAACTTCCGAATACCCGCGTGCTCTTCACCGCCAAGCAACGCATTTCGCCATACGGGATTGCCTGTTATACCGTCGCAACTATCAAGTGATGGCTGCTAGTCATACCCAGCCATATGCGGTCTGATATCTGCGAATATTTTCATGCTGAGCCGCAACACGCACACGCCAGTGCGCTAAAGACGTATGAGCGGATCCGCCAACGTTACTACTGGCGGGGTATGTACACGTTATTACGCAAACACATTCGTTTATGTTCCCTGTGTCAGCAGCGCAAGACATTTCCCCATTCACCCGGTACTCTGCAGCCTTTGCCATGTCCTGCATGCCCATTTGACTGTGTTGGGATTGACCTATACGGCCCGCTACCCTGCTCTGTTGGTGGTAATCGATGGGTGATTGTTGCTGCCGAACATCTAACAAGGTACGCTGAAACGGCAGCGCTACCTTCGGCTGGTGCTCGTGACGTTGCAACTTTCATCTTGCATCGGTTCGTTCGTCGTCATGGTGCACCATAGGAGCTCCTGAGTGACAGGGGCCGCGTATTTTGTCCGAAGATCTGCAGCAGCTCTTACATTCATGCCGTATGGTACACCGCACATCAACAGCCTACCACCCGCAGACGAACGGCCTAACGGAACATTTCAATAGAACCCTCGGAGACATGCTCGCTATGTATATTGATTCCGACAGCTCCTATTGGGACGTTGTCCTTCTCTTCGTGTCGTATGCCTACAATACGGCGATTCAATCTACAACGGGCTTTTCTCCATTTTTTTATAAGGCCGTGACCCATGCGGCACACTCGACAAGATTTTGCCATACAATCCTGATGCCTCCGTGTTCAGCCCAGTTTCTGAAATGGCCGAACGTGCCGAAGAGTGTCGTCAGCTTGCACGGTCCTTCACAGCCGATAATCAAGCCCTCCAAGAAGATCGCCACAACCGTGATCTTGTTCAGGACACTTTCGCCGTCGGTTCTCTCGTGTGGCTCCGACTGCCTTTCCACTTTCTTGGACTGGCTCCCAAGTTTGCACCGAAGTGTACTGGCCCTTACCACGTCATACAGCACCATTCGTCTGTCACCTATGTAACTGAACCACACAAGCCGTCCACGGACAAGCGCCTCCTTGGTCGTGAGACGGTCCACGTCAGTCGCCTCAAGCCCTGCTACGACCCTCCTGTTCTCTCGTCACCTTGAGTCGCCAGGATGACTCGTCTTCGTCTTCGGGGTATGGTAGTGGGAAATTCGCAAGGCACTGAGTAATGGGACGATCTCTCTGTGAGTGCGAAGCGCGAGTGTGTGCACGAGCTGTAGACGCTGGACTGCTCGAGCATTTCGTCCGTACAGGCTGCCCGCCTTCTACCTGGCGTCGCTATTAAACTCCCTTGCAAAATAATTAAAACTTTAGGTACAAGTGAGGATCTCACCCAGGCCGTTCGCGTGCACCGAGAAGCCACGCGTCTACTTCTAAATAAAGTAAAGTAACCTTCTTTGCTTCGCAATGCAGCGAAAATAGAATATACGCTTTACAAACGCACGCGCATTGCATACAGGCTTCACATTACAACATGCAATATCACTTTCGTAATATTTGGCACAAGCGTACATTGACATCGTACATACAACAGTATGATTATCATAAAAAACTGGTAATATAAAGCCGTTTGATTGATTGATATGTGGGGTTTAACGTCCCAAAACCACCATATGATTATGAGAGACGCCGTAGTGGAGGGCTCGGGAAATTTCGACCACCTTGGGTTTTTTAACGTGCACCCAAATCTGAGCACACGGGCCTACAACATTTCCGCCTCCATCGGAAATGCAGTCGCCGAAGCCGGGATTCGAACCCGCGACCTGCGGGTCAGCAGCCGAGTACCTTAGCCACTAGACCACCACGGCGGGGCAATTGAAAGCCGTTTACCCATAACAAAAGGCACACACGCTACTGCGCGTGTTAATAATTTCAACAATATTTCACGCGCATAAGTGCTTGTGCTTCAAACAATGCTAGCCATTACACAGAATACAGCCGTACGCGAAAACGACACCAGTCACTTTCAATATTATCGATATTGCTGTCCTAAACCACAATTTAAATTTGTCGAGTAACATTATCCTGTTATTTCTATGCACTAAGTGCTTAGATTGTGCCCTAGGGACTGGATATCACTATCACGTTCTTTTCTCAAAGGCGACGCTTAAGACTCCCCCAATTTTTGATTCCAACTTTTCAGTGACACCTAAAAGTAAGGCCAACTACGCTTAAAAATATGATGAAAAAAGGTGAAGGCGTATTGTCCCCAGTATGATGCTACCAAAGGATGCAACATATAGCCTGCAGCCTAAACGTGAAGTTTCACCCCTGCAAAAAGCGACGATTCCATAAAAATTTCGCTTTTATGTATATTCAAGTAACAAACTAAACTTTGGGGTGTTATGGGTGTATCGACCCACAGTTTCAGTCTATCGCCGGTGCATACTGCATGTACAGCTTTTTCGACAGACTGGTGGGAGGACTTACTGGTAGAATACAGGTAACAGCAGGGCTCCCACGACAGTGAATTGCATCACAAGGGCGAACAACCAGGTGTGTTCCAAACACTGCAAAGTAAGTGTCCTGTTTAATACATGTCTTATGGAACAGCAGGAAAACAAAACACAAATGATTTTTCATTCAACAGCCATTCCTAAACTAGTTGACAATTTTCTTGTCTTCGAAAGTGCAGTGCACAAAACACATAGGGTAAATGCAGACATGCGCTTCATAAGATCGATACGTAAAAGAATCGGGCCAAGTGCGATGACAGTAAAAGCATCAGCCAGAGCAAGGTTCAGCACAATCTCACAAATAAATCGAACTCTGAGTCGGAATACATTTTCTTTGACAGTGTTGATAACCAAGTGCTTTCATTATTTCTGTTTTCCAATGAATTGTCTAGCGTTACATCGACACGTAACGGTTGAGGCCATTGATGTTACGTCTGGATGTAAGAATAATGAATCTCAGTTACGTGAAGCGTGGCGAAAATAAACAAGCTGCTTTTAAAACCAACTGTACTGACTGGCCCAACTGGTGCATTTGGCTAACGTGTATGCTCCGACCAGGGAGGACGTTGCTTCCAATTACGGCACAGAATTTTTTTGAAGTACTTTTCCACTCTAGCATCACAGCAATATTGCTCCACAATCACCGCTATTATATATTGCAGTGAAGAAGAACGCCCACTACTGCGGCGACATCGACACGTTGGCGCGAGGCACGAGCTAAGACTGCCTGGTTGCTGCTGCGACGCTGCCCGTATACTCGGCCTGCTTTTGCTGCTTCGGTACCGACGCCGCTACAGCTGTTGACCTTGCATTTACATTATATTTTGGTGGAGAGTGCTGCGGTCTTCCCCAGTCCTGGAACTGCGTAGCCGAAAGCTGCCGTCCGTCATGCCTGACGACGCTGTATTCACACCACCCACCGGCTTCGCCACGCAGGGGCTGTCCCGGTGCCCAGCTCTTGCGAGAACCAGACATCTTCAGCGGCACCGATGAGAAAGACGTTGAGGATTGGCTGGAATATTATGAACGAGCCAGCGCTACTAACAAAAGGGACGATCTCGCGAAGCTTGATACCGTGATGTTTTATTTAACGGATGTTGCCAAGCTATGGTACAGAAACCATGAGGCGGATATCCCCACTTGAACGACCTTCAAAGCCTGCATCGCAGATGTTTTTGGACGCCCTAGTGCGCGAAAACTTCGCGCAGAACAACGTCTATGAAGCCGGTCCCAACAAACTGGCGAAACATTCACTAGCTACATCGAGAACGTCCTCGACCTCTGCCGGCGTGTCGACCCGACGATGGCGGAAACTGACAAGGTACGACACATCATGAAAGGCATTTCCGACGACGGCTTTCAAATGCTGCTCTCGAAGAATCTGTCACTGTATCTGAGCACATCGAGTTGTGTCAGAGTTTCGACGAGCTCCGACGACAGCGTCTCCTCACGCGACGCCCTAACGTCGCGGATGACACACTCTCAAGCCTAACCACCACCTCTGACCTTGAGTCCCTGCTATCGCAGATAAAGGAGTTTGTTCCTGCTGAAGTCGCTCGTCAGCTATCGCTGCTATCAACAGTCGGCCAACCACAATCATCTCTTGCAGCAAACCTTCGCTAGGCCATCCAGAAGCAAGTTTGCGCGGCTCTGCTATCTGCCCGTGACGCTTCATCGTTGCCGACCCCCGTTGCCTGTGCCGAGGTAACTGCGCCTCTAAGCTATGCTGAAGTGGCCGCTCGACCACCTCTTCAGACTTTTACATCACTGCCAGCAGCTATGCCACCGCGACCTACTCCTCGGTTCGCTCAGCCAAGGTCCCTCCAGAGTACTGGACAATGGCGTACAGTCGACAATCGGCCAATATGCTGTGCCTGTGGCCTACCTGGCCACATAGCGCGATACAGCCGTCGACGCGTCCCTATCTACCCCCACCAGAGCTGCCACCAGAGCTTCGAACCTGCCCCTTATGTGTCACCGCGCCCTTCGTTCACAGAATCTCAGCCTCCTGACCAGGCGTCATTGTACGCCGACCACCGCCCTCCTGTCAACCGTCGCTCACCATCACCTCGACGCCGCTCGCCATCCCCAATGCGCCGTCGTCCTTCATCGCCAGAGTGGGAAAACTGATTGCCAAGTTCCAGAGGCAGGAACTGCGTCGCCCGCGAAAAAAACCAACGCCTCTCTCTTCCCCAACGAATGTTCTCGACGTATATGTGGACGGCGTCGCTGCATTCGCTCTTGTCGACACTGGTGCTGCAGTTTCAGTGATCAGTGCCAGACTCTGCCGCTTGCTCAAAAAAGTTACGACGCCATTAGCAAGTATATCACTTCGTACAGCCAGCACAGAGTAGGTCACACCAGCCGCTGCCTGTACTGCTCGCATCGCGATTGATGGCCTCATCTATGTCGTCGAATTACTAGTTTTGCATTCCTGCTCCCATGATCTCATTTTGGGTTGGGACTTTCTCTCCGCTAATAAGGCCGTCATCGACTGCTCTCGCGCAGAGGTAGAATTTGAAGTGTTTGGTGACGCTCCGTTAAATTATGCTCTTGAAACCGGGGACAAACTATTTGTTGCTGAGGACGTCATCATACCGCCGCATTCTTTCGCCCTTACCATGGTATCTTGAAACTCGCTCGCCGAGTCGAGTGCCCTTTTCACGTCATCTGCCCTTTTCGTTCGCCGAAAGTGTTCACCGCTACCTTATGTCCTTCTAGAACTTCATGACGGCGTCAGCAGACTGCTCATCTCGAACCTCTTGTCATGTCCTGTAACACTACTTCGGCGTGATTGCGTCGGGCGGGTTTACAGTCTCGACCCTTCTGCAATTTTTGACATGTCGACTGGTCCTTCCGCCAAACACGAAGTCGCCGGAGTGACTTGTGCCGCTTCGCCACCGACTACTAGGCCTGACGTACTCAGCAGCTCCATCGCCGACACGTTAACCATTTCGCAACGTGCTCAGCTGCTACGACTGCTGGAGAAGTTCCGTTTTTCCTTTGACTGCCAGCATACTCCCCTCGGCCGCACGTCCGCTGTGTGTCACCGCATCAATACGGGTACCAATGCGCCATTGCGTCAAAGACCCTATCGCGTGTCCACAGCCGAGCACCAGGTTATCGATGGCCAAGTAGCTGACATGCTCAAGCGAGGCGTCATCCAGCCTTCGATTAGCCCCTGGGCATCTCCAGTCGTTCTCGTTAAGAAGAAGGATAGGTCAATTCGCTTCTGTGTTGACTACCGTCGTCTTAACAAAATAACTCGAAAAGACATTTATCCCTTACCGAGAATCGACGATGCCCTTGACTGCCTCCAAGGTGCGGAGTACTTATCTACTATTGACCTACGGAGTGGCTAATGGCAAGTCCCTCTGGCCCCTGAAGATCAGCCTAAGACGGCCTTTGTCACACCTGATGGCCTTTACGAATTCTGTGTCATGCCTTTTGGTCTTTGCAACGCCCCCGCAACATTCGAACGGATGATGGACAATCTTTTGCGTGGCCTGAAGTGGAAAACTTGCTTGTGCTACTTGGATGACGTAGTTATATTTTCACCAGATTTTCCAATGCATCTCCGCAGGCTA
The DNA here is from genome assembly GCA_013436015.1 of Rhipicephalus annulatus. Lineage (NCBI taxonomy): Eukaryota > Metazoa > Arthropoda > Arachnida > Ixodida > Ixodidae > Rhipicephalus > Rhipicephalus annulatus. The sequence goes on from WOVY01011175.1 coordinate 509,602, forward strand.
GATGAAGTACTGCAGTGCCTAACTGACGCTGGCCTTCAGCTCAACCTGAAGAAATGCCGCTTCGGCGCAAATCAGCTCACCATCCTCGGCCATGTTTTCTCTAAAGACGGTGTTCTTCTTGACACCGCCAAGCTTCGGGCAGTTGCAGAGTTTCCTAAACCTGCGTCTCTGAAAGATCTGCGCAGCTTTCTTGGCCTCTGCTCCTATTTCTGCCGCTTTATTCGGAATTTTGCAATGATCACCACCCCTATGACTTAACTTCTGCGCAGTGACTCGAAAAGTTACGCTTGGTCACCCGCCTGTGACGATGCTTTTGAAAAGTTGCGCCACCTGTTAACCTCGCCGCCAATCTTGCGTCACTTTGACCCGACTGCTCCGACAGAGGTACACACCGATGCCAGCGGTGTCGGACTCAGCGCAGTGCTCGCGCAGCGCAAATCAGGATTTGAGGAGTACGTAGTCGCATACGCAAGCCGTACCCTCACCAAAGCGGAGAAGAACTATTCTGTGACAGAGAAGGAGTGTCTGGCAGTTATATGGGCTCTAGGTAAATTTAGACCATACTTATATGGTCACCCCTTCGACGTAGTCACCGATCACCATGCGCTTTGCTGGTTATCCACATTGAAAGACCCATCCGGCCGTTTAGCTCGCTGGGCTTTGCGGTTGCAAAAGTTCGACATGCGTGTTGTCTACAGGTCTGGTCGACGTCACACTATTGCTGACGCCCTATCACGTTCACCTGTGTCCTCCGAAAGCTCTGCATGCCTATCTGCCGTGGATGAAATGGTTCCGTTCCCAGAAAACTGCGACATGGCGTCTTAGCAATGTAAGGATGACTGGATCGGTGCTCTTCTGCGATCCTTTTAGATCCGTCGACTTCTCCATCTTCTCGAAAGTTGCGCCGTCAAGTGGCTCACTTTTAGGTCCACGATGGCCTCCTTTATCGCAGGAATTACAAGTCCGACGGCCGAAAGTGGTTACTCGTCATACCTCGGCATCTTCGTGCTGCAATATGTTCAGCTTTCCATGCTGGCCCTCAGTGCGCAGATGCGGGCGTTTTCAAAACATGCACTCGGCTTTCCTCCCGGTTTTATTGGCGAGGGATGTACACCTTTGTGAACAAATACATTCAGTCATGCCCGCAATGCCAACGACGCAAAGCTCTCCCTCATCACGCCTCTTGTGCGATCCAGCCAACCCCTTGCCCAGCCAGGCCTCTCGACCGCGTTGGAATCGATCAGTACAGGCCTCTTCCATTCACGGCTTCCGAAAACCATGTGATTGTTGTCGCTGTCGACTACTTGACGCGATACGCGGAAACAGCCGCTTTGCCTGCTGCCACAGCACGCGACGTCTCATCTTTTCTCCTGCGGAACTTCATTCTGTGTCACGGCGCACCACGTGAACTTCTCAGCGACAGAGCACGTGTATTCCTCTCTGAAGTCGTTAACGCACTCCTTGCTGAATGCCGTATCTTTCACCGGACTACCACCGCCTATCATCCGCAGACGAATGGATTGACGGAAAGATTCAACCGTACTCTAGGGGATATGATATCAAAGTGTGTTGCCTCAGACCACTCCGACTGGGACCTCATTCTGCCTTTTGTGACATACGCCTACAATACTGCTCTACAGGCGACTACGGGCTTTTCACCATTTTTCCTGTTATATGGCCGAGACACTTCCACCACACTAGATACCATTCTGCCCTACCACCCCGATTCCTCCGAGTCTTCGCCCATCTCTGAAGCTGCGCGCCGCGCCGAGGAATGCCGTAAGCTCGCCCAGTCGTTCACAACCATCGACCAACGGAGACTAAAATCTCGGCGTGACGATAACCACCCGTACCCTCTTTGTTCCGGACACTCTTGTTTGGCTTTGGGTTCCCGTTGTGCCTACAGACCTTTCCTCGAAGTTTTTTTTCAAAATACCAAGGACCCTACCGCATTGTCTAGCAGACTTGACCAGTTAACTACATCGTCGAACCCGTTACGCCATCCACCGACCAGCGCTTTCGGGGACGTGAAATTGTTCACGTACAGCGGCTGAAACCTTATTACGACCCGCTCGTACTCTGTTCACCATGAGTCGCCAGGATGGCTCCTTTTTCGACGGGGGACGAAGTGTAGTTAAGAAGAATGCCCACTACTGCAGCGACATCGACACGATGGCGCGAGGCACGAGCTAAGGCTCCCTGGTTGCTGCTGCGACACTGCCCGTATACTCGGCCTGCTCTTGCTGCTTCGGTACCGACGCCACTACCGCTGTTGACCTTGCATTTACACTATAATATATATATATATATATATATATATATATATATATATATATATATATATATATATATATACATATATATATATATATATGGGTCATTCTATGCCAAGTTTCCCAGACGTGGCGCTCGCCGATAGAAGTTACACCTTTTCAGTATACCCAATGCAGTATTGCAGTGCCAAACATTTTTGCTCGAAAAATTTTTTCAAGACCATGGCGGTCATCAAAGTTTGCTTGCTTTAGCCGAAGCGTGCACAGTAAAACAATGCATATAAAATGGATATTCGCTGGCGGAACTTCAAAAGAGCACTTGAGCCACTATAGATGGTTCGTTTAGTTCTGCTGTTAAAGCATTCTGAAATTTTAGAGTTTACCTAGCAGTTAGGTCTTGTTGCGACCGGGGTTTGTGGCACCAAAGATCCGGGATCAAATTGCCGAGGCAGGTGGAAAAGTTCAAACGCAATGTGAAAAACTAGAACGCAGATTTCATGGGAAGCAGATGAGTGGTCAATCGGTACAGGTAGCAAAGGAGAAGTTTGACGAACAGGGGAGTGCGGTGCAAATCGGAGCCGCAGAAAAAGCTAGCCTCGGCTAGGGTAGCAGTAGGTTCACGAATGAACCGAGGTTGACAGCTGCAAAAGAAATGGCTCTTAGGGGAGAAATCACCAAAGGTGAGAGTAAATGCGGCAAGGTGCTGTGCCAGGGAAATTCTAGTAAAACAGCTATGATAGTTGTAGACAACCTGGCACAGACACAAAGCGTGCCAATTTTGGATCTTGCCGGTAGAGTCCAAGGAGATTTCGACCTGCTAGGCAAGAACACCAGCATTAGGTAAGCACAGTGTACGGAAGTAGTGCTGGGTGGATTAGTTGTGGACAGCTCCCAGGCATGTGAGCTGGATTCACGAGTGATTATCGCCACGGTGGATCCTGCATACGGTGTCCAAGAGAATTTATAACCGCTAGGCAGGAACGCCGGCGTAAATTCAGAATAGGAAGCGAAGGCAGAGATTAGTAAGTGCAATGCAGTTGTGGGCAGCATCTTATAATGCGTGCTAGCTTCGCCGGAACAAAACAGCTACAGTGTTACGAGATGCGTTATGTTGTCCGCCAGTCGGGACAGTAATGTAGAAGATGATTTGAGCGCAAATCATTCCGACTGTGCGGCAAGACAGCTAACGAAATGAGCCCGAGTACTGGCAAAAAAAGAAAGGCGAGTGGAAGGGTCAGAAATTGGCCCGAAGAAGAGGCGTAGACGGAAGCGGCGTCATAATGGCAGGAGTGCAACAAAGAGGACAGCCCCCTTGAAGAAAGCCGGTAAACGTTTCAGCGTAGTTAGCCGAACGAGACATTTGTCATCCGCGCCGAAGTTCAGTTGCATGCGTCCGAGCCACCGAACGAGGAGAAAAGAAAGGGTGCGTCGGGTGGAAATGCAGACAAAAGGAACAAAAGGATGGTTGGCCTGCCGACATCGTATCCACACGTTTGGTGGTTCACGGAGCTTGTTCAAGAGACAGCCTTTTTAAATGTAGAGCTCTCAATGTAGAGCTTCAGGCCAGAGAGCTCATGACATGTAAATAATGTAAATAAATCCTCTCTACAAAGTACAACCTCCTCCTGCCTTCACATATTGATCCCGGATCTCCGGTGCAACAAACCCCGGTCGCAAGAGTCTTTTCAAAACCACATAAACCTTCAGTGTTTGTCATTTTTTGCTGTGTTAACTGTAACTCTTTCTGAGCAATCTTGATAACACTGTAGATTTCAGGAAAGCTTACTATACTAGAAAAATGTTTAAGGGTGAAAAAGACTACAAATATTTCGGGCAAAATTTTTAAATTAACGGAAATATGCGATTTGTCCCATAATCGACCGTGTTTATTGTACTGATGTGTTTCAAGAAAAATTCTCGCAATTCTGCTTTTGATAGACCACTCGATGGTGAAGTAATGAAACAAGTTTAATCTATTTAATTTTTGTTGTAAGAAAGAAAATAATTTTTGAAGTTGGTTTTTAGAACTATTCCTGCGTTTCTTTGTTGCCACTTCACCGCAAAGCACCTGATCACGTTTTTGAGTTACCCTTATTACAGGAAGCGTCAAGGAGTGAGATGTATGTAAGCGACATATGAATGGTCTAAAGTCTTGTTGCTTCGATGTCAACGCCACGAAAATCCAGTTCGCTTTACGATTCGAGCTTGCTTGGCTGAGAATGTCTGTAATATTGATTGATTGCTTGATATGTGGGGTTTAACGCCCCAAACGCACCCTATGATTAGGAGATACGCTGAAGCGGAGGGCACCGGAAATCTCGACTACCTGGGATTTCTTACCGTCCACTAATATCTGATCACATGGGTCTACAGCATTATCGCCTTTGTCAAAAAATGTAGCAGCCACCCATGACTTCGTCCATCATGTGACCTGCGGGTCAGCATCTGAGTGCCTTATTCTTTAGGGTACCATGGCGGAGCTAGCCAAATAATCATCAAACACAAGTGCGCATTGTGAATTACATGGTTGACGTAACTTAAGCAGCTTATTATCGATATGACTGGACGTAACTCCCACCTTGCACAGGAACTATGTCTGAACGTAACGGTAGGAGCAGTTACAGTTATGTCTAGACGTAAGAATAACGAAACTTAGTTACTTCCAGCGTGACAACAATACAAAACCAGCTTGTCAAACATAATCAATTGATCGGCCCTTGTGGCGCAGCGGGCAAACGTGCTATGTTTGGACAAGGAAGGATCTTAGTTTTAATTTCATCACATAATTCTTTATTTTTGTGCAGTGCTGTTTTAACATTGTAACACAAATGCTGAAATATATATATATATATATATATATATATATATATATATATATATATATATATATATATATATATGCTTCAGCCATTTGACTGCTTCATGGAAATCGTTGGTGGCGGCTGCAGGCAGAGTTACGCGCACCAGTCCAGCTAAACAAACAACGCACACTTCAATACAGAAGTGATGTCGGTAAATTGGTGATACGAGAGTTAAACTGAATACATGACCACTTAATTTATTGAGCGGCAGAGCTGAACGTCACTGTTAGCATGGCTAGGTAATATTAACCGTCTGCCTAAACGTGGATTTTGTGAACCCTCCCATCATTCACACCGACCACAAGGTGCATTCGCCCAAGTTATGATCCCTAATTTACGTCAAATATAGCCCTTCAAGAAGTACCCTTAGGAAGGGCAGATGCGAAGAAGAGGGAGTAATTTTTGTCTGCACATATAGGGCTAATCACGAAGGAAGAATTGCACTGTGGACATAACTATCAATATAAAGCTAGTGGTGGCTATTATTACGCCTAGAAATAGCACCAGTGTCCGCCGTAGTTACGACTGGACGTAACAATAGCGGAGGTAAAGTAAGTCTGGACGCAACCCTATCGACGCCGCTTTGCAAATCGCCAATATTTCTTCAGCCCTCCACTCCTGCTTCTCTCATACTCATATAGCTACTTTGCTAAAATAATGGTACACTAAACTCAAACAACAATTTATGTTAGAATAAAAGCTGCATATACGACAACGTTTAAAACGACACAAATATGAACAGCAGTGTCCTACTTACAGAGAAATAAGGTAAATGCACAAGAACACCTGTGCCACAAGTAGGACATTTGCCAAAAGACCCCGATGACATGTGTGGTACCACCTACAATTATTCGCTGGTAATCAAACAAGCTGCAGTAAATGAAAACCTTTTGCGCATTCAGAGACGTAATAAACGCTGTTTGTTCGTTTCCGTTTCATTCATGAAAAAAATAACCGTCGGACGTTACTATGGGGAATGGCGCGATTGGTTAGAAAGTTCACTTTTTGCCTCGTTAAAATGAACAAGTCGTGCCATCTGGCTTGGCCCAGATGAACCAAGCACGTCCAACATCTCGGAGGCCATAGCACGAAATCGATAAGTGGCTGTTGTTGCTGCTGTGGCTCCCGCTACATTCGTTCTGCTGGTACTGGTGTCGTAGGACACGCTCTTAAGCCGCGCTACGTTGTGCCAGGGCCAGGCTAGACTGCACCTGCACGCGCTTGTTTTTTTACGGCCTTCTCAACCGTCGCGAATTCAATGGGAGAGTTTCTCAGTATGTTTTGCCCCCCGTCGGCGGTAGGGGCACAGCAACCCTGACGTTGCATCTTTTGCGCCGCGCCAACGGCGCAAGGGCTATTATCGATGTGGAACCATGGAATAAGGGTTCTCGACGATGAGGGGGAAGGGTATTACTCAAAAATTGGGGGTAAAGGAATATTCTTTCCTAAAAAAACTAATGTTATCAGACAGCTCGACGCATAATTTAGGTGTGCATGTGCTCGTCGATTATACAAGGTGAAGCTCAGTAAAAATACAAAAAATTGGCAAACGAAGCATAAAGCATTGGCAATGGTCAGGAAGAGATAAACATCACTGCATCTGCTCTGCAAGCGGCGACCACCAAACACCTTTGGCACTTGCTCTCGTTGGACAACGAGGCTGCAATGAAAGGCCGCTTACAGAATTGACCGGGGCACCTTCTCATTACTAGTTATTTTCCATTTCTTTATTTTTACAAATACATCTGTAGTGGTTTTCGATGCTGAAAGCTGCAGTATGCTGCTTGGCAGCTATTTAAAACACGTACCTGACTTGTCTCTCTAACGGTTAAAATTATAAGCAAAAAAAATTGGCCTCTTATCTGCATGTTACACCAAAAATGTCGTCGAAAGACGATGGTCTTGCGTCTTGAGAGAGTGAACGAAACGCTTATTTGATGTTCTGCGCAAGAAAATCAGTAAATGGTATTCCGGAGGCCCTGCTTCGTTAGAGTGTCTCGAGCGCTCAGTAGAGGTGAACGAGTGCATCAAATCACGTCACACGTGAGACATGAGCGCTATCTGGCAGTTATCTTGGAAAACGGGGCGCGCGCCGTGCGCACCCGTCTCTGAGAGGATAAGGTTTAGAACGCAACTTGACGGGTGGGTGCCACCACCGTGTCGTCTTAGCAAAGCGTTGAAAACCCTGACCGTTTCGTTCAAGCTTTGCATGGCCAGCGCCACGTCATAAAGGCTACGGTCCTTCAAATTACCTATGTATGCCTTTTTTAGTAAAAAAATACACATACATAATATTGACATGTTGTTATGGTGCCTCGTATATGCGCAATATTTGCTTTTTGATTAATAATTGCACAAGTATGAACGCTGAACATTGAACAGTATTGCTGGGCGCTGCAGATCGGGTCGGCCGTTCGAAGTATCGTTTGGTCACTTTGGTACCCTTTAGGATACGGTTAAGGGTGGACAAACAGAGAAATGTACACACAGACGGATCAAAACTTTTCCGTCGAAGGTTCCCAAGAAAGACAATCATCTTTAAAAAAAGTAGACTTTTGTTGCTGAATAACGCCTTCGGACGACAATTCCTGGAAGAGTGGCATTCATTGCCAAGGTGTTCACACCCTTTGTAAGCCCCACCGCGGTGGTCTAGTGGCTAAAGTACTGCAGGTCGCGGGATCAGATCCCGGCGGCGGTGGCTGCATTTATGATGGAGGCGGAAAGTTCGTAGGCCTATGTGCTCACATTCGGGTGCACGTTAAAGAACCACAGGTAGTCGAAAATTCCGGAGCCCTCCACTACGGCGTCTCTCATAATCGTATGCTGGTTTTGGGACGTTAAACCCCACATATCAATAAAAACCCCTGTAAGCTTTACTTCCGGAGAACCCGAGCTCTTTTGCGTTCCTTCGTACTGCAAGCCACATCCATGAATATAGTGAAGAATTCAGCTGCTTACGCTCGCAAGCCGCTTGCTTTCGAACTAAAATCTCTAGTGCAAATTATTTCTGTGCTATACTTCGAGTTCGTAGAAGAGCATGTTTAGGAAGAAAAACTGACATCCCAAACTTTCTGCAAGTAAACAGCTTTACTTTTAATTCTCTCGTGGCTCTACAACAGGTTGTTGCCGATTTTTCTTTTCCTCTAGTGCGACTTGGTTTACTCTGGCATTTGCTCACCGCGGCTACATTTTGTTTAGAGCTTTCTGAGTGTTCAGTCTGCAGTGATTTTTCGACTTGGGAAGATGGTCGTACAACCTTCAGTACGAGCAGTACGTATGGATATACATTTGATGTGCGGTGGTGTATTGTTGTGTTTCATATTGCAAGTCCGGTTCAGAGAAAACACCTGGTGTTTATTTTCTCCAATTTTCAAGCAATGCTGCAACTGTGCCCTAAATGGCAAAATAATACTGCGAGAGAGAACCTCATCATCGACGACACGTCTGAATCGACTGTCGTATGCAGTAGACAATTCCGCGATGTAGACTATGTGCCTGCGTGCCGCATCAGAAAATTTCTTCCCAACTCTGCGCCCACTCTCTTCGAAAACTATCCTTCCTACATGAGACTAAGTGCAAAGAAGCCCCGCAAAGATCCTGCTTCACGAGCTTCGCTCCCTACGCCAGACATGAAGGAAGCGAAGAGCGGAGACCAACGAACCAGACCTGGATGTTGCGACTTCACAAGATGTTTTCACTAAACAAGAAGCAGTAAGTGTTTGTACGCAAACAATGAACAGCAATGCTCATCGCATGGGTCGATGCCTGCCTATAATAGGAAGATTACGCCCCCACGTGTCGTACTGTCGTTCGAAATGTGAGAAAGTGCAGCAGTTAATGAAAGAAGAAGAAAAGGCGTCTACATATTATTGCGAAAACAAGCACCACGCGTGTGCTAAGAAAATCGCAACAGATTAAAGGAGAGAAAAACGCCATGTTTCATTTGAATTAAATAGAATGCTATGGAGATAAGCATTCAGCGTTCAGAAGGAATTGTTAGGGAATGTGTGATGTGGCGTTTTCTGTCCCCAACAAGCTACAATCATTCTCGACCTTCAGGGATTCTGACACTGCCAGCAAAGTGTACCCTTCAGAAATATATTGGTTCAAGCCAACCACCATCGGGTATGAACAATACTATCAAAGACCGTCTGGTTCACGAGGCCTTGCTACTCAACAGCAAACCGCATATGGCCTCATTAATAATAAATAGATGAAGCTAGCATAAAGCAAAAGTGCATCTGTGATAGGAAGGCTGATGCAGTCTTTGGCCACAAGGACAAGCCCGAAAGTAGCATGGTGAATACAGTAAAAGAAGTCCTTCCGAACACAGTCTTCTGCTTTGTACTGTATGGTGCCACTATTTGGTACAAGATTCCATGTTCGTACTACTTCCCGAAGCACCTGAGCGGTAGCGACCTCTTTGCATGGACGAAGGAGGTCATTGCTGCTGTGGAATCATGTGGCTTTATTATCATTCGCATTGTCACGGACAATTATTCAGCAAACGTGACGATATTTAGGCACATGGGTAACGGCAACCTCAACACAGTAATACGTCATCCACACGACGCCAACAGCATTATATTTCTCAGTTTTGACCAGTGCCACGTGCTCAAAAACATTAGAAATCAGTTCCTCGAACGTGAACACACAGATGGCACAGGAGTGATTAGTGGTGCGTTTGTGCAGAAATTACTCGAGCATCAAAAACGCAACACTGTGAAGCTGGCCCGAAATTTTACGAAGAAAGATGTGTACCCTTCTAATTTGGAAAAAATGAATACGCTGCCAGCAGTTCAAGTTTTCGCCCCTCAAGTGCTTGCAGCCGTAGAGCACCTTCAGCAAAATTTCACTGGTGCTGCCAGAGATTTCAAGGCAGCAAGTTCAGTCGTTTTCTTCATGAAGTCCATGAACAAATGGCTTGACATCCATGACACTTCCATCAATTGAAGCGGCTGAAAAGCTCCCTTTTTTAGGCGTGATGACAATCGACTACTATGGATGAAGGATGAGTTTATCTCAAATGTAGAAAAAATAGAGAAGATTTCCATCGGATCAGTGAGTGCTGGATTCACCAACGAGACGTGCAAATCTTTGCTTTATACAACAAGGTCGACGGTGGGAACAACACAATTTCTCTTGGAGCAAGGCGTCAGTTATGTCCTGACAAAGAAATTGAACAGTGAACCCATCGAAGCAATCTTCGGATGGGTGTGGTCAATGAGCGGCAGGAATCACATGCTGGATGCCACAGCCTTCAGCACTGCTTTGGACCACATCATCAAGTTTCACATTCCAAGACCGAAAAAAATTATTTGAGGAAGAGGCTCCGATGATATCGAATATACTTGACAAAAACCTGAGGTCTGTGCTGGAGTACGAGGCTTGTGCATCTCCATCTTTCACCTTCTCTGGCTTATAGTACCTCGGCAGTTACATTGCCAAGCTTATTACAGACCTTGGATGCGACTCTTGCACTGCGCTGCTGATGACCAACAAGCAACATCAGCTGTCCAAGCTGCTGCGAGCATAAGAGAGGAGCAAACTACACTACCCGAGGCCTGAGTTTCTAGCTCTTTTGCACAAGATAGTGGTCTTTTTTGATAAGGCCTCTGAACACCTGCCATGCAGAAAGGTGCTAGTAGTTTTGCGAACAGCAGTCCAGCCATACTTACAACGCGCTCCCATCTTAAGCTGCCCTGAAAGCGTGGACGACAGCCACTCCAGACGATCCGCAGATCTCATAGCCGAAAAATTCCTAAGCATTCTCCTCGTCAACCTCATAAACAAACTGATTGATGCAAACGACAGGCCATCCACCTACACACACAAGCTGACTAGGAAGATTTTTATACTGTGAACAAGACATTTGTGAAGTCTGCCAAAGTTTTTTTTTACTGAAATGTGTTGAACTATTTCCGGTGCTTATGAGCAATAAATATTTATTTTCAGACCTCAGAATATATACATGTTTGATGGCGGGGAGCTCAACTTCGGGCTCTTACGTTTATACATTTTTCAATAAACTTAGGCTCGATGCACCTAGCGCAAGTAAGGATACAAAACAAGCCATTTATGTTCCTTCAACAATTAGGCAACTTCTTTTTCAACGCACGGTGAGTGGCGAAGTGTGCTCGAACTCATGTGTTCGCGCGCTGTACGGAGCGGCGCAAGATTAAAGGGTCGCAGCGCCCCCCTCAAAGAAGTGGCGAGAGGCATGTACTACACCCGTTGCGAAGGCCGTAAAAAAAGTGCACAGGTGCAGTCTAACCCGGCCATTTATGTGCATAGCAACAGTGACATAAGACATTCCGCTTCTTGACGCGGGCAAGTTGAAGTGCGCTAACCTAATGTGGACCACTGAAGCATCATTTTAAAAAATGTGAAGCATTTTCTAGTGAATTTCGGTGGGTTTGAAGATTTCTATCTATCTATCCGCCTGTGACATTTAGCTCTCCTGGTCATTTATATAGTGGGATCTATACCAAAACTGGTGGGCATAACATGACTGTGTGACGAGCACAAGTCACTAGTCACAACATGAAATTCATGATTTGCATGTCAAGGTCTTGCTGCTTCTGCAGTGGTTGCGTTAACATGACATATCGCAAAATTGGTATGGTATGACATGACTGCATGGCAAATATATGAAACAGGCCCTCACGTCAAAATTACAACACGCATGTCATGTAGGAACATCACAACATGACGTGCTCGTGGTCGCTTCGCTAGATTCAAATATAACAAATTTGCTCTTATGTGACGCTAGTGGGTGACGAAGGTATGGGACTTGTGCAAACATAATAATCATGGCATGCGTTTAATGTAAGAAAAAGATTACATGCCATGCTCATGATGCACTCACGGTGGGTTTGCTAGCTTCACAGTTACCAAATTTGATATTACGTGACGCGAACGAATGACGAAGACTGGTGCAAACATGATAATCATGACAAGCATTTTATTAAGGAATATGAATAAATGCCACACTTATGATTCGCTCGTGGTCTATTGCTAGCTTCGCATATACCAAATTTGATATTACGAGACGTAAATGGATGACGAAGGTATGTGACTGGTGCAAGCATGACATGCGTCTCATGTGAGAACATGACTACATGCCTCACTCATGATGCGCTCGTGGTCGTTTCACAAGCTACACTTATACCAAGTTTGGTATTTTTGACGCTAATGGGTGACGAAGGTAAATGGCACGTCCAAACTTCATAATCATGACATGCGTGTCATGTAAAACATCAACACATGTCACGCTCATGGCGTGCTCGTGGCCGCTTCGATAGCTTCACATATACCAAATTTGTTATTGCGTGGCGTGAATTGACGACAAACACAAATGCCATGCACAAACAAGGTAATTATCACATAGAGTAATGTATGGCACAATTGACATCCGCCTCGTATTGTTGTGGTGATTTTAATGGAACAACTCAACGTTCGTTGTGCATGCTTCTCGTATCATCGATTCCCACAGTAAGTGGGATCTACCAATTCTTTTCAAAATAAGCACTTCCTTGACACAAAAGTACCACTACGAGGGTTCCGAACGGTATTTTAACCATGAACGTTGACTAATTAGTGTCCTTCAGTGCCCATCTAAACCCCATGATTATTATGGTATTACTAAAACAAAGTTGCAATGCCGGGGTCTACTAAGGCTCCACTGGCGTATTTCCAACGCGAATAAGATGTTGTAAGACATATACTAACAGCATGCAAGGAAAAAAGAAACGACATGGAAGAGTCCCGCAGCAGGTCGTCGAACCAGCGTCCACACACTCATCAGCCTGCGACGCTAACCACTGTGTCACAAAAAGAACCTTCTCCTGCTAGCTAACGGGAAGCCAAGTGCGTATAGATTCTCTACGGTGGTGGCCCACCCGCACGCGCACTTTTCTCGGGATTCAGTCTCTTTGTACCTCTTGTGCTCCCACCGCAAGTTTACTTTCAACTTACTGTAGATAAATAAAGTACGAACGTCACTTCACTCGCTGCCACGTTTGCGTTTACGAAAGCAGTGCGCTGCTCACACACCAAGACCCTATACTTTTGACAGATTTTGCGCTGGTCCTGTGTACATCTGCACGGTAATTTCATTAGTTTTTCTTTCTGTTTGATCAGCGTGCCTGAAGTGTCGAGCTTTGACACATGTTTGTCGCGCTCGTCCTGTGCATGCTCATTTTGTGGGTGTTTTCTACTTGAGGTGTGTGCTGCAAGTTCCTAGTTGCTCACCGTTCTTCCCGTGACACTGCAATATGTTGATGCAGCATTGATTTGTTCACCCTTGTGACGGAAAAATGCACAATGAACGGTCAGCTACCTCTGCGAGGACACGTTTGATTTTCGTGGTACACCGAGTTGTCAAAAAGGGAATCAGCCGCATATATATTTGCGAATCGTGGCTGTTCAAGAAAGTGAACTTGTTTATTTCAAATATATAGCAAACTCAACACAATTTGCGAGATTAAGCCTCGTAAGAACCGCTTGAAGTCGTAACATTAGTGAAAACCTGAAGTGTTTTTGACTCTGGGCAAAGGCAATAATTCTCCAGTTATGGATGCTTATTACTTGGTGTTTAGTACAGACACCTATTCAGGTGCCGAATTTAAAAGGTGTTCTTTTGTAAGAGCTGCTTGTCAATTGATTGAATATTATGTGGGGTTCAACGACCCAAAACCGCCTTATGATTATGCGAGATGCCGTAGGGGAGGGCTCCAGATATTTAGACCACCGGGGGTTCTGTAACGTGCACCCCTGCTTGTCAATGGCTGGCCACATTCGCCAAATGAAATGTTCAACGTAGTCATAAGCACGCGTCATTAGAAATATTATTGTGATATTGGTGGTATAAATACTAGCTCTGCTTAGTACTGAACAACTACCGTGAAATTATTTGACAGCACTGTGTGCTGACCTCAGTCACTGCATGAGTCGGCACTTCAAACTAAAGTAAAAATTCTAGACAGCAGATGCATAATGAAGCAGCAGAAGAGCCACACTACGTGTAATTTAATGAGCAACTATGCCACTGAGTGCTCAAGTTCTTTCTGTAAAAAATGGTCAAGACCTGTTGCTTCCTGGGAAAGAAGTTGTTGATGTGCAGCACGTTCAACCACCAGCTACTGCGGCACTGGCCCACCATGCGCCTTGACTCGTACTCCCAAGTTGGACCTTGACCCAGTTGGGCAAATATTGATCCCACGAGCACTGTGGTGAGCACCATCAGGGGCGCCAGCCTGCGCATAATTGGTATGGCATTATGGGGAACGTGAAAGTGTGTTTGGTGTATAATTTTACTTAATTCTGCATAAAGAGAAAAATAGTAAATAAACAAAAGCATGCCTGCAAAGAAATGAATACAAATGCCATACTAATGGCAAGCTCGTTGTTCGCTGCCATTATCGTAGTTTCTGGACGTAAAACCCCTACTATTACCTGCGATTCTTGTAGATAATGTGTACAGCGATCAGACTCTTGAACTTACTAATGAGTGTAGAACGTTTTTTTTTTATTTTTGCCTGTGGCTGTCACGTGGCACTTGATGTTATTACGAGCTGCCAGCTGACAAATATTCTTTCGCATACTGCCTGAAAGCATCAAGTCTGCCAGAACGAGACCCTCACTATTGATGAAGGAAAGAAGTGCAAATTTAGGCACTCGTTTTCTTTCCCTCAATGGCTACTGGCAGAGCTCAGTGATCCTCCCAAGTTTAAATGCACATATATACTCTATAAATAGGATGTAGGAATGACCTTGGCTATGCAGTGGTAGTGCATCAGACGCGTTATTCGAAGATCGCCGGTTTGGTCCAAGCTGGCGGCAAGTTATCTTATCGTCCCATTTTCTTTCTTCACATTTACATTACAATTACTTCAAATAATACCCCCTTTACTTTCCATGCCATCATTACCTGTTAGCTCTCATGAATACTGTGTGTATCAAAGAAAACAAGCACTTAAGTTTACACTTTTTTTCTTTTAAAAATGAATAAGTGACAGTTAGAGCAATGAAGTGCATAGCTGAAGAAAACACATGTCTTGCCATATATCTTGATCTGATCCTATATTTCTATTAGTATTTTCTCCGCAGCTAATTCTGGCAAAGTAAAAATTAGGACAGCCTCAAGCTTCGCCTTTAAGAGTTGAATGTGATCGCGCTATTATGTCCCTAGTGCGCACTTCAAAGACTCAGTGAATTAAATATTTTCTAAGTTACTACGCACCTACTACGTGGCCCTAGAGAAAAATATTTGTCTGTGTTCAACGCCCCGAAACTACGCTATGAACATGAGAGACGCCGTAGTGGAGGGCCCCAGAAATTCAGAACACCAGAGTTTCTTTAACGCGCACCTAAATCTAAGCACATGGTCCTCAAGCATTTTCACTTCCATCGAAACTGTGGCCGCCGCCACCACCTGGATTCGATCCCGCGACCTACAGGGTGGCCTTTGGGCAATATACGCAGTAAATTATGTCCTTTGCAGTAGGTGACTGGCTTTCACAATCAAGTCAATATGACCATTACATTTTCTTTCGTCCGATGGCAATGAATGGTTCTACCACGCATTATCACTGCAATATTTCTTGTTGTATTGTGAGTAATCCATACAGGACACGTACTTTTGTTAAGCATGAAAGCTGCTTCCACTGCATTTCAAGCACAGGCTGTTATTTTCACTCTATTCGCCGGCACACAAATGGCTCTGTGTTAAAACGCCCTCTCGGCTCGCAAATAACCCGGATCAAATCCGGAATTTTTCGGTATTTATTTTATTTGCATTATTCTATAATTTTGGTCACGCACAAGATGATTTTGGTCACGCACCAAAGACTTTGACGCTCACGCCGACGCAGAAATTTTTGCAAAAAGAGATTGTTAACGCTATTACGTTAACATTAGCCGCGATGGCACAGTTGTTATGGTTCTCCGC
Organism: Rhipicephalus annulatus; assembly: GCA_013436015.1. Lineage (NCBI taxonomy): Eukaryota > Metazoa > Arthropoda > Arachnida > Ixodida > Ixodidae > Rhipicephalus > Rhipicephalus annulatus. The sequence goes on from WOVY01011175.1 coordinate 525,687, forward strand.
TGCTTAATTGAAAAACGCAGGTTAGATCCCAACCTTTGGGGTCCGATTGATTGATTTGATTTGTGGGGTTTAACGTCCCAAAACCACCATATGATTATGCGAGACGCCGTAGTGGAGGGCTCCGGAAATTTCGACCACCTGGGGTTCTTTAACGTGCGCGCAAATCTGAGCACACGGGCCTACAACATTTCCGCCTCCATCGGAAATGCAGCCGCCGCAGCCGGGAATCGAACCCGCGACCTGCGGGTCAGCAGCCGAGTAGCTTAGCCACTAGACCACCGCGGCGGGGCCAACCTTTGGGGTGATATTTCAATGAAGGCGGAACGCTGGAGGCATGTGGGCTGTACCATTACCATGCATGTCGAAAAACTTCATGTGTACGACAAAGGCACAGCTAATTTTTTCCGTTGGCAGGGGTGAATTCAGTGATTCAACTGATGTTGTGTATCTTCATGCGTGTTTATATCCCTTCCTAATGCTCCCTTCTCGTTAGCCGCCTCATTGTGATCAAGTTACATGTGTTTCTTCATTACGGTGTCTCTCATAACTTGAGTCGCTTTGTAACTTTAAACTCAACAAAAAAGCAACCTTTTATTGTTATTGTGGTTACCAGGTGGCTCTAAATTATGTTTACATGGAACGGTCGATTCATGAAAGCTCAGTTGATTCTTGAAGAAGTTATACGGATAACAGTAGTCAAACATACAAAATGAATAGTTGCTAGAGTTGTCTTTTAAGCAATAACTACATGGGCGTAATTTCAGCACTCGAACTTTCCTCGAGAGATAATGGCAGTAGGAAATGATGGTTACCCGATCCTGTAGCAGTGTGACCTCACTGAACATGCTATCACAGTCAAATGAAACTAGGACAACGGCCGCCATCATAGACATAGTATTATGTGCGCCATCCAGTCATCACAATCTACAGGCGAACTGTGCTCCGGTTCTGCAACACTGCGCATGCATTCTGATGACTGGAATGCACGCACTATACCGTATGTATAGTGCTGCTCGTTGTTTGGGTTTCATTTGATGGCTATAGTAAAATCAGCCAGAACTGAAACGTGGACATCGTTCGTGTGCCGATTCTGCCATGAAACAGAAATATAACTAAAATTCTAGATGTCGGTAGTATTAAGAACGAAGGAGACGACTTCTCTGAATTGATGATGAGTGATGCTTTATGGTGCAAGGCCAATATGATGGCCAAAAAGCGCCATTTCATGAGACATGGGATGTGGACAATGTTTAAGGTAGGTGGCTATATAAGGGCCTTAAAATTCCACACACTTTGGCGGGTAAACATAGCAGTATAAAAATTATGACAGTGACGTGAATGGGGCCTAGTGAGGGTAGGTGGCGAAAGATCGTGATAATAAAACTATGGTGATAATTGGCATTTGCACAAATGCCTCTTGAACGCCCTTGTATGCAAGGGTCGGCAGGCATGTGCTGTGTTTTGTAATAATCACAGCAGCTACCTCTCTTTGAGGTCGTGCTATGGATTCGCTTGGCTAATCACTTGAAAGACCTGTTTTAAAAATGACAGTAATGACTCGAGTTTGAAAAGTGGTTCCCTACCGGTGAACATTCCATGGTGGGGTGGTATTTGTTGTTGGTAGGGTATTGCGAAGAGTTGTTTCGTAAGAGTGTCTAATTCCTTACATTCAATTAAAATATGAAGCACAGTTTGTGCTTCACCACATTTTTCACGCAATGGTGGATCATCACCAGACACAGGTATGAGTGTGTCGTGTATGTGTGTCCTATCATTAGTCTTGTTAGTGTAACTTGTGTGCGTCGTGACTTAGATACTGCCAGCTGCTGACCAAGTTGTGGCTTCATAACACGCAGTTTATTTCGTGCGTGTGTATCTCTTGTGCACTGCTAAAAAGCCCTGAGGTTTCGTTTGAGGAGAGGTTTCTGGTCGAGTGCAGAGATTGCCATTGTTGTATTGACATTGGTTGGCTTGGTGGCAGAAGCCAAGTGGTCCGTCAGTTCATTTGCTTCTATTTCGCGGTGTCCTGGCACGCAGCACACTACGACATGCTGTTTGAGTGAGTATATACTGTGCATAGGAGTAAGTAGAGAGATACAAGAACAGAATTCCGGCATTTTTTTCAGGATTTTGAGGGCTTTACCACGTTTGGGGAATCTTTGTATATTACTTCACTTTGTAGTTTTATTTGTTTAACGTGTTTAACGGCCGCGAGTATTGCATGAGCTTCTGCAGTTAAGATGTTTGTGTTAGGATGAAGGTTACCGGCAACTGAAAAGAATGGGCCGACCGCAGCGCATGAGACAGAAGTGTTCGTCTTTGAGGCATTGGTGTAGAATTTGGGAAAACTGTCTTTGTGTTGGAGTTTATGAAAATATGTGCGGATGTGTGCAACAGGCACATGCCTTGTGGCTCCCACAAAAGATATGTCGCAGTCTACAAGGTGCCACTGCCACGGCGGCAGATATGCAGCAGGAGCCATGAAACAGTGTTCTAAAAGTGGAACATGTGTTTCCTCAGCGAGGCCTCTCACACGAAGTGAGGAGGGCTGCCTCGATGAAGAACGGATGTGGAAGAGGGCATAATAAGACCGATCATTGATTGTGAAATGAGAGGGGTGTTCCTTGTATGCGTTCACCTTGACGTAGTACATAAAAGACATGTAATATCTCTGTAAGTGGAGTGATCAGTCATTCGATTGCACATACAGGCTTTCCACGGGTCAAGTGCGAAAAGCACCCGTAGAAAGCCGAATGCCCAAATGGTGCACGGGGTCCAGCATCTTCAGAGCACTTTGAGTAGCACACTGATAGACAACGGCCCCATAGCGCAAGCGGGTGCGAATGAGCCTTCTATACAAATTCATGAACCATTTTTTGTCCCTACCCCACGTAGTAGGTGGCAACACTTTTAGAACATTCATTGGTTTTGCACATTTTGTTTTTAAATACTTGATGTGTGGTATAGAGGTTAGCTGGTTGTCCAAGATTAGGCCTAAGAACTTATGCTCGGTATTAACCGGCACCCGTCAACCATTCAGTTAAATGTCGGGTTCTAAGTGCATGCCTGTTTTTAGGGAGAACAAGATACACGTGTTTTTTGTGGGTTCAGCCCGAATCTATATTCCCCTGCCCATTTGCAAACCTTGTTTAGACATTGCTGAACCTGTTGGTCACACATTACATTGTTCCATGACTTAAAGCCAAATTGTATGTTCTCGGCATGTGTACAATAGAACATATTGTGGGGGAGGGACAGATGCAAGGAATTCAATTTGATAATAAAAAGTTTGCAACTGAGTACACCACCTTACGTTACCACTGTTTCTTGGACAAATGTTTGGGAGAGAACGCTGCTCACACGGACACGGAATGTTCAATTGGACAAGTAACTCTCGATTATGAAAAGCATTTTACCACACGCACCCAGGTGAGACAAGTCTCCTAATAGGCCAAAACACAATGTTGTGTCGCAAGGCTTCTCGATATTTAGGAACACAGAGAGGAAGTATTGTTTGTGGACGAAAGCATCCTCAGATCTCTGCCTCGATACGCACCAGATGATCGGTGGTGGATCTACTCTCTCGAAACCAGCAGTGGAATCAGTCGAGCAGTTTGTGTGTTTCAAATAATTTAAAAGTCTGCGGTTTATCATCTTTTCAAAAAGTTTAGAGAGGCAGCTTGTAAGTGCAATTGGCCTATAACTAGAAACTAAAGAAGGGTCCTTGCCCTCTTTCAAAATAGGAATAACAATAGCCTCTTTCCAGGAAGTAGGGATAGTGCCAAAAAACCAGATAGCATTGTATAGGGAAAGTAAGGTTTTTTTGCGTTTTGAGCAGCAGGTTTTCCAACATTTTATACATCACACGGTCGTAGCCTGAGGCAGAATTACTGCAGGAGTTTAGTGATGTTTGTAGCTCAGATAAGTTAAAAGGTTGGTTGTATGCCTCGTAATTTGTACACTTGTGTTCTAGTTTCTGCTTTTCTATTTTTGCTTCATATCTTTGGAAAACTTCAGTATCGTTTGACGCACTAGACACCTGCTCGTAGTGTGCACAGAGGAAGTTCGCCTGATCTTCCAGGCTGTCACCCTGTGTGTTTACGAATGGGAGTGAGTGTACGTGCCTTCCTGCTACCCTACCAACCATGTTCCAGACTTTAGCCTCCTGTGTATATGAATTGATCTCTGATAAAACTTGTGCCAGCTTTCTCTTATCGCCTGCCGACGCGTTCTCCTGCCTTGAGACTTCATTCTCTTGAAGCTGTAGAGGTTTTCGGCTGTTGGTGAATTCCCTAAACTACTTCCATGCCTTGTTCTGCTCCTTTCGCGCATTAGGAGACTAAATGTTTTACCATGGGACGTGTCCATGGTAAAAATGAGTAATGTAACTTAAATTAAATGAGTAACTTAAATGAGTAATGTTATGAAACTGTTCCTAGTTGGCTTTGTTTGTCAGCTATTTGGGAACACGTGAAGGCCATTCGTATAATGTGGGTGTACTCAAAACTACCGGAAAATGGTCACTTCTGTAGGGATACTTTATGATTTTCCATTGCAATGATGGTATAAGTGAAAGAGATGGAATACTGAGGTCTATGGAGGAGTAAGTTTTGTTGACAAGGTTACAATATGTTGCTTCTTTCTTATTCAACAGACAGATACCGGAAGAAAAAAGGAACTGTTCAATTACACGCTCTCGTACATCGCAGCGAGAGTCACCAGAGACCACTATGAGAATTCAGGTCCCCAAGGACCAGGAAAGGTTCAGGTAGTTCATCCATTAGGGACTGGAATTCTCGTTTTTTAAGATGGTCGTGTGGAGGTATGTGCAGAGAGCAGATGGTGACGAGTTTGTTGGAAAAAGAAACTGCTCGTACAGCCACTGCCTCTAGGGTTGTTTGTAGTGGTATATGTGTTCAAGCTACTCTGATTAACAATATTGGCTACACAACCGCATGACGCCGCAGCGTCATCTCTGTACTTTGGAATAGAACATACTGACGCAAAAATTCGTATTTTTTTATTTTAAATGTGTTATCTGTACACACAGTAGTTTTGGCGAGTTTGTATAAAAGCTCTTGGACATCAACGAGGTTTTCTAAGCAGTCCTGTGACGTTCCAATGTATTATTTGCGTTGCAATATTCGGGGTAATCCAGTGCTCTTTGTAGAAAATGAATGTGACTGCTCTTTAAGCTGGACGTTAAAACTCAAGTAACAGTGCCGTCATCTGGCCCAGTTATCGGCTTTTTATTTCCCATAGCGTGCTCCAGGGAGCTGCGCCGATCGTTCGGCACCAGGGCTATCGTGGTGTTCATTGACTGCTCAGAGGCACTGTGTGCCCGCATTTGCGAGCTGGTATTTCAAGCTTGGAGCCTTGCCTGGTGAGACGAGGCCTGTATATTTGCCGACCCTGGGGTCGCCTTCACCTCGGGAGGCAAAACCTTTGGTTCCATCGGGCCAGAGGTCGAGGAGACCTCCTTAGCTGTTGGGCTCCCCTGGCTCTGCAAGGGCTTGCAGCGGCCGCTGGTGTGGCTGTGGGGACGAGTGGTAGGGCAGCCTTGGCGGTTCCGACCGTGGGGTGGGGGGGATGGGCATTGGCTACCGCTTGGGCACACTGTGCCTGGCATGGGCAGCTGCCGCAGGCCGTCGTAGTGCTGCGCCTTGTTGCACTACATTGGCGAAAGATGGTTTATTTGTGAAAAAATCTAAATACGTGTTGTAGGGGCTTGTCAAAAAGTTATGGTTTGTGTGACTTTGATTGTGATCATTTTCTTTTCCCTTTTCCTTGTAGGACATATTCAGGAGTATTGCGGGCGGGCATCATCGCAGCTCGCGCAGTGGGCCCCATCCTCCACTTTACAATCATCTGTGGCGTGTCCTGCAGTGGCGCACTTTGCACAGGTGAGTTGGCCGCGGCAACTCTGAGAGCCGTGACCGAAACGCTGGCATTTAAAGCAACGTCATGTGTTGGGGATGTAGGGTCACACATTCAACTTCATGTATCCTGTTTCGAGATGTTCAGGAAGGGCACTGCTGCAAAATGTCCCAATTAATGTTTTGATGCAACTTCCGTCTTATCACACCGAATTTCGATTCTTTGTACTTTTGTCACCTGCTACTCTTTCCAACCCTCGAAAAGCTTGCTTTCAGTCAGGCCAATCAAGTCTTGATCGGGCACAGTGCCTTGGAAATATTTGAGGGAACAGTGTGCTGTAATTGAGAGAGCAATGTTTCTAAATAAATCTATAGCTTCAAGAGAGTTTCACACAGGACCTGACTTTTTACCTCGGGGAGGAAGTCCGCACTGGCCAATCTTGTAGCCTCGTAAGCTGGGCCGAGTGCAGTGGTGAGGCATTTGGAGACAACAAAAGGCGAGATTGTTCTGGCGTTCTTTTCAGCAGTTTCACGGTGAATTACATGGTAGCGGGGGAAGTTTCTTTCGGTTTTTTGAAATAATTACAAATGTCTTCCGTGCTCCCTCTCTTCGAGAAAGGACGACCATGCAGAAGAAGGAGAGAAGTAAAAGCCATAAACTGGGTATAAATTTGGCAGTCATGCCAGTCACCCATGATGGAGCCGAACACAGGGACAACATAAGTCTTAATATTGTATGAGGCATGTCAACGTAAGCTGTACACAGCCGCTATAACCAAATATACTGTGCCCAAAACAGAGCTCATACGCAAGGTTAAATCTTGGCGCCAGAAAAAAAAATCTTCAGTAAACAGAGTTCGCCACCCAACGCGCGACGGACGAAAGGACGGTGGCCGCACCGCCGCCCGGAACGCGCGCCAGCGCATCGTCGCCACCTCAAGGCTCCCTCAGCTGCCGAGGGACACGTATCGTATCATCGTCAGACCGCGGGACGGCCTGAATGTGACCAAGGTCAGTCAAATACGATTCGAGCAAGCCCTGGCTATGGCGGCAGCCCTGGCTCCAGCCGACATTGAAGAGGACACCATTTGTCCCAATGGCACCCAAAACATATATGTGGTGTGCACTCCTCAGGAGAAGAATGCATGTGCCTACATAAAGGCGGAGCAAGTCCGACTGGGCGAACGCACGTACCGCATCTCTGTGTACCCGGCTCCACCCGATGACACATGCAAAGGTGTCATAAGGGGTGTTGACGTGGATATCAGCGAAGTTCAGCTCCGAGCAAGAATCGTCAACCACCGCAACCCAGAAGCTATCGAGGCTAAAAGAATCAAGAACACCACGGCCGTGGTAGTACTGTTCAAGGGTATGAAGGTGCCCAATTATGTCTCTTGTGGCGCGAGCATGTTTCGCTGCACGCTATACCGGAGGCACACGGAGGTTTGCTACGGCTGTGGAGGTTTGGGACATCGTGCTGACGTTTGTCCTAACCCAGACAGCAAGTGGTGCCGTACGTGTGGACAGAAATCGCCAACGGAGGAACATCAGTGTATCCCAAAGTGTTCGCTATGTGGAGGTCCACATCCCACTGCAGACAGAACATGCAGCGAGAGATTTCAAGTCCCCTACATCGTCCGACGGAGACGACGTAAACGCCAGCGGCGCTCCCAGAGGAAGCAGGCGGCCCAAGGAACGCGGTCCCGAGACTCCAGTGTATCTTCTAGCGTCTCTGGCACCTATGGGAGACGCCGCTCTGTCACGCCAGCTGGGCAGCGGCGCAACGCCATGAGGAGCCGCTCGCGTTCCTGCGGGCGTTCGGCGTCTCGTACAAGATTCCAGGAGGAGCTCACATGGGCTGATCGGGTGAAGAAGACGACGCCGAAACCGAAAAAGGTAACGCGGTCGGCATCGCCAGAGCATGACGAAAAAAGTGAAATTGAGCAACTACGTCAGGAGATTGCTAGTCTCAAAGCTGAGCTACAAAAGCAGAAAGCCGCGCAAGTGATTTCTAGCAGAGTCGAGGGCACGAGTGTGGCGGATAACGTCGTGCATAAAAGCACACAGGAAACGAAAGTCGAGGTTAGCAAGCCCAAACGTAGAGCCCCCCCTCCGATTGAGGATGAGAGTGACTCGGATATGTCTGCAGAGGAAAGCTCGCAGAACAAAATTCTGGGAGAGTTACTTAGGATTTCTAAAGACAATCAGTCAATCATTAATCAGCTAGCGCTACGCATGGGAGCACTTGAGAGCAAAGTAGAAGCTATAGAGAATAAAGTGGTTGCGCTTGAGCATAAGGTGACTATTAAAGCCAAGCCAAAGTCTCGTACACAAGCTGCAGCTAACGATGATACGGGAGGGACCCCGCAGGGTCAATAAAACGTAAATTAGCAAAATGGCGGGAACTGAGAAGGTTCTAGTAATTGGCAGTGGAATTGTGCTAGCTTCGAACGGCGCAAGACTTCACTGCGACAGTACATTACGGCTCAGGCAGAAAAGCCACAGGTAATTTTGTTGCAAGAGACACTGTGCGACACACTCACCCTCACTGGTTACCAATCGGTGGCGGCGAGGGGGGAATCAAAGAGAGGTGTAGCTACGCTAGTGAGCAAAAAACTCGCTTACGTTGTACATAACATTCAGGCAGGACGCAGCAGAATGGAGGCGCTTCTTGTGGAGGTTATCCCCAACAGGTGGCTTCAGCAGAGCGTGTTCATTCTTAATGTTTACAGCCCACCATCCGATCAGAGGCAGTCTTTCCACTCCCTGCTAATGAAGGCTACTACAATCGCTAGACAGTCACCATTAATAATTGCGGGAGACTTCAACGCCCCACACAATGCATGGGGGTACATCAGGCAGACGGCTAAGGGCACAAATCTAGCGCGGGCAGTCGATGACTTAACGCTAACAGTCATCACCGATCCCCGTTTCCCCACGAGACTGGGTACATCGGTAGCCAGGGACACTACACCCGACCTCGTATTTGTCAAAAATGTACGGAATGCAACCTGGGCAAACACGCAAGAAAACCTGGGTAGTGATCACTTCATCATTGCCGTTACCCTTCAGGTCAGAGCACCCCAGGCCAGAGAATTCAGAGTGACCGATTGGGAAGCTTTCCGAAATCTTAGAAAAGAAGACACGGGTGAATACGCCAGCTTCAGCGAACTAGTTGAGACACTCAGAGCAGATGTTGAAAAGGCCACCAAAACTATTCAAACCGAGCTCGATGTTCCCAGAATGGACCCGCACCTTGCACATCTCTTGGAAGCCAAAGTCTCTATCTTGAGGCGATGGAAAACGCAGAGGCTTAACCGGAGGTTGCGCAAGAGAGTTGCGGAACTCAACAGGGACATTGAACAGTACTGCACCGAGTTAACTAGGCTGCAATGGGATGAGGTCTGTGCAGCAGTCGATGGGCGCATGCGGACAGGTGGAAAATGGAATCTTCTGAAACATATGCTTGATGACGCGCAGACGAAAGGCAATCAAAGACAGGCACTGTGCCGTCTCATACACAAGCACAGACAAGAGGGCGGAACAGAAGAAACACTCTTAAAAGAGGTAGCAAATAGATATCTTCCGCTAGGCGCAGGTACTTCAGAGGAGTATCCCGAAATAGAATGTGACACGGTAAAAGAGCTCGATGACCCCTTCACGGAGTCTGAAATTAGGGCCGTCCTTTACAACTTGAATAGCAGGTCAGCCTCAGGTCCGGATGGCATCTCAAACAGACTGCTAAGGAACCTGGATGACCGATCCATTGAGCTGCTTACGAAAGAGGTCAACAAGAGTTGGGAGAGTGGAAGCATCCCAGAGGAGTGGAAAGCGGCCTCGATTGTGCTTATTCCTAAACCGGGTAAACCATTACATATTGACAATCTAAGGCCGATATCACTAACCTCTTGTGTAGGCAAGGTAGCTGAGCATGCGATCCTCAATAGGATTTCAGACTACATAGAACGCAATGATCTATTCCCGCATAACATGATCGGCTTCAGACCCGGCCTCTCCACACAAGATGTGATGTTACTCCTCAAGAAGCATATTTTTGATAACGGCACTAGGGATGTAAGGGGTATCTTAGCCCTTGACCTAACCAAAGCTTTTGACACCATATCTCATCGCTTTCTCCTGCAGGCCACAGCCAACCTACATCTGGGAGCAAAGTTTCAGGCCTTCGTAAGATCATTCCTGATGAATAGAACGGCTACTATCACGATCGGTCAACATAAATCAGATAAATTCACCCTTGGGGCCAGAGGCACCCCGCAAGGAGCAGTCATATCTCCCTTGTTATTTAACATAGTTATGAAAGGCTTATCGGAAAGGCTCAGCTCCCTGCCCAATGTAGGTCACTCGCTTTACGCGGACGATATTACGATTTGGTGCCCGGGAGGATCACTCGCAGAAGTAGAAAACGCGCTGCAATCAGCCCTAGACGAAACGGAGTCTTACCTAGAAGGCACAGGCCTCCAATTGTCCCCAACCAAATCGGAACTATTGCTGTACAGGCCGGCCAGGCAAGGCGTTAGAAGAGTTCCACATTTGGACCAAATTCCCATCGCCCTTTTTGCAAAAAATGGACAGCGCATACCACGAGTCGATTCAATTAGAATTCTGGGACTACTTATCGACGCGAGGGGATGTAACACCAAAACTATCATGCACATCACGGCCAAAACTGAAAACATGCTGAGACTCGTCGCCAGAGTATCAGGCCGCAGGAAAGGACTATGTGAAGACAACCTACTCCGGATTCATCACGCCTTCCTAATGAGCCATATTAACTATGTAGCTTCGGCCCTTAATTGGAACAAAACGGAAAAAAATAAGCTAAATACACTCATGCGAAAGAGCATCAAAAAAGTACTGGGATTGCCGGTAACCACTTGCTCTGAGAGATTAAGCGAACTCGGTATGCACAACGACATTGATGAAGTGATCGAAGCGCAGGTCACCGCCCAGGTGGTCAGGCTCTCGTCAACTAGGGCTGGGAAACGCATTCTAGACTCGGCTGGCATGGCCCCAACAATGGTTAATGAACGCAAAATCGCCTTACCCAGGGAGGTTCGGGAGACCTTCGCGGTCAGCCCATTCCCTCGCAACATGCACCCACAATACAATGTAGGGAGGCGAAAAGCCCGTGCACGAGCAATATTACAAAAGGTCGGCGAGAATCGTGAATCGACTGTCTTTGTCGACGCCGCTCAGTATGGCCAGTCTTGCACATTCGCGCTGGCAGTCATTGACGGCAACGGAGAATTACGCTCCTCAGCCTCGGCTAGGTTAGCTACTAGTGCTATCGCGGAGCAGGTCGCCATAGCCCTCGCTATGACCGACCCCTCGCACACCAACATTTTTACAGACTCACGAGCGGCCATCAAAGCTTTTGAATCGGGTAACCTAGCGCGAGAGGCTGCCTCCATTTTGGAAAAAAGAACAAACCCTGGCACTCACTTGATCTCTTGGTTTCCCGCCCATATGGGTGCAGACGTTCATCGGACCATACCTAACCTCAACGAGCTTGCCCATGACCGTGCGCGAGATCTCACGCGCCGCGGCGGCATGGAGGCCTTATGGGGACAGGATGAAATCCAGTTTAACGATCCGCTTCTTACTTTTAACGAAATCACATCTCACTATCGGCTTAGTAGAAGGACCTATCCTCTTCCTCATCCGAAGTTAGATAGGCATCAGTCAGTCACACTTAGAATGCTCCAGACAGGCTCATTCCCCTCGCGGGGATTCCTGAGTCGTATCTCAACAGAAATTGATTCAAGTTGTCCGGACTGCAACGAAACTTACTGTTCTTTAGCGCACATGCTTTGGCAATGCCCCGCGTTACCTACTGGCCCTCTATCCAGTGAAGCCGACTGGGAAGAAGCCCTGCGGAGCTCATCGCTCCATACACAACTTCAGGCTATCCAGAGGGCCCAAGAAAGGGCGGAACATCATGGTGTCCCAGCCCCGACTTGGACGCGGCCAGCGGTTTCCGCGGGTCCCCGATAAGGGTTCACGCGAAAGCTCCTCAGGATCTAATAAAGTTCTTTGTCTGTCTGTCTGTCTGTTCAGTAAACAGAAGGGAGAAGCAGACAGGAAAGATAAAACAGTTAGTGTTAGAGAGAAAGTTGTAGGGAAGTGAGATAGGAAAAGGCGACTGTCGATTTTCCCTGGGTGAGTCATCCTAGGGGTGCCGTCTACGTTAAGCCGGGGCCAAAGGGGTGTGTTGCCACTGTCGGGGGCCTTAAAGGTTCAATAACCCAGCGTCGACTCAAACCCCACGATCCGGGTTTCCCCACGTGCGGCTAAGCCACGCACGGCGAAGCATGCGAGAAGGTCAGCCCCCCCCCCCTCCGTTGGCTCGGATCCGTGGTGTTGCCCCACACCGAACGTCTGCTTGCCAAGACGCCCCCACGGAGAACTTTTTCGAATTCCGCACGCTATACTTGGCTATGAGCGTAATACAATGAATAGCATGTATCTTCCTGTTTTTTCACCCCTGAATTTTAGACAAACGAATATTATATAGCGGAAGGCTTATGTGCCTCATAAAATGCGAAAATTGATTGATTTCTAGCGAAGGCAATATAGACTTGAGTGATGGAAAAATTGTTACGAGATAATTACCATACGACATCATAATGACGTTGGAGATTGGAAAATTTGTGGTATCGATAAGACATCATCGCAACGTAAAGTAACATCAATGTTTCGTGTCATGACGCAGCAGCTTAGTGAACGGTGGGCTCATTACGGAGGCAATGCAAAACATGGTGAGGGGGCTCTGACCTCGGAGACATTAGGAAATTACGTTAGGAACAGATACCTTTCGCAGAGTGTAGGGGTAGGACCAAAACATGAACAAGAAAAAAAACATATTTGTCCCAATCTGATCATCTCAGGTAGATGCCGAAGGCAAACTAAGTTTTTCATCCAAGTTGTGCCCCGCCGTGGTGGTCTAGTGGCTAAGGTACTCGGCTGCTGACCCGCATGTCGCGGGATTGAATCCCGGCTTCGGCGGTTGCATTTCCGATGGAGGCGGAAATGTTGTAGGCCCGTGTGCTCGGATTTGGGCGCACGTTAAAGAACCCGAGGGGGTCGAAATTTCCGGAGCCTTCCACTATGGCGTCTCTCATAATCATATGGTGGCTTTGGGACGTTAAACCCTACATACCAATCAATTCATTCAAGTTGTAGTTTCTAACAATAAGTCGTATATGATTTAGGTCTCATTGTTTTAATGTTGGTATTACGTTGACGATATTCTTTTTCGTCTTAAATTCTCACTACTCAAGAGTGTTCACAGTAGGCTCACCAATATTTAGTCTGCTCTCATTGCTCTGTTGCACAGTGCTTGTGTTTTCTTCTTTACACGTTTTATAACTCTCATAATCTCTATATTTAAGAAAAAGTTTAAGCATATCAAAATTTTATGCTACGTATTGATTTCGCCATTCACCGGTGTCAACACAAACTGTGTTATGCGGCCATAACCACCACGTCTACTACAAAGTACTCAAGCTCTCCCTGTGAATAACCCATACGAATGGTTCTGTCGAATACGCAAGTTATGAAATGTCTAGACGCTACTTTATTTTTGTTAAGCAATTCTTTCGTGAATTTTTTCCTGGGGTTAGGGGCTCTATGTACGAAGTCACAGTTGGGGTTTTCGACCCACAACAGATTCTATGTTTTTTTACCACCTTTATATTTTACTTGAACCAGTCGTGCTTCAACTTGTGGAACGTAAATGTAGATAGCCTGTACAGCTAGCAGGAACACTGATGTTTCCAGAAGGGGTCTTGTTTTTCTTTTAGAAGGTGGACTCCAACCCTTTCACCTGACATTTGTATGCATTGATAATATACAAGAACACATGCGGGCACGCATACGCCCCTAATATATGAGAGGATTGGGCCCTTCGGAGAACTAAATAATCGCTATCCCTCCCTGAGAGCGAACACAAATCTGACCATCTGGCTTTTCTGTATATCACATTTTTATTGCATTATAGACTTGCACATAAGGCATATTATTTTTTGTGTGTATGTGTAGTAATTGTGCGCCCTTGGGTTGGTGTTGTGCGAAGTAGTGTCTTGTAGATTGTGTTGTGATGTATCCAGCGTTTGTAAGGGGTTGTGTCGCTGTAGCGAAGGCCGGCTTGAAGGAGGTCACGGGAGTGTTCGGGCTATCTCCCCCTTGACATGTCCATATAGATTGATATGCATCTGCTTCCATCACTGAGTGATACAATACGAATACGCATCACCAACTGGTAAATGTGACCAGTTTCAGGATAATATGACAGCCAGTGTAGAGGCAGCCCCGCCCCGAAGCTTCCTAAGCCCAACTTCCTCCACCCGTGTAATGGGAGGTGGGAGAGAGCCAACACACGGTGGGATAAGAGCACGTGTATCCTGCCGGAGATCATTTTTATGGGCACGGAGTGAGTTTTGGGGCTGATGTGGAAGATGAATAGCTGGAAGGTCCATACCTGGAGGGCATTCCACCTTCTGGCAACATCACCTAAATACTCAAGGCCTTACTACGCCACCATGACGTCACAGAGGTTAGATCGGCCTCGCAGTCGGCTTCGCTCCTCCGAAACGGTATAGAGTTCGCTAGGCCTCACTACGCCAACGTGACGTCATGAAGGTCAGATCGGCCTGGCAGTCGTCTTCACTGCTCCGAAACGGTATAGAGTTCACTAACTGTCTTTTCGCATGCAAACAGTCCTTGAATTTAAGTTTACCCTCAGCATTGTTTCGTTCTCACGCAATAGGTTTTGTACATAACGTATTTCAATAACGTCGTCTTTCTGATGCGCAAAAAGAGCTTCCGCAGACCAGTGGCTGTCGGCATGAAAGCCCACCAACACATTTTTTCAGTCATCTATCTGAACAACCGTAATCTGTTTTGGAGGGGTCTTTTCTGACAACCGTTACCAGTGGGGAATTCAGTAAACACACGTATGCTCACTTTGATATTTCGAGATTGGATGCAGAAAGTAGTTCAAACTTGACTAATCCAGCAATATCTAGTAAGACGTATAGTAATACAAACATAAGTCAACTTTTTATTCATTCATTTTTATTACATTCTTCCAAGTCTCAAAATGAACATGGCACACCACTACCTACAAACAAATCATTTCACATGAAAGCAGTAAAATACAAATACAATATATGCTCTTCAGCATAAACAGCTTCTTACAAAACATCCTGGCCTGCATTTGCAGCCAAAGAAGGTCAAGATTGCAGTATTCTTAGCTTTCGCTGTTTTTCTTGTTTACTTGCCATAAGCTTGTTACTGTTTTGTTTGCCCAGATTGCTTAACGAAACATTCGCAGCAGCACTGAGACTATACTTCATGGCGTGCTGTGGTGAGTTCCCCAGCTCACAAGCGTCACTGTTTTTATCACTGTCGGTAAACGATGATTTCAAGGCAACAACAAACTCTTTTTGCTTTGTACAACCATAAAACTCGGTTGCATTTTTCTCGCTTACGAGTTGCTCTAGCAATATTTCCATTGTCAAAACTGCCTGCACAACTACAGGTTGAGGAAACTTCAGGCCACCTCTCGTGGCAGTGGCAAAAAGGGAAAAACCATCGTTCTCAAAACTCTCGTCTTTTAAAAAAAGATTGTCCTTGCAGGAGGTACATGCGAGCTTTTTCAGAGCTGCTTGTGCGCAGTAGCCTGCCACATAAATAATGACAAGAAACCTCGGCTGCTTCTTTGTGATGTCTTGCTCCCTGGCGGCAACACCAAACCGTTTCGTATACTGTGGTTAATGAAGAGAGCCACATGGGGTGAGAACATCTAGATGAGGGAGTTCGGAGAGCTCGAGCAATTTTTTGCAATCTGAGCTTGTGCTCTCACTAGTATATCTGCCGTATATACACGTGATACTGCGCTCCTGACAATTACTGATATTTCCCCAATCTGTCCTCCAGGCAATCGGTCTGAAACTCCACCAGCAACATGTACGAGAAGCCTAGCTCTTCAATGCAGTGGCGGGTTACTTCTACAAAGGCATGACAAGTGTGGCGAAATGCAGTGTGTTTTTCACGAGTCAGGTAGCCTGCATCATGCTCTAGACTTCCCCAAAAGTGTAGCCAGACAATTACGCTGCTGAAGAAATCGATCTGAGGGGAAGATAGACTTCTCACTGGCTCTTGAAAGCCGTCGCTCTGGCATTGTTCCTTGTGGGGAGTTTTGACATTTACAATATCCCACCACGTCATGATGATGCGGATAATTTCAGGTGTGCCTTTGGCATGTTCAAGTTGAGCTAACTTTAAACTAGTGAGTGCTGTATTATTTGTAAGGTATACTTTAGGACAAGCTTGACGTCCTGGAGCTCCAAGTAGTTGGATTTAGTGTTTCTACAGACAACGTGGGAGCCAATCGCAAGAGCTCAGTGCTTTCCTCTTCGTGCGCCTTCCTTAAAGTGCCAAATGATGCTGTGAAAGCTTGTTCACCACTGGAAAGTTCAGTTATGTCGGGGAAAAAACATGCAAGTCCCTGGATTGCGTTCATTTAGCCAGTTGTCACGGATACTCTTGAGAATGTGAACACTGTCCAATACAAAAAAATAAGGTCTAGAAGGATCATATGGGTGTGCATAGACAATACTAAATTTGAAGAATCAGAAAGAACAGACATTGCTTTGCGGTTATTGGAATTATTGTCACAAATGACTAGAATCACCTGAAGTCCAGCAACTTCTAGCTCTCTAATAAGGTGTCTCAAGACTTTTGCATGCAATTTTGCGACAGGCAGAATGTGCACAGCATCTTTATTGGATGACAACAGGCTCTGACTCATGGACACGTACGCTGTCTTTGCAGCAATGGTGCTATTCGTGACTGCACCTGTAACGGAAGCCCCTATATATTTGAAATAGGACTCTAAATGAATATCGTTTATCATGAGCTTTACAGTTCGTTCATGGTCCTTCAGTGCTAATGCCATTTTTTTGCGTACGACAAGAACAATTCATCTAGTTGCTCCAATGAAGGACTAATGCTGTATGCAGCAAAAACACGCCTATTAGTGTTTGGATGTGGAAGCCTCAAATTTGATGTACTTCGCTTGAACTTGTAAGCATGTGGTGATATTGTGAACACAATACTGGCGAACACAAGTTTTCGACTACATACCTTGCTCCATTAGTCAAAATATTCTTAACTTGAAGACTCAGAACTTCATCATTTCTGCCTGCCAGGCAGACGGAAACTGTAATGATGACAGTTCTTTTTCTAAGTGCACCAATACATGGCGCAAAAGAAGCTCAACACTTGCCTCACCATTTTGGGAGCATTTTAAAATTTCTTCTTCGCGGTTATAAGTGTAACACCCACTTGTGTAATGCGCGAAATGGACACAGAGAACAGTGCCTACGTTTTCAATCCGTGTCTCTCCAAGTATACTTTGAGGCAGAGATCGGCACATACAACTACAGCACAACGCACTATCGCAGCATCTTAGGGCACAATTTTCAAAAGACACGCACTGCCTTTCACAATCACCTTGCTCCAGAAGTCTGCCATCAAAAGCCTTTTCGTGTGACACAAAAGGTCTTCGAAAGAGGAGATGACGTTGCTCTTCTTTTCTTCTTGATGTGTGTGACTCTTGTAATGCATCTTGTAGTGCTTCAGCCTCCACACGAGCCCGTTTTTCTTCCGGCCCTTCGCGAGCCGCACATTTGCGATGAGAAAAATACGTGGGGCAAGCAGGAAAAATGCTTAGAGCAGTTACGGGCCTTAGACGCCTGAGTTTAAGTGGAACTTCACTCATTTTACCAATGACCGGGTCAGTGTAGCTCGTCGAGGTGACGAAGTCACTTGGGTGAAAGTGCTTTTCGCAGAGCTGCAAACACACAAAAATATATATTTAGTTAACGACAGAAATACTGAGCAGTCTCATAATAATACCGCATAAAATGCAACTATGAGAACAAAATGATTGGAAAGAAAATGCAGAATTCCTTACCACTGTGAACTTTGATGGCGCAGTGTTCTTACGTGGCACGGCGTGCGTCCACACTGCACTTTCAGCGGCGTTGGCGGGAAACCTGTAGACGCGAACGGTGAGTCGTCCGGCATAATTAGAACGGTAATTCGGCACACAAGAACAGCCAGCCATAGTCCTTGGGTTGTTCATAGATGCCCTGACAGCAATACTGCGTTGCGTGACAGAGACAGCTGGTTTGCTTGCGACTGCCACCTAATGATCTAAACAACGTGGTTTCAGCAAAATGTGGCTAAAGCACAACACACTTTCCGCTGCAAACAGAACTTTAAATTTTAAAAGATAAAATGCAGTGCATGTTGTAAAATATATCATGCACAACGGTAGTATTCAAGCCATAAAGCAAGAAAAAAACTGTTTAGCGTAGGCTGAGACAACAGGAACAAGTTTTTGCCAACTTGTCTAAAAAAAGAAAATACCACAGCTTGCGATAGTCTCCACATTAGTTCGCAGCTGTAAGCCGTGACAAGCCATGTCGTTGTTTCATTGTTTTAGTCGGCTCTTTCACCATCTCCTAATATCCTCTCAATCCACCACCGATCTCACTGTGGTGACGTCAGCCTGTTGAGGGGAGGGCATGGGAAGGCCTTCAATAGTCTAGGTGGTGTTGCTGCTGGTCAGTAGCAATGTTGTGTGAGTTCTCGGCATGGCCTTGAATCCAATGTAACTTGACGCAAGTAGCTGTATTGTGGTTCATCTTATAAATCACCGCGCAGTTTTCTTTCACCTGGTGAACTTTCTTGAGCTCTTAAATAGCATCCAAACAAGCAGTGATTACGACAGTTTGCTTAATTGTTGGCAGTTTAGAGGTGGTATGCTGGATTGCGTCATGGATGGCTTGAAGGTCCATCCCAGAGGAGTGGCTTCCGTAGTTATATGAGGCTGGTGATGCTGGTATATATATATATATATATATATATATATATATATAGGGGAAGGAAAATATTAGACCAAATTGTAATGTAAATATGAAAAAAGTGGGTGAAAACATAACTTGCCGTGGGCAGGATTCTGGCCATGACAAGTTATCTTTTCACCCATGTTTCTTTATATTTACATTACAATTTGGTCTAGTATCTTCCCCTATACTTTCCTTGGCAATATTGTCTGTTAGATCTCATTATTATTGTGTAAAAACACGGGAAAAAATGCCCTTAGGTATACACTTCTTTCCTATATATATATATATATATATATATATATATATATATATATATATATATAAGCTCGCATTGAACGAAGAATTGTTCAGTAACAATGCTTCGACCGTACAGCTGTAGATGCTTTATGATATGCGATAAAACGCCTCAGCATATTTGAAAAAAAGTATGCAAATCACAGCATCTGAGAGACGCAGACAATTCCTGGCATGCCTATTGATTGCGATTTTTTTACGTATGGAGCTATAAGCAACTGATGACATTGTCGTAGGTCTAGCCATCGTATTTGCCGAGCAATTCAGAACATACAAAGCAGTCAACGTATACACGACATATCTACACAACAGTATTCAACAGCAGAGGATCTCCAAGCAGCAGCTAATGCGATGTTTACATTTTTGAAAATCAGAGACAAACTCGTCGCCACGTAATCACAGAACAAATAAACGAAACGTACTTTATACCTCCTTGAGCTGGCATGAAAACAACAGTGTTTCCGCACGATCGCAATTCTTCTTCCACGAGTGTGGCGAGAAGAAGTCCAGTACACCCTTCTGCGTGCTAATTGCCGGCCAACCACTGAATATATGCCGACACTGAGACGAGGAAGTATTGTCGATACCTGATCACTCGTCGAAGCAAGTATTTGAGCACGTAGCGCTTGGTCCGTATGGCGTTCTCCTCTCGAAGCCGCCGATTGCACACGTACACCATCATTAGTCCCCTGCACGCAAGGGCAAACGTCTCCACGTTAGACACAATGCATCGTCCCAGCAAGGGGATAGTGCACGTGACTTGTATCTCAACTGTTTTAGATATCAACACTTGTCGTAGTGAAGTCATTGATATCTTTAGCAAACTGAACCTTGAAAGAAAAAGCTTTCTGTATTAGAAGTTCCAAAAAGTGGACCCTTCTCTATACGAGAACCGGATACAGAAATGAAACCTTGCAATTTCTCTTATCAACAATAATAAACAAATATGAAAAGGTCGATCGTCGCCTACTCACACTAAAACCAAAAGAACGTAAAGAATATTTTTGAAGGTATGGTTTATACCTTTTTGTTTTGTGTGTATGTTTGCTGGTAGAGTACTTTTATTTTGTGACCAAGTGTAGAGTTCTATTCTTTTATTTATGCAGAGCATGTGACGTCACACCTGTATGAGCCATGTTTTTCTATTTTTGTTTGTAGACTAAGTTTTGATTTTTTCCTGCCATGTATGGGACGTGAGTGTACTTTTGTTGGACCTCAGGCGCATTCAAGCTACATATCTGTAGCTTTAGTCTGGGGTCCCTTCCCTCTATTGTATGTAAAAAATGAAGACAAATATTATTATTATTATTATTATTATTATTGTTGTTGTTGTTGTTCTTGTTATTGTTATTGTTATTGTTGTTGTTATTGTTGTTGTTGTTGTTGTTGTTGTTGTTGTTGTTGTTAAACCGTGTAGTGTATGCATACCGGCCTATATTCAAGGTGCACTTGAGGAATCTTCCCACCTTGAAAACAGACCCCGCAGTCTATTTGCCTGTGTATGTGCGTTTGTGAGTGTGCGCGTGTTTGTGGGTGAGTATGTATGTCAGTGTGTGTCAGTGTATGCAGGCGTGTTCATGTGTGCTTGTGTGTATGTTTGTGTGTATGTGTGTGTATTTTAAATAATGCACATCGTCTACACATCCGCTGTTAGATTTCGCATCGCTTGCAATAAAACGTTACATAAACTATCAACGTAGCTTTTTGGACAGCCGCGGTAGCTAAACACGTATGGCATCACGTTGCTAACCACCATGGTGGTGCGGGTTTGGTTCACGACCACGGTGGCCGCAATTCGTTGAGGGCGAAATAAAAAGCACACCTATGCTTAGATTAAGGTGCACGATAAAAAAAATGAAGTTTACACATGCCATGTAAAGCTTCAGAAACACATAAGCTGGTTGAACTGAAGGGCTATTAACCTACCCTTCCTGGCTGTTGCTAGGTCTTTCCTGGCATAGACAGCGTAGTGTCGAACCACAGTCGGTCACAGACATTGCAAGAACATTCAAACTCCAGAGCCAGAACCTAACGTTCAAACCTGGCTGAGGCTGTTTCGGTAGAATCGCGGGCTTTTTGTAACTCTTACATGGCTCGCGCCCCGCCGGGCTAACTTGGCATGGCGCCTGCGCGGACTGTCACCGTTGGTGGGCGTGGCTTGGTGGTGGCTGCTCCTCAGCGCATGCGTGACTAGGCAAACAGAACGAAGGGCTTTCTGCCGACCGCGAACGTTTTATTGAAGTTTCATGGTACTTTTTTTGCTGACGGTTGATGTTTTATTTCAAGCTTTGAGAACTAATCTCATAAAGAACCCAAACTAAAGAATTTTATTGAGCCCCCCGCGACGGCTTCTTTCTTAGCGATTTTGTGGTTTTGAGCCGTATATACCGAACCATTATCGATTATCATTACTTCCTGATGATACTGTCGTCAGTGAGCATAACACAATGCCCAAATACCGGGACTGCTGGCGGCGCGAGCGATGGGGATGGCTTTTGTAGCTTATGTAAGCTGCATCCGGCAGACAGCCATTCTGTCTGTGCTGCTTGTTGACACCGCGAGAGTGCTGTTCGCTGTGGCTTCAAAACAATCTTCTTCAAAACAATATTTCAAAACAGTTGATTCAGCACACTGCGCTCTCGTACCACGCCGCGCGCAGCGGCTATAGTTGGGGGACGTGCATTTCGAAAGATTACGGCTCTCCGCCAGCACCGCCGTGAAGCACAGACTTAATCTTGTTCACACCCTGAAGTCACACGCCTTAGGAATACTCATGCTCTCCCCGTCAACCTCCCGACCCGTAGCCACATGTTCCGATTACTGCTTTTCAATCGCTGAACACTGTACGTTGCATGATATAAAATTAGGCTTACAAGACTCTTATTATACGAGGTGATTTACCGTTTCTATGAGCACGAGTGTTTTATACTGGAGCCCACCACAGCTCCACTGGCGTATATCTGTCACAGATGTGATGTTGTAAAACGTATACTACCAGCTAGATTGCAAAGAACAATATTACACCCTCTCCCGCTAAAGGGAACCCCGTGTTGATGCGAGGCAGGGGTGCTAACGCTTACATGGTGGTGGCATCGACGCTGGCTGTCATTGCGGTGTTGTGCAGGAGAGGAAATGGGGGAGGCGCGAAGCATGCAGTGGTGGACTGGTGCTTCTTACTGAAACATGCCATTCACTGCTAATGGTCAAAGAGACAGAGGAATCTGATTGGACACACAGACCGGCAGTCCGCTTTTGGGTAATGTGCACACTGCGAATATTTATTAGGGAGTTTTTGAATAGTGTACGCTAAGTAAGCGGACGTTGCGGGCTTAGCGTTTGCGTAGATGTGCCATATAAGTTTTCGAATAGTGTTTGCCTACCCAATTGCGAATGCATGTTCGCGGCACGCTTGCTTCGCGCAAAGGAGTTTTCCGGGCCTTGCGGGCCGCACGCTATTTCGAACTTTTTGCGGGTTGACCGCGACCACGAACGATGGTTAGCTTTATGGCGCATGCGCTGGGGCAGCGACCGCCACAGCTAGCGTACGCAAAGACTTGCGTATGCTTTTCGAAAACTCCCTCTTGTTCAACAATACGCAGGATAAATCTCCCACCGGCATTATATATGGATGTCAACGTCCACTGCCTATATATGCGGAGTGACCAGATAACAAGTGTGCAGCGCGAGCAGTCGGTTTCTTCAATCAAGAAACTTGCTAGCAGCGCTGCCTGCGACAACGTTTCGACGCGAGTAAGGAGTAGGGGACACGCATGTTCAGTTGGAAACCAGCACTGGAGTTTCCACGGACACCCTGGCGGTCAAAGTACGCACTTCTCAGCCGCTCCCGCAGACGAGAGTGGCGGCTGGTGGAGGCGGTGCGGCCGCGCATCGCCGTAACAAAACTAAAGGGCGCTAGCGGTACTGCTGCGTCTTCAAGTGCCACAATATGTATTAAGAAGAAGGACGTATAGAGGAGAAGAAAGCCATTGAAAGAAGAGGTGGCGTTGCATCCCAGCGGTCAGATGAGCAAAGTATGTTCTGCTCTTGCTCTGGTACTGTCGGGCTCATTTCTAAACCGAATGGCACATGTCTGCTATATTTATTTAGTAGTGAGGACAGCCACCAGTAGAAGACAGGGCCAAACAGTAGTATTGAAGCGGAATTTTGCCGGAAAGAAAACTAGGATAGTATGCAATACACGGCATATATATTTGTAAGCTTTTTTTATCTCTTCCGCTGAGCGTTGAGTCGTGCGCCTCAGGAATAACAGTTTCTCATGCCTCCATTTATCTGACCACCGCCAACAAAAACCATTTGATGCCACGGCGTGTAGTCAATGATACCACAGACAGGTAGACAATTTATTCGTACACAATTGCATGTAAAAACAACCACTATATTTGTGCGGGGACGCGTTCGCCTACGATTTTGTACTCGAGATGTCTCTGTTGTCGAGATGCCTCTGCTAAACTTATTTGTACAAAAGACAGGGTTCTTGTTACGAACAAAGCATCGGACTACTCTAAGCTAAGGTTTCTGGAATAAGCCGATACAGTAAGCCTTTTTCTCACTTGCTGCCATGGCTAAGTAACATAGAAATTTATGCCTTGCTAGGGAAGTTTCAAATGTCTTCAATTTTTACTTGTCGTTTACCTTGATACCTAATGGAGTATAGTTGTAGGCTTAAATAAAGGTGTCTGTTCAACATCAATAATTGCTTGGATTTACCGTATCAAAGAAGATATCAATTTGAGGAACGTTGTAGTGTGCCTATCAGGATTGTGACTGCTTGGTGTTCTCCAATGCGCACATATACCTTGGTTCACGGGCAATATTGTATATTTCACCCTCACCAAAGTTGGCTGCCGTGGTCGCTAATCTATCTCGCGCCCTGAAGAATAGCAGTGCAACACCACACTTGCCATGCTGCCCCATTGGTTTGATTGATTAGCGTCCCCGCGCATACATACCGCGAACACGACGTACATAGGATGTCAAAAAAATGATGCAGCTACCGCTTGCTCTGTTTTGTTTGTTTTGTTTTGTTTTACTACATATGTTGGCAGCGTAGTATCGTCGCAGCATGAACATAATAATGGCGGCATGCCAGTCAGCACTACCATTAGCACAAAACCCAGCACGCAACCAGAAAATGAGGACGATGGACTTGCCATCACGGCACAGTGCTGTCCCTTCCATACCATAACAACAGACGCAGTCAAATTTGCAGGGCTTCTCTCAGTTTCTTAAATCTTTTTATAGGCGAGTAGCCTTCAGAAAAAGTTATTTTTCTAAATCACAGTGCAGTAGTACTGGCGCAAGGAGTTTTCCAGTTGTTCGTTCCGTAATGAGGCCCAGCAGCGGCGCACGCACGTGATCTCACCACGGTACACTGCGGCCGGTCGTCTAGGCGCAAACAGCTGAGTTGTGTCTTTCGGCACGCCACCTATCGAGCGCTGGTCTCCCTTGGGGAATTCACGCTGTTGGGGGTATGCTTAGAGGAGAGGGGGAGAAGCGAGCGTAGGATGGGGAGGAGCACGCATGCGCAGTAATGGTGGTCACACCGCACATCGCATTGCACTCGACCAGTGATCCCTCAATCGGCAGCGCGCAGCGCTAACCACTACGCCACAGAGAGTGACTTGCCGGGATTGCTTACGGCAAACCATGTTATGTACACCATATACCGTTTGGCGGTGCTCGGAGCTCCACAATTTTCGCGTGTTTTCGTCAGCAGTAGCAAGATGGCACGCAGTGCGCGCGTTGGGTAAAGCGTTAGGCGAGCACCTCGATGAGCACCGCCTCCACGGAGCATAGTCCTTCCTGCGAGCGCGCCTATCACAGTTCTCATTCTGGAGATCACGAAAGTCACTTCGCTCGCCGCCGCAGTCACCTTTACGGCAGGAGCACGCTGCTCACACTTGCAGCAGTAAGAATTGTGATGTTTGTTCGCACTTATCCTATGATACTTGTGTGTTGGTTTTGTGCGTCTTTCTGTTTGAACAGCGCCCTCAAGTGTCGAGCTGTGACAGTTATTAGTCCGCGCTCGTCCTGTGTATGCTCAATTGTGGCGTGGTTTTTGCTTGAGGTGCGCGTAGCAAGTTTCAAGCTGCTTACCGTTTCTACGCGAGACATTACAATTTTTTGATGTACCGTCAACTGATTCGCCCTTGTGGCGAAACAATGCACAATAAACGCTCAACTGGCTCTGTGATGACGCGTTTCACTTTCTTGTTATTCTGATTGCACTGAAGGGTACGTCACGTTTTTATTACGATATTCTTTCTGGTGATTTTTCGGTGATGCGTGATATGATCTCCTAAATAGGCTCATGGAAAAGTGCGGATGCAAAATGTGGAACTTGTCATGAAAGCGCTAATGTGAGGCTTCTTTGTCAGTATCATTATCATAAACTTAAACGCGCAAAAATGCGCTCACTCATTGTTTTCTTTCTGCATCAGTATGTTCTCTTACCTTTTTATTTTTCTCCCTCTTTTTTTTGCTTTCTTGTAAATACTGATGAAATATATTTGTGTTTGCTGTTGTTTCACTCTTAAAGGAGTGAGCGCTTTGTCAACTGTTCCTCTTTTTTATTCTTACACCTTCCCTCAAGCCTATATTTATTAACAAGAAACGGATTGTTATTATACTATTAATATAAAGCTCAATAAGGCTGATGGTGGTCCGAGATACACAAAGGGCCTGACAGCAACAAAGATTCCACATGAGTGGCTGCATGGCTAGAATAAATAATTGCACTTATGACAGAAACATTCAGCCAAAGAATACTGCGGGTATACTGAGGGGCAGCGCGATGTGCATGACCTGTGGCTTTTAACTGAACCATTCAACTGTACTAATGACACATCTTCGTCACTTTCACCTTGTTTGCAAAGATGCAACCCCACTCGAGCATCAATAAGCTATATAATAAAAAAACACGTTTTTGAGATTATGTTACCTTGATACCTACACAGTTCAAGTGTCTTAAGGAATGCAAAGTTCCGTTAGCAAATCAACCTCTGCGGCATTGGTGGAGCAAGATGGGATGCAACATTGTGATTATGACAACGCTGAAGTTGTCCTTCCATTTCTATTGCACGCTTTACAAAGTTTTAGACAATTTTTCTCAGACTCCGTGATTCACCTATTGATGCACTGTTTTGGGGGCCTCATTGAAGTGACCTCAACAAGTTCGAAATCTCCAAATCTCAAAATACCTCTCAGGTGATACGTAACATTTTCTCCAGTAACCCCATTTATAATTGAGAGAAGAATGTATTGGTTGATAAGAAATGAATATAATGGCACGACATGAGTGTTTATGGCTTATTTCTACCAATCTGCACAATATAACTTTCACGAAAATTATCTCCAAGTGAAATTCTTACAGCAAGCAGATAATAGTATCCCCGGCAGGAGTGAAGTTGACGATGAATTGTATGGTGATGTCCTTGATCTTGTCCTTGAGCATTGCCAAGTTCTCTAAAATAAAGCCACGGGAAACAGAAATATTACAACTTGATTGTGTGATTTTATGAAATCACACAATCTGCGTATGGGTTTCCAATTATGATTTTTTGACGCAGAATTTATGCCACTGCGGCAACAATTCTTGCTGCAAGGTGTGCCGATAGTTGTAGGTGTTGATAACTGGCCACGGCATCATGCTTTTCATTGTGGTTGCATGCCACACTAATTCAATGAAAACCGTCATTTTGTTCTAGCGATCTTTTATTAGCTGCAGCGCTTTTGCTCTGTGTGTATGCTATATAGTTTAGAATCTTGCACTGAAAGTTCAAAAAAAATTGTGTTAAAATTTTTGTGAGGCAACTTATCTCTGCTACTGCCGTTATGTGATAGTTCGCTGTCGACCAGCGTTCTTGTTAGTAATTTATATATTATATTATTTTAAACGACACCACAAGACTGACGCTATGAGCCGATAGGCAAAAAAACAATAATGAAAACGAAATGCGAAACCCCATTTCTTAAGTTTAATGTGAAATGGCGCCATTTCAAAATTTTTGAAACACAAGTATTTAAAAATTCAGAAACATTTCCTTATGTCGTGAGAATACAGGCCATCAAAGCTTGGCGAGTGCAGGCCTTCCTCTTTTTCTCCCTTTTCCTCTTTCATTTTTTTCTCGCTCTCTATCTCTTTCTCGCCCCGCCACGGTGGTCTTGTGGCTAAGGTACTAGGCTACTGACCCGCAGGGGTCGCGGTATCAAATCCCGGCTGTGGCGGCTGCATTTCCGATGGAGGCGGAAATGTTGTAGGCCCGTGTGTTAAGATCTGAGTGCACGTTAAGAACCCCAGGTGGTCGAAATTTCCGGAGCCCTCCACTACAGCGTCTCTCATAATCGTGTGGTGGTTTTGGGACGTTAAACCCCACCAATCAAATCAATCATCAATCTTATATATCTCTTTCTCAAATATATTTATTTTGCATCGCGCCATTTTTTTTCTTTGCTTTTTCTTCCCTCAATCCCGGAGATAGGACCTCAACCAACGTGCTTAGTGGCGCAACCCCTCAATTCTTAGATGCAACAACAACGGTAATGCGTTCATATACAGGCTACTGTGGAATGGGAGAACTTAAAGTGACTGGTAACATGTCACCTAACATCAGCATGTCTTATCAGCAATGGCCGATCACCGACACACCTGCGACTGGCAGACCATAGGTCACAGCAAAACTGCGCACATAAATACCCACGTAAACCATCGAGGGCCACTTGACGAACACTCGCTGGGTTTTTCGCCTACTGTGCCGCCGCCACCACCAAAATTTGTCGCTTATAATATTAATCTGCGGGGCTTTACGTACTTAAGTCATGGTGAAATTATATTGGTCGCATTACTTGCAACGAAAACTGTCAAAAAGCCATCGCCCCAAGCATGAACGCCAGCTGACAAATGAAGCGCGACTAGGTGAGCAGGAGAAAAATAACGAAAACCGAAATGTCAACAAATTTTTATTCAATTAGGCGTAATTTTCTATGTGCGAAAGTTGACAATAAATTTACTTTACGATTCATCTGGCACTTGACTAAATGGTTGATTGCCTTATAGTTTAGTCGTGTGCCCTAAATACGGGGCGAATCTAGGCAATCTGCTATCACGGCTTGTGTTTAGTTGAGCGCATTGTAGGTCAAAAGACATCGCTTACCTTTGCGTGGTAGTTTTGTACGTACCTCACGCCGTTTATTTATTGGCTTAGGTACTGTTCATTAACGTGAAATTTCAAAGCTTAACAAGCTCACCGACTGACTTCGCTGGCGCATGGCCAGCGTGCCCTCACCTTTCGTGACGGTGAATGCGACACGCTAAGCGATGAAATGCTAATAATAATTATTGTGGTTCAGGTCCCTAAACCACCATATATGAATATGAGACGCCATAGAGCAGGGCTGCGCAAATTTCTGCCACCTGGGGTTCTTTAGCGTGCACCTTAAGCTGAATACATGGGCCTCAAGCATTTTTGCCTCCATTGGAACTGCGACTGCCACGGCTAGAATTTGATCCCGCGACCTGCTTGTCTGCTCCCGAAATACTCAGCCATTAGACCACCATGGCGGGTGTGACGAAATGCTATATTCTAAGGTTTCAAAAGCGTTATTCTCAACACTGCTGTCTCGTTATTTCCAGTCCATGGTTTTACATGACTGCGCAACGTGAAATTTCCAAGTATTGTGCTATTGTGCTCGTGAAACAGCTGTATCAAAATTTAGCCCTCTGCAAAGCTTTTGATGTGTATTTTGTGTACATTATTTGGCTAATAAAGCAACCTTGATTCATTGATCTTTCTTGCTGTTCTTCCTTTTTTTGCGCACGCATTTTTCGAACCATAAAGGCGCAATGCATTCGCTTGTATACTTACAAAAGACATGTAATGGGTGAGCAATTAGAATTTTTTTATTTGCGCCATGTAGAGCAAATGCACGTCGCTGACACCACTTGTGGTTGTGAAATAATTATAATTTTTCTTTTATTTTTTGTTTGTTGTTCGTTGTCTTCTCTATAAAAGAATAGCACCGGTAGCAATAAACCACCTACTACTGGGTGCCCGGGCTTCTATGGAAGTTATGCTGCCAGTTTATACATACCTCGCCGACACCCCTATAAGATTATGAGGATTGCCGTAGTGGAAGGCTTCATAAATTTTTACCAGCTGGTGTTTAGCCTGCACTGACAAAGCACAGTACACGTACCTCTACCACTCCGCCTCCGTCAGAATATGATCACCGCGGCTGGGATCTATCCCATTACTTTTGGGTCGGTATCCGAGCACCATAGACGCTGTTCCACCGAAGCGGTGCGTCACTCGTAATTAGCTTGGCTTGAAAAAGAATAGTTTCGCATCTGCTGTGGCTAAAGAAGCTGCTACTAAGCCTACGATGCCACATTTCCTACGAAATAGCACTGATATAGCTATGCAATAGTAACCCTCTATTAGCGTAAACTAGGCAATTATTTTCTTTGGTATTACTATTATTATTATTATTATTATTATTATTATTATTCGGGAATCCGACCCATTCGAGCAGATGACATGACATCGTGTACACTTTCTTCGCCCTGTGGCCACAAGAGGATGACAGATGTTCTCACTGGTCAGCATCATGGAGTGCAACAGCAGGAAGTGACCCAACAGGAACCAGACCACGCTGAAGGCACGCAAGCCCACGACGCTGGCCATCTCAGCGCGCTCGTCGGCCGTGCTGAGCAGGCGGCGCGCGTTGCTTGGAGCCGAGAAGCAGCGAAACACGTCGCCCACCCAACTGTTCTGCGTCACTGTTTCAAAACACGAGTGGTGGTCGAATACACACCAATGCCCTTATATTAGTTACTTAAAGAATAATATGAGTTCACCTTCTCGGTCTCAAACTCCCTCGTTTGCTTAATCAATCAGTCACTCAACTGTACGCCATGGGCGGCGCGGACCGACGACATCCAAACTATATGCGTGTAGCGCGATGCTCTCAGCCTGTATGTTGTCATCCTTAATCAAATATTGAGTCTGGGTAAACTTGAGACTGTATATGCTTCAGAAAAAATAGGACTAGAATACAAGCAACGAGGCAAAAAATTTGATGCAGTGAATTTTTTGGCTTATTAGTCCGAAAATCGCTCATAACTTGACAACTCGCTAGTGCTTAGACAATCACGAGGATAATACTTATACAGTAAAAAGTAGATGCAGCAAAAATAAATAATTACAAAGATCATATTTATTTGACTGATTATCTATCTCTCTTAGTTAATAGGTGCGCTATATGTCAGAGAAAATGATAAAAACACGTGCGAAATCCAGCATATTCAATATAACCCAAAAACAATGTAATCGAACTTGAAATAAGCCCTTAACGACACTCCAATTAAAGGAAGGTAACATCACTATTTTCCCGTGCCAAAACCACAATATGATTATGATGCAGGCTTTAATGGGGGGCTGAGCGAATTTTCACCGTCTGGTGTTTCTTTAACGTGCACTGACGTTGGACTCTTACTTTCGACGGAGGAGAAAATGCTTGAGACCCGTGTACTGAGATTCATATGCACTTCAAATGAACCGCACCTTACCATAACCCGTTGCCCTCCAGTATACTCGTCCATAAAAATCATATTTTGGTTTTGGTGCGGTAAAGACCAACAATTGTTAATATTATGTTAGAAACGCATTGTGCCCTTCAATACCTTGATTGTGAGATGTTGTCTTTCAGACCTTTTCTAAAATAAAATTAATATTGAGAATCTCGGGCATGAAAACAAAAACAACTACATAATAGCGCACCTCAGCATTTCATTGCTTGTAATCCTCGGTTTGCAATCGGCATTCCAACAAAGGCACAGCGATTCACCTAAGGCCAATGTTCATTCACTCTGTGACACGCCATATGATAGTGAGGTGAGGTTACCGTGACTGCTGTTCCGGCTTGGTTTCAAGTTGTCCAGTAAAGAAAGCAGCGATCCAATGAGCACGAAGAAGAGTATAAGTCCAAGCGCCACTCTGGAAGCGGAAAAAGATAACGTACCATGCCGGTAATGTAGACACCATTTGCAGACGACACGCTACGCATAGGAACTAATATGCAACTCGGGTGTCTGGGAAGCGGTTATGGTTAGATGTGCACTCTGTGAACTTATGTTTACTAAGGGGGCAATTGAAGTGGGATTTACCGCATTTCATCGTTTATTCGAATATTGCTCCTGTCATATGTTGCATTTGTTAGGGGCCACTTGGTGTTGCTGTGTAGAAATTGGGTGGGATAGAAATACTGTTGATGGAACAGACGCTTATCGCCGTATAGCTTATTCCCGTTACCTACGCGCAACGACACGCTATTCTCGATAGGCTAGGTAGCCCGACAGGGAACGCAGCCATCATTGGTCCCTACAATGTGATGATTGTAGACATATGAGTTGTCTTCACTAATGAGATAATAAAAATCACAATTGGTGGAACTTTTTTCTCATAAACGTTTCTATTGTAATCAGACCGAGTGGTAACGCTGAACGAGTCAAAAAATCCACAAAAAAAGTCTCCGTCGCAAAACTGCCAACAGCGTAAACCCACTCGACTTATTATCTGCGATGGACGGCTGTTCATTAAAAATGCTCCTTGTAAGAAAGACAAGGAAGTCACAGCTGTTTCGCAAAGGCGAAGCAATGAGTGCGATAGCATCAAGGTAGCTTAGCAAGCGATGAATCGCAAGCATATCAAAGGTGCCGTGCGTTGCTCACGTACAAATTACCCATGGAACGCACTCACAGGTACAGGTGAACGCGAATAAGTGTCTGAGTTGTTACTTCGCTGTTTCTGAAAATCGCGCCCTCTTCGCAAACGGGGACTGTGCAGCGAGTACAGTGACCATTGCGCGTCCGGTAACTACAACAAAACTATTCCCGTGAATTTGCAAGGCCTTCGATTTTCCCCACCACGAAATAAACTCGTGCGCGCGCAAGCGTCTACACCCCCCCCCCTCCTTGAGGAAAAGTACGCGTGGGAGATGAAGGAATCAGCGTGCGTCTCTGTGTCATGGCAATCTGGCGACGCGCGCACATTTCACCATCTTGCTTGTAATGTTGAAAACATGATAGTTCCTCCGAGATCACGATCGGCAGCGGTAAGTGGTTAATATAAATAGCTTGCCGTTTCAATGTTTAGGAGGTCCTCCTTCGTGGCAAGCAAGAGGTCGATCGAACGTTTGGTTAAACGCGCCGTAGTCTTCTATAGGGCGAAGCTCTTTATAGTCTAACCTTGTGACTAGTCATGCGTAACCGAGAGAAGAAGAGACGATAAAGAAAAGAAGGAAAAAATGAATGACCATTTTTCTTCTAATTTCTAGAGGACGTTACTCTGCCGCTACTCTCCAAAATGCACTACTCCTAGATTAGATGCTGTGCGCGCTTAGCCAACGAGTACCTCTCTCAGCCTCCTGGATAGTAGCAGTACGTGGCGGATGATTGGCGGAGCATGTACGGAGCAGAGTGGCGGGCGTGTTGAAGACGCTTGCGCTCGGCTTTGTTGGCTCGCGTCTCGTCGCTGTTACCCGCGCGCCGTCTGCATAGTGCGCAAACGAGTGCCTCTCTGTCTCCGGATAGTCGCCGTACGTGGTGAATCATTGGTGTAGCATGAACCGAGCAGAGTGGTGGGCGCGTTGAATCAAAGCTACCTAGAAAAATATCAAGGCCTCCTAACTCCAATGTGACGTCACGCTAGTGAGATGAACCAGATCGTTGGGTTCGACGCGTCTAGGTTCGTTGCGCTTGCAGGTAGTCACTTTGCGAGTCACTTTTTAATGGCTTCAAAAAATTAGCGCTCTCCTCCAAGTTTATGCAGCACTGCATATGATTCAGCCCCAACACACGACAGGTATTTTGAACGCAAAAAATAAGTACCTCGCACCAATTCCCCGCAATCTACACTATCATAACAAGCGTCATTCTCTTAAATTTTACTTATAATAATGTGCTATAAACATTGTTTTTGTGTGTATCGTAACATCATATCTCCTCTTGTGCTTGTGGGCGTGATTGCTTAACAAAGGCTCTTAAAAGCAATCTTTGTCACTTTAGTCGTAGACCGAAGTGACTACGAAAGAGGAGAATAGCACACTGAAGGCACATAGTATATTTTAATGACAAATTAAAAAAAAACTTCATTCTTCAAGAAACAGTTTGAAGCGTGTATTCGCATTGGTCATGTGCATTTTCGCATTTTGTAAAACATGGCTAGACACAATAATATCAAGGTGCATTTTATTGGTGTACATTTTATTATAACAGCATCATGCACAAATGATTCGCACACAACGAGCTTCGGCCTTCTTGTACAATCTCTGATCGTGTTTTTTTTAGTTCCACCCGCCCTGCTTGCTGGTCACTTTGGCCTTCATAAAATGTTGAGAGAATGGCGAAGACCAACCCGAAAACAAAAATTCTCCCCTCAGTGCAATAATAAAGCACACAATGGTGAATTGCGGTAACATGGACAGCTCCAATGATAAACAGCTATCACAATGCGCTTCCACCTTAGTATTTAGAATGGACAAAATTCATTGTCTATATAATGATGTTGTGCGAAAGTGAAGCCTAGATACGGCACATAATTTTTGCAAGGGTTCTGTCAACAAAAGCATAAAAATATCTTCCAAAAAACAGAGCATCATGAATATAACATAAATACCAAGAAACAGCTCTCAGTTCTTCAAGGTCTTTAGCTTTCTCTGATTCCTTGCATTACGTAATTATTGTCGTTTTCTGTGCTGAACAAGTTGTTCAGCAGTGTATTCGCTGCAGCACTTACAACATGATCCAATACTTCCTGTGCGGAATGACAAGAGTCACACACATCTAGGTCCTCATAGTCTGCAAGGGCAGAGAGCACAAGCCTGATAAGAGTGTCTTTCTGCATAGAAAGGCTGAGAAATCGCATAGAGTATTTCGACGCCCTGAGCCTGTCTAACATAATTTCAGTAAAGAACACGGCGTTAACTACAGCTGCTCGTGCAAACTTCACCCCCCCCTCCACATCTTTGTTATTAATGCATTCTCAGTATAATCTAGATAGACATCTTAAATCATAAGGTTTTCCCTGCAAGATCCCCATGCCGATTTCTTTAGAGCTGCAGGTCACAATAGCCGGAAACGTATGATAATGTAGGAAGCCTTGACTTTTTTTTTTTCTGACAGCCAGCATCAGTCACAGCGACGTCAAAGTAGCCGTGTGCTGACGGCACACCTGTCTTTCATGTATTCGCACTTGGTACTGGTAGCATGTCTAAATCTGGCAGGTCCACAACTTTCTGCAAACACAGTGTTTTTAAGATTCATATATCTGCCTAATTGACACGTGGTCTTTTGCACCCGAATGTTGCCGATACTTTCCGAAGCAATCCTCCAAGCAGTCAGTTTGAAATCTACCCAAAAGAACGTACTCAAAATGAAGCTCTTCCAGGCAGGTTATCTAGTTCATGCAAGGAGTTGGTAGTGCGGCTGAAAGCTGTGGCGGCCATTGTCATGTCTGAGGCTTTCCTAGTGATCAAGCAACTCAACAATTTTTGCAGGAACTCGAGCTGGGGACACAACGATGATACTATTGGCTCCTGCAAATGATCTTGCAACCGGTGTCCTTTTCTTGGCGTTTTTACGTTAACAATGTTCCACCAAGTCAAGTTGGTGTCAATCTACTCCGATGTTTTCTTAGCATGCTAGAACGTTGCGGTACTGAGAGCAGCAAAAGTAGATGAGTTAAAAACTTTCAGTGCAAGCTTAACGTCCGGTCGTTCCATATTTGAGGGGTTCAGTGCTTTCAAAGTGAGAGTTGGCACTAACATCAAGAGC
This sequence comes from Rhipicephalus annulatus, assembly GCA_013436015.1. Lineage (NCBI taxonomy): Eukaryota > Metazoa > Arthropoda > Arachnida > Ixodida > Ixodidae > Rhipicephalus > Rhipicephalus annulatus. Next base: position 560,648 of record WOVY01011175.1, read on the forward strand.
TCATGCTTTTCAGCTTCGTTTAACTCGGACAATACCTTGAAAAATGCTGTATTTATAGTTCCGCCTCATTACTTTTTGGTTCAGGAAAGTACATGCATTTTTCAATGTTTCTTTTATTGCGTCAGATAATTCTTATACTCTTTAGTATGTGAACTGGGTTCACCATGAAAAACAGGGGTCGCGATGAGTCAGCAGGATGCTGGTAAACAATGCTGACACTTGTGGGCTTACCGAAGAAGGACATAGCTTTTCTGTTTATGGAAGTATTGTCTGAGATCACTGTGATTTTTCTAAAACCAGATGCCTTGAGATCAAGAATAAGCTTCTCAAGGAAGTCATGTAGTGCCTTAAAATCTCTTTATTCCACGGAAAAAGTGTGCAAAATTTCCTTGTTTGAAGAAAGAAGACTCTCTATCATAAATACGTGGGCAGTCTTTGCCGTAGTTGATGAATTTGTCACAGCGCCAGCTACAAAACCAGCCTTGTAATCTAAAAGAAGCTGCAGACGAACCTCTCAAAGCATTACTCTAACAATCTTTTCATGCTCTTTAGGCTCACAATTCATTTGGCATAAGAAAGAAAGCTAACTTCATGCTGCTCCTTTACAGGGTTAATATCACACGATGAACACAGTCTCCTGTGTGTATCAGAATTCGATATCTTAAGCTTCATATATTTTCTCGAGAATCTGCATGCATGAGGGGAAACGGTGAACAAAAGGCTAGAAAAACCAACAAATCAGGGCGATAACGGTTGGCATTATTTAAAACGAGATCAACTTGACTCTTCAAGATTTTTAGCACCTCGAAATGCCAATCTCGAAACTCGCATGCAAAATGTTCGCCCCTTATTTGCCCTAGTAACGTCGACACCAATCTCAGTAGACGACAGGCTTTCTCAGAAGGTGCCGAACTGATATCCTTGCGAGTCTGTTCAATGATCTCTAGCACTCTCTTCAAATCTCTCAAGTCACATATTTTTTTAGGAACTAGCATATCACCTCAATTTCTCACTACCGTCTCACCAAAAAATACTTCAATACGAAGTTCAGTAGACACAATCACCGAAGTGCGGAAGGTTGGAGTGGAATGGAAAGGCAAGTACAGAAAGTAAACCTTGGAGTCCTTCTAGATTACAGTCAAGAAGTCTGAATGCTCAAATCCTGGCAAGGCGTTGACGAAGTACACAAAACTACTGAGCTTATTTTTGATTGCCTCTTCTGCCTGCGTTTTCAGCAAAAGCATTATTGCATCGTACAAACAAGCGGCTTCTAATTGCGCTCTTTTCACATCCGGTGTTTCCCGAACGCATAGTTGCGGACGCGATAAGTAGGCAGGAAATTTGGGAAAGAAGCTCGGCACTGTAGTTTTCTTCAGACGTCTGTTCTTCAGGGTCACTTCGACAACTTTTACTGTCTTGACGTCTGTGTAAGATGTCTTCTTTAAGTAATCCGATCGCAAGAAATGCTTTCACAGAACTGAAGCAAAATAAAAGATGTTAAAAACATGAGCTCGACCAAAGTGCAGAACAAGTGTGCCGACAAGTGTGGAGTCGCCATCTAGCATGCAACCATCAACGGGCACTTTGGAAACTATACGAACGGAATCAATATATTTGAAAATCCTGATAAACAACACAGAGAAGGAATATTTATCATTGTGTACTTCGTTGGCAAGAAGTCCTTTCGGGGAACAGCTCTGGTCCACGTTGCCCGCATAATGGGTCTGTAGGAAATCTGTGCACTCGTACACTTGGCCTTCCATAATAATTTGACTCGCAGTTTGGTGCACACCAACAGCCAGGCATCGTTGTGATTCAGTGGACTACCATGGGAATGACTAACCACGTGCACGCGACAGATCGCAAGCACGTATGTGATGCAGCGTGCCCTACCACGGCCGCCCTGGAAAGACGCGCGTGCTCCTTCTACGGAACGCGCGCGTCTTTCCAGTCCGGCTGTGGTATACATGCGGCCGCTGTTGTGATGCAGCCAAGGAGAAAACTTTACAACGCGGCGCGCGTCGCTTTGACTGCCTCCCCCCTCACTCTTCCCCTTCTACCGCTGTCATCTCACTATCATGATGATTAGAGGAGGTGATTCGGAGGGCTTGATTTTTTTTCTAGATGGCTTTGGTTGAATACGCTTGCACTCGGCTACCTTGGCTCGCGTGTTGTCAGTGTTTCCCGTGCGCCGTCGGCATTCTCGAACGTGATCTGACGCATGGACGCATGCATGGACGAATGGACACATGGACGGATGGACGCTTCGCCACACTCATAACCCTTCAATGCGCGGATATGCTGTGATTTTTTTCTGGATTATTGTTCTTGCTTGTGTTTTCGTATATAGATAGATATGTGGGGTTTAACGTCCCAAAACCATCATATGATTATGAGAGACGCCGTAGTGGAGGGCTCCGGAAATTTAGACCACCTGGGGTTCTTTAACGTGCACCCAAATCTGAGCACACGGGCCTACAACATTTCCGCCTCCATCGGTGTTTTCGTATATAAAAATACGTATACATATAGGGTGAATGACAGCGGTTGCCGAAGTCTACGCCGACAACGGCGGCAAAATACAGCCTTATATTGTCCATATTATTGCTATCGCAATAAAAAAAGTTTCTGTATTCGCAAACGGAATCCTCTGTCCACACAGTATCCTTTATTTCCGAATTTTTCGCAGGAGAAAAGTGTAGTGAATTCTGGTAAACGATATGCTATAAAAATTTGAGGTGGCCCTACTCGGTTTCATAGGTGTCTGGCAGCCGCGCTTCGACCTCGATTTCAGTGGGCTCTGGTGTATAGGGCTAACGTCATGTTTCGTCGCACTGCCGAAGCAGTTAACTCAAAAACTACATAGAAAAGAGCTCGTGGTTAAGGTCGGCCTCGTCAGGTGCGGCGCCTATTGCAGCTGCTGCCAAAAAAGCGTCTGATCATCCAAAGAGTTGATTCATTTATTGGTTAATTTTCTTAAGTGAACTTATGTTCCCGTATCAGGTGTATCAAATATATACCATTTCGGTGTTTACAAATTGTGGTTCTTGACGTCTTCTGGTGATGTTCGCCGGCGTAGCCTGTGAACGTTGACGGGGAATAAAATTCTTAAGGCGCATTTACACTAGAGAGACACGACACCGATATGACCCGGACGAAGAAACGAGAAAGACTCAAACCATTGGCCGACGAGTCACCTGTCGACGAAGTCGCCAGACCCCATAGTCACACTAGGCCAGTGACGACGATGATGTCTCAAAAGACAACATCTCATCGTGGTGTATGATTATGAAGACCGAAAACACCAGCAAAACGCATCCGGAGACCGGTCATCGGCGTGTCTTCCGGAAATCTGCGGGGCTGAGAGAAAATTTTTTTCCATGTCTTTGCTTCAAACAACCACGAAGCGGGCAGTATGGATGGATGGATGGATGGATGGATGGATGGATGGATGGACGGATGGACGGATGGACAGATGGATGGATGGATGGATGGATGGATGGATGGATGGATGGATGGATGGATGGATGGATGGATGGATGGATGGATGGATGGACTGGACGGACGGACGGACGGATGGACTGGACGGAATGGATGGATGGATGGATGGATGGATGGATGGATTGATGGATGGATGGATGGATTGATGGATGGATGGATGGATGGATTGATGGATGGATGGATGGATGGATGGATGGATGGATGGATGGATGGATGGATGGATGGATGGATGGATGGATGGATGGATAGACGGACGGACGGACGGACGGACGGACGGATCCGGCTATGCCCTTTAGATCGGGTGGTGGCTCAAGCCACCTTGCCATATATTTAAGTACTACCACTATGTGTAGAAGGATTGAATTTCACTCGCGCCTTGAATCTCTGGGGAGATAACAATGCCCTCTCCGAGACTACCAAGGTGTCTGAATAGGCAGCTCGAGCACCTAACGAAAGTCTTTTCTTCGCTTGCATAATGTGTCCACCACCCTCTGTTCCTGCCTCGTCACCGTTGATTACGGCAGGGACTGCGCCGTATAACCAGAGAGGTACAATGACAGAGCAGGGAGCATGGCAGAAAATGAGGTGCAGGTGTGCACATTGAGTCGGCGTCACTGTGTGAGCCTCCGATGTAGAGTACCTCTATGCCCACTGCCCACTTTTCCAAGGGGTGCGCGCATCGTGGCACCCTGCTCCAATGTGACTAGAGAATTGGCTAACAAAAGACTGTGAGCATGACAAGGCGCAGGTGGAGTCTTTCAGAGAACACCGGTGGACTGTTTGTGTTTTTGCAGTGTACCTAGGCCAACGACCGAACAAAATACACTCCAAAAGACAGCCCGCTGACCAAAATCAGCGTTGTGTCTTTCTAGTGGAAAAGTGCCTGTAGTGAGTAGGGCACTAATTTTGAACAGTTTTCTTTCTGTGTCTGGCCAAATATTTCAAATAAACTTTCTTTTAAGCTACGCACTACATTACAAGAGTAAGTCTCTAACTATAACCACTTTTGTTTTACCTGAAAACAGTAAAATACTTTTTCCTTACCCTAGCAATTCTTAAAAAAAATTCTGCTTCGGTAATGGAGAGTGATAGTTGAAGTGACCACAATATTCTTGGGTAACAACACATGCAGCTGCTATCGCTATGCTAAATCCAACCGAAAAGGCGAATAGCTATCACCTTGTACAAGAACAATCAATTCTGTTCTGGCTTCATTTTTTAAACACACTTTCTGAATGTCTGGTAAGCGCTCAACAAGAAGTGTTTGGAATGAATACAAAAGTGTCACATTCGGGCGACTAAATAAAAGACGGCCCGGAGAAGCACACAAACCACTTGTGAACAGCGCTGTGATTTCTTTCTTAGGTTTACCAGCGTTCACCAAGAAGGCTTGTGTTTCGGGACGTCGCGACACAGAAGACACTCATGTGGGAATGAGATCGTAGTGTGTGGGCGGATGCTGTGGCTCGCTCGGTGATTTGTTACGCTGGCACTAATTTTCTATTACAAAAAATAATTTCATTACGGCTTACACACGCACACAAAAAGAAAGAAATATTCAGGCGTTTTCACACTCGTGATGACAAGCCGGAAGCGTGGAGCTGGGCAGCCTTCTTTTTTTAAAAAGACGATAGTCTTTTTTAGTGACCTTTGACGCCCAAAAGTTTTGTCTGTCTGTTTTTTATGTATATTTGTTTGTTTGTCCGCCCTAACAATACCCTAAACGGCACCAAATGATACTCCTAAGGGCCAACCCCATCCGCAGCGCCCACTAATATTGCTCAAGTTTCAGCGTTCATACTTGCGCGATTGTCAATTAAAAAGCAATTATTGAGCAAATCTGAGGCACTATAACAACACGTCGATGTTTAGTATGTGTTATTACGCTAGAGAAGGCACACATAAGTAATTCTAAAGACCGCAGCGCTTATTACGCTGCGCTGACAGTGCAACACGATACTTAAAAAGGTGTTTCCAGCGCTTTTCTAAAACGACACGGAGGTCGCACCTGCCCGTCGCTTTGCGTTCTACACCTTGTCGCATCCGATACAGGCGCGCATCTTTCTCCGTGGGCGCGCACGCCTTCCTTCGTTTTCGAAAATTACTGCCAAATGTCGCTCGTGTCTAACGTGCCTCAATGCGCTCGTTCGCCTTCCCTGCACGGATCGAGGCTCTCTAACACAGCGCTTTCACAAATCAATTCACCAATTTTCTCGCGCAGAACTTCAAATAAGCGTTTTTTTTTACTCTCTTCACACGCAAGACTATCGCCTTCCGACGACATTTGCAGTGAAACATGCACATACGGGGCCAATTTTTTCTTCCTCTTTTTATGCCTTTCTTCCTTCCTTTTACTCTTTTGCAGTTATTCTGTCTTCCTTGTTACCTCTTTATTTCTATTTATTTCGACTGTTCTTCCTATTTTTCTCTTTATTTTTTTCTGTTTCTCTCTGGCTTCCTCTTTTTTTTCTATCTTTAAGCGTGCTTTCACCTACGTTACGCCGAGCGAGACAGCATACAGCAGTTTGTGCACTTAAAGTGTTCATAAATTAAATAAAAATGAAGTAAAATGGCTAGGTCATACAGTCATTCACGTGCTACGTACAGCATTCAAGAATCGTGATGCCTTCAATACCGATTAACTAATTCTAAACACGATGCAATCGGTATATCAAGATCTTAATTGTACGACTGACTCGCTGTATATAAGCTACGCAACTGAAGCCTTGCAGAAGCGTAAGCTACCAGAACATCAGCTCGCGTTAATCGACGTGTTACTTTAAAGAAAAAAAAACATTGACAACTAAATCGAGTTGGGTGCGTTTTTTAACGTAATACTTTTTAAAAAACAGTAACAGTGTTGGGTGCACCGATTTTTTTTTAGTTTATTGACATCGATTCAAAGCTGAATAACATCTGTGGTTACGGTGATGGTGACAATATTATTGTCTTAGAATTTTTCGCACTGCTGTGGGCGTTCCTTTTTTATAAGCTATTGTTCACTCCACACCTCATTGAAATAACATCTAAAATTCATTCAGTACAACGACCTTTCTACAGCTCACATTTTCGCACCCGGTAGCAAAATTAAACTCAACAAACAGCAAGATAAACTCTGGGCAACACTGCTAAAAAGCAAGACATAATGGAGATGGTAATTTTGTAAGTACAAATAAATCAAATTTGAACATTTTTACTTAAGAACCGCACCATGCACTCTAAAGCGGACAGGCCTGCACACCTTAAAAAGATCACTAACCAACACAATTGATTTTACTTCCTTTAAAAGTAATTATAGGGCGGTGACGTGTAGCCTCGTAAATGCAACTAAGGAATTACAGCAGTGTAATCAATTACCTCTGCGCTCAACTATTATTGATATTAAAATATATTCCTCCACAAGAACACGTTACAAAAAGGGCAGGTAAAATCTGTGAGAACAGCTTTAGTAGCCCTGACTTCCTAGTAAACAGGGTAGCACAGAAGGCGTGAGAATAGGCACAACCAAAATAAAAGAAGAGTGTTTCGCAATGTCGATTAAAAAAGAAAAAAAAGTCAATGAAAAATTACCTTGCCGGCATAACAAAGGTAGTCGCCAGATAACATCATAATAGAATTACTAATCGCACTAGTTTAGGTGATAACTTCGATATGTCAATATTATGTGCCCTAATTATGCAGTTTAGAAGTGTAGGCAGCTGAAACTAACATTTGATTTCCTTCCAAAATTTTGCTTCGCTTCAAAATTTTATTGCCGTAACACAGCAGCACATATTTGCACAAACTACAAGAAACCCACTGTGGCCTCCACGAAGAGCTGTGCACGCTCCTCTGAAAACAGGAACCAAAGCTCATTCCTCTTTGCTTTCCAATTCTGCAACGAGTTCCTGTTTCCAGTTACCAGAATTCTAAAGAAACTCGTTACAGTTACATTTGAAAAGTAGAACATGTTGGTAAATTAACGTTACATAATTATTTTTTGACTGAAATATAGTTCTGGACAATTTCGATGCAAAATAAAGTTAAAAAAACTTATGTTCATTTAGTGTTACGTACCTTTTACGGATTAAACATCTGTAGTGGATGGTCATATGTCGATAGAAGGAGCGTAAGCTAACGATCCTAGACGGCCTATTTAGTGGTCATTAGCCATTCTACAAATCTGTCTAACTGCAACTGCAGGGCTCAGCTATTATAAATGCGACATGTATGGTACTATCTACATCATCCTTCAAATCTGCAGTCAGAATACTGCCCTTCAGATGTTAACACAATAGCGCTAACGAGCTTGCACTGCTAAAATTCCGCCATCGGCATCGGCATGGTTGGTTGTGAGCGAAAAAAAATACGGTTGTCTATAAACGGACATTCGAGATAAGCACGAATAAATAGATTATAAATAGCAGCACACGAGCACGAATTGAACCCAAGCCTTGCACGGAGCGAGCAGCTGGCGTTTTATACCGAACAGTCGGGTAACTGCTCAAAACTGCTTCAGAAAAAAGTTAAACAAGTATTATGTAATTGACGAGCCTTCTTAGCGCACATAGTGTTGCGTGGCAGGAGACTACAATCACGCCAGGCGTCAACACGTAGCATTGAGCAATGGGTGTGATCGATCAATATGTTGGGTTTAACGTCCCAAAACCACCATATGATTATGACAGACGCCGTAGTGGAGGGCTCCGGAAATTCCGACCACCCGGGGTTCTTTACCTTCCACCCAAATCTGAGCACACGGGCCTACAACATTTCCGCCTCCATCGGAAATGCAGCCACCGCAGCCGGGATTTGAACCCGCGACCTGCGGGGAAATAGCCGAGTACCTTAACCACTAGACCACGGCGGCGGGGCAGGAATGAGTGTGGGTTTTTTAAATGCCTACTCGTTAGAAAGCACACGGCATAGTTGGAGCATCCACTGAGAACTGGAGCTTGCAACTGATAAGGCGACACAAATAGAGCCCGGTTAAGCTATCCCGTTCTACTCTTAAAGGCGAAGCCCAAGCTGATCCACGTTTTCTTTAAATAGAAATTACCACATATGAAACAATACAAAAGATTCGTGCACAGAAAACTGACAAAAATGAACAATATGTAGGTGTTTAATGAGTGTTGATTCAATACGGCAGTGTCAGTATAAAAAGCAATGTCAAAGATACATGTCCTTAGTTCGCACTTAGCAACGATTCCATCTGAATGTTGGTATACGACAATCTTTGCTTTGTTGTTAGAATTTCTTTGGGCAATGTTGAAGTCCCGTTACAATAAGCACTTGAGGGTTCTGCCACGCTGTACACAAATAAGAACAAAGACGTACAATCTAGGTATAGTAGGGGTGAGGGCAGATTGAGCGGCTGCACAAAGAATGAATCACTGGATGTGCATCTATTGTTTAGTGCATGCCAGTCGTCATCATTGCGTTGGCTGTGTAAATGAACGACAGTAAAAAATTATAGGCTGATAGCCACACAGATAACTGGCATGGTAAATGGATTCCTGGCCGAACGAAAGCACCGCAGGCGCCGGACTGCGGCATCCACTTTCATTAAGTTTTGTTCCTCTTTCTTGATATTCGCGCACCCGGGCGTCAAAAGACATAATTGTTGATAGCTGCCGGTGGCAAGTACGAGATACTAAAGGGGCGATTGAGCCATGGAGCAGCTCAAGTACACGCGATGAGCTAAACCATCTTAGGAACTGTAGGTCAAAGCTTTGCAGTCTGTGAGCGCGTGAATATAAAACATATATAAACGCCTGAAGCGTACACTGCACGCGGCTAGGGGGCTCACTTCCAGGGAATAGAATTCGAAAACGTAGCTTTGCAACTGTTTCGTGAGGGCTAAAAACACTTCATCCGTAGTGAGAAGTCCCTGCCCGGAATAACGGTGGTTAGCATATTGATTCTTTGCTTACTTTCTGTGTCTCAAGTGTTCTGAATGATTCCTCGGTCCTATGGTCGCTTTGCCCGTTTTGCGATCATTCATGTCTTTCAGAGACACCATGGAACCACATGAAGGTGACTCGACCATGTCAACAAGGTCATATGGACGCTTGCAGAACCACCCAAATACGCACGCACGCAAACGCACGCACACACACACACACACACACACACACACACACACACCTAAAAAGGATGTATTATACTTACTTCGGTTTACTAACAACTTGTCACATATATATAACTAACCGGTTAGAAAGGGAAGTTAGTAACGGGGAAGTTAGTAACCGTTACTATTCATCCACCGTTACTAACGCAGTTAGCAATGATTACTAGCTATGGAAGTAAGGTTACTCACCAAAAACATAATTTAAATACGACCATTTTGACTCAAGAATCACCCATTTTATAACGGTTCTACTCGCAAGAATCAAAATTGATATATATCTCTGAATAATTACGCACACAATGTCACACAGCAGAACTGAACACATACACAAGTCTACGCGAGGTTTACAGTTGATAAGCGGTTCCAGGAGTATTTAGAACCCTAACTTTATGGAATGCAGCTGATTCAGGAGGAGGGGGGCTATTCTGTAGGATGTATAATTAAAGTTAGGCGCAGGTATTTGTACAACGTACAGCTTTTTTAGTTGCGCGAGGTAATGTAGCGTAAGAGTTTTAATCAACAATATTAATAAAAACGATTGAGCATGTCTACTCTGCATTTACCGCGTCCACACAGCCTAATATACAAGACATAAGATACAGTAGTATGCTTACATATATTGCCTCAATGAACTTGAATGCATCCCCGTGCTAACAAATATGTTGTTAGACGCTCGTAGTAGTAACTTCTAAGGTTTGTTTAACATGTTCATGATGAAAACGTTACTAAAGGTGCGCAAAAGGTAGTAACCGTTGCAACCTTCAATCGTCTGCTAACGTTGGTAGAAAAATGGTCGAAAAAAGTTAGTAATGGCCCAAGAAGGTAACAGCTTATGTTGCAAACTTTTTTCTCGTGGTTACAAGCTTTTCACTAACTTTTTAGGAGCACACACACACACGCACACACAGACACACACACACACACACACGGGTGGTCGAAATTTCCGGAGCCCTCCGCTACGGCGTCTTTCATGATCATATGGTGGTTTTGGGACGCTAAACTCCACATATCTATCTATGCACACACACACACACACACTAACGAGTTGGCTGACCGCAAATGTCACCGTGGTCAAAAGCAGTGCGTCTTTTCCTCGCGGCAGTCTTACTATGGGGTTTGATAATTCTCGAATATGAAAGTAAAACTATCCAAGGTGTGTAAACACTCCTGCATTCTAGAACGGCCATTGATTGCTGTCAGACTGCATCATACTAATAGGAGAAGTAATCAGATATTCTTCCCACCCTTGGTTGGTCTCGGCACCACGCATGCACTGCACTGCACTCGCAAGGGGCGAAAGGGGGGGCGGCGGGGAGGGCGCTTTAAAGTGAAAACCAGGATGCAGCATAATTAAGTGACACGTGAGTGGTCGATTGTTTCACCTCACGCAGTTGTCACTTTAGCCTCTTCTGCCTTATGTCTGCGTGCGTTTATTGCTAACGAACATTTACAAAAAGAACGCTGTTCCATCTTCCGTTTTGTGTAAACGTAACGCGTTACCGTTGCAGTTCCACCGATCTTCAAAGGAATGGTGGCGTTCCTTCGTTCCTCCAAAAAGGAGCTAGTTCCTGTAACGTCGTTTCTTGGAACGTCATTCTGTACAACACTGCTTCCATGGTACAAAATAGGCTTGACGCTTGTGTTAATGTTTACGTTAACATACGTTAATGTTTACGGTAACATACGTAAATACGTTAATGTTTACTACGGCTTCTGCGTCATAGTGTTCCACGTTGTGAACTTTCAACTGAATCCAACGTTTTCATCACTATAGTTCTTCCACCTTATCTCGTAAAGAGGTCAGTTGCTTGAATAGACACTTTCTCAGTGCATACGCTGAAAGCAACGAGGCAATCATAACGTTAGAACACCTTGCGCACCAGCTCGTAGTTGCGCAGTTCTTAGATGCTAGTTTCCATGTCTTCTATGAAGCGTAATGTTTGGCTGTTGTTGGCACTCAGGTAATGCCCCGCCGTGGTGGTCTAGTGGCAAAGGTACTCGGCTGCTGACCCACAGGTCGCGGGATCAAATGCCGGTGGCGGCGATGTCTGCGTTTTTGATTGATTGATATGTAGGGTTTAACGTCCCAAAACCACCATATGATTATGAGAGACGCTGTAGTGGAGGGCTCCGGAAATTTCGATCACCTGGGGTTCTTTAACGTGCGCCCAAATCTGAGCACACGGGCCTACACCATTTCCGCCTCCATCGGAAATGATGCCTGCGTTTTTGATGAAGGCGAAAATGCTGTAGGCCCATCTGCTCGTTGCGGGTGCACGTTAAAGAACCACAGATGATGTAAATTTCTCTAGCCCTCTACTACGGCATCTCTCATACTTATGTGGTGGTTTTGTGACGTTAAACCCCATATATCAACCATCAGCACAAGGGTGAAGTCTACAGATAAGGAAGAAGTAAAAAAAATTGTCGGTAGGTGATTTTTTAGGAACATCAATGCGTGTTCTGGGGAGGAACCATAGCAGAGTGGCTTACTTCATCAATAAAGAGTGGATGAACCTCCCAGCATCCCCTTAGTGTGTCATAACAGCTTTAAACCAAGCAGTTATAAGAGACGCCAGCAAAAGTTGGCGTTCTTGAAAAAAAAGGTGGAGAATATATTAGCTATAGAATAAAAAAGGCATTTTAGTGCTTCATGAAATCTAAATGTTGCCTATGTGGTACCAAATGTATAGAGGAGTTTTTATGAGTTAATTTTCAAGGCGACGTGTTGAGCTTTCGAGAGATAAAGATAGTCGCTATTCGAAAACAGACGTTCTGTGCTAACCCAAGCTGTATTATACAAAAGATTTTACCGTTTCTGGATGTCGCTTAGTAGCGCATCAGCTATAGGGGTGTGCAAAACGAAAAACCTTGCATAAGGGTGTGATCAACGCGTGGCTTTTGTACACTGAGTGTGGTGAAGGGTAACCGATGAACATGTTTTCGCCCCTTTGTATCATGGCATTCCAGAATGCGACCACTTACGTCCAACGAGGAGTCCTAGAATGATCGTTTCATCTGTGCTTGAGCGTCCGTTATCAAGAAACACTTCCTCAGAACTTTTTTAGTGAATCAAAAAATAAATAAATAAATAAATATGGTAGAAACAGTCTCGCATTGCCTACCGAAATGCAAAGTGAATGAAGTGTTTGCTGCAGCGGGGCTTTTGGTTCACTCAGTCAATAAAGTAGCTGCGTGGTTGATGACGCAAATAATAAGATGCTTAAAATTGGAGTGTTTGTTCTTTGTCATTACCTTTTCAATTAAACTGCTGCCTTATTTATCATGTGCAATTTTTTAGCATGTTAATACCTTAACCATTTTCTATCTCTAGCCTAAATTATAGCATCCTGCGCTTTTTCTGAGCAGTCTAAAATTATTGCGTTGTCTGCGTGTCTCCGATTATGCGTATTGAATCACACGAAACACCTGGTCAAATTTCAAAGCTTTTTTTACGTCATAAAAGAGCGACAAATACACCCAAAAATGAAGTGATGTTCCAAAAATATATATTCATTGAAAAATGGTGCTTACACAGTTGCAGATACTCAATGACAAATTCTCACTTTCTCACAACTCTTCTAAAAGGCAGTTTCCTCAGCACAGTATACGGCGATAGTCCAAATCATTCGTGGAGTAAAATGTGACACCAGCGGCAGTCAAAGGAATAAGACAACAGAAATACAGACGGAAAAGCTTACCTAAAACTAAGTAAACTTGTCAAAGTACGTGTGTTGTAATAAAGTGAGAGGATACAGTGACATTTAGAGGATGGGCACGCAGGTGCCAACGCCAGTTCCTTTCGAGAATAATCATGAAGGGGCACGTTTTCGTGTGACGCATGCCAGGGCAGCGAACGTCGACTCTCATTCAAACCCTAGACAGCATGCCTCGCGTGGCCGTACATTCCTTATAGTTGATTCGTAGAAGCTCGTGGTAGGATGATATTTCTCCAGGGCTATAAGCGCTCGCAGAATTATTATCATGACTGTATACAGACATAGAAACGTCGAATACATGGCCATTCATTATGTCACGGTTCTTCTGTTACGTGTGATCATGTTACCGGGAATTCAATGAACGTGCTTAGGCCTATCTTTATGGAAGGTCTTCCTCGTTGAATTGACATTTTTAAACCTATCACACCCGGCGCGTGAGCTAAGAATGCAAGTATCGCTTCCCGCGCTTTTCGAGGCCACGTACAGCACTCGCGCACAACGGGCACGCTTTTTGGACATTTTGTCATAACTGAGAAGCACACTAAAAAAAAAGAAGAGAGCAGATAGGGAAAGGAAACGTTCGGTAACGCTACGGAAAAGATACAGCCAAGCGTGTCGATGTGGAAGATACTGAGAAAGACACGTTGCCGCTGTTTTCGCATAGGGTCTATACGAATGAATAAATACTTTTGCACGGCTACAGAAAGGGCTAATGAACAAAAATATCTTAATAACTTATTCTTCTATTAACTGGGCACAACTTTTTATACGGGCAAGGTGCAAGCTCTCAGAATTCCGATATGTATATCGATTTCTTTGAAGTCGCGAGAAATGCGCTTAATGTGAAATGTAAGCCATCGCATATCAGTTGCGGAATCGACCCGCTGCGGTGGTGGCTAAGGTACTCAGCTGCGGATCCGCAGGTTGCGGGATCGGAACCCGGCTGCGGCGGCTGAATTTCCGATGGAGGCAAAAATGCTGTAGGCCTGTGTGCTCAGATTTGGGTACACTTTAAAGAACCCTAGGTTTTCGAAATTTCCGGAGCCCTCCACTATGGCGTCTCTGATAATCATATGATGGTTTTGGGACGTTAAACCCCACATATCTATCAGTCACGGAATCAAAACCAAGGGTGCTATTCAAGTCAAATTCAGCCATACTGCCCACTTTTGTAATGGTACCAGTTAGATATGCTGTGACCGCCTTTTGGGCCAATCAGAGCAGCAACCAAGTGAATTCGACAGTATCCGGAATGGCCCCCCTCAAGTTCCTGCAGGCTCACAGGAAACGCGGGCACTTGGTTGTGTCAGACTAGTACTACCCATGACAAACAAGCGACAAAACTTCAATGGAGGCACGTCGAAGCAGAGTCGATCTAGTCAGGAAAATTGGCAAGTCATCGGGAATAAGCATGTGAACCGTGTGCACTTTACTTTCTGTGTGTGGCGCCTGTCTTTATAATAAACAAGAAACATGCACAAGGTCATCGTTCGTCAGTGTCCAAGAGGAAGACCTGATGTGAATGCCTTCTAATTTCACCCAATACAGCAAAAGAAAACGTGGCCACAGCGGTCGCATTTTGATGGAGGTAAAACGGTAGAGCGCCGTGTACTGTGCGACGTCATTGCACGTTAAGGAACACCAGGCAGCCGAATTTTATGAAGCCCTTCATTACGACATTCCTGATAATCATATCTCGTTTGGGATTTAAAATGCGACCTAATATTAGAATAAAATAAGAGCTGCAAACGTGAAAGTTGCGGTTTTCTCGCTTGCAGTGTAAAATGAACATACAAGCCCCATGCGTCATACAAAAGTGACTGACACAATACCCTTGTGTATGCGAGTAGGGCTGACGTTGGGTTGATTCTAGAAGCCGTCACAACGTCAGCGCAATGTAGCGGAAAATAGCCATGCTGTTTCTTCAAGAAATTTTAGCCCTGTAGAAAAGAAACGTGCTTATGACTAGTATTTTCATCAATGAATTATAGATAATGTTATTTTGAATAAATTTGGGCGTATAAATAGGAACACAACTTTTTTCTGCCTCTCGCTCGGTGTGTAATCCACAAGCAAATGGTCAATGAACGTATACACTAATATTGCATCAGTGTACCTGCATAGAAAGTGATCAAAATGAAGTTTCACGGTTTTCCCAAAGTTATGCACGAGGAATTGCGTGAAGGCCACCTATGCGAATTCCTTTTGCGATAGGACACAAAGTGTGATGGCAATTATCGCTTCAGCCAGCTAGTTAGGTAAGATATATTTAACGAGCATTTTAGTCACTGCATTGAACTGTCATAGTTTGTATTGTAAAGTTAGAGGCAGAAACAGTTCTACACGGATACTTAGAGGAATTCTTCAAACGTGTACGTGCTCTGAGATATCCTGCAGCAAAGATTAATTGCACTTTGCGTGATTGGGCATGAGAGGCGGGGAGGATTGCCGCAATATTTAGTCCCTGATGTGACGCGTAGTGATATCTTGCTATTGCGTCTCGCTAGTAATGGGTAACCGTTACCAATTTTGCTTATGCCTTCACGTGCCACGACGTATCAGGGAGGAGTAATGTACCAGTCTAAATCGTAATGCATGCGTAACTTTGCACAGTCGGACACCTTAAAGTACCGTGCGTTTCATTGAGATGTTTGGATGGGCACCAGCATGCTAACCAGAGGAGGATACGCAAGCATCCCCTAACGCCAAGCAAACTATAAATATACTCTCCGTCTTTAAGCTTTTCTGTTTCCTTAATCAGCAAATAATGAAAAATTTCGGCACCAACTGCACCAATCTACACATAAAAAGTAACCAGAAAATAGTCATAGAAGAACGGCGTCATGAAGAAGTCAATTTTGCTCAAAGTAGCCACAAACGGCAGTCGTAAAGCTAGATGACTTGCTGCTTTCCATAAACAAATATACTACCACGACGCGCCTTCATTGAATACAATCTTTTTTCAGCTCCTCGTTCAGGGTATACTGCCGGTCTGACGTAACAGAGCGGCCGTTTTTCCTCTGTGCCCCGCGCCCCTCGCTTGATGTGGCATTCCTTTATCAAAAAGTGAAGAAGTGCGTGACTTTCGTGATTTTTGGAAATTGAATATACTATCCATTGTGACGCTCTACAATTTTCTCATATAAATTTACTTCGCTAGAACACATAAGCTCCACTGCAATACGCCGCATCTGCGAAAGAAAATGAACAGTCGCGGACAAAATTGAGGCACTGTACCGTAGATATTTTTGTGGGAAGCAAGTAATTGAGGCCGTTGGCTTTGAGGCTGAGAGTAGGCATGCTCAAACAGGCGTCACATAGACGAGCCATCTCGGCTGCCTTGAGAATCTCTCAAGACAGGTGATTACCGCTTGTCTTTGTCACCTGGCTTCATTCTTTGTGTATTTTTCACATTGTTTATGTGCTTGAGAGTACCTACTAGCCTAAATACTGAATCTAATAAACTGTGCTCAAGTCAATAAATCAAGGTTATCATTTTTATCATTTTACTTTTGTTCAGTATTTTTGCCTGAATTTAGACTTCGTGTGTTAAGACGAAAAAAACCTGAATGTCATGAGACCTTCATGAAAAAACCTACACTCTCTATAAGAAAGAAACCTTTATTGTTGCTCCATGTATACGCATTCACAGTCAGAAACAAAAAAAAATAAGAAGAGCCTGTTCCAACCATAGCTATTGATCCTCTCTAAGCTTAAAACACACCACAATCTCTATTGATATTTTAAACTGAATGAACAGTTCGATTGATTGATTTGATTGATATGTGAGGTTTAACATCACAAAACCACCATATGGTTATGAGAGAAGCCGTAGTGGAGGGCTCAATAAATTTGGACCACCAGGGGAAAAATAAACATTTCGCATTAAGTCGAACTGCGGTATTTAAGAGTACAGTGATTACACTACTCGACCCCTGACTTAGAACTCGCGGCTTCTATCTCGGCCGCAGTGGTCGCATCTCGCATGAGGTGAAATGCGACAGACTTATCTACTGTGCAATGCCAACGCACGGTAAACAAACTCCACCTAATACTTTTTTCCTTAGTCCTTCAATACAGCGTGACTCACAATGTTAGAGTGGTTTCATCATGTGAAAACCCATATATATATATATATATATATATATATATATATATATATATAAACATTTTGTTGTTTAATGTCTGGAACCCATTAAATTTCACTATCTACCGCCAAAGACGAATGCACGAGTTCCTTTTAGTTGTTGCTAGTTGTTGTTAGTTGTTGTTTTTGTTGTTGTATATATATATATATATATATATATATATATATATATATATATATATATATATATATATATATATATATATAAACATTTTGTTGTTTAATGTCTGGAACCCATTAAATTTCACTGTCTACCGCCAAAGACGAATGCACGAGTTCCTTTTAGTTGTTGCTCTCTGCATTGCGATAATAGTGAATCTGCGAATCAAACCCGTAGCCTCTGGTTCGATTCACACCGAAGCGCAGCTGCGTAAATGCTGGAAAACTGTGGTGAGTAGCGTCAAACTCTATTGCGAAATATGAGCACTTCGCAGAGTGAAGACGGTACATAGAACGAGAATAGGAGAAGAGGTTTATTTTAATAGAATTTCGCTGCTCTGGAACACTCACCAGTGCTGACATGCCTAGGCTGTTTTCTCTATAAGTAGTGCAGCGTGTGCTATGCGTCCAAAAGTAGCATCACATTTTGATGCTGGGAAAAACGTGCAGATCATAAAAAACTCTTCGTTTGATCCCAACAACAAAGTGGCTGGGAATTACAGGAACCAATTAAAACTGCAGGTGCAAGAAGAATGAAGGGAAAGCAGGGAAGTGAACCGGACGCCCATCACGTTTGCTATCCTACACTGATGGGACGGGAGTAAACTGGTATTCCAGCAATAATTATACAGCTGCGACAAGGCGTCACAGCTGTATTTATATTGCTGGAATACCAGTTTCGTTGTACACACATGTACAACAAAGCTGATAAAGGGCGTAGAACTAATGAACGCGTTCTCTTGGTATACGCATGGACCGCACAGTTGTTCGCCATTCGGGTCAACTGCCTTGCCGACTGACTTATGCTTCCGAAATCACTGAAATATGCGTAAATATGTGATGTAGCGTGAAATTAATCCACACAAAAAAGAAAAAAAGCAGTGATGTTCAGGGTATCGAAGTTTGTTTGCAAATATATCACACTCGTATACTTCTGAAACAAAAGGAAGTCAGCGCACCGCGGTGGTGCATAGTGGCTATGGTGCTCGGCTGCTGACGCGGCAGTCACGGGTTTGAATAACGGTCGCCACGGCCGCATTTAGACACAGTCAAACCGTTAGAGGCCCGTGTAGTAAGTTTCAAGAGCCCATTATTGAACACCAGATGGTTAAATGGTGTGGAGTCTACTTCTACGGCGTCCCTCATTATCATATTGTCGTTTTAGGCTGTTAAATCCTAACACCTATTATTAAAAATATACTCACGGTGATTTAAGTTATTCTATAGCAAGCTTGTGCAGCGGCATCAATCTCAAAGTTTCAGGAGCTCCAGCAGGTGTTCAATGATCACAAAAGTTTCCTTAAGTTCCTTCGAAGACGTATACTCACAGCGCTGCGAAAAAGGATGGAGTCCAGTCTATGGCTTCCACTTGCTCGCGGGTCTTGCATTCGCTGACTTGAACTGATACGGTAACATTGGTGAAGGTTTTTACAATGGGCACAACTGAAAGAATGGAGTTTTTGACATATAAAACACCATAAATGAAATTATTGTCTACATGTTTTTTCTTACTGAAATTGAAGATTGACTGTATGTCCCTTTGCGAGCAGGATGACGGCACGCACATTCCAAAGAATCCTGGGAAGTCTTCCACGACGTTCTCGATTTCTCCCAACAGATAGCGCTGTGAAGTAGAGTGGAGAAGGAAATAGACCTTAATAAAGAAAAGAGAATCTGGTTGGCCTAAGCTGGTATATGTTCTGGTTTACTACCCCCGCTAGGGAGAAAAAAAGTTACTAAAATAATGATGAATGACGGTCATTGTGACTATAGTGGTTGACGTGGCTTCAACGCCACTCACACCTCCACTAATTTATGCCCTATTGCGCTCACATAGAGACGAGCAGACATAATGTGGTGTAAGACGCCCTCCTCAAAAATAAATTCTGGCTGCGCCTTCGATGACACTGGTGAGGAGGACGGGAAGAAGGGCTAAGACGATCAGTATAATAAATGAAATAGAGGAACACCTACGCTGGAGTTATCAGTTATTGCACAGTTTACAATAAAAAAAATTCCAGATATACAAAGGTTCAGGGGTGGAGGGAGTACCATTGCCGAAAAGCTGCCCGAAAAAAAGGCAGACTAGGCCAATGCTCCGTTACACGGCATCTATGATGGTTGTATATATATAAAAACGAAAGCATTGTATAGAAATTTGAAATAAATAACACAAATGCACAGAAACAAGATGAAACAATTATAAAGAATAGTGAAAACGATTAGTACTCAAGAAGACATCAAGATATGCAAAGGTTACAGAAAATTATACACAATCGGAACTGATAAATAGACACTTTAAACGATAGTTGTAAAAATAAGAAAGACGGGCCGTCATCAAATTTTTACAAAACTCATCCGAAGTTTCTTCGATGATCCACACTTGACACCTTGATATTTATGCGAACTATGTGGCAGGTTGCGCAGTATCAATCGTAGTCCGCTATGTTACAAAACTCTAAAACATACCACACGTCTCTATTTCTCGTATTGGCGGAAGTTACTCTGGGTATCAATAATACTGGTAAGAAAATTTTTGATGGCAATATTTGAAAAAAAAGACTGCATTATGCAAAAAGTGTCGAAATAAGTTGGATTGGAACAATTGCATGCTTTAGAATTGTTGGCCGTGCTGTCTAAAAACGAAACAGAGAAGAACAAAAGGCAATGGAAAGGCAGGGATTTTAACCAGTCTGCAAAGGCCGGTATGCTACTCTACATTGGGGGTAGGGATGAGGGAGCTTGAAAGATAAAAAAAGGGAGAGAGAGGAGAGCAGGCACACGCGTTGCGCTCACAAATGCTGACGACTTGCAACGTGTTGACACGCACTAACTGACGAACGTACGAAACGACATGGTTTTAGTCCACTGGCGTTTCACTGAATCATGGATGCTTCCTTGACTTCTCAGAAATTGTGGCGATTGTTACCTATATTTCTACTTGAGCGATTCAAGTACTGGGCTGAAGGCGTCCAGTACTTTAGGAGCGCTTCGAGCAGACGTCCCCATGTGCAACAAGACCGCTCGGGCGGCATCCTTGAGAAAACCAAGCATTGTTATGACTTTGCCATCTTTTTTTGTTTGTGTGTCATCGGCGGTTGGTGAAGACCCTTGAGTGGGCGTGGTCTTCTGACGTTCTATGAGCAGCGGACGACTTTTAAGAGTAGGCCATTCCTCTGTAGAGATATTTCTTTACACATTCTTCTTTGAATTTGTTAGTCCTGTTGTGGCTTGATTTAATGGTGCAGCAGTAGAGGTGGCACTGTCATTTCGAGCTTGCGCAGTCTTTGACGTCGAACGATGGCGCCGACGCCGCTACTGTCACCCGATTGTTTCGGCAGCATTCCTGTGGGTCGAATTGTCTCTGATTATTTGCTTAAGCACCACGCGCTCCTTAATTCGAGCAGTCTTTCGATGAGGCAGTGTGTGAACTATTACAGTTACCGCATTTAAGAAATGTGGATTGACACACATCTTCCTAATGGAGCTCTGTGAACCAGCGGCACCATAGCGAGTTCTACCACACGTCCTTGATGTGACTAGTTTAAAGCACTGGTGACACTGAAATGGCTTCTGCACAAAATGGCAAACAGAATGTCGAAAATATCCGATTTTAACATGGGATGGTGTGAAATCGCCTTTGAAGACCAGTTTCACACAGCGTTACTTCACAAGATGGTGTACCTGAGTGATCACAGTACCCTCTTTTGTCGGTTTAATGAGGGTAGGCGAGTCAGTGTCGGGAATCGCAATGTCCACGTCGTATATCACACTGGCCGTGGATGTGTTATCAATCGGTATAAAGAGGTGCACTTTGATGCCACCTAGTTCAATCACTTGTTTGAGTGGTCCAAGTGCATTCACCTGGAATACATCTATGGTGAGTATGTTGTTTTCGCGTATTTACTCTAATGTCCTCAATTTCAATACTCACCACACGTTCCAAAAAAAAAACGCGGAGAGTGCTCGCCTGTTCAGCAGTCGCAGGTTTCCCGAGGACTCTTCTGACACGAAGATCCTGACGTTTGGACAACGTTCATGTCTTGACTTCATAGCGGCTGTACTCGCAGAAGTGGGCCAGGCTGCGTTGACAATATTCCTGTTCGCCCTCTTCCTCCGGGCAGGAATGAAATCATCGTCGGATGAGTCGTCTTCCGAAGCGGCTGAGTACAGCTCTGTGTCCTCGCTGTTGCTGAGTGAGGTTCCTGCTGTTCCTCGAGGTTGTCGGCCGAGATGACTGCTGGCCAGGTGGTCCTCCGCAAGGTCCCGCGTCTAAGGCCACAAGACGTGAATCCGAGGCACCAGAAATATTTGAAGCCTTCACCAAAAAATTAGAGAGCGCTGAGAGGACCACTTGGATACCCGAACACTTCGTCGTCGTCCTCGTTGTCTAAAAGAAATCCCATATGGTCAATGTGCCGTATCATCTACTTTTGCAAAGAAAACAGTTTCGTAAATTTAGCCTTTCCAGTATTCGCCCGCACGAAGCTACAATCACCCAAACTGCAAGAAAGTAATGTATAATAAATGTTAGGTTTTGCTTTCGGTAGAAAAAGGTACCTACACTGCATCTCTACAAAACACCTGTGATAGTAAGCAATATATTTTAGGAAATATTTTCTACTTGTTTATGCAAAGGAAGGTAAAGAGAAAAGGTAACGCCCAGAAATTTATATTCATGAACATTGTGTAGTTCTGTACCAGCAAAACTTGAAGTTTATTTTCTAGTCAGAGATTTACTTTTACGGGGTTTGGAAATCAACCAATCACACAGCTGAACGAGCTCAAATAATTTCTACGAGTGAAGACGAGAAACAAGACTATGGCATATCTATTTAGATTTAGTTTTTTTTTACGTACTAGCATTTCACGAAGCAGGAGCTTGGCCAGAAATCTTTTCAGTGGAAGGGAGAAGGGGGTGACAGTCATATTTAATGTATGTTCTTGTGGGCGTATGAGTGTGTGCATATATAAACAAGCAAAACTTGATATTTCGGGAAGGGAAGGTTTCAATCACCTGGACCCCTCTCCCCTTGACAATGCCCCTGCCATGTATGGTTCTTCATCGTATGCTCCAGCCATCTTAGGTAATATACCTCTGCCCCGTTACACAGCTTCTAATTTAGAAAAAAATTATTAGGTGTAGTGCCGTACGAAATGTAATGCAGCCAAGGCTTACGTGCTAGTGCGTAGTCGTTATTAAATGTAAATCGGGATGTCACGAGTTCGTTTGAAGCGTAATAATGAATTTTCGGAAAGCAAAGTCGTTTTGCGTGCATCTCACTTCCTATGAAGCCACCCATATGTGTGTTTTTATTTTTTTTATTTTTATTTATAACATATTGCAGACCAGAATTTAGTCCTTGCAGGAAGGGCACTTAAAGTACACTAAAAAAAGAAATACAATGCCAACATATCAATACAGTTAGTACAAGATATGCGCAAATATATACACTCAACTTAGTAAAGGCACTCAGACTGCATTCTATAAAAAATAAAAAATGCAGTACTGTAGTTACAAGAGAAGTAAAATGAAGTAAAACACACACAATGTAAACACAACATCTAACGCGTGTATTATGGTAAAAAAGGGTCATCCATAATATGCCCGGAATTTCACTCCAACATACAAAATCATAAAAAAATTAAAACACAACATACAAAAAACATACCCAATCAAAACACAACCCTAACGCGGGTATTGTGGTAATTTAAAGGTCATTATTTCATGCCTAGAGTCCTGGGAAAAAATGAGTGTTTGTAAATATCTGTCCTATAGCAAAATGAGGGGTTGAAGCATGTGTGGGATAGTGACGTGTACGCCTTGTGGACAGAGGTGTTACGTATAATGCGGGGTCGATAGATAATTCACGTTTAATGAGCGATTGTAGGAAATTGAGGTGGAGAATCTGCCTACGTGTTTCGAGGAGGGGGATGTCATTTTCTGTCATCAGCTGTGTGGGGGAATCGGTGTGCTTGAACTTACAGTAAATGAAGCGAACAGCTCTTCTCTGGACTTTCTCTATTATTTTAATGTTGTGTTTAGTGTAGGGATCCCATATAATGCAAGCATACTCTAACTTCGGTGTAATGGAAGTAATGTAACTCAGTAGTTTAATGTGGGCGTGTGAATTTTTAAGCTTGTGTTTCAGGAAACAAAGTTTACGAAAAGCTGAGCAACATATATTACTAATATGTAAATTCTACGAAAGGTTGTTTGAAAATGTTACTCCCAGATATTTGAAGTTTTAAACTTCGTTTAGCGGTGAGGCGGCCAGTGTGTAGGTGTATTTTAACGGGTTTTTTTTTCTTGTGATACGAAGACGTTTTCTTCAAAATAGTTATCCATAGCTTTTGACCTCTTCCACATTGGAAACAATTTGTAAAGGTTACGGAAGCAGGTTTAGTGTTATCAAATCAATTAACATTAAAATTGAAGCAGATTTCACACAATGTGGGAATAATTTTCATGCAAAGAACTTAACAAGGGGTTGCTTATTCTGCATTTGTCGCTATGAAAAAAGTGCTACGCGTGGTTGATTGCTGTCTTTGTGTAAATATAGTATAGTTGTCGGCATATTTTTGTCCTACCAGATGCGTAAAATGGCGCCCAAAGAATACCTCATGCTGAGACATAACTTCTGCGCTTGCGTTACAGCACAGACGCAAGTTTTACCGAAACGAAGTGCACGCTTGGGTGCGATGATGTATACACACCATAAACAGCGCCGATGGTCGTATTCCAGTGAGGAATAGCAGCGCTTCACATGACTGTATGAGTCATAGGAGTACTTATTGGAAGTTTGTTACATTGCCACAAGAACGGAAGCGAACACTGCAACTACTGGGCGTTAGGCAAGCAACACCACCACTGCTGATTCTAGGCAGCCACCTTAGCGACTGATTATACGCAATGTATTCGTCTACTATATATCTTGAGCGTGGTATTGCGCGACTTTTTGTCTTTGCAGCTCGTTTGTCAGCATTGGTAGATTACGTAAACATAGACAGTTATTGCAAGAGATATGTCTCTCTCTGGTATAGTTCACGCAAATTAGTCATTGTTCTAGAATAGTATGTCTGGTGTCCCACTGTTAAAAGGCGCGTAAACAACCCCAAGTTTCAAAAATTTTTATTAAGAGAAATATGTGCTCCTTTGCCTTGTGAACACGATGTCGCAAGAATTTTACACATGGGTGGTATATATAAGAAGTTACAGGCGTTCGAACACCGGTTTCAGCTAGTTTTAAATTTTAGCGCCACCTCGCCACCCTTCTTCCTCACAGGCAGGGGAAGGCGTAGCCTGTCGTCGTGACTTGTTTACACCTGTCGACTAGCTGCGTGGTACGTCGAGTCATCAAGTGGAGACTTGGCGTCACTGCGAGTGAGAGGATGATTGGTCAGGCGTAGGAAAAGAACGGAGAAATTGTTTTTCGAACTGGTGGTTCTGCGCGGCACGCAGTGCCGCACTATTTAGAAAACATTATCAGCGTGGTCCACTCAACAAATAGTCGAGCTTTTTGGGGGGTTGTAAAAAAAGTCGAGCCAGCTGACTGGCCCTTTAAGCCTGAAGGTTGATATGGTTGTGCGCTGTCAGCGTAAGCTCGAAAGAAGACCAATGTGCTTATTGTCTGAGGTTTCGCGTTTCAAAGCCTTGATATGAATATATGCAACACCACAGCGGACTGCTCCAGAATCGCGACCACTTGGAGGTATTTAACGTGCACTCACATCGCACAACAGACTGGATTGTACCATTTCTCCTCCATTCTAATGCGAACACAGCGGCCAAAATCGAACACGTGACTTTCGCATCAGCAGCCGTGATCCTCACCCACTACACTCCCGCGACAGCAGCCGTGTTGTTTCCAGGCGTGACGATAGTTATAGCGCGAGAAGAAAACGACGACACAGAGACAAGAAGGACTATCGTCATGCCATACCAACTAGCCCAAGCTGCCAAACTTCTAAGTTACCAGGCGGTCGAGATCAGTCCGTAATCTTTCACTTTAGTGTGACCTATAATCATATAGGTGGTTTGGGACCAAAAACACCGTACATATTGTTAATATTTCAAATATTCTGACACCTATTTTCGCTGTTCTT
This sequence comes from Rhipicephalus annulatus, assembly GCA_013436015.1. Lineage (NCBI taxonomy): Eukaryota > Metazoa > Arthropoda > Arachnida > Ixodida > Ixodidae > Rhipicephalus > Rhipicephalus annulatus. The sequence continues at coordinate 586,392 of WOVY01011175.1, forward strand.
CAGTTTCAACTGTGGTTCACACCCATATACACGTGACGGGGAGAAAGGGTTTCATGACGTACACGACTGGCGCGTAACGTATTGCATATGATCTGGGAGGGGTGTTTGCTACATACTGAGGTATGCCTAGGCAATCTTTGGTGTACGTTACATCAAGAAGGCCGCGACGAGAGAAAAGACACGTATGCGGCTAGACAGAAAGATAGGCAAAGACGTTCAGGAGCTCTTTGTTCGCTAAAAATGCTTCGTATTTAAATATATTGCATCAAGTTATGAAGAATGACTTACACTGGAGATGTCATTTTAGCTGTACAAAGGAGACTTGCCTTGCTTTACGGTCATAACAACAGTTAGCAAGAAAAAAAGTATTGATCGCTGGGAGAGCTGCTAATCCATGACTATACGAAATGCTGCACGAAGTAAACCAGGACAATTGAGACAGACGTACAAGCGCCGATTAGTGATGGAAAGAATATTGAAGAAAACACACATATAAAGAACAAGATAGAGAAACCAGGGAAACAGTGTTGTTCCAAAGGAAGCAGGAAAGTGTAGAAGTTAGTGCCTTAGCTGAAACCAGTGAATAATTTTGTGAGACTGGGACACTTGGTACAATTATGCTTCGCTGAGGAACCATAATAAACAAAATATTTATTAAACAAAATATTTATGTATTACCATAATAAACAAAATAGACAGCGCGAACATGGATGTACTGCATTGCCAGAATGAGCAGAATTCTTCATAAAGTAGTGATGTCCACTAGTCTCTGTTTAGTATTTACACAACTCTGTAGAGGTCCAAGAAACACCAGGAAACATCAGTGATCATGCCGACAGAAAGATGCGTTTTTTTTCCTGTTCTACTATTCTCTGCGTTGTTTTTTTTTTTCGCACTTCCTTCCTGTGAGTTCTTAAGGCAGCAACCGCTCTAGAAATGAGCATTACTGGAACGCTAATGTTGAAGCGTTCCGTAATGCTAACCGCACACATGACACTATCAACTCTATACATGTTGTAGCAAGTTTGGTCTCGCATGGCATTTAAGGAAGACAAAAAAGCCTGACTTTAGGCTTTTGAAATCCCGCAGAACACACAATTTTTCGTGAAGTACGTCGGGCCTGCGTTGTAATGTGCCATTTCGAGGGAAAGTGGACAAAACACGACGCGTTTCGGATACCAGCAGGCAGATAAACAGTGTTTAGGATTCCTTTCCATGACTACTGCTAACACTTATAGCTTTAAATGAACGTAAATACGCCATGAATGCACTGGGGGATGACCGCCGCTGTAGCTCAGTTGGTTCGGACGCGTTCTTTGAGGGCCTTCCAGTGACAAGTTATCCTTTCGTTCACCTTACTTTCTTCGCATACACATCATCATTATTTGGAATATGATCTGCTATACTTTCTTTGACTTCCTTGTCTGTTTTAGTTGCACCACAGTAACAACTTAGCCTAAAAACCCCGCTTTTACGAATTCCGTGATGAGAAACATCAGTGGCCGTATTCACAAAGCTTTCTCTTGGCTACGCAATTTCTTAGCGAAGAATTCTTTAATCTCGACGGAATACAATAGCACGAGTACTAATTTACCCTACTCGGCACTTAAGAGGGAAGGAGGACACACAAAAGCCGATAAAACAACTAGGAAAAATTTGGTGTGCCAATGATAGCAAGGTAGCATGCAAAGCGTCTATAGAATCGAGAGTATACGATAATAGCCAATGATTTGCTGCATCTCAGCTTCCGATTCCGCGGGCGTCTGCTACAGCGCTTTCACGATGCCGCGTTGTAATAAACGTCTGGGTGTCCTGCGCGAAGGCAAGCGCTCGAGTTTCATCAATGACCGTTGTTAAAAAAAAAATTGCTTGATGGCCTTAGGCAATAATTCATACGCTACCTCGCCAAGTACAAGTGAACAACACTCCAGGTGCACCGCAACAATGAAACCACGCAAAAAATTTATGTATGGAATGTTTGAAGATCTGCCCTAAATGTCTTTCCCTGTTTAACGAGACAAGTTTCTTAACACTTCACTGAAGTTGCGCTGCTCCCTAAATAATCCTGGCGTAATCAAGCACAGTGTAGTGGTGCCCATGAGGGTGTTTTGTACCTCGGTGTAGAATGTTGCCTTTCCTAATATAATCTTATTACATTACACACGAGTGGCTTTTTGCGTGCGGAAGAGTTCCGCAGAAATGTAGAACAGCAGTACTAAAGTGAACATGTTAGCATAATTTCGAAGGTTTCATGTACCACAGCACTTTGATGAAGCCGGAATGCGAGAACATGCATACGCTTACGCCTATGTGTCTACGTAAAACAAGGGAGACTCGTCAGGAGGGGTTTCAGTGCTAATGCATTTCACAAAGCACGGCGCAGCTATTTCGTCTAGTGGTGTTTGCGTGAGCAAGCACAAAGCAAGGGACGTCTATACGAGACTTGGAAACGAAGACACACTATCGCACGCCCGAAAAGGGTGAAAAAAAAAGAGAGATAAAGACTCTCGTTTCGTCTCCTCGAAAGCCTGAAATCGAAGCGATAGACTTTATTGTCGATTTTTTGGCCCAGCAGACGTCGGTGAAAGCTTCCGCAAAGCAGCGTCGGATGCTTGGAGAACATCAAAAAACGGAGTACGTGTTCTATGGGAGTGACACCCACACAGAAAGTGAGATGGAGTGTGACCGTTTTTATGTGTGAGTATCAATGGTAATTAAAAAAGTTGTTACTTGATGAACGAAATTTTACCTCAGTAATGATAATGGAAATGAACTTAGTGTTCATTTAGTGAAAGTGACACTAGTAACCGTGAATTCGGGATAGTGGAGTAGCGTTGTCATAGGCCCACATACTTTAATTTTTTTAATATGCTTTGCAAAATATGGAAAGGGGGCTACGTTAGAGCCGGCTGTCCAAACTTGATGGTAGTAGTGTACTAGATAACTAGTCCACAGTTATACAGGCAAACTTGGTGGTTTCTACCTTCTGGTAATCTTGGGCGAACGCATTCCATTTTTTTTTTCAATTTTGACCAAGTATAACCAGACGTTTTCATTTCGCGTCATTCGAGGGATCGACGTTATATTAACAATAGGGTAAACGCTGCAGTGGCAAGCTCTTACTTAGCTCAAGCACTGGAGCAGTGTACAAGCGGTTACAGCATTGAGCTACAATAGAGGAGGTACTAGGTTCGATTTGCAGTGTCACCGAGCACTTTTTTTGAATTTGCCTGGCCCGAGAATATACATTGCGGCGGATACTTATTTCTTGAGAAGGTGGCTTTTGCGCTCTCTTTTTTCACTCCCCTTTTGACCGAAAAGCGCTGTGCCGTGCTCCTTTATAAATTACGAAATGAAGGGTTCATATTTTCCCCCTTCATTCTCTGTTTTCGCAAAAGTGCCCAATGTCGAAATGGTATATTACTTTTCACGTCTGGTTATTCCACTAGCGGTCAGTCATCACGATGTTTTGGAGAAAAATTAGACATGCAGTGAGCTAAATGCTTGCAGCCAAGTTGATTTCCTTTCGCGGGACACGTTTTTGTTCTAACTTGGTGGGAATCATTACATGCAGCAAGGCAAAAAAGCATGGACCGATAAAGAAGGCACAAACGAAGCGATTAGTTTGCGTCTTCTCTCTCGCTACCTGTTTGGTTCCGCGCTTCAGTCTAAAGCCGCTGTCAATGGTTAAGAATAACAATAGCAGCCAATCGAGTTCTGTTGAGAAGGTTCCTGATTATCCCAAGTAGTACAGAACAATGGCAAATCGATTTGCGCCAAGGAGAGATATTCTGCTTCTGATTACTACAATGAATTTTTAAACCGAAGTTTACTTTTTATTAACAACAGTTCCAGAACATTACAGGTGCATAAAAAAATTTGTGTGTTCAGCTTGACTAGGTTCGTGCCCTTGTTAGTAATTGCCAGTAGGTATAACAATATGCATAAATATGACACATAGATAATACCACGGGTGTTAGCTCGTTTGTTCTGAGTCAAATTGATATGTTCAAATCGACATATTCGACCAACGCAATGTGTGCAAGCAATGCCATGCAGAAGAGCTATGCTATAAACTAATCATTGCTGGTTGGTTCCATTTTACCGAATTTCTTGCTTATTACTGTACGTTATCGAATGGAAAAAAACTCCTTAATATGCACATATTTTGTGTAAGGTTACACTTATTTTCATGTAGTCAAGAACAAATTGAAAAATATAATGGCACAGAAGAAAAAAAAACGAGAAAGAAATTCTGCCATATCATTGCCAAAGTTACAATAACAGATAAACGGCTTCTCATTTAACACACACACACACACACAAACACACACACACACACACACACACATACACTGATGTGTAAATATTAGGATGAACGGCTATAAAATAACACTTCTAATACACTCACTTTGAATATATCAGCCTTACAGAGAGTAACGAAAAATCCCTCAGCACCGACCTCGGTCTGACCTCGGCGTTTCTCAAGCCATCTTGGAAAAGCTAGATGCGTGGTTTCTGCTGCTGCCCAGTGACAAGCAGTTTTTAGAAGAAACACTAAAATAAAGCCCCTGGCAATGTCATGCTAAAAAAATGGCCGTGGTGCACATGTTGGTGCTTGTATGCAATATTCCTTTGTTTATTTTGCTTAGCTTGGCTCATTCACCACAAAGTAACAAGCCATGTTAGGACACCTGGAGTGAAAGACAGCACAGCGCAAGGAAATTCTTGAAAATACATGAATAGTACAATTCTAAGCTACTAAGGTCTTCAGTAAAAACAGTGCTTCTATGGAAAGTTGTTGAATCTATTTGTTCCCCAAAAACAATCCTTAAAAAGGCTTCAAAGTGTGTAGATTAGCATAGTTCTTCCAGCTGTCTGTTTGTCGGCCTGAAAAAAATTCAGTTCACTGGTGGGCAAGGACTGTACACTAAGTATATGAGGTGATGCTTCAGTGCCCTGCACGTATGTCTTGCTGCTGACCTCACCTGCAATGTCGCTCAGCACATGTGTAAATCACAACTAATAATTTGCCATTACAAAGTAATTATGTTCCGTTTGCATGAAACAGTGACAACTATGAAAGACCATAAGATTATTCGCCTTTGCACAGTTAAAAATGTAAATAGAATTCCATACAGATTTCACAGCTTATCTGAGAATAGTAATAACAATATTAAACAAATTGCTACTTCCAGTAACAAAATATATTAAGTTGCCACCTTCAATATTACAGTGTACCAGTGCCCTTGTATAGCTAAACAATAGTAAATAAGCCTAGAAAAATAGAAGTAAATATATGCTATCTCTACATAATAAAATAATACGTTCAATTCTAATATGAGGAAAGCTTCATAGATGAAATCTCATTTGCATGGTACACAATCACAACGTAACAAACCTATTCGAGCCACCACTACAAAAAAAGTTACACTTACACAGTAGAAACAAAGAAGTAGACTGTTGAAGGACATACAGGCATGGGATAACATTACACTAGTACTAAAACCTAGCGTTAGATATACTAGTAGTGATAATTCTCTTTTTTCCTATCAAAGTAACCTACATTGAAGCACTTCCCAGATCTTATACGCACATGAACTCATTGGTGCTATACAAATAAGTGTAAACTGAAGGATCATATCAACTAAGTACAAAATCACCGCATTTGTGACTTTACTCTTTTACAACTAAGAGTACAAACGCAGTTACCATTGTCGACCATTGAGGCTGTGTCCTATGACAGTAAACCGCAAAGACACGCAGGCACTTTGGTTAACATGCATGTTATAAACTTTAGCTCAAATTGATTCGCCCTCTCACACTATAGCAGGCTTTAAATTAGTGCCATAGTTTGGTATCTTCTATGCAAAATTGAATTAAATTTGAATGCTGAATAATGCACTGCTGAATAATGCACTGCTAAAAAGTTAAACTGCAGCTACACAGAGTATTACTACGTATACAATTCAAACTGCTTCAGACATCACAACTGGCTATTTCTGCTGACGTGAATTTTGAGCACAAAAACACAGCCACTGGCAGCCCTCTATACTTGTTGGTCTTCTGTGCTATGTTTGTCATACACTGTACATGACCATGGAGCACCTGACGCTTTGTTACTGCTGGAACTTGGGAAAATACAGATCATGGTTACAAACATTCTACATGCAAAAGTGTACAGTTGATAAATTTGTGCACACACACAAAGAAAGAAAGTCTTAACGCACACAAGACTGAAAATATGTTTTATGATACAAGTGAACAACTACGATGTTGATTTTGAAGGCATGAAACTACTTTCAGGTATAATAAGTCAATAAAGTATCTTCTCATTCGACTTTACACAAGGTGCAAGAAGCCAATCACAAATGAATACACTAGGCATCACAGTTTGGACTGTGTTACTGCACAACAGCTAATGTTCACAATTTTAAAATTATCGAACATAGCATGCTCATCAGGCAGCGTACAGGAGCAAATGGGCACTCTAAAAGACACAAAGTACTTGCGGATTTCGAAAGTGCGTGTTGCTCACATCTGTTGTTCCAAATGAAGAAAACCTTAAAAAATGCAATTCACTGAGGGAAATACTCGTACACACCAAACACACTTTCAATCTGCCAATTCTTTTCAATGGACTTCTACAGCTGCCAGCAAAACTCATCATTATTATTGATGTAAGTGTCATGCCTGAAGAACTTGCTCTGTCCTGCACGAAACACCAAAGGAGCGCTTCAAGCTTGGCTTGCATGGCTGCTGGCTGCATCGAACTTGCTCAGCTAGGCTAGCCACGGAGAGGGGATCAGGAACCATGGCTTTGCGGCACACCGCGAGTCACCTTAAAAGATCGACAATGCACATTTAGATAACATGAAATCGGTACAGAAATTCACCACTATGCAATTGTGGTGAACATTTTCGGCTGAAGTACAACATGCCACCGCACTGAGAGAGAAAAAGCTACGTCAGGTAGCAGGTGCATTTGCTGGCTCTGTGTCATTTTAGACTTGTACGATAGGTCTTTCTCCGTGCAAGTTGCATACAGCCAGGCAATTTTCACCCACTTACTATTTCCTTCCAGAGCACTTGATCCACTGAGTAAATCACAAGTTCGAGAGCTTAATAAGCAATCAAAGTATTTGTACTCGTTCAAAAGCGTGAGCGTTTCTGCCCTAAATGAATGAAGTTTTTTTTCATGAACTGTAGGCTTTCCACTTTTAACAATCTCAATTATTGCGCAATTTGCTTCTATTACAGTTCAATTAGCAATATGTTGGAGAATAATATAAGTATCCACAGCTATCAACCATGCTTGGGTTTTCGATGTGTGCACATTAGTAGTGTTTACTTAATGATATGCATTTAAAAAACAAACCTTGCCATCAGCAGTCATGCAGTTTTGTGCTCTAAAAGCTCTCAAACAGACCACAGCCCTCCCAAATGCACCTGCCATGCATGGTTCCAGGCTACTTCTAGGTGCGCTGGATGATAACAGTACTACCAGTGACAGAGACTTGCAAATATAGGGAGCACGAGTCATTCATAATTTTGTAGAGGCTCTCGAAGTGATTAGGAGGCTTGATTTCCAGTGCGTGCTACCGATGCATCCTAGGACCTTAACAAACTCTGCAATCTGTGAAGAGGCAGAAACGATATATTTGAAAAACCATCATTAAAGGCACACATCTCTAATACTTCTATGGTTATAACGCAGAGCTATCACTTCGTCAAAGTTCTCAAATCTTATGTATTCTCTTTGAAACAAACTGAAGACCCATGTAGGCTTTACATACCGCAATATATATGTCCTAGGTAATTATAGCGCTGCCACAGTGGTAATCCTCTATAAAAATAATTTTTTTTTAAATATAACGTTTTTCTTCAAGTGCAACTTGTCTCCTGGGAAATAAATTCGCATTAACACTTCCAACAATCCAACGTTCTAAATAGACAGGCTTGTCCTAATAATCAAACAAGAGCTCGCTTATGTCAAATCACAGAAAACTGCTCTTATATTTGCCCTTCCTTTATGTAATATATGAATGTATTTAATGGTAGAAGTAAATTTTTCATACTTGGACTCAACATAGGGAAGCATTACATCTGCTGGGCTGAAAAACTTGCACACGTTATATTACTACGCGAGTAGCGCCAAAGTTAGTTCCGCAAGACCAACTCACCAATGGCAGAGCAATTAGCAGCCCAAGTGTGCTCAGGCTCCAAGAGGCAAAGAACGTCTGCAGACTGGAAGTTGCCGATGACATAGCAATGAAAGGCTGGCCAGACGTGCACATCCATCGTTATAGTGGAAAAACTGGCCGTGAACCGCTGTCGTCAATGCTCTAGTACCGTGAAAAACGATGGCCAGACAAACTCAAAAATTTGTAATTAGCCGGTACTGGCCTACAACTTCATCCAAAGCATTGCATCGGTAAAATCTTTGCTTTTTCTGAGTGCCGGAGGAAAGCCTGATGTTTATGGGCACTCGCTGGCAGATATAACTATCAAGTTTTTTACCGAAAAACAGTCCACGTGTGCGGCCAAAAGAACACGATGCACGACAGAATATGCACGACAGCTTGGGTTCGGCATATCACGGTGCTCGGGCAAGGGTAGTCACAAAACGGAGAAGTGGCGAGTTAACAACCAAAAACGCCAAGCCCCACTGCTGCTACTTCGCCGGACAAAAGAGTTATTAATGCTGTCTTTCAGTTTTCTGTCACATGAACACAGCCTCTTCACAAGTTTTGGAAACGTCAACACAGGACCACTGTTCACAAGAAATATCATTTCACTCCCGAACACTGGACTGCTCACAAGAAAATAGAAGCGCGCGGGCTAACCAGTCGTGAATCAAGAACCGAACACAGCTCGTAGTTAATACGGTACCGTACGTACTTGGTGTCATTTAGGTAACGGGCCGAATTGCTGTCAATTTGAAATTTAGCACAGCACTCAACTGAGAGACTGGAAAGCAAAACGAACTGTTAGCAACGCACAAACACACATTGCAGCCTTCGCGAGTGCAAGTTGCCGTTGATACGGAGGCGCCGATTTCCCTTGATAAACACGCCGAAGCGCAGGCTTCACTACGCTGCGCTTCACTGTACAACGATACACTGCCACTGGTTTTCACACCACTTAATAGCCCCGAAAAAGCAGCCGTAATCGCAACGCATCCAGTCAAACGCTTAAGGAAATGAAGCGAGAGGTGCCTGTTAAACTTTGCACCAACCGATACGCAGTTTACGACGCCACGTTGTCTTCGCCAACTGCGCAGCACGTAAGAGAGCCCTTAGAAAGTACTTGGGCATTTTTCACGGCGTAGCGAAATTTGCTCCTACGTGCTAGGGGGATATGATGAACACGACCGACGTGCCAGATGAAAGAAGTGTTTTCGCAACGTCACAGAGTGTGCTGATGTTCAGAGTATGGCTTCACAACCAATCACAAGCTGCGCCTGTCGGCCAAGCCGTTGTTTGCTAGCGTTTGTCATCTGCTTCGATCAGTGCATGCGGCGGGGGTTTCTCCTTTGTGACGCAATTATTCCTAGGTTAAGTGCTCATTGAGTCGAACAAAATACATATCAGTGGATGGCTCTACCTTTGAATTATTTTCGTGCGCAAAGTTAAACGGCTGGTAATTGTCGCAGAAACCAATTTAACCGAGGTTTACTCAAGAATCGTGAGGGTTTGCACATTTTTGTTGTCATTTGAAATTACTAAGGTCATTTTATCCCGACTGCTTGCCATATTATCATGGCCGATATCGGTTTATGAATAGTGAAGGTGGAAAAGCTTCATTTTTTTAGTTTCATGTGTAATCACGCACACACCTAATATCATTCAGTTTACAAAGTACGCGACCGTTCAGATTTCCTCCAAGTGTATCGACAGCTGTATTTCAGAGATCGTGCCCATAGTACAAATAAAGCCAATCTAAGTATACTAGAGTGCGACCACAGAATAGACTTCATGAACCGCTAACTCGAAAGTTTCACTCAATTTTATTTTCAATAGCGTGCAGGGAATGTGCTTCTATTAACCTCTTTGGTGGTAATTTTCACCAATGAGGCAAGCACCTCGGGTTCTACTTTTAATGGGATTATGTGGGGTAAAACACAACAATATAACAAATAGGTTCATCATATACCGTGCCGCGTTTGAATTCACCGACCATTCACGTAGCACATTGGTTCTCAAGTAACCACAAGTCTTCGTATGCAAACTTTTACGCTATTGACGCCCAATAGAATGCTTCAATTACTGCGACTCCAAAATTATTGAACAATGGCTGTAAATACCATCCATTGTGTACAAGAGAAACAACACAAGAAACTCAAAGCACCGAAATAAAAAAAAACGCACCAGCAGTCATCAGGCAGCCCTACATGGCCATGAAATAACTCTGTCAGCCAGGGCACAAATGTATACCACCGCGGCTACAGTTTTTCCTTTGCTAAGGCACGTTGCCGGGCTAGTTGGTTGAGATTCATCATTTTTCACTGGTATAGCGCACCACGACATGGACACACACAAAGGAAGATGCACACACACACACACACAGCGCTAACTTGCAACTAATGTTTTATTTGCGGTCACACACGCTGTTTATACAACAGTAGACCGATAAAACCTGGATAATGTCACGTCAAGAATACAGCACAGCCCATGCACGTGTCATCACCAATTGCGACAATCTACACTAGCCTGTCGAAGTGAAGATTCCAGATACTTCTTTTCTTTAGATGATAATGCTATGGAAGCCACACTCACACATTTTTCTTTCATTTTGTCTATTTCAAAAGCTTCAATAATTTCACGTGTGGTTCTGTCACGGGCCTTAAAGAGTATACGGGTGTTTTTGAAACATGGGGACGCAACCGCACCTCTGACAGTGAAGGGCCAAATGACCACATACAGCTCTTTCTACATTGTACTTGTGCTCCTTTAGTCTTTCATTCACACACCTTCCAGATTGGCCTATGTATTTGCAACCGCAAGTCAAAGGAGTGCTATAGACAACACCACAACAACAATTGACAAATTTCTCCCGGTGCTTAATCTTACAATCCTGTTTCCCGCTACTTTCTGCATTGACCTTTTTGCACATTCCTTTCAACTTTTCGGGAGCAGAAAACACTACATCCGCACCCGCCTTCCTTGCTATCCTTCGCAAGTTATGCGAAATGACATGCATGTAAGGCACTACAGCAACCTTGCCTGCCTTAGTGGCGGTTGCCTGGTCTTTGCCGTTTGCCCTTCCTTTCCTGCTTATACATTCGGCGACAGCGGTCAACAAGTGCAAGGGGTAGCCAGAGTTCAATAAACGTTTTGCTTGAGCCCACAAGCTCTCAACAAGCTTGTGGTGGCACGACTTCATCAGTGAATTCTGAAAACAGGATTTTATCACCGCACGCTTTACCAATTTTGAATGAGCGGACGTGAACGGAAGAACCGGTTTATTCCCTCGCGGTTCATAGCTCCAGCATACTCTTGCTGGCGAAAAATACAGCCCGAGGTCAAGGAATCTTATGAAATTGTCATGTGGTACTTCATGCGTCAGCACCAAGGGAGATAACACTGTCAAGAACATGGTTAGAGTTTCAGTGACAACTGCGTCAAAATTGTTATGATCATTATTGGCAACGATCAAATAGTCATCTACATATCTAAAAACAGCAATAACGTCAGTGTGCTTCATGCGTTCGTCAAGGACCTTGTTACGTTTTGCTAAAAACAGGTCGCTCAGGTACGGGGCTATGCAGGAACCTATACATATCCCGTTCTTTTGTTTTAGAGTGTTTCCATTCCACGTCGCATAGGTTGAGTTAAGATAAAAGTAAAGGAGCTCTAAAAACTGATCACTCGACATACCGGCAGTATTTTGAAAATCAACCGCTCCTACTCTGTCTATACCTTCCGATACACACGCCATCAACTCTGCCTGAGGGAGGGTGTAATAAAGGTCTTTAACGTCGATCGAAAAAGCTAAAAGGTTTGCGTTTTCCTTGCCTGCAAGAAAGTCTAGTACTTGTTCCGATTTTTTCACCAAAAAGGGATCGTCAAGAGATATCAACCTCAAATGTTTTTGTAGAAATAACGCGATGCACTTTTGCCAGGATTCATTCTCTGAGATGATCACTCTGAAAGGGCATTCAACTTTATGCGTCTTTGCCGTGAAAAATATATCAAGATCCACTTTTTTTGTTTTCTCGATCGATCTAACCAAACCTTCAAGATTAAAGCTTTTGCATAGCTTCTTCGCGGCAGTTCGCACTTTTTGTAACGAAATATTGTTATGAGTTTCAAATACAGAATTGATGGCTTCTGACGCCTTCGCTCGATACAATGATTTACGCATAACCGCAAAGCCACCGTCTTTATCGGCTGGTAGCAGCGCGAGGGAATTGTCCTTCAAGTGCCTAATGGTCTCCTGAATAGCACATCTGCCACCCGTAGGACGGACACGCATGAGAACGTCGACACCTTCAGATACACACCTGTCAACGTCACCTTCAGGTACTTGTTTTGAGACATTCCGAACCATCCCTAGAAGTTCGGGGCTAGACTTTCGCGGCTCGACGGCGAAAGTCTAGCCCCGAACTTCTAGGGATGGTTCGGAATGTCTCAAAACAAGTACCTGAAGGCTAGTGTAGATTGTCGCAATTGGTGATGACACGTGCATGGGCTGTGCTGTATTCTTGACGTGACATTATCCAGGTTTTATCGGTCTACTGTTGTATAAACAACGTGTGTGATCGCAAATAAAACATTAGTTGCAAGTTAGCGCTGTGTGTGTGTGTGTGCATCTTCCTTTGTGTGTGTCCTTGTCGTGGTGCGCTATACCAGTGAAAAATGATACAGTTTTTCCGTTGCGACATTGTTCGTCAGAATGGTCCGGACCACTCTAAGAATTTTCGCCTAGCCCCGCTGTTTTTACGCAAAAATTTGCTTCGTGAATTCACTTACGAGCAATTTCGGTCACGTAAGCAAGTATAGCCACTGCATCACCATTGCTGACATGTTTCCAGCCAGTCGGAGCGCGCTTTATTGCAGCAGCCGATGTGATGATGATGGCCTCTGAAGACGTTTTTTTTGTTTCGTGAATCGACTTAAGCAACAAAATTTCTCTTGCGCGAAAATTTTTTCGTAAGTGAGTTTTGTGAATATGGCCCCTGTATCCCAGCAGGCACCCATAAGGTCCATCGTTTTCATGAACCCAAAATAATGAAACTAATTAGACTCCAAAACCAATTCACTGACATTTTTCGGGTGTGTGCTTTGAAAAGCTATTACGGTAAAACATGTAGCTGCCTTAGTCCAGACGCTACGTTTATTTTGACGAGCATGCACGCCACACACACACGAAAGAACGCAATCTCGTTACGGAGCAGTGGATAATCCGCGGCTGTTTAACCACAGGAACCTCACGGTGGTCGCTTGTGCCATTTTATGGTTTATAAGGCAGATAAAAATCGCCTCCTCACAACTTTTTTTCCTCGGACTACTAACATTGCCACTGCATTCTTTTTGCTCATCTTTGCATATCTGTAGTCTAATATAACTTCACGTTGCCGTCTACCTTCATGTCTGGATATATACATGTCCAAAGGTAGCTGAAAATCTGGGCTACCCTCTTGGACATTGCGCGCACGCAGGCAGGGGTTAGTCGCAAACACAATGCAGTGAAAGCATTAGAGATTTGATGTGTTAGAGATCTTTTTCGAAGCATGGAAAAATTACTTTTCAAATTTGGCGAACACCCCAATTCTGGGAAATAATGTGAATATGATCATCACATCGTTATATCAAGTTCAACCTATAATGCTCGTAAAAGAAGTTCTCAACTTACCGTAGTTATGGTTTTATTATTACAAAAACCTACTGGAATATGACAAAGGCATTTACGAAAACAAATCTTTTTCGATTCAGCCTCTGATCAGTTGTTAGTAAGGCCAACATTGTCAACATTGCCGAGCTCTTCATACTACTTTAGTATTCCTAGCCGTGGAACTCGACAATATCGATAAGAGTCTGTGTTTTATACAGCCAAAATGTTTAGACTCACGTCTTCTCCGAGCACGCCATCAACAAGGTGGACCATGTTCGCAGACGCCCGTCCTTCTTCGATAGCTTCAAGCATATCGCGCAATCCAACTCTGTAGCGGATCTTGCAAAAGCTTCCCTGGACGTGGTCGACGTGCCAAGGCCTTTGGAAGGCGTCCTTACCGCTTATGTTGAGAAAGGCGTTCGCCTTTAGGCATTCGGTCTGTGATCCGATGCTTGAGAAGGCGCCTTCGAGGATGCCCGGCTCCGGCTTGGCCGTCGCGTCCACCACTGCGCAAAACACTCGCTGTCATCTGTGCGCCAATTCAAGGTTACCTGCTCTAGAAATACTTACTTTTTCGTAAGTGTGATAGTAATACTTATACAACACCAATAATGATAATATTACCAGTAATAAATACATAGTAATGAAACACTAATACTTTATTGTACACAAACATGAGAAATACAAAAAATAGGCCTGTCTAAGTCTCCGAGAACTTGTGCGACCATGCCAGGCCGAGCTTGTTACAGAAATGTGGTTACAAGGTCACAGAAACTATCTTTGTTTCTTTTTTGCCAACAAACAGACTGAATGAATAATAATATTATAGGCAATAAATGGAAAAAGAGAACAAAGGAGGGACCAAGGGCGTATATGAAATACAAGTAAATTAAATCTATGTGATTTTATAGCTGAGAGAGTAAACTGTTTAATTGCCCTTTTGAACCAGCTGAAAAAACTCTTGTAGTTCATCGAAAATTTGGGGAGGATATATACTTCTACACGCTTCTCTATACTTGGTATTAAATCGAGGTACAGTAAAACGTTTTTTTTCTCTCTCTCAGTGGTCGGCGTGCAACATATACTTTAAAGTAATTTCACCAGTTGTATCTTAGAACACCTGTTTTGGTAAAGATATCTTGGAAGACACAAAAAGCTAAATCATAAAACATAATATTGAAACTTACTTTACTACCGTAAGCAACACGTTTTAGAATATTTCGAAACAAACTGTCTATGCGTGTTTTTCAAGCCTCCGAGCAAAATGTGAGAACTGTTATACCACATCTCACAGCACAATGTGCATGCGAAAGAACTGTCATTTTTTTATTGTAACAGCAATTATATGAACACTCTCAGCTGGATTTCACCGCCGGCGTTGACGTGGGTGTCGGCGTCGATGTCATGCACTGTATATGTATACGTATCTATACGTATCTATATATAGAAAAACGCAAGAAAAAAATGCATAATAAAGACTCCAGCGCGCGGAATCGAACGTGGGACCTGCGCGTCTTGAATTAGAGGCATTAACCACTGAGTCACCGATAAGCGGGCATCTCGGGGGGGGGGGGAGAACCTCTCGTGTTTTTAGCTTTATCAGCAAGATGGCGCGATGAGCGTGCAGCGGCTCTAATCTCTTATGATTACTTTGTCCTGCGGAGACGAGGGCAGTGGACGATCTCTCGAGCACCCTTATCTCCCGGTGGAGAATATCATACGCCTTGGCTGACCTTGGGCTTGAGGATACCGATTCTGTTGTAGTTATGGGGTGCAAAAAGGTCACTGCAATCGTTGCACAGACTCCATTTGCGAAAAGAACGCGTTTTTCAGACACAGCTAAGTAACAACTGAGACAATTATTCGCGTTTATCTGTGTACCTGTAAGTAGGTTTCGTGTGTCATTTGTGCATGAGAAACGTGGGGCACGTTTCGACATGCTCGCCATTCTGCGCGTAACCTACCAGTTTGTTGCTATTGTGTTCATTGTTTCGCCTTTGCGGCAAAGCTGTGACTTTTTTTCGCTGGTAGAGGCACCAAGCTTTTTATGTTGAAAAGCAGACATGACACACTTCTCAGTTTAAAACTATAATTGTCATGTGATGCTGCAAAGACATGACACTGCAAAAAAGAACGCCTAAGTATCAGAATGCCTGAACATTCTCTACTGCCATACATTTGCATGGATTTCATTGCTCGGTGTGAAGTAAAATTCGCGTATTCACTTATTGAGTTTTTAGAGGGCTTCAGAGGCAGATCAGTTTAGTTTTTTTTCGTTTACAATTAAGCAAACTCCCTAAAACCACAACATGCCATTAATAATTAAACTCTGAAGAGCATTAATCGCTCTTTCCTAATGTATGCGCCGTGTATGTAGCACCGTATCATTTGCATACTGATACACATTCGTGCAGGATGTGGAAGTGGTTGGCAAGGTACGATGCAGTGACCATAGAATGGTACGGTCTCGAATTCGCCTAGACTTGAAAAAGGAACGACAGAAACTGGTACGCAAGAAGCCAATCAATGAGCTAGCACTGAGAGAAAAGTACAGGAATTCAGGGTGTCACTGCAGAACAGGTACTCGGCTCTTAGTGAGGAAACCAACCTTAGCGTAGATACAATGAATGATAATCTGACGATTATCATTACGGAGTGTGCAGTGGAAGTTGGAGGCAGGGTAGTTAGACAGGACACTGGCAAGCTTTCCCAGGAAACGAAGAACCTAATTAAGAAGCGTCAAATCATGAAAGTGTCAAGTACAACAGACAAAATAGAACTGGCAGAGCTTTCGAAGTTGATTAATAGACGTAAGGCATGCGATGTAAGAAGGTATAACATAGAGAGAATTGAACACGCTCTGGAAAACGGAGGAAGTGTCAAAGCATTGAAGAAAAAACTTGGGATATGTAAAAGTCGGATGTATGCACTAAGGGACAAAGAAGACAAAATAACTACCAATATGGATAGGATAGTTAAAATAGCGGAGGAGTTTTACAGAGATCTGTACAGTAACCGAGACAACCACGACTTTAATACTATAAGAACTAGCAGTAACCCAGATTACACCTCACCAGTAATGATAGAAGAAGTCAGAAAAGCTTTGGAGAGCATGCAAAGAGGCAAAGCTGCTGGTGAGGATCAGGTAACATCAGATCTGCTCAAAGACCGAGGACAGATTGTGTTAGAAAAACTAGCCACCCTGTTTACGAGGTGTCTCCTGACGGGAAGAGTACCAGAGTCTTGGAAGAACGCTAACATCCTCTTAATACATAAGAAAGGAGATGACAAGGACTTGAAGAATTACAGGCTGATCAGCTTGCTCTCTGTAGTATACAAGCTATTTACAAAGGTAATTGCTAACAGAGTAAAGAAAACATTAGATTTCAATCAACCAAAGGAACAAGCAGGATTTCGAACAGGCTACTCAACAATTGACCACATTCATACTATCAATCAGGTAATAGAGAAATGCTCAGAGTATAACCAACCACTATACATAGCCTTCATAGATTAGGAGAAGGCGTTTGATTCAGGAGAAATATCAGCCGTCATGCAGACACTGCGTAATCAGGGCGTAGATGAAGTATATATAAACATTCTGGAAGAAATCTACAGGGGATCAACCGCTACCACAGTGCTTCATAAAGGAAGCAACGGAATACCAATCAAGAAGGGTGTAAGGCAGGGGGACACAATTTCCCCAATGCTATTTACCGCGTGCTTACAGGAGGTTTTCAGAAGCCTAGAATGGGAACAGTTAAGGATAACAGTTAATGGAGAATACCTTAGTAACCTGCGCTTCGCCAATGACATTGCACTGCTGAGTAACTCAGGGAACGAATCGCAACTCATGTTTACGGAGTTAGACAAGAAGAGCAGAAAGGTGGGTCTTAAAATTAATCTGCAGAAAACGAAAGGAATGTACAACAACCTCAGAAAGGAGCAGCGCTTCGAGATAGGTAATAGTGCACTTGAAGTTGTAAAAGATTATGTCTACTTAGGGCAGGTAATAACCGCAGATCCGAACCACGATATTGAAGTAACTCGAAGAATAAAAATGGGGTGGAGCACATTAGCAAGCACTCTCAAATTATGACAGGTAGATTGCCACTATCCTTCAAGAGGAAGTTATATAACAGCTGTATCTTGCCGGTACTTAGCTACGGAGCAGAAACCTGGAGACTTACAAAGAGGCTTCAGCTTAAATTGAGGACGACGCAGCGAGCAATGGAAAGAAAAATGGTAGGTGTAACTTTAAGAGACAAGAAGAGACCAGAGTGGATTGGGGAACAAACGGGGGTTAAGGATATCATAGCTGAAATCAAGAAGAAATGGACATGGGCCGGGCATGTAGCGCGTAGACAAGATAACCGCTGGTCATTAAGGGTAACTAACTGGATTCCCAGAGAAGGGAAGCGGGTTAGGGGGAGACAGGATGTTAGGTGGGCACATGAGATTAAGAAGTTTGCGGGTATAAATTGGCAGCAGCAAGGATAGGACCGGGTTAACTGGCGGAACATGGGAGAGGCCTTTGTCCTGCAGTGGACGTAGTCAGGCTGATGATGGTGATGATGATTACACATTAGTGCTACAAATTCTTGAGAGAAAGTCATTCATAAATCAATTGAATAGCCACCGCAACAAAACCGATTCTTGTGGCCAACAAGCTGCAATATAATATATATTGCTTATTACTTCCCTACCTTCCTTAATTACCTGTGACTTGTCTTGTAGGTATTTATAGAGCACATCATAAAATAGGTCCCCTGAAGCCCAAACAAAATAGCTTTTTTATTAAAATAGTAGCGTTCACTGTTTCGAAAGCTTTTGCCCAGTCTAAGAGCAACCACAACAGAACAGGCTCTTGTGTAGTGCCGAGTATATTTCATCACTAAACTTTTCTAATAATGTTATTTTACTGCGATTAGTAATGAATCCGACGTTCTGGGTTGTTAGTAGCGAAAATCTTTCTAGGAAAGACATCATACATTGAAGCGAAGCTATATCTAGAAACTGGGAGAATGTATGCAAAATATATATTGTTCTGTTTTTCTCTAATAATAATAATAATAATAATAATAATAATAATAATAATAATAATAATAATAATAATAATATAATATTTATTAATAATAGTGTTGTGAGTGACACAAGCAGGGTTTGGCATAAAAACTAGCAGCTCACTAGCTTCCTCTCTCTCGCTTGCTCACTCTAGAAAAACACACACACGCACACTTTATACATTATTTAAGCAAAGCCAAGAAAGTTTCATGAAATGAAAAGCCGTTATTCGTCCGTATGATCCGCGAAGCAACAAATGCTACAACTTTCGAAAGCATGGGAATTACTCGGAACATATTTGCCTTATGGTTGTTTATGTGCGTCAGTTTACGAAATAATAAAGTTCAGAAGCGACGTAAGGCCTGGGAGGTTCCACACTGCTCATGCAGTCCGCGCACCACGAACTTCATTTCAGAGCTCAAAATTATCGCTTCCGCATAATGTTCTCACTCACTGATTAGATGCTTACAACAATCGTGCTTAACGGTGGTCATGCACAAACGTCTTACTAATGGCAACAGCTTGTTTACCAAATAGGGTTGTTTAGTTATTGTTGCTTAGGGTTCCGAGCCCTACGCTGTATGCAGCGTAAGTTCCTTTCGATGTTGTGCCTCGTTTATGAAACTTCTCAGCTTGCAATTTTGTTGAACATACAATCACGCTACAACCGGTCTCTCTAGACGAACTGATAGCGATACTTGTCGGATCTTGCCAGGTTTTTTTAAGCTTTCACAGACCCATTAACCTCAATCAATTTATTCGTACACGCATAGGTAAGTTGCAGCCTGCTATAACTATACCACTGACTAGTTAACGTGGTAACATGCTAGCCTAAGAATATAGAGCGCTTTGTAAAATAGCTCCGCAATTTTATTCACATCTTTTGTCTTACATGGCGTGTTTCTGGTTCAAGTGTCAGCGGTAAGAAAAATAGGTGTGCGAGCTAGGTTTTGGAAGCCATGTATCGCAAAATAATGCTGCAAATACTTTACTTCCAACTCATTCCCTATACTCGTATCCCTCTACAAGCCATGTAAGTTATTTGTCGCTCTCAACATAGACTTCAGTGACTCATTAGATGGACAAAAAGTTAGAGCTGAAATATCAGTTTCGCGTAGAAACAATGATGATAGGCAGACGCGAAAAACATCTGTGACTATCAGGGTTGGAACATCGTCCATTGCTTTAAACAGACACATCGTTCGTGGCTTATGTACAGTACGGTAACGTCTTAACCCGAAAAATTGGAAGATCATGCGTAGAGTGAGAATGAATGATATGCGAAGCACGAATGAGGAAGGTTGATATCTCACTTCAAGATCAGCACAAAGTTACATGGCACACAGATGTAGTACACAAGCAGAAATGTTATGCACACTCAGGCATCTATAGATAAGATGCAATCGTGTTGTTAATAGTCGTGTAACAGCACCACTAACGTTTCCTATACCAGCATTAGCTGTGGTAGGTGTACAAATTATGCTGTACATAACTTCTATGTCATCATGTTCGCGCGTGGCATTTGTGTTCGTCAACCACTCACGTCACGTAATAACAAGTTTCGTACATGCGAAGCTAGCGAAAGAGCCGCGAATGCGCTATGAGCGTAGCATATACTCATGCATTAAGTACATGACGCGCATAAAACGATTATCATGTTTGGGCGTGTAACTTACCTTCGCAATCTATTACGCCACATAAAACCAAATTTAGTAGGTGTAAAGCTAACGAAACGGCCGTGAGCGCAGTATGAGCATAGCATGTAGTGCCCCGCCGCGGTGGTCTAGTGGCTAAGGTACTCGGCTGCTGACCCGCAGGGCGCGGGTTCGAATCCCGGCTGCGGCGGCTGCATTTCCGATGGAGGCGGAAATGTTGTAGGCCCGTGTGCTCAGATTTGGGTGCACGTTAAAGAACTCCAGGTGGTCTAAATTTCCGGAGCCCTCCACTACGGCGTCTCTCATAATCATATAGTGGTTTTGGGACGTTAAACCCCACATATCAATCAGCATAGCATGTAGTCATGTTTTTTATTCCAAGCATATCATGCTTATTATATTCGGAAGTGTCATTTACCTTCGTCATCCATTCACGTTGTAATACCGAATTTGGTATAAGTGAAACTAGTGAAACGGCCGCGAGTGCATCATGAGCGTAGTATGTAGTCATATTTTTACATGACACGCATGTCTTCATTGTCATGTTAGTGCCAGTCATATACCTTTGTCATCCATTCACACCACGTGAGACCAAATTTGGTTCATGTGAAGCTAGCGAAACGGCCGTGAGCATGCTATGAGCGTAGCATCTTGTCATTTTTAGATGACACGCATGTCATGATTATCATGTTTGGACGTGTCATATACCTTCATCGTCCATTCGTGTCACGTAATGCCAAATTTCGTACAGGTGAAGCTAGTGAAACGGCCGCGAGTTCTTCATGAGAGTGGTAAGTAGTCATGTTCTTACATGACACGCATTCATAATTATCGTGTTTGCGCCAGTCATATACCTTCGCCATGCATTCACGTCACGTAATAAGAAATTTGGCATATGTGAAGCTAGCGAAACCACCGCGAGTCAACCACGAGCGTATGGTGAACAGTCATGACTCACACGACATGCATGTCATGATTTCCACGTTAGCGCTGGTTTGCTATGTTCGCCATGCACTCATGTCATACCATACAAGTTTTTTAATGTGTCATGCGAACGAAACCACCCCAATAGCAGCAAGACCATGACATGTAAATCATGACGTTTATGACCTACATTTCACGATTTTTATGGTATGACTAGTCACTGAAGCTCGCAATACAGTCATGTTATGCCATACAAATTTTGGTATAGATCCCATCACTGAAACGGCCAGGAGAACTGAATGTCGTAGGCGGATAGATAGATAGATAGATAGATAGATAGATAGATAGATAGATAGATAGATAGATAGATAGATAGATAGATAGATAGATAGATAGATAGATAGATAGATAGATAGACAGGCAGGCAGGCAGGCAGGCAGGCAGGCAGGCAGGACAGACAGACAGACAGACAGACAGACAGACAGACAGACAGACAAATGGATAGATAGATAGATAGATAGATAGATAGATAGATAGATAGATAGATAGATAGATAGATAGATGGATAGATAGATAGATAGATAGATAGATAGATAGATAGATAGATAGATAGATAGATAGATAGATAGATAGATAGATAGATAGATAGATAGATAGATAGATAAGCTCAAATTGGCCGAAGTTTGCTAAGTAATGCATCGCAATTAACCTTGCCTCAGTTTATTTTTTGGTGTGGGTCTGGTAACATGACTTCGTTGTTTGCGAAGAGTAGTTTCCAAAGAGCAGCCGTGATAGCTTCAACACCTTGTATGCTGAAAGCGTGCGTGCGTGTGTGTGTACACGCAGGCACGTGCTCAAAACACACACCTAGGAGCCATAGTAGAGGGATTTCGAAGTTACATCAGCCTCTAGCATTTCGCTTCACTGGAAGGTGACCGCTGCAGCCGAGATCGTATATGAGGCTATAAAATGCCGAAAATGCGCAGACGAATTGTATTCTTAAAGTTTAATCTGGGCCAAGTCTTACCGCGTCAACGTACCTTATAAGCCGCGTGCCTAGTCACATACTCCAAGGCACGTACGTGGTAAGATATGGTTCAGACTAAACTTGAAGAAGAGAGTTCGTGCATATGCATGAGCACTTTTGTGGGAATTCCATATTTTTTCTTCCCAGGAAATATTTCGCCTAATTGAACCATAACAAAGAAAAAGAACAAAGCAAATGTTGTTGGCAAAAACTTGTATTGAAGTGCTCCAGCTGCTATTATAGGCGTCACTCCTTTATTTAGGTTCTATTGTATTAGGAATTGCGAATTTAATTTCACGGGACAAGTCATGCTGAAAAATTGTGGTAAAGTCTGCCTAGGAACAGTAAAAAAAGTTCTTTTGCACTATAGAAAATTTACCCCAACCTAACGGCCTTACTGAAAAACCCGTGTTGAGCATGCTTCCACCGAATGTCAAGACCTGAAGTAGTTTCCGGCATTATAAGGCAGTAATATCGGAGACGGCAGCAAAGTTAACAGCTGTTTTCTTTTCTGGTTTTCTTGTCTGGCATGCGTCTGAGACTCAGGTTGGCGTTTGGGCACGAGAATGCGCGCAAACGCAAACTTGTGCCTCCTCCCTATTACGTAACTGAAGGATTCAAGAGCGCAGAAGATGAAGAAAATGCGAAAGTCATATTGGCCAGAACTTACCGTAAATCGCCCAAAGCTTGCCGCCGAACAAGTCCCTTATGAGTCGCTTGAGGCTTTTGGCGCATTGGGGAGATGCACCGGTCACCCAGAGTAATCCCATCAACATCTCCATTGTGTCCCTTATCTTATCTAAAATAATCTTCGGGTCGAAGGAAGAGAAGTTGAATTTCATTGACGATGTCACACCCAGCAGCGTCCCCAGCCAGACGCACGTCAAAAAAGGCGCCATATCTGCGTGCCGTCGCTGCAGAGAGCAGATGGCCCTCTTCTACAAAGCTACTTGATCAGAACACATACCAGCCAATATACAACGTGCTAGCAATTTTCGCGTTCGAAAGCAGGCGTCCGCTCGCCTCAGCCAGGATGGCGCTATCGTCAATAAGGGATTCGTGGTCGAGGGGGTGTCCAAGTGCGATTGGTAGGTTTTCGGTTTGGATTATCACTGGTGAATTAGAGCGAGTGCTGCTTCATCGCTGTACTGCGTAAAAAAAATGAACGAATGAGAGTCGGGTGGCGATCAGTAGCAGCAGTCGCAGCGCGGCTGAATCAACGCTGCACGTTTTCCTCGAGCGAGTTCACGCGCGTGTATGTGTGCACAGCGTCTTGAACGGCGAGCCGCCGTTCGCTCTGGATCGCTAGCTGTGTCATTCCATGATTGATTTGAACATGAAACCTTGGCCCAATTTTTAAACTACAGTTGATGTCATCAGATTATCAGATGCAGCAATAAGGTGTAACGCTGCGCTCACGTGCGACCATGCACCTGCTTCCACGGACCATAATGGTATACTCACCGAGAACACTGGCAAGCAATGGTAACCATGGAGCTCTTGTTAGTGACTTGCTAACTAACTAGACACATAAAGCGTCTCACATGGTTGCAGAGCGCACGAAGACAGCACAAAAGTCGATCATATTTCAACAATTGTTCGCATGTGGGTAAAACATGGGACTGAGTCATGCAGGAAAGCGTATTCTGGAAGGCTTCGAGCTAGCCTTAGCACGCGAGCTATCCGTGAAGACGTTCTACTTGCTCGTTCTCTCGCACTATACGCCCATCATGTCACCTCTAAGATGCGGGATATTGGCCGATTATGCTCTGCCATAGTTTAAATAGGGTGCAGGCACGCTTTGAAGGGTCATCTACGTGTTACGCCGACACAAACTTCTTGTTTCACTTCAATTCTGTTGCATTCTCTATCCAAGTTTTTTCCTCGTAGAAGTAAGGCTTGCAAGACTGCTATAGTATCTAGGAGCACGTCTCTGCAAGTCTGTTCTCGTGACGTTGGCTCTGCAAATCACGTTGAACTACAAGCCAGAAACAGTGTGATGAAAGGAAATTGTACAAAGAACAACATAGCTTATAAGCTTGAATACCATCAACGGTCCACGTAATATAAATAAACGTAATGAAGGTAGGTATAATTGGCACAATAAATATATCCATTAACTTCTCGCAAACGTTTCTCTTGGCTACACAGATCTACTCACCGAGATCAGCAGACGCTTCTTACTTTTGTACCAGCTGTGTTCTCACCACTCAGTTTGCTTTGAAGTGATAGACTGCACAAAAAATGCTTTGCTCACTGCAGCTGCCAGCATTTCAATGAATCACCGCAAGTTTCATACTGAATAAGCTAGCTGCTAGCTTACTTCAAACATCATTTTAATGTGTTGCTAACACATGGACTGGTTCGCCATTGCGGTGAAATAGAGACATTTTTAAGGCGAGAACGTTTGATGTTGGCGTTCACCCAGGCTTCACTTACGTCAATGATGACTTTGGTAAAATGCACACAAACTGATGACAAAGAAAAGCTTTGAGAAAAGAAATCTCCGCCCAAGCACTCTGTACAGATGGTTAACGAGCGAAACTGAAACGTGTGGCCACAAGTGTTTGCAGACATCACAGCCGAACACAAAGCGCGGCTCGAGAAACTACCACCGTAAGGGGATGCTTGCCCCACCGAACACGTTCCCGCCATTGCCACTTTGACACTGCTCTATCCACAGTGCCGCTTCCTCGGCTCGCCGTTATGGCTTTCAGTCGGCTCGGAAGCCTGCCTGATCTTCGTCGTGCAATCGCTGCTTGCGCTTCGACACTTGGGCTTGTTCTGGTGCACGGACTGCAGCATCAGAGCGGCAAAGATGATTTCTTGGGCAAATCATCTCTGCTTGCTATTCTTGGAAAGTTTTCTTCTTTCGAGCGTTTGTACGATCCATGCCCTCCACATGTGGAAGTTCTAAGTTGAACTGCTGCGATTGGGCTCGGCAGCGTGGCTGTGAAGTCATTGACAGCGCAGCCAGTGGCCCACATGCTTAGCTATGACGCAGAGAATGGCGTAATTACCGGCGCTCTGTGTTTCATAACTGGAGCATATATTAGCGTGACACACTTGCACACTTTAAGGCAGAATTACCCTAAAAAAGAGCAACGGAACTAGATAGGTGCGTGCGATGAACGGAAAGACCGTTGATGAGTAACCACAGAGGGATGCGTGCCGCGTGCGAACCACTTAGTCTCCAAAAGGATGAACCACGTGGAAGATGCGGGCCGTGCGCAAACCTTTGTCGAGGAAACTAGCCACCTTTCTCTCCTTGGCTCAGTCTTTCCCCATATTTCGTTGGTGACGGTTGGCGTTCTTTTCCGCTCGGAAAGCTCGACGACCTAGGAATGGCGCCACGGTGCTTTGTGCGTACGTTCCGATGAGCGTGTGTTACTGCTTTTACGTTTCGCCGCACCCATGAAGCCTGGAAAGTCTCGACAAGTCGCCATGCCGCGCTCTACATCTCTGGCTTAGTCAAGATGGTCAGGACTAACTCATGACACCACCGATTGGGAATGAAGGCCAGCATGGCGGCCGAGAAGACAGCAGGCCTATCAGGCCCATTATCACAGCCTGACTCAGGGCAGAAATCAGCGATGGATGCTTTCACAAGTAGGTGATCATTCTCTATTCTGCCATACTTGTCAGGTGTGTGATACGGATCGCGCTTGCCGGCAACAAGCTCGGTCGTTTTGTATATCAGACGTACGAAGTGCACCGAGAATGTCGGTTTCGGCATCTGTATATATAGTTCGCCTGTGCTTTTTGATCGCATGGAATCGGGCCGCCATTGGCCTCAGCCGCCCGGACGCTCGCTCATCGAGTGCTCGTCTGTCTTCGCCGCCGTGATGAGCTCCGGGCTGACGATATTGGGCGGAAACCTCGTCGCTGTTTTGCCGGCCGTCCAAGATAAGTAGCGCTGGCTCGTAACGAGCTTGGTTGTAGTATGTCCCGCGCCGTAAGTGCACGGGCTTGCGGGGCTTTCGCTAGCGTCGGAACCTAATCTGTGAAAATTGGTTGACATTAAAGTTGGCTTCCTAGACAATCGGGCGCAAGCAACTCGGTGCTGGCCGTTGACGGCTGCCACGAAGGCGGACTCGCGTTTGCTTGCTGCACTCGGTCAAGTCTATGGAAAAGTGCCGCATTACCGTCGTTTTTTGCGGCGCTCGATCCAAGCTAACTCGGCGCAGTTCGTGGCGGCGGCTCAGCGTACGGTCGCTCTCCTGTTCGAGGTTTGCTGGCAGCCACGGTGTTGGTGGCAGACTTTCCGCATGCAATGCCGTGTTTGGTCTCACGTTGGCTTGCTCGAGCTGAACGGCGGCGCTCGCTTAGAACTCGCAGCCTCGCTGGCGGCACGGTGGTTCGCGGTGCCTCAGAGTTATAACTGCGGCTATCGAACTTAAGCTGTTACGCTACGAGGATAGAAATGCGTCTTTGACTATGAGGGACATCATGGTGAAATTATTTGCATTTCATATTTTACGCGTCCGTTTTTATCGCACCTTGCACGTATTTGTCTTACCCATGCATATTCATCCTGTGTAATGTGTGAATAACTATTTTTAGAGTATTATTGTGCAGCCGTGGGCACACACCATGCAGAAGGCTGTGGCCGCGTGCGCTGACGTCTGCAACGCCTGTAATCTATCGCTTTCGTCGGAGCAGCTTCATAAGGACTGTAAGAGATGTGAAGATAAAGTTATTTGCGTGTCATATTATACACGTATGTTTTTATATCAACTTGCACGTATACTTGTCATGTGCGTGTATCCTTTTCATTCATTCATTCATTCATATATGGGGTTTAACGTCCCAAAACCACCATATGATTATGAGAGACGCCGTAGTGGAGGGCTCCGGAAATTTTGACCACCTGGGGTTCTTTAACGTGCACCCAAATCTGAGCACACGGGCCTACAACATTTCCGCCTCCATCGGAAATGCAACCGCCGCCACCGGGATTCGAACCCGCGACGTGCGGGTCAGCAGCCGCGTACCTTAGCCACTAGACCACCTCGGCGGGGCACCGTGTATCCTATCTTCTGTCATTTGTCACTAACTATTTTTACTGTCCTAATGGACAGCCGTGGGTACACAAATGCAGAGGGCTGTGTGCGCTGGCGTCTGCAATGCCTGTTATCTATCGCTTCTGTCGGCGGAGCTTAACAAGGACTGTACAAGATATGACAACGAGGCTGGACTTGTACGCTTCACTATATATTGTCTTAAAAAATGAAGAAGCTTCATGTTTATAAAGAAAAGTAAAAGATTTGAATGCCTCACTTTTTCTTTTGTTGTTCCAGTGACTGTGAAAGCAGTGGCACACAGGGGCAAGCGCCATTGGGAAACACGTCAGGAAAAATAGCGTGAAGGGATCTCAGGTTAGGGTAAGGGTTGGTCTGCTGTAGTTTGAGCGTAAGGGCCCGTGGCCTATTTAGATTTGGATGAGGGAGTAAGTATAGTCTGCTCGCGAGGTAAAAATGTTTTGTTATTTCTCTATGCGGGGGGGGGAACGCACGGGGGTAACTCGAGCAAATTCGTCTCATAGAGGGGAGGGGGTGGGCGTACCGCGTGAATGTTCTGTCAAGTGAAGCGAAAACAAACTTGTAGACACCCTTGACTAAATTACAAACGTGCGCACCTCCGCTTATATACACACCAACCGCATTCTAGGGAAAGGAGACGGGGCACAAGACGAGCCGAGTATGCACAGTGGGGGCATGGATGGCGCGGACGCCGAAGTGCGACATCGTGCGACCAAGAAACGCTCCACATTTAAAAAGTGCACACTTGTGCTTTATTCCGTGTTTCTATTCTCGAGCGGCCCTCGGGAACCAACCATAATTCACCCGAGGTTGTACTGTTGCCCGTGTGCATTCGTGCGAGTTGGCCCGAAGGTCAGAACCATCCGGTGTGACTGTCTCGTCATCATCATCACCGCCACCTTTATCGTGTTGTCGGTGCTTGAGCAGTTACCTGAGGGCACAAGGCAGTACAATTTGTTCATGCTGTGACCGATGATGATGAATGATATCTCAACTGTTTCTAAGCGCTGGCAGCTTTCAACCGATCATGCATGTTACGCCATTGTGCTGTCTGACGGCTGGCAGGGCGATTCTACGCTTGTGCCACGCCATGTTTCATTTTGTAGCATGACTTGTCCCCCGACAAGGCGTCTATATACAGTTGGTTACAACTTAAGAAGGCAGGAGAGGCCCCGTCCACATGACCGAAGCGCAGCAGCCAATTTCCTCCGCAACTAAAGAAATAGCCCCGCTCGAAAATTGTGACTGCTTCTAAAACTCGTATTTGTCGGTATAAATGAGATTTATGTATCATGATGAGTTCTTTGGTAAACCTTTAATGATGGAAATGGTACAGAACATGCCGGAATGCGAGAGGAAAATAACTCCGTGCCTTCTACAACGCTGTGCGTCGTCTGCTATGGAGCAATATTGACGGCACTGGGCATGTAATTGTAAAGCAGTCACCGATTTCATAGCAGAGGATTCGTATGTACCTTTTGTGTGTTTGCACAAGCATTTTTGTATTATGTCAGGCATTTTTTTTTGTGTTGCGAACCTGCAACATCGTGAGTTCCCGCACGTTGGCGCACGGCATGCCGTGCCAAAGGTATTCAATTATACGAGTTGCAAAACTGCGTTCCAAATTTCGGACACGACGTTGGCCGAATTTTTCGGGAGTTAGCTGACTTTCCCGTCACCTCGGAGTGGCCGCACAAGACACAAATAATGCGTTTAATAGCAGGCGTGCAGATCAACAGGTAGCGCGACCATGTGCTCACTCCCGACAATGGGGCCATAGACCTGTTTGGATTTCGACACATGGAGCCTGAGAAGAGTTTCGCAACCCATATGATTGAGTAACTCTGTTCCGTGCAAGTTTTTCTGCCATGGAGCCCAGTGAGGTGGCACCAGAACGTGATATTTTGTGGTCGTACGAGCCTGGTGTCGCCTCGATGACCACACTACCAAGGAATTTAAGCAAGAACAAGAGCAGCTGAACAGCCATTCACGCAACATAATCTTCCACTGCTATACGTACTGGCGCAACATGAAGCCTGAACGCAGTGTGGAGGACATGAGCAAGTTTATTGACGACATGCTCGATGTCGGTGAAAGGACTGTTCAGGGTGAAAAAGGAAGTTAAAGCTTCGCATTTTTCGGTTGGCAAATTGACGACGCCCTCGCGAAAGCGCACGCGCGATGCGGAGGAGTGAGGAAGCAGCGCGAAGTTTGACAGCTTCACGTTGTGCGCACTGAGGACACATGTGCACGATTTCTTTCGTCGCAAGGAGATACCGACGCTCGAGAAGATAACTGCCGAGTTCCCGGAGCGTATGGAACTCCCTTCACTGAGGCGCTGTGCAGTGTATCGCCTGCTTGCCGATACCGGCTCAAGCATGAAAAGAGAAGCCGCAACTCGCTCCTTATCAACCGGGATGACATCACCGATTGGCTGAATCACTACCTCCGTGACGTGGAGCATTACCGGGCGGAAGGCTGAAAGACGTTCTACCTGGACGAAACATGGGTCATGGCGGGACACACTCAGTCGATCGTGTGGACAGACACCGTGGTGCAGAAGCGCGGACGCCTGTTCACTCGAGCAAATGGCATGATGACAGGTCTAAAGCAGCCTTCTGGGATAGGTCAGTGCCTGATCGTGACGCACATAGGCAGCGAGGATGGCTTCATCGGCGGCTGCTTGGATATATTCCGAGGCCAAAATGCAGGCGACTACCACAAAGAAATGGACGGCAATCGCTTTGAGGGATGGCTGAATGACGTTCTGCAGATGTTGCCAGCTGGTAGCGTCATCTCTTTTTTTTTGACAATGCGCCTTACCATAGCCAATGAGTACAGTAATTGCGTGGAAGAAGGAAGATACACAGGAGTGGCTCACAAGCAAGGAAACCACCTACAGTAAAATGATAATAAAGAAGAAGCTGCTTGACCTAGTGGCATCTGTACAGTCACGCTTTCTGAGGTACATCGTAGACAATACAGCTGTAAGGGCCGGTTGCATTTACTGAGGTTCCCGTCGTACTATTCCGAATTTAATTCCATTGAGCTTGTGTGGGCGAAGGTCAAAATTGTTGTTGCTGCGGACAACAGAGACTTCAAGCTGTCCACGCTCGATGCCATCTTGTGAGATAAAATCAAGCAGGTTATGGTGGAAGACAGGAGGAAGAGCATTCAGCACGTGATGGACGTGCAGGCAATGTTTATACTTGTCACGTCTGGGAGAAAGCATGTTCAACCCATCATCATCCAGCTGGGTGAAAATGACACTGATGAAAGCGACGACCACTGTGAGTTCTCTGTCATCGAGCCACTTGATGAAACATAGCGGCTTTTAATAATGAAAAAAACAGCCCTTGTACGGCTACTAAATATTTGCCCAGTTTGTTTTCAAGAGCCAACCATCTATTCCATGACCTTTCAAACAAATAAGCAGTTTAATTTATGACGTATTGTTTTCACAGAAGTTCAATTCCGATAAGAAACGTCCTTCATACATCACGCTTGATTCGAGAAGTGCCATCGAAACACATTTCATTGCGGGAATATCTGAATTGAAACACTGTTGTTAACCCTGATCATCGTTGGCGAGCTCTAAATGCTCAATCAGGCAGCTACCGTCAAGTTCGACACGCTTTATTGTTCTATTAGCATTCTGGAACGGAAGTTGAAGTGTTATCATAGCCAGTGCTGGTGAAATAGCATCAGTCAACTCGAAGCTGACAGCCACTGTTAGCAGCTTACTTGCGAAAGCCAATTCATATGGCTTCATTGTTTATTTTAGTTATCTGGCTCACACAAGTAATGCA
This sequence comes from Rhipicephalus annulatus, assembly GCA_013436015.1. Classification (NCBI taxonomy): domain Eukaryota; kingdom Metazoa; phylum Arthropoda; class Arachnida; order Ixodida; family Ixodidae; genus Rhipicephalus; species Rhipicephalus annulatus. The sequence continues at coordinate 617,749 of WOVY01011175.1, forward strand.
AATAAGAGAACAAATATAAAACATCATTAGCTTAGTGAGGCCCGAAATAATCTTTCAGGCAGCCACTTTCGAATGTGACGCACCCCGTTGTGAAATAGCAGTAGTCGGGGTGCACTTGATGATTCTGTCACCAGTGTGCACTGAGAATTGAAATGTTGTCACAGCCATCGTTGGTTAAATAGCAGCAGTCAACATGAAACTGAGAGCCACTGTTAGAAGCGAGGGCGGCCATGTTAGGCATGTTCTCCGTCGGCTGGGTCCGCGTCTAGAGTGTAGTCCGGCGCACGACGTCACCTGAAGTGCCCGTCTATTGGCTGAGGCTCGTACACATCCGCCTTTGAGGGAAAAATACCGCTGCCTTCCTAAGTTGTACCCGACTATACACGTTTTTTTTTCGAAGAATGTTTCACGCATTTACGTAGCTCTGTGGGCACAAGCCTGATTTTGATTTGATTTTTATTAAACTCAATAAAATCACCCAAGTATCTTAACCACACGCCGACATTTTCAAAGGAAGCTCCTAATGAGGCTCTTAAGGCTTCTGTCTTAGTAAATCAAACAATATCCACAGTACAATGGCTGACATCTCCTACTTGCTACAATGACATACAGCTTAGTGGACAGAAACTCACTCCTTCTGTGTTACGATCTTGTTACAATATGTTTGTAGAGTTTTACGCTTAATATATTTCACCTGCCGCGGTGGTCTTGTGGCTAAGGTACTCGGCTGCTGACCCGCAGGTCGCGGGATCGAATCCCGGCTGCGGCGGCTGCATTTCCAATGGAGGCGAAAATGTTGTAGGCCCGTGTGCTCAGCTTTGGGTGCACGTTAAAGAACCGCCCCCCCCCCCTAGGTGGTCGACATTTCCGGAGCCCTCCACTACGGCGTCTCTCATAATCATATGGTGGTTTTGGAACGTTAAGCCACACAATCAATAAATCAATTAATAAAGTTCATCAACAACGTCATTCTTGTTCTAGATTGCGTAACGCAGATTTTGATACATCCATTCCTCGCCTATCGCTTAGAGTTATTCAGATTGTGTGATATAATGTGCTAGCTGTAGTGCCATTCACATGGACATGGCGTAGAGCCACCAGGACTCGAACACGGAAAAGTAGGGAGACTCAAAAACGTCACATGCAAGCGGCTCTCGTAGCAACGACCAAAAGAACAGCGGTCCTAAATGACGGACCTTGCAAGCACACTTTTCTTTTCTCGTTGCTAATAATGGGAGCTTTTTTATTGTGGCTTTCTCTTTTGTTGCTAGAAGCTTCTCGGTGCCATATTATTGCTTGTCAAGGCACGAAGTGAAGAGCTCACGGATCTTGAGCACATCTTCTTTCTGTAAAAGTAATGAAGAGAATAGGCATCTTTTAGTACAGTGAAACACTTGGTTTGTGTCTCACAGTTGTTTTCCTGTGCCTAGTTGTTTCAAGAAAGGTGCAATAAAATCAACAAGTAAAAATTTCCTTATATGTTTTCATCCTGTCAGGCCAGAAGATTTAGTGGGAAACGGTTTGAAGCCTTTGACAAAGTAACAGTTGCACGTTTTTCTTAATATTGTGTTTTTTCATGACACTTTTTTATGGTTTAGAATGAAAGATCAAATACAATTTTAAAAGGGGAATGGGTGGAGGGAAAATTGTTGTGATCATTGCAAAACAAATTGTCGCAATGGTGCATGCGTGCAACTATTTATAACTTTGTAGGAATTAGAAAATTCAATTGCCAGAATCTTAGACATAAAAAAGTTAAAATGTCTCTCCTATGCTGGCTGAACATTCATGCTTGCTGTCAGTATCAAACCTGACGGCATAGCGTCCTCTCATAGTTTTTTGTAGGGAACTTTAATAACCATCTCAACTATTCGCAGTGCTGCCAGCTGATTTCATGTACAACGACTTTAATGGCCGAATTAGTTCCAAAACCATTTGAAAGCCACATCGCCGTGGCTTGAGAGCGGCAAGCCGGATGGGCTTTTCGTGAGCTGTGTATCACTTGAGGTAAAACAGCCGCACAAGATACACGGACCTCAATGCTATTGATAATACCATGATGAAATTAGCTGGAAAGACCAAGTATTAGCATTCAAACGATCAAATCTAAATTTTCTAAATTATGCACGTATACTTAGCCCCAGTATGTGCCACTAGCGCGTTGACATAATTAAGTATTAATATAACAGTTATTCCCTTCACTTGAACTAATGTGACAAGAGATCTGCCAGTCTACAGTCCTCAGCAGAACATGGAAGCTTCCATCTCAATTCACATTTGCGAACAGTGGATTGGAAAGACGCATGCACTACCACCGCACTCCTGGCATCTTCAGGTGATGGGTAAAGACTACGTTGGAGCGAATCGTACTAAGGCTTCCGGACCCTACGATACACAAAACAGTGCGGAATCATGCGTGCTAACAAAGGCTTTCTCACGTTTTAGAATTCTTCGTATCACGGGGCATCGGCAATTTGTGATATCGGTCCCATTATTATCAGACACTACTGCAACTTTGCATGATAATAAACTACCTCGTTTGACGCCTTCAAAAATAACCTAAAAATCTTACTTTACGGCAGTTTATACCGTAAGTTCCTTATAAACAAAATTTAGATGAAAAAAGAACTCACCAGGAAAATTCCTTGCCCCACCTTCTCCTGGAAGGTATTAAAAAGAAGAAAGATTGGCTGTATTGTGGCATTCGGGCCCACAGATTAGTGCACTCAAGTGAAGGCCATTTGTACTAAAACATCTCTTTCACGGCACCCTGTCCACCCTTTGTACTAGAATTTATCTAAAAATACATTAGTACGGCATCTTGGGAGAGCTAACGTCGCATACATGAAGGGTAGCATTTTGGACGCGCGGACAAACTGGCACGAGGCAAACGTTCTGTTTGTGGCGTGCCAAATAAGACTTGGTCTGCGTGCTTCTCACTGTGAGCGTCTTCAAAGCGCACCCCTTCAAGGGTACAAATACTCTTTAAAAAGAGTTCTCAAAGGATTGTCCAGAGGTAACCGATGTCTTTGCACTGAAACGTCTCCATGATTGACCACACCAAGAGGTTATGAATTTCGTCTTCGTCGAAATCTGACCGCCTTTGACGGGGAATCGAGCACGTTAAATCGCGAACACGCAAACTCAGCTTCAGGATGCTAACGCAGGTGGGCTTTTCCTGTGTGGTGGGATTTTTTACGTCTCCGTGCATTCACAATTACTAAAGGAACGTCCAACTCAAGGCCCAGCCCAAAGGTTGTGAATTTCTGATTGTGTACAAGGCTGCAAAAGCTCTTGAAAAAGCTGTCATCCTACAGTTCGCTACATTTTGCTTTACAATGTTTAAATTAGACCTTAACGAGCCCCACCGAATGCTTCTGCGAATATTTCACTTTTTCTATCAAGAAAGATCTGTTTTATTATTTTAATAATAATATAATAATAATAATAATAATATATTATATTATTATTATTATTATTATTATTATTATTATTATTATTATTATTATTATTATTATTATTATTATTATTATTATTATTATTATTATTCCATTTTTTTCACCCTGCTAAAGGCTTATGGTATCATATTGGCCCATGTACTGACTACAATATTTAACAAGTGTCTAAACTCTCGCACATTTCCTGGCTTGTAGAAAACTGCGCAGGTTTCTTTTTAGTCTATAAGCCAGGCTGCAAAAATTATCGCTCGACTTCTCTACTGTGTGCCACATCAAACATCTTCGAGCACTGACTCATAAAAACATATTTATGTTATCGTTACTATATATTTGATTCCGAATCAACGTGGCTTTCTCCTTGACTGTTTAACTACAACAAATATTGCTAGTTCCATGACAAAAATCTCTTCTTCTATTTCTCAAAGAGGACCGGTTGATGTTCTCTTCTGTTTCCTGAGAAAGGCTTGTGATGTGTCACCCACTCACTGTTCTCGTTTAAACTTGCAAACTTTGATGTTGAATCGTCTGTTGTGGATCTCCTGCACAGCTATCTGCTTAATATATCATGTTAAATTGTTGTAAATGGCCAAACGTCTTCCTTGTACAAAGTGACTAAAGTGGAGTCCCTCATGGGTCTCCACATTCTCTGTCTCTGTCAGTATATTAAGGTAAGAATAATATTTGCCCGAGGGCGTATGCTTGATAATTATTGCGATGAAGAATATTATCTGTACCAAGTACATCTCGAGAAACATTAACAGAACTTACAAGAGAGCCTTGGAATTCGGTACAGGCTTTCTTGATTCCGCATTTCATGTCTTCGCCGCAATGCAACGCCTTCACCACGGCGGTGAGCTTAGTCATAACCTGTTAAAGCAGCAACAACAATGGCAATTCCAATAATAACAGCAACAGTGTTTAGTAAACCTGAGTAGAACAAAGATATGTTAGACGAATTCTACCCAACCCCAGGTGGTCGAAATTTCCTGATCCCCCCACTACGGCGTCTCTCAATATCATAAGGTGCTTTCGGGACGTTAAACCTCACATATCAATCAATCAATTGAATTCTACCTGGGTAACTGTCTGCCTCACTGCTTAAAACTGAGACGTTCGAACGTGATGATAGCTCGCACATGACACTGACAGTATGATGGGTGACCTTTAACGATGACAGAACGGCGATTTCACAATGATGATGACTGCAAGACAGTGTGCGAATAGTGGAGGCTGAAACAAAATCGAGTGCACCACGGCTGTTGTTGAAACTGAGCTACATTAAAAAGCCTGAAACTGATGAAAATACGGAAGGTAATGCTTTTTTTTCGAAGAACTTGTTTCTTTGTAAGGCACAACCAAACCAATCCAACTGACAAGTAAGTAGAGGAGAGCCGGGGGACAATATTCACTGTGTTTTACCTGTGACGTAATGATTATGACATAAATTGGAAGTCATTAAAGTGGTCAATAAAATATGACGAACGCAAACGCAAGATTGAGAAAAAAATGTCATAACTCAATTGAGCTTGCACTTTTAAGTAACACTATATTGCCGCTTTTGGCGTTTCAAGAGAGATTCTGCCCGTAGTTTGCACAGTGAGCAATCAAAGACGACTTCTTTTCAACGTTACTAATGGCTGCCGTCCGAATCACCTCTTTGAGCCATACAGCCATGTTCAGGTGCAACGACACTCTTCGTTCGCGCTACTTAGCGTGATCGATTCATTCAGACAACATACGTCGAGTGGTTGGGGGGATCAATGCTAGGAGTATCACGAGCGAATTGGTTTACCTCGACAGAATCAGTGCGCATAATCTAGAGCTTTCCTAATTACTTTTAAACTAGCAGCCGGTCAAAAATGTCAGCTCATGGCAAGAAAGCAGCGCTAGATGTACGTACCTCGGTTTCACTTTTTTCTTTAACACAGGTTATCAGAAAATCATGAGCTTTGTCATCCAGCTCTGAAAGTTGACGGAAAAACGAAAGAAAAAGACAATTAGTTTAACTAGGCACATAAGCAAACAATGAGCTATTTTTCATTGGAAACTTTTGTGACGTAATTCCTTGCGAGCTACCCCACAGCAAAAAGAAAAGCAGACTATGTTTAAATTTCTTCCTTTTTGTCTTCTTTAGCTTGTAACTGGTGGTGTGGCGTCAGTAAGTGACTAAAAAATTGACACCAGTACACATACTATCTATAAAGTGTTGCTTTTTTTTTCTTGGAGAGATTGAGGGCAGTGGTCAAGATCGCAAATGGTATCGGGGACTTCCGTCTCACGCCGTGGATCCTTGATTGCTTATCGAATGTTGTGGGGATGTTCTCTTCCGTCCTAACATTCCCGGGTTAGAACGGAAGCGCTTATGCAGCGAGGGTGATTTAGCGACCATTTATTCAATACCGGATGATTTAGCTACGAAATATATGTTGCAACAATTTGTCTCTTTTTAGTGCTTCTTCGATGCACTTGTCACTACGTACCAATGACAGGAGTCTGGCACACTTTTGCTATCCCATTTCCCCGTTTTTTGTTATTTTTATCTACCATCTCTGAATGCGTAGTTATCATTTTAGGACTACTAGAGGAACAACAGAAAAGCCTGATAAAATCACTGCAACACTAGCCCCGTGGCATAATTAAAAATTCTGCATTATTCCAGCACACATCTTGGATACAGATGACCAGGACCCATGCTTCGTAAATAGTTGCGTAACAAAGAGTTTAATCCTGGGCCCCAAAGCGTAGGAGCACTGAAGTACTGTTTTGTAATTTTGTGCTGCAGCTGACAGATGGTAGAACGCAGGGAGTGAACAAGAGAGTGCAGGAGCATGTTGCCATTACGGCTTCGGGTCCCAGTACTGATATTCTTTAGTATCGTAATGTGCACTACAACAAAGTGAGAAGAGCCGCAATACTCACTGCAGATTCTGGGTAATTTGTTGGTTTGGGCCCAGTCGACGCAGAGGAAAGCGACGAGCAGGAGGCACAAGTACGTCTTCATGGCGATTTGTTCCCCCAGGGTGCGGCAGCCTATGTCTGAGCCGATTGCTGTACGGCGCGTTTATAAGACCTACAGAGTCGGCGCCTATTACATGCCAAGCGGTCCTTTCCGGTCTTAATAATAAATTAATGAAAAACAAACAGCTGCGAAACACTATACACCCCAACTACGGAGCTGTAGAGGCTCTTCCTTCAGACATTATGCTATAGTTTGCTCGAAGATTCACCAAAGAGCACGCGCGGTTGCCTTGTCTCTAACCGATCGTATTTCTTCGGAGTGCACGCCAGCTCATTGTCAGCCGTATGCCTATCTTTCTAGAAAGGGAAGGATGCCCAAGCGCCATCTATTCTTTCCTGAGGAGCACAAGCCTCGTATTTTGCTTGATTGCATGGTGAATACCAGGAGATGACGACGACTGCAACACAATACTTCCGCCAATAATACAAATGGGATCAGATGGCATTAAAATAAAAATAAAAAGAATATTACAGCAATCAGAAGACAAATTTAAAACATCTCAAACTATTCATAATCTAGTTCCAGGCAGTACCGATTGTCGCCAGTAAGCAGTCCCGAAGGACGCAGACATGGAGGCTTTTTTTTTCATACGAAATGAAATAGCATGAGCGAATCTCCAAGCCCTGTGTCACTGCTAGATTTTCCTTATAATGAACAATTTTGTTCTATTTTTATGTTCTGTACACGTGGCCCTGTGAGATCGAGTATATTGCTGGTCATTCTGGAGATGGATTTAGCATTATAATCTTATATTTATTGGTTGACCTAATAACGTACAATAGTTGAAGTAAGTTAAATGCCACTTTAGGATCACTATAGCTAATCTGTCACAGCTAGAGGTGTTAGTGCGTGTCGATGAAGTATTCTTATATGGTCGATGGTGGGCCCATAGCATATCCTTGTGGGGCCGACGAAGGCTTGGCGCGCAGGCAATGCGTCGGAAGAAAGTAAATGTTACCGACATGGGTTCTGAATGCTTTTGAAAAGCCTTGAAAATGAAGTATAGCCTGGTGTGACGGTACGACTAGGTCATGACAGCGATGATAACAGTATGGCGACTATGGCGTGGCGTTTACTCATCCGATTACAACTTCTGCAACTCCTTCTCAGCAGCCCCAAGTTGTCCCAAATCCAGCAAAGGTGTGAAGATAAGGAGACGAATGAAGTCCTAATGTTTGATGAACGATTTACGAATTGTATAATTAGAAGTTTTATGCCAGTATTTAGTATGCCTCACTCAGATAGCGCGGGCTGGTAAGCATGAAATATGTGCCAGATGGACTGCTCTACAGCGTTTCTTACTCAGGTAGAGCCAAGGAAAGAGTCAGGTAAAAAATGTCCTAGAAGCAGTGCCGGTAGCAAAGTCGGCATCAACTGCTTCAAGAAGACGTGTTATTTCCAACTGTGGGAGATCTTATGCGTGTGTGTGTGTGTGTATTTTTATTTAAACATTAATCCTATTTTCCTAGATCAAATAATTTGAAAACTAAGAGTGGTAAAAAAACATTAGAGTGTGGGTACAGGGCCGCAGCAATGAATCCGATAGCAATATTATAACTGAATGCTCTCACGTCCGATATACGTTTGTGCCAAGCAATATTACTACAATATTACACGTTCTATTGTGAAGCCTGTATTACGGTCGCATGTGTTTGTAAAGCAAGAACTATACTTAGTGCATTTTCAAGCAGAGGCAGTTATTTTCACTATGCTTTCGAGCAGAAACGTGGCTGAGTGGCGGAACACCTGCTTGCCAAGCAAACGGCCTGGGTTTGATCTTCCCTCGGACCCGTATATTTTCATTTTTATTCATTTTTATTGTGCTTGAATTTTTGTTGCGTACAAGATGACGGTGTTTCACTCACAACTAACGATAGTGACACCGAAACCGAGGCCTTTACAGACGCTAACGTAGCAATCTCTTTGACCCGAGCTCTTTAACACTATCGCGTTAAAAACACTTGCTGTTTCAATGAAAACTTTAAGGGAGCCGCGCTAAACTAGAAAGGGACTATCTGTACAAGCATTTAGGATTTAGTTTTAGGGTGTGTTCGGTTCATCAGCTGTATGGTTGCATATTGTCACGTGCTTGCCCAAGAAAGACGATGACAGTTGTGCATGTGCCACGAAGGACTACGAAATGGACGAAGAAGAAGAACTCTCTTGCGCGTTCTATTAAAAGAACCTACCTGCTTCTGGTGTCTCAGTTTCTGCCGCAAGACCTCTGTTTCGACGTCGTGACACTGGTGGTGGTGCTGGGTAGTCATCAAATTTCGTCCGTATTTGTACGGCCGCTCCTTCAAGGTTGTTAGCGACCATCACTCTTTGTGCTGGCTCACCAACCTTAAAGATTCATCTGGTCGTTTGGCGCGCTGGAGCCTAAGACTTCAAGAGTTTGACATGACCATCGTCTACAAATCTGGGAAGAGGCACACCGACGCCGACTGTCTCTCACGGTCGCCAGTGGAAACTGTCGCTCCTGATGACGAAAGCATCGACGCGGCATTCTTGGGAGTTGTCAACACAGCCACTATTGCACGAGAGCAGCGCAGTGACCCTGAGCTGTTACCACTCATTGAATATTTAGAAGGACGACGTAAAGACGTGCCGCGGTTATTTGCTAGAGGACTGCCATCTTTTTGCTTGCGAAACGATGTTCTCTATAAGAAAAACTTCTCACCAACTGGTAACCCGCACTTGCTCGTCGTGCCTGCTTCTCTTCGAAAAGAAATTATGGAAGCGTGCCATGATGAAGCAACTTCTGGTCATCTAGGCTACACCCGAACATTGTGCCGACTACGATGCAAGTACTACTGGCCAAAGTTACCTGCTGCTGTTAACCATCACGTGCGAACGTGCACCGACTGCCAAAGACGCAAAGCGCCTCCCAGCAAGCCAGCCGGTCTTTTACATCCAGTCGAAGCACCAGAAAAGCCGTTCACCCAGATTGGAATGGATTTCCTGGGTCCCTTTCCAACTTCCACAACAGGGAACAGATGGATTATTGTGGTCACTGATTACCTGTCCCGTTATGCGGAGACTAAAGCTATGCAGCGTGGCACAGCAGCAGAAGCCGCTCAGTTTTTCATCGAAAACATCGTCCTTCGGCATGGCGCTCCGACAACAGTGATCACAGACAGAGGACCTGCCTTCACCGCAGAGCTTTTGGAGTCGGTTCTCAGACTCAGCGGTACAGCTCACCGGAGAACAACTGCATACCATCCGCAGACAAACGGACTGACGGAGCGCCTCAATAGGACCCTCACAGACATGATCAGTATGTACGTTGACACAGAACACAAAAACTGGGATCAGATATTGCCGTACGTGACCTTTGCTTATAACACCGCTCGACAAGAAACCACTGGAATGACACCGTTCAGTCTGATCTATGGTCGCGAAGTCACGACAACATTGGATGCCATGTTGCCGCATGAGTGTGACGACATCCATGTAGACGCCGAAGAATTCACTCAGCGTGCCGAAGAAGCCAGACAGCTCGCGCGCGTGCGCATCTGTCGTCAACAGCATCAAGATTCACAACGCTACGACAACAGACACAAGTTTGTTAGCTACTCACGAGGCGACAAAGTGTGGGTCTGGATTCCGATACGTCGACGTGGACTGTCTGAGAAACTGCTAAGACGGTACTTTGGTCCATACAGCGTCACGCGACGCTTGAACGACGTGAACTACGAAGTTGTTCCCGACACTAATTGTAGTTCTAAGCGCCAAAAGCGTTTGCCCGAAGTCGTGCACGTCGTGCGTATGAAACCATATTTATTGAGTTAATTAGCTCCCGGTTACCGTTTTCGTACGACCACTTCATACGCCTGGTAGAGCACCTAAGTTGCGCATCGGGACGATGCTTCTTTCGGAGGGAGGCAAATGTCACGTGCTTGCCCAAGAAAGACGATGACAGTTGTGCATGTGCCACGAAGGACTACGAAATGGACGAAGAAGAAGAACTCTCTTGCGCGTTCTATTAAAAGAACCTACCTGCTTCTGGTGTCTCAGTTTCTGCCGCAAGACCTCTGTTTCGACGTCGTGACAATATTGCATGTCACATTTGCGTCGTGACATAAAGAATATCGCTGGTTATCAATTTTCACAGAGGCGATTCGTTGCTGAATTTTTTTTGTTGGCTTGCCTAAATACCATGTATGCAAATAATTACTACAGGATAATAAGAACAAGCATGAAGTTATTGAGATGCGAAGTTGAAACAAAAAAGTTACTTTGTGGAGAGGGTAATAGTTTGGAGTAGGTACCTTGACCAAATGACACATTCCTAAGAAGTATTGCATGTACCTGGAGTGAAAACGGCACGTCATCTATACTCCATGTCACGAGTAACTTGCACTGCTACCAAGGTGTAAGCAAGGGAGATCTTTACGGATCAAAAAGTTGCGTCACATATGCCATCTGAATCCTGCCTATTTTGAAGGTTCAGACATTTCTAACAGAGATGCTGCTACACTTTTTGGGCGTGTTGAAGAGTTTTGCATGACGAAGCAGAAATTAGGTATAGCTTAAACAGCTTCAATTTAAAGATACCTAACTGAACACGTGAAAGTTTGGGATGTTGACAACTTTTATATACAACAGAACACAACTTTCCTTTAATCCCCAATGAATATAGGACGCCACACACAGTGTCCGAACACTACTCAAAGTTGCTAGTACCAACTCTCGGGATGACAAGCAGGAGGGTGCTACACACAAAAGCGCTAACTTCCAACTCGTGGAATATTGTGGAGAGAGAGAGATAAAGATGCAAGGAAAGGCAGGGAGGTTAACCAGACGCACATCCGGTTTGCTACCCTGCACTGGGGAGGGGATAAAGGGGAAACACGTGAACTATAAAGGTGACCACAAGCTTGCGCTGCTTCACATTCACAGAGCCACAACACCGCAGAGTGATAAGATTCAGCTCTCAAAATACACAACAGTTACGCACGAAAAATAAAAATAAATGTTATTACTAAATCACGTAGCACTATCAGGTGGTATACCTACAGAACACAAATATTTCCTTGATATAGGAGTGGAAAGCACGCTGATACAATCGATATTATGCAAGCTCTGCGGCTTCCACTACTTTTCACGTTTTTTTTGTCGGCATGAGCGAGAAGCACTGCGCAATTTCAAAATTTCGGCGTGGAACCGCAGCTTCGGTGATTTTTTTTCATTTCTGGCTAATATTTGCTAATAGATTTTTTTATTTTTGGCACGTGATAGCTGTCGTTGTTTATCTTAAGAGCCTAATCTTATAATTTTGAGGTGTCGTAGAATGGGGCATGCCAAGCTGTGAAAGTGCGCGGTTACCTTTATATTTTGTGTCATTCTATTATGAAAATTTAGTTGAAAGCTCGCGCTTGTGTTTGTCGCGTTTTCTTGTCTGTCGTCCCTGAAGTTTGCGCTATAGCCGTTAAATGGGGGAGCAACAAACCTAAACAAGAACATTGCTATGTGAAGCCTTGAGTACGCCTAAGAAAGCAATGGGCGAATTCTTATTGATGTGCGCTAGCAACCGCCACAAAATAATAATAAGCAAAGTGTTGACAAGAATCTACGTGAGGCGTTTGGTGCAGAAGCCGAGTTTTCTCTGGTTTTGTAGAAAAGCGGCTACATTTATACTTTTCACGTGAGATCGGGAACGCTCCACAGGCCACGGGATTGAATCTATAGGCTGCCGCTCAGATCTACCTGTAATGATTTGAGAGTGCTTGCCAAATGTTCTCCACCCCATTCTTATTCTTCTAGTTACTTCAATCTCGTGGTTAGGCTCTGCGGTTAATACCTGCCCTAAGTAGACATAGTCTTTTACAACTTGAAGCGCACTATTACCTATCTCGAAGCGCCGTTCTCTTTCGAGGTTGTTGTACATTACTTTCGTTTTCTGCAGATTACTTTAAGACCCACCTTTCTGCTCTATTTGTCTAACTTCGTAATTATGAGTTTCAATTCGTCCCCTGAGTTACTCAGCAATGCAATGTCATCAGCGAGGCGCAGGTTACTAAGGTACTCGCCATTACCTCTGATCCCTAACTGTTCCTATTCTAGGCGTCTCAAAACCTCCTGTCAGCACGCGGTAAGTACCATTGGGGAGATTGTATCACCCGGCCTTACACCATTCTTAATTGATATTTTGTTACTTTCTTTATGAAGCAATATGGTAGCAGTTGATCCCCTGTAGATTTCTTCCAGGATGTTTATACATACTTCACCGATACCCTGATTCTGCAGTGTCTGCTTGACTGCTGATATTTCTGCTGAATCAAACGCCTTCTCTTAATCTGTGAAGGCTACGTATAGTGGTTGGTTACATTCTGAGCATTTCTCTATTACCTGATTGATAGTATGAATGTGGTCAATTGTTGAGTAGCCTGTTCGAAATCCTGCTTGTTCCTTTGGTTGATTGAAATCTAATGTTTTCTTTACTCTGTTAGCAATTACCTTTGTAAATAGCTTGTATACTACAGAGAGCAAGCTGATCAGCCTGTAATTCTTCAAGTCCTTGTCATCTCCTTTCTTATGTATTAAGAGGATGTTAGCGTTCTTCCAAGACTCTGGTACTCTTCCCGTCAGGAGACACCTCGTAAACAGGGTGGCTAGTTTTTCTAACACAATCTGTCCTCGGTCTTTGAGCAGATCTGATGTTACCTGATCCTCACCAGCAGCTTTGCCTCTTTGCATGCTCTCCAAAGCTTTTCTGACTTCTTCTATCATTACTGGTGAGGTGTAATCTGGGTTACTGCTAGTTCTTATAGTATTAAAGTCGTGGTTGTTCCGGCTACTGTTCAGATCTCTGTAAAACTCCTCCACTATTTTATTTATCCTATCCAAATTGGTAGTTATTGTGCCTTCTTTGTCCCTTAATGCATACATCCGATTTTCGCCTATCCCAAGTTTTCTCTTCACAGCTTTGACGCTTCCTTCGTTTTTCATAGCGTGTTCAATTCTCTCCATGTTATACCTTCTTACATCGGATATCTTACGCCTATTAATCATATTCGAAAGCTCTGCCAGTTCTATTTTGTCTGTTGTACTTGAAACTTTCATGCTTTGACGGTTATTTTTAGGTTATTGGTCTCCTGGGGCAGCTTGCCAGTGTCCTGTCTAAGTACCGTACCTCCAACTTCCACTGCACACTCCGTAATGATACTCGTCAGATTATCATTCATTGTATCTATGCTAAGGTTGGTTTCCTCACTAAGAGCCGAGTACTTGTTCTAAAGCGAGACTCTGAATTCCTGTACTTTCCCTATGAGTGCTATTTCATTGATTGGCTTTTTGCGTACCAGTTTTTGTCGTTCCTTCCTCAAGTCTAGGCCGATTCGAGACCGTACAATTCTATGACCACTGCATCGTACCTTGTCAACTACTTCCATATCCTGCACGATGCCGGGTTGTGCACTCATTATAAAGTCTATTTCATTCTTATTTTCGCCATTAGGGCTCCTCCATGTCCACTTGCGGATTCCTCTTTTCCGGTAGAAGGTATTCGAAATCCGTAAATTATTACGTTCTGCGAATTCTACTAGTAGCTCTCCTCTGGCGTTTCTAGTACCGATGCCATAATCTCATACTGCCTGGTCTCCAGCCTGCTTCTTCCCTACCTTTGCATTAAAGTCTCCCACCAGTATTGTATACTGTGTTTTCACCTTACGCACTGCCGATTCCACGTCTTCATAAAAGTTTTCAACTGAAGCGTCATCATGGCTGGATGTAGGCGCGTAAACCTGTACCACCTTCATCTTGTATCTGTTATTCAGTTTAATTACAATACCTACCACCCATTCAAAAATGCTATAGTATTCCTCTACGTTGCCAGCTATGTTTCTGTGAATAAGGAACCCCACTCCCAGTTCTCTTCTCTCAGCCAAACCCCGATAGCAAAAGACGTGCCCCTTCTGTAGCACCGTATAGGCCTCAGTTGTGCTCCTAACCTCACTGAGCCCCATTACATCCCATTTAACACCCTCTAGCTCCTCGAATGTTACAGTTAGACTTGCCTCACTAGACAACGTTCTAGCGTTAAACGTTGCGAACATCAGGTTCTAATGGCAGCCTCTCCGGATCCAAAGATTCTTAGCACCCTCTGCTGCGTTGCAGATCTGACCACCGCCGTAATCAGTTGGAGGCCAGAATGCTGCAAAACGATGCACGACCAACTAAGAAAGCGTGGCTTCCGGGAACAGCTGTTCACCATCCCAGAAGGATCATCAACTTCATCGACGATGCAAAGGTCCCGCTGATTGCTTCCTGCATAATTCAGCGAAAAGATTATACATGAGAACTGCAAGTCATGCGAGAGGCAGGAGAACTGAGGACACTGAAGCCACGGATACTAATAAATCCTATACAGTCTGCGAGTAGATGAGAACTTATTGTTACGAGAAGGAGACCGACTCGGAGGGGTATTCTCCGATGTATTTACAGCCGCTTAGGCGAGCAGCGCCAGCCACACAGATTAGCTCGCGCCAGTCTATCTGCTTTGTCTTCTTCAACTCCATGCACTGGCACGTAGCATGACTCCCTGTGACGGAGGCACCGTCCCGGTGCTTTAAAGGTCGTTATCTAACGCATTCTTGTAGGGCTTGATCCACGAGACGTGTACAATATCACTGGGCTGCATAGTAGATGATGATGGATAGATGGGGCTGATCTCGTAGGTGACAGGTGTTACTTGACGCAGTATGCGGTAGGGTCCCGTGTAATGAGACAGAAGTTTTTCTGATAGGCCCAGCCGACGATGAGGGGACCAGAGTAGAAGGAGGGTACCGGGAGCGAAATGTACGACTCTATGTTCCGCATCGTACCGATGGCATTGGTTGGTTTGCGACGCCATCAGCCGAGTGCGAGTGAGCTGATGAGCATGATTGGCTCGCGCTATCGCGTCGCGGGCGTACTCGCTGGTGGACGAGGTGTCAGCTGAGATGACTGAGTCCAATGGTAAATTCGGCTCTCTTACGTACAATAAGTAGAACGGCAAAAAGCCCGCTGTGTCGTGACGGGATGAATTATACGCGAAAGTGCGTAGAGTAAGGCAAGGTCCCAGTCTGGGTGGTCGGGCTACACGTACAGAGCGAGCATATTTGTTAAAGTGTGGTTTAATTGTTCCGTGAGGCCGTTTGTTTGAGGGTGGTAAGCGGTTGTCAGTGTGTGCTGCGTGGAACAAGAACGCAGAATGTCGGCGATGACTTGGGATAGAAATGTACGGCCACGGTCTGTGAGAAGCTTTCTCGGAGCACCGTGAGTCAATATAACGTCGCGTAACATGAAGTCAGCGACGTCGGCTGCACAGCTGGTCGGTAGAGCTCGCGTAATAGCGTAGCGTGTAGCGTAGTCTGTAATAACGGCTATCCATTTGTTTCCCAATGTTGATGTAGGAAAAGAACCAAGCAGGTCTAACCCAGCACGGTAAAATGGTTCCACGGGTATGTCAATTGGTTGAAGATGGCCAGCGGGTGGCAGCGACGGTTTTTTACGACGTTGGCATAGGTCACACGTGGCGACGTATCGACGTACCCGACGAGCAAGGCCTGGGCAGAAGAAACGGCGCCGGACGCGCTTGTACGTGCGGGATACGCCAAGGTGTCCAGCCGTGGGAGCGTCATGAAGTTCGGTGAGAACACAGCGGCGCAAATGCTTAGGCACAAGATTGTGAAGGTCGGGCCCGTCTGGTCAGAAATTGCGACGGTATAGCACACCCTTTTGAATGACAAAGTAGCGGACGGAAGCATCATTTGGGGAGGATTCCATACGGCTGATGATGTCAAGCGGCTCTGGATCACGCTTCTGTTCTTTCCAAATATTAAGAAAGTCGGAAACTGACAAGATAGAGTTCTCCGTGGGCTCGTCAGTGTCCTCAGGATCGTCGACTGGGTACCGGGAGATGCAATCGGCATCATGATGTAGGTGGCCAGATTTGTAGACCTCCGAATAGGAAAACTCTTGCAGGTGCAAAGCCCAGCGACCAAGGTGGCCTGGTGGATCTTTCAGAGAGTTGAGCCAGCAGAGTACATGGTAATCGGTAACTACCGAAAATGGGCGTCCGTATAGATAAGGTCGAAATGTCGCCACCGCCCATACAAGAGCCAAGCACTCACGCTCTGTGATCGAATAGTTACGTTCAGGGGCGGATAGGAGGCGGCTGGCATATGCAATAACGCAATCATGGTCATGTTGTTCTTGAGCCAGCACTGCACCAATGCCATGTACACTTGCATCTGTACGGATTTCCGTAGGGGCAGTAGGGTTGAAGAGTGCCAGAATCGGAAAAGTAGTGAGAAGAGCGACGAGAGTATAGAACGCAGGAGCCTCTTTGGAGCCCAATGAAAACGGGACTTCTTTCTTGTGGAGCTGCGTAAGCGGCCTCGCTATCTGCTCAAAATTTTTCACGAAGCGTCGGAAGTAGGAGCATAGTCCGATAAAGCTGCGTACATCCTTCGCAGATCGTGGTACAGGAAAGTTTTTGACGGCGCTCATTTTTGCCGGGTCTGGTTGTACACCGTTTGCGTCTACTAAATGGCCAAGCACTGTTATTTGATGGCGTCCTAAGTGACATCTGGATGAATTGAGCTGCAGGCCAGCGCGACGGAAGATTCCCAGGAAGGCTGAGAGTCGCTCTATATGAGTGTCAAATGTTGGTGAAAAGACGATGACGTCATCCAAGTAGCACAAACAGGTGGATCATTTGAATCCTCTGAGCAGGGAGTCCATCATTCGTTCGAAGGTGGCTGGATCGTTACGAAGGCCGAAGGGCAAGGGCATGACCTTGAACTGATATAGGCCATTGGGGATAATGAATGCCGTCTTTTCCCTGTCCATTTTATCTACCTCTATCTGCCAGTAGCCGGAACGAAGGTCTATGGAGGAAAAATAGCGGGAACCACAGAGGCAATCAAGCGCATCATCTGTTCGTGGCAGAGGGTAGACGTCTTTTTTGGTAAGTTTGTTTATGTGTCGATAATCTACGAGGAAACGCCATGCACCGTCTTTCTTGTGGACTAGCACTACAGGAGAAGCCCAAGGACTGCAGGATGGCTCAATAATGTCCTTGGCGAGCATTTTGTTGACCTCACTTTGGATAATGTGACACTCGGCAGCGGACACCCGATATGGACGCCTATGAATAGGATGCTCATTACCAATGTTTATGCGGTGGCTCATACCGGTAGCTTTTCCCAACGGACGGCCGCTGATGTCAAAAACGTCGATGTAGGACAGCAGAACCTGGTGGAGCACATCAGTCTGCTGCGGCGTTAGTTGGAAGCGATCATCGTCGTTATAGTGCTGTCGGAGCAAGTGGCCAATTCATGTTGAGCATGGGGGTCAGAAGGAGCGGCCATCGCGAAACCATCTACCGCATTGTCTTCTAAGGAGCAGAGACACGCCAAAGAGATCCCTTGTGGCATAACTTGAGGTGCAAAGCTAAAGTTGACAACTGGGAGGCACGTAGAATTTGTTGCGGCGGACAGAATGGTGTGCGGTAATGTAATTCCACGGTTTATGAGGACATCGGTGATAGGGGTCAGAACATAGTCACCGTCGGGATCTGGTTGTATTTCGACGAGCTCTCTGTAGGTCAGTGTCTGTGGAGGGAGGCGTGCGTGTCCCGTTGTGCAGAGGCGACTCGGTCGTTGTGCAAGAGGTTCTGTTGCGGGCAAGTGTAGACGGAGCATACTGGTCGAACAGTCTATGAGGGCAGAATGCACGGACAGGAAGTCGAGGCCTAAGATTACGTCGTGGGGGCATTTATCAAGGACGGTGAAGAGAACAACTGTGTGTCGATCCGCAATGCTCACAACGAGCGGAGCACATACCAACGATAGATGCTATTCCACCATCTGCAACACGGACGAACTGAGTGGTCACAGGTGTGAGAAACTTCTTCAGCTTGCAGCGAAAATCACTCGTCATCACGGAAACTTGAGGGCCGGTGTCGACAAGAGCAGTGACATGTACGCCGTCTACTTGTACGTCTATGGGGTTCCGTTTTGTCGGTATCGTCAAAAGAGGATTTTCGGTCAGTCCGAGCGATGCAGTGCTACCTCCGGGGGCTGCAACACTTAGTTTTCCGTCGGGGAACCTCGTGGGAAGGCGGAGGAAGATGGTCGGCGGGGCTGTGGAGAACGAGACTGGCGACGTTGGGGGGATGGAGAGCGGGAGTAGTGGTGTTCAGAAGCAGGTTGTTGGGCAAAATGGTCGCGGCTTGTCTCATGGCGATATGCAGGACATGCATAGAAGGTACGAGAGGACGGTTGTGCAGGAGAACCCCAGCCACTTTTGCGATGGCGAGAAATGTGCCCGATTCTGTGACACGAGAAGCAGATCGGCTTGTCATCGTGTGTTCGCCATGCGGACTGATTACGGAACGTTGAGAGAGCCAGTCGGGAAGGGACGTGCAGGCGTGTATTGGGGCTGGTAGTCGGCGCGGGGAGGCGGTGAGATAGAGTGAATTCCCAAGCTGGCAATTCTCTGCCGTACGACTGCTTGAATGAGAGGCAACGCAATTGGCGGAGAGGGGTCAGGGGACGTTTGTCCCACCTTAGCTGGAGCAGCCGCTTCAAGTTCCCGCCTGACGATTCACGTCAAGTTGTTACAGGTGTCTGGTGGATGATATGATTCGAGACACGAGGACGTCGCAGTGGTGTTCGGGAGGCGCTGTAACTGATGGGAGATCCGTCTGCTTTTAGCTTGTTAGAACCAGCGGCATTCTTGAATAATCGCATCAACAGATGAATCATTGTTGAATACCAACAAGTTGAACGCATCGTCGGCGATAGCCTTTAGGATATGCGCAACGATTTCAAGTTCGGGCATGTTTTTGTCGGCTTGGCGGCATAGTGAGAGGACAGCCTGAATGTAACCGATGTAGGGAGGGCTCCGTGGAAGATTGTGCGCGAGTCGACAACTCATTTTTTGCAGCTTCACGACGACCAGAGATGTTGCCAAAAAGCTCACGGATCTTTGCTTTGAAGCTGTCCCAGCTTGTCATGTCATGCTCGTGATTGTCAAACCAAACACGAGGGGTTCCGCCGAGATAAAAGATGACGTTTGCGAGCATAAGAGTGGGATCCCACCTGTAAGTGGCGCTTGACGCATTCGTAGAGGCGTAGCCACTGGTCGACGTCGGAACCCTCGCTGCCCGAGAACACGCCGGGGTCATTGAGTGAGGGAAGCGTCGCGAAAGTTGTTGCGGGCGCTGGGTTGACAGGCCGGGCAGAACGTTCGGGCGACCGGAGAGGATGTAGCTGAGTCTTGAGTGGTCATGTTGTAAGCTGCGATGGAGCGTCTGCTTCGATGTTCTGTGACGAGGACGGGGATCGCACAACTCCACCAAGTATGTCACGAGAAGGAGACCGACTCGGAGGGGTAGTCACCGATGTATTTACAGCCGGTTAGGCGAGCAGCGCCAGCCACACAGATTAGCTCGCGCCAGTCTATCTGCTTTGTCTTTTTTACCTCCATGCACTGGCACGTAGCAATATAGCTGCTTAAACCGGCCAAACACACAGAAAAACGACAGAAATAGATCCCATCTAGAAATAGATCCCATACACTGCGGTTTCAGACAGCAGCTATGTGATAAAAACAGATCCCCGTGACATGAACATAGCTCAAAACTGGCGAGAATTTACATGTATTTCTAGATTGATAGCTCTACTTCTGCTGAAACACCCGAAAGCTTTTTTTTCACTAAATTGAGCGAATTTCGGTGCTCTTGGCACAGAATTAGAAATGCCTATCACTATCATTTCCTAATTTATCAGTGTTAGTGCTCCTAACTTCATTCGCATTTTAATATGTGCTCATCTTCTTACTTCTCGCAAATTAGACCTTTAGAGTTATTATGGTTGGGGCCTGTCTTTAAGAAAAGCGTACCTTCATTCTCCTTTGCAAAACAGTCTTCGAGAATTGTTGGCGTTGTTCTCATTTATTTTTTAATTTTCATGCCCACCATTTTGATACTTCTCGTAGTGAACATTTTCCAAACTAGTCATTGCAATAATTACGTCAACCTCAAGAAAAACAGAGAAAAGTTTACCACAGCGTGACAAAAGAAATTAACAATAAAAGGTACACACATCACGCCACCTATGCCAACTGTATTTTCATCATATACTTGCAGAAATAAGGGAAGGTCGACCAGTTTAACCGACTCACAGGTTCGTGTAAACGTCCGGTGGTCATGAAAAGTGATTAGTGTAGAAGCGTCGTGATGAGTCCTCTAGGATTCGAGATGTTTTTTTTTTCCCAGTCATGTTCACATGTCACCATTGTTGCTTCTGGTATTCGAGCCCTGTTCGTGAAAGGAAGACAGAAAGCAGCGTATTCTTTTCATTGGGAAGGTAGACAGGACAGCGAACATTTTCAGTTTTACCTGTTTGGACGGGAAAACTTGACTCCCGTCTCCCCCCCCCCCCACACACAAAAAAAACAGCATTCACGGCCATGCCAGCGGGAGTGAAAAGAGAAAAAAGTGATGCAGCTTGGTAGGTACGGTGCCCTCTCTTTTCTATCTTACTCTCATAACCATGCCTCGCCGTCCTACATGGAGCTGTGTGGCCAAATGGTTTGTAGAAATAAGGTTTTAAAACCCAACTCCCTCTTTCTCAGAAACGTCGGGCGTCGCAAAAAAAGGGGAGGGGGGCAACGAACCCTCCCTTTACGCATTACTCACCACTGGTCTTGTCAGCGATGGAGGCGGAAATGTTGTAGGCCCGTGTGCTCAGATTTGGGTGCACGTTGAGGAACCCCACGTGGTCACATTTTCCGGAGCCCTCCACTACTGCTTCTCTTATAATCTTATGCAGGTTTTGCGACGTTAAATCCCACTTATAAATCAATCAATCAGTCTCGTCGGCTAATTTCTTCCCTCTCTTTATTTCCTGAAAGCAGAATGACCACCGAAGGGCTTATTATTTCAGACACCACTTATACAACACAAAAGTTTCACCAGAATGAGTGCGTGTATTCGTTCTAAAAGTCTGCTTCAATCAAATGGTTTTAGCTTAATCCACTATATTTACAAACAATTAACGCTAATTTCAGTTATTCTTGTTTTATTAGTAGAGCGCACATGATAGTACAAAATAATTTGTACGCACTGGTAGAGTTCCACCCGGCATTTGTTATTATCATGGACAAGTGTTACCGCTTTTTTATATTGACAATACCAAAAAAACTTTCTAGCCTGTCAGGCTTATTTATAACATTTACTAAGTTTTTATAGAATCAATTACAACTATGACATTTTCCAGTATTGCATATCTGGTCAGCGCTCCAATTATTAGAGCGGTGTAATTAAAATTACTTAAGTGATGTTTAGAAAAAGTCTCGTGAACTAAACAACGCATTACTATAATTTCCACTGATGTTTGTTGATATCCTGTAAAATTATACCATCATTTATAACCTGTTTTCTCAGAAACCCAACATTACTTGCCTTAGCACTACGGTACAAGCATAACACAGGTAATTCAAGAAGAGCTCACTCACCTGTTTTGCACCGCATTAGAGACCGTGGAGTCGCTCACCGCTCGCGAGATCCCAATGTGTCATTCGCTACCCGGGACCATCACGCGATTAAGGCTACCACAACTCCCTTTTGTCTATGACCACCTTCGTTGCTGCTTGTGGTCTCTTGTCATAACTAGAAGGAGCACAGAACAATTTCTCTTTCTCGAACACGGTAGCGAATATTCTCTTTCTCAACGACAGCAAATATTCAATCACAGTAGGGTTGAGAGCTGGGCTAGTTGGTGAGACATCATTTACCCATATGGTGTAGTAGCGCAAATTTGACGGGAACGAAGTAGCGAGTGTCGTGTTTTCTTGTCCTATTCGTCCCCGTCAAATTTGCGCTACTACACCATATGGTTAAATGATTCAATCACAGTATTTGGCACAGAGAGATTACTATAAAAAGGATATGTTTTGATAACCAGTCGGTTATGTATCGGAATATGTGTCGTAAATGAATGTCTTTTTTCTTACAGAATGGTCTCGTTTGCTGAGAGAAATTTCGATTTAGTACTAGACTACTACACTGAATGTACTTTAGACAAGACATAAAAAGATTTAGAAGAGAAAGAGAGGGATGTCAACTAGATGGTCGTATCTAGTGTGGTAACAATACGCTGCACTGGGTTGACAGATTAGAAGATTAGAAAGACATAAATTAAACATAAAATCCTTCCACCCCTTCACACACACACACACAAACACACACACACACACACATGATATTATTCCAGTTACTCGGAGTCGTTCAGACAGACTAGTACATCACAGGAAGCCAAATAGCATTTGTACTGCCGTCTTTTGTGACGTTAGGTCTAGGTGATCGTGCAGTATTCTTTCCTCTGGAAAAGGCAGGTGGTCTAACTTATAAAGATCATTACGAAAACATTGTGTGCTATACTCCGCATGGTCACACAGTAGATATCAAATGACTTTTTGTCGCCGCAACCATAACAAGTCGCAGTGTGCCATCCCTTTACGGAACTCATACGCACGGGTAAACGCTAAGCCCAGCTATAGGCTACACAAAACGGTGGTGCCACCTCGGCAAAGTCTCTATGTAAATTGATGGTTTAGTGCGAGATCAAGAGAGTTTAATCATGCATGCGAGAAATGCAGCCCATTGTTACGTGATGCATTGGCAAGCGAGCAAGGGGAGCTTCCGAGTAGCGTCTGTCATAGAAGAGCCATTGACAAGTCATGGTATTCTGCATGGGCTCAACGGGCAGCTTGATCCGCCCAATCACTACCGATAATCTCACAGAGACTTCATATATCTTAAAACTTGTTATGATGTGTTTTTCTAGGTTAGGAGGTGTAACATCTCTCCAGTCTCAAAGAGAAAATTTTTGTACGGACCGCGGCGTAGTGTCGGCAGCAGGTATAGCACTGTCGCCTTAGAGTCGCAAAAAAAAAACGTAGACCTTTTGTCATTTCGTCATTAAGAAAAGTAGTGTGGCGTCAAGCGATGTGACTTTGTTGCTGTCAATTTTGTATGGTGAGCCGTCCAGAATTTTTTATAGCTGTGGCGTTCGTTGGAATAAAGAACGTTGCTCTGGAGCTGCATGGCATGACAAAGCCATTGGTGAAGACGTGGGTAGACTCTTGATGATTCTCTTACAATAGAAGTAAAGTGAACTGTTTGGGGCTTGGTGCTGGCAAATCTTTTTTTATGGATGCCGGGTATTGTGAAGTTGATGATTGTCTGCTGGGGGTACTATAGAGAAACCGAAGGTCTCACCGCAGGTGGGAACCATTCGCTGTCGATTAGCCATCCACGGTGACAGCTCGAGAAAATGAGGTGTGTAGCCTGTCCGCTGGCAGAGAGAGGCTAGGTGGTAGTGGGGAGTTCAGGCAAGATATCTCATATGTGTCCTGAGCGCTGCGACCTAGTATGGGTCTGTAGGAAGTGGTCCTAAGTGATCGCTTTAGTCGCCACAGTTGAGTCACTCTGAGACAGGCCTAGACAAATACAGAGGGTCTGAGCTTGAACGCATTTATCATGCATCACCTTGTTTTGCTTGCGTAGTTAAGACGGGCCAACTGTAGCACAAGAAACCGAGAAAAGCACCCTGCGCAGTTGTAACATTGCACTGGGCAACATTCCTAAAGTCTTGTTGAGTTAAAAATAGAAGTCAAATACGTTTTCGGATACGGTACTTGAACAATTCATGGTATGTCGAGGTTTGTTATGACGTCCAGACACATATGTGATCGACTATACTATGCACTATGATCATTGATTCATACACTCTAGTCATTCAGGAGTTTGTGCGTAAATAGCATTACATTATCAATCCTCTCATTATAACTACAAATTAAAAGTACGGCCAGATAGTCTCAGAAGTGATCTTTTTAAGCATTTATTTTTTTTTTGCACAAGCCACTGTTGAACAAGCCACTGTTGAATGTTACCAGCCAGCTTAGCTGGCCGCGAGACTGCTGATTCATTTAATGAAGAACTGAGCCCCCATAATAATGCCTAAAACAATTATGTGGATATTGTTCCTAATAAAAAAATAAAAAGAGTGGCTTTTCGGTAAAAATTTGTAGGCTTCAAGCACGGATGCATAGAGCAGTTTGAGTGGCCACTCTCTGGATTCTGGTTAGCAACTGCAGGCGCGTTACCACAGATGAACGGACGCAGACGCCATTTGCGTATGCTGATAGACAAACAGTACTTGGCAGGTGCATAAAGAGAGTAATCAGCGTAAGACTGAATCGAACAAGGCTTAGTACACCACCCTTGGAATTGCCGCGACACCTCCTACGTAAGAATATGTGTCTGTTTTCCATATTCGCAAAAAAGATCTCATGCAGAGATACCTGCGCATTCTCAAGGGCATTCAACAACCTACTTCGACGTTTTCTCAAGCGGCAAGAATATTTTCATGAGTACAGTTGTCATAGACCAATTTGATTTCATTGATTGGTGTGTGTGATTCAACGTCCTAAAAACCACAGTATGCTTATGAAAGTCGCCGCAGTGGAGGGCTGCGGAAATTTCGACCACCTGGGTTTCTTTAACGTACACCCAAATATGAACACACGGGCCTACACCATTTTCTATTCCGTCGAAGATGCAGTCGCCGCAGCCGGTGTTCAATCCCACAACTTGCGGCTCAGCCGCAGAGTACCTTAGCCACTAGACCACCGTGGCGGGGCATAGGCGAGTTTGTCATCGAAAAACGAAGAAGCGCGAAGATTCAACCCTCGGACTTAACGTGAAGATTAGGTCGATGATGCTAGTATACGATAATCGACCAGGTCGAAAGATGGCCATGGCAATCTGGGTAGATATCCTTTTACTCCATGCACGAAACCAGGCATCCGACAATCATCCTCTCTATAACTTAGCCCACGCAACTAGCCACTGTGATCGGGTGATATGATAAGAGCTTTATCGGTGACTTGTTAAGCATAAATTTTGGCACCAGGTGACAGGTTTTATTAGACAGTACAGACTCACTTATCAGCAGCATATCTTCAAGGCACCCATTGTATTTGCAGACGAATGCTGCTACGCAGCGTGAATTATTTGCTTTTACCACAGCAAGTTTTAGAGGCTAATTAACAAAAACTTCTCAATTACCCTTTCATAATCAACCTCACCGTGGTTATTTTTTGAATAAACTGCAAAGCTCGCAACTTATGATGCCTCATACTTTTTTTATTCCAAAAAAATTATACGTGTTTTGATATACTTAATACTAAACTACAACATCCCGATTAGTGCAATTTTGCCACGTTCCTTTCCTCAAGTTTTGTTATCACCCCATTACACTATGTTCAGTGCAAACCGTGCCTACGAGGTTCGAAAAGCTTCGAGGCCGTAGTGTAGCTCGCTTTGTTAAGATTACGCCTAATTCATGAACATTGCAGATTATTTGGGAATCTACGTCACCGATGGCGATAACACTAGAACATTCGATGGCGAGGGTATAAATGCCAACGCGCTTCGCCGCTTGTCAATTGATCAACGGCCGACGCTCTGCTAGCCGCTATCAGTGCCAGTGTCTTACAGTAATCTAACTTTCATTTTACGTAGCCACAAGTTCGGCCCGAATAAACATTGTATTATTCGACCTGCAGTCTGTTCTCTTAATCCATCATATGAATCTGGAATTGTTACTACATCCACCATAACCTAATTCCCGGCAGACAATTTGAGAGTAGAATCATGATAAGCCTGACCAAGCCCACTGCAGGACAAAGGCATCTTGCCTCTTCCACCAGTCAACTCGGTTCTGGGCTCGCCACTGCCACTTTACACCCAAAAAGTTTCCAATTTAATCTACCGACCTTACTTTCTGTCTCCCCCTCACCCGCACACCCTCTCTCAGAATCCAGTCAGTTCCTCTAATGACCCGCAGTTATCTCAAGGTCTATTCAAATAGGTCGCGAAGGCTTGGGCGAAAAGTGGTCCAGAAGCTATTGCCAGCGACATCAGCATGGGTAGTTATGGTAGCTGCGATCGAAGTGCGACTATGGTGGAGGGACAAAACAATAATAGTGAAAAACCAAGCTTGATTCATAGGTGAAGTAGTTAGGTCAAATAAGATTTCTTTTTCCCAACAATATTATGTAGGTGTAATGAACGAAGAAGCTATAACGGTTTTTCTAATTACAAAAAATCTGTTTTCTAGTGCCCTCTGCTTACTCTATTATTACTCAGTGCAGCCCTCGCTCTACATATTGCAAGGCCCGCTCGTAAACCTCATCTGCGAAGACAAACCTTTTCACTGTGTTTTAGTGCTCTGCACTTTCTTGCGTTCTCTGTTGTGCGCGAAATTGTTCGGTGCGTTTTATCGCTGCTGGAAGTCTTCAGTGCAGTGTCGATCGGGCAGTGGAATGATGCGAATTACATTTAACGCCGAGTGCTTTCGTCGGTAGCCGCGGAAACAATAAGCTGTGCAAGGATGCAGTAGTAACAAACGTATGCCTGATGATTAATGGCTTCTAGATAAGAAACAATGACAATGGTTCAAAATGCTCTGCTTGCTTGACAGTCATCCATCTGTATCCCTGCAGACTGGTATCCTTCTTGAGCACGCAGTTCCTACTTTTCGCGTTATGAGTGAGCATATTGCCAAGTTATCTATCACGGTACATATTGCATGTTTTCATTCGCATGCGTAGCGATAATTTATTGAAGTATTATAAAAAAACATGACGCCGGGCGTGTCCGCAGGTATTTAGTTCTTATTACCATTTCATGCAGTGTAATAAATAAAGAGTTATTGTGACCATTAAATAAAACTGAAAAGTCATCACTTTGGCTATACTAGGCGTAATTTATTCCCGTTAAAACAGAAGATCACAAGCATTGGGCATGCTGAAGAACCTGCGTATGTGTGAAGCAAATCAGTCACGTTGCAGATATGACATGTATACGCCGTTGTTTGCTTTAATCCAACTGTGGAAGACTCCATGAACGCCGAATAAAAGTTCAAAGAATAGGTTTCCTCGTAAAACCGAGGCAAAGTGAACTGTTGTACAACTTAACATCACTAATTAGTCTTGAGTTCATATGAGATTAGCTGGCGTTGACTTGAAGCGCACTCGTGGATGACTCGCCGGTAATCGCCTTGTGTCTTTAGCGATAAGGGATCTATGAAAAGTAATTTAAGATCACATCTTGCGCTAGTGCACACAAAATGACGTCACTTGTTTACCAGATATTGCGTAACATCCGCTTTACTTTATGTTTCGCCGGAGGTGTTCCCTCCTCACAGAAATGGCGCTAAGCTCCATGAGCAGCTAATCAGCCGCCATTTTTTGAACGTATGGGCTTCTATAAAGCCTTCGCTACCATTCTATATATATCTTGGTTATCCTGCATACACGCTATATGTGTAAGCAGAAGCACAAACGGACATGGGTCGGGCACGTAGCATGTTTAATGAAATCAAGGACGTTTAACACAATGTTTTACTTCTGCCTACAATATCCCTCACGAATGAACTTAATACCCAACATCGTTTTGTACTCCATATATTACGAATGAATTCCGGGCAGTTAGGCACTTCAGCTGAATGGAGCTAAGTCTCAGAAAAAAGAAAGAAAAAATTTACGTGCACAGCGAGTTGCAGAATGGAGCTGTGCGCCGCCACCACCGCCAGGTTTTTGCTCACATCGTTCACGCCGCCGCCATCACCGCGCAATATTTAGCGGCGCGCCACCTTTTTTTCTTATTTTTACCCAAACGGGGAAGGCTGGGCATAAAATATTTCACTTCACGCTCTTTTCTGGAGTTTTAAAATTTATGAGAGCGTCATTTGTGGGGTTGTGCCTGATCTATTCTTTCCGTCTTTGCATGCCCTGTCTATTTGCAATGTGCCTACACTGTCGCGCCACCTAGTGAAATTCAGGAGCGTCCCCTCAAGAATGATCAGTAGGCGGACGCTCCAAATGCTCCCTTGTTCGACAGTGCTTGCCGCAGTGCGAACGTGTTAAGAAGAAACGAACAAAAACCACTTTGTATGTTTTGTGCATCAGTGAATATATCGGACCACCCCTGAAATGAGAAATCTGATTCCTTGTTGCAAGACGCGAAGTTTTCGTGAAAATACGTGGCAACTTGCGCTTTCGAATATAGCCAGCAAAGTGCACATATAAGCTTCGCGAGATTTTCTATAGCCACTTCGGATAGTTACATGTTATCGTCTGACCATTCCAGTTAAAACTCGCCTTGTTTTACGTGCGTATAGCATTCGTCATGGCTTTTGCAGTGTATGAATCTCATAACAATCATTGTACGCGGAAAGTAGTGCAGGCGCGCGATTTGCGTTTCTAAACCTTGGCATACGCTGCGCCACTTGCTTTTTTTGTTTGCTTTTACGTTCGTCGGTAGATGACAGCACACTGCAAGCGATTCCTTTCTTGCCGGGTATCAGAGCGAAATGATATCCGCAATGTCCGCACCGCGGCACCCTAAATAAACGTGGTAAGTGCCACCATGTGAGTGTTGTGCGTGGTGAATCACGCATTGTTGGTTTTACTGAAGTCACTTGGCGGCGAGAGTTGTTCAGATTACTTTTATGCAGCGATATTCAAAAAAACCGTCTTGACGTCTACGATGTTTCACTGGACGTAGGTGGTTGTCAACTCGCTGAGAGTGACAGTGACGATGAACGATCAGCTGCTAGCTCACAAGCAGAGAGCTGCACTCCATGTCCCGTCATACGTTAATGTTTTTTCACGCTCGTAAGTCACTTTAATTGTATTTATTGTATAATATCCTTCAGCGAGCTCAAAATACAAGCATACATTTCGTGCATTCAATGTATCCCAATAACAGTGGACATTACAAAGCGCCACATGCCGCCAACACGCTGTAGCTAAACCAGTGAAGCGAAATGGTTAGAGCAATAAAATATGTAGTTACGACTACAGTCCACAGTACCTTCTTCTGCACTTTACTGGTGCCGTCCGAATGACGCTGTTGTTGGACAAATTTTCGCCATGTTGACGTTGCGAAAAGCATACGCGTGTCGATAACCTTGTTTTGATCGCGCTGATGGAACTTGCAACATCCGAGTGCAGAGAATTGCGCACTGTTAGAGCCTGATCATGGCTGTGACACAAGCGCTACCTAATGGGAAGTTGAATGCTTGTGTTTTGTTGAAAAATCAGCTGCATGATGCGCACAGCACAAGTAACGACGACGGCGTAATATGTTTGCAAACCATTCCTACGTTAAAGATTTGGTCTTGTGCAGCCGCGACGGCGCGCTACTCGCTAGTGTCCTACTTCTGCGGCAAATCCGCTAGACAGGCTCGGTTCAAATGATCTCGGAGAACCGTACAGTTCATACGTGAATTCTAGTTTACACAACTTTCTGTAGCACGCACAGGATTACGCAAAGCATTGTTGGTACACGGTCGATCAGCTGACACCACCACCCACTGCACTGCGGTAAAAATTGAGGTAGCGGACATTCAGCAGTTTCTATCAGTTGGGAAAGTACTTTGGTTCGATATACATTCATTTGACGATTAAGAGTTCATCCGCTGAAAGCGGCACGAGAAGCACGTCCGTGCGTCCTATCTTTTCTTATGCGAGTTCACGGGTTGATCGTCCTTCCGCAGCCATCTTGGATTGCACGGCGCGCCACCTATAGGCCGTGAGCATTGCGAATATAGGGCCCTAAAACAGTTTTTTAAGATACGCCGTCGAGCGTGTCATTCTCTATCGGCAATTCTCGTTCTTTTGACACCTTCGCGACGCTAGAACAGTGATTTACGTTACATGATTAAAGGGCCCCTGCGACACATTTTGAGCACGTCTTTTTTATCGGTTCTACTGGTTCCCTGGAATGCACTAATGTCGTTGCGTGTGCGGAAACGCCGAAATCGAGCTTGCTATAATTTTAATTCACGTGACAAACTACCTTGATTTCGAGCTATGGCGACACACATCGGCTATTTTTGTTATGGGAAGTGACATCCTGTCATGTGACACTGACGACAATGACCGTTCGTTTTTGATTAGCTTGAAGCGACAAAGCGTGAAATATTAAATACGATGGTAGCTCGGCCATACGAGTAAGAATAGGAGTGTGGCTTCTGCGCCTGCGCGTCGCGGCGATGCCTCCAAACACGGGCGCCGGTGATAAGAACACTCTCGCCCGAGAGAAGCAAGAAAACTGTGTGTGTGCTCCAATTCAGGGGCAGTCGTTATAGAACCTTCAGTGCGGAAACATAAGTTATGTTATCCTACAAGAGTAAATAAAAACGACCAATACTCTTGCAGTACCTTCTCAGAAAGAAAGAAGTCATTTTTCTAGATGACGTGTGTTTCAGAACTACAAAAGCAACACTAGGTGTCACGTTCAACTAGGGAGGTAGAGACGATGCATTCTGGCGATTTACCATTCTCGGTGTTGTCTTGGTGGTGTGAACTCGCTGATCGTTCCTCACAGCTTGGTCTTTCGCTGAAAGTCCAATATTGTGTATTGCCACACGCGTGCGTACGTGTAGTATGGTGCGCATTCAATAGATAGTTCCTAGCTGCTAGAGCAATGACAACAGTGCTGCTGGTGTATCGTTTCACCGGCTGCCAACGAGCAATGAACGATGGCAGTTGCGGCTACAGGGGCTCGGCCTCGAAATCGAATCAAGTGGAAAAGTGTGCTCTTTGAACTTTACGAGCGTCTACGATGACGGAGCCGCACTGAAGGGGACTGTGGGCTATAGCCACCGATGGCTTCACTTGGACGTGGTGCCTAGCTTTGCTCTGCGACGTGGCCAGCGGTACGGCACGCCAGTGAGGTGAGTACCTGGCTCTAAAGTTCTGCCCGGACGTGTCCCCTTTTTTTTCAAATAGGATGTCAGGGGTAGGTGCGATAGCGAGCGTCGCTTGGCAGTCCTGGCATCGGCAGTAGCAGGATTTCCGAGCAAAATAATCGCAGCAGGGTGTACCGCGATGTCACTACGTGTGTTATTGAGCTACCAGTGAGAGAGGTGAACGCCTGACACCAGCAAGCGAAGTACGTACGGCGAGCAACACTATGGGCATAACTCCAGCAAATTACGTCGGTTGTGATCTTGAGCTTTTGCAATGGCAATCACTTTCACTTTATGAAGCAGCATTAGCCAGTCCACAATTAAAGTGACCGTACTACATTAGGCATGTACGCTGTGTGGGTCTCGTTGAGTTTGCAGCTCTGAAAGTGCTCGTTCGTTAAGCTTTGATAAGAGTGCGCATTTCTGACAACATAATAGCTGTTAGTGTGTCAGTGACATCGCATGCTCGGTGGATTTAGATTTTTATGACTAATTCCCTGAATCATTGTGCTATTGTATGCAATCCTTTATAAAATATAAACGTGAAGGTGTTCAAGACAACTGTTGTCCTTCTAGCTTTTATGGATGCCCCAGAAGAGTCCACCAAGTAAGGATATATACACGAGAGTCATTATCAAAAAAAACTGCTGCAGAGAGCCCGTTTACAGCTTTGCTTTTGAAATCAAACCAATATCACTGTGCAGCAGTTGTAACGTGTAGTTCCATTGTAAACAGTAAAGTGAAGTGAAATCATACTTCCAATTTTATTCTAGTTTATGTTGTTTAGCAGATTACAACATCGGACGCTTTTGTGTATAGCTAGTTGAGGTAATGTGGCACATTTCAAAGTTATTTTATATAGAGAAGATAAAGCGCAGGAAACATTCAGCTAGTTTAATTTCTGACACCAACAATTATTTGTATTTGCCAAAGTTAAAACGAAGGCAACCAGAACAGTAATACAGTCATTGCCTTCTTTTGCAAATGGTATCAGCTTCGAGCCGCTCTTGTACTGATACTGTCGGTCTGCCTCTCTCTCACATTGCTATTTCTGAAAAGGTACACTCGTAAATGAACAATTACAAACCACTTGAACAGGTATTTTGTCTGTTACTTCTTTTTCTGTATAAGTTACGTAATGAGCTGCTTCCTAGAGCCAAAAGCTTTGTCAGCTTCTGAGTGCAACAGTGTTATTTGGAGATGTATTTTTATAGCACCCAGTCACAGCTTTCTTTTCATAAATATAGATGGTGTAATATGGTATCTAATGAATGTAACCATAGCTTGGCACGTAACACAAAAGTAACTTGCATATAGAAACTATTGTTAGTCATGGTACGATTTATTGATCTGGAAGTTTTGCGCTTCGAAGTGCGTGAGTGAAGGAAGTGAGTTCAGCACACAATAATGTTTTTCTGTGGGGCCCTCTGTGAACATGAAGAAGCACACAAACTCCATCCACTTCACCCACCGAAGTCTGTCATGGGGAAATGCTTGCATGCCTACAAAGAAATTTCCTGTATCAGGATAGTGTGGCGAGTGCCACAAAGTGAAAATGGATGCTGTGCAAAACCTGTAATTCAGCACAACGTAATCTAGTGATAGCGACAGAAGTATCACACAACTCTGAAAGGGAATGCATGTGAGGAGCATGGCATCCAGCACAAATTTCTTACGTGCAGGGGTGTGGTAGTTTACATTCGGTGTTGCAACAAGGTGCACTGGGGCCTCAGTTGTGGTGAGGCACATCCACAATGTGTTTGTCAGGGCTATATTTGATGGTGATATTTTTTAGATGTGTCTATAGATATGTGTGTAGATTTCTGTTTGCACGCCCCGCCGCGGTGGTCTAGTGGCTAAGGTACTCGGCTGCTGACCCGCAGGGCGTGGGTTCGTATCCCGGCTGCGGCGGCTGCATTTCCGATGGAGGCGGAAATGTTGTAGGCCCGTGTGCTCAGATTTGGGTGCACGTTAAAGAACCCCAGGTGGTCTAAATTTCCGGAGACCTCCACTACGGCGTCTCTCATAATCATATAGTGGTTTTGGGACGTTAAACCCCACATATCAATCATTTCTGTTTGCACATAATGATCCTAAACGTTTGTTCCCTTCAAAATTTTGTGACAATCTTTTTAAAAAAAGGTAAGTTCACACTTCATGCCTAGTTGCACATTTTGTGGCTCTCTACAGCTGTTCCGGTACTTATACAAGTTAGGAAATTATCAGAGATTATTGTCAGTTTGAATTACTCTGTAAAGCTACGACCAATAAAGGTTACGGCTGCATTAGTGCGTCTTCGATTCGTATGTGCGAACATTGATCTGAATGCTACATGAATCACACAAAAGAAAACAGTGCTAAAAAACACGCTAACAAGACACGGTGATCCTGTGTCTCTATTTCTAGTGTATGCTTTTTTGTGCATGGTTTTTTTTCTTCAAGTGTGAATATGTATGAATCCACTCAACTTTCCAATCTGCTACATGCTACACATTTTGGGAGGATCTGCCTCCCTTATCACAACAAGTCAAAACGCCTGTCACACTTACATTCTTTTACAGGACTCCTTCCCGGTACATGAGCTGGAGGATCAATTTTTTCCAATGGAAACAAAAGACTTCATCCCTGTAAGACTTTTTCGTCCATGAGTTGCTAGAAATGAATAGTATAGTCAGGAAGTCCGACTTTTGTTGGTATATGTGTACTAATTAAACCAACATTCTAAGGTAATGAACACTAATTAATTTCAGTGTGCACCACTTTCATCCATTCCACACCTGTTTGTGAAAAAAAGCTGCAGTGTTGGTTCACGGCTTCAGTGCACCTTCCTGCTGACTGTCCCTCTTATGAATGTGTAAACCCACACTGTAGCTGTTTGTGTGTCTCTCTATGTCATTGCACCTTTCTTCCTACTTTATTGTGTTCTGTCAATCAGTTCCCATTAGTGCTAGAAAATCGATTGAGTCTTTTTTGCCTTGTTATGCACACTTAACTGTTATGTCACTTACTATTGCCATACTCTACCATACAATGTACTCTACAAAACAACTAGGAAGCGGAAGTCAGTAGTAATAGCCGAATTATTTTATTCAATGAAGTATATTCTAGAAATAAACACAAGCTTGTGTACCTAAAACGACAATGCTTCCCAGTGGTGGTGTGGCTCCTGGTGAATTTTTTAAAAAAGTATTCACACATGCAAGTGCGGAAATACCTTGGCATGTGGTGTGCATTTACACTGCTGTCCTAATTTTAGAATAGTTCATAATACCAACAAAATAAAAGCCGTTATAAAAAACAAAAAATATTTCTGCCCCAACTCATGAACCGACCAAATGGAAATTAGAAGCAAACTCTGTATTTAGCACACACAAATAGAGTTCACAGATCAAGCACATAGAAGACATACTATTTTGCGTGGTACCTTGACAAAATGATAACACGTACCATCTGATGTGAGCGTACTAGACGACTCATGTTCAGTTCACATTTTCGGCATGTTGTAAGTGCGTTAAAGTCCAGGGTGACCCTTTACATAATTCCAGCAGGAGACTAGGGGAAACGCACCTTTTTGAAGACATTGGCGCCACAATGGAGATTGGGACTGATGCAACGGACTTGACTCCTAACTTCGAGGAGCCCACATCAGAAGAGTCTGAAATTTGCTAAGTAATAAACCTAATATGTAAATCACTGTGCAGTGAGGGGAAAAATTTGTGTGGGCTCTATTAAGTAGAGTGAAAGAGTGCCCATCCCCTCTTTTTTAAAACCCATGCTGAGTTTCAGGGCATCCATTGCTTTGCTGTTCAGGCCTGTAGCCATGGGCGGTGCCCTAAGGCTAAGCCTCCCCCCACCTTGCCTGAAAATCAATGTAAGAGGTTTGCACCAAGAATAGATAATGAAAATATGTGTTTTTGGAAGCCTTCGGCAAGTTCCCCCCCCCCCACCCCTGAAATTCCTGACTGCAGGAGTGTTGCTGTTAAAGGCATAGCAACAACTAAACCCATGGCAGTATCTCGGCTGCGGCGGCTGCATTTCCGATGGAGGCGGAAATGTTGTAGGCCCGTGTGGTCAGATTTGGGTGCACGTTAAAGAACCCCAGGTGGTCGAAATTCCCGGAAACCTTCACAACGGCGTCTCTTATAATCATATGGTGGTTTTGGGACGTTAAACTCCACATATCAATCAAATCAATCATTAAAACTATGCCATTTGCGTGTGGGCTATTATTTTATGTACTTATGTTAGTTGTTGGCCTTATACTTCACAAAGTGCTTTGCTAAAAATACATTTGCATACCTTGTATTGCAGCATTGAAAACGTATCAGTTATCTCAAAAACCACTGGTACACCAACAAGCACCACGCAGCTGCACAGACTGACCTCATGCCCAACAGAATTCTGCAATCTCAAGGTATTGTTTTAGACGCCCCTATTTTTTCTTTTCATGAAGGGCATGCTTGGCTGGTCCAATTACTGGCAATTTTTTTACTATTGGTTGCCTGTAGAGGACATCATATAAAGTTTTTATAGTTCATCCTACATTTATAACAAACCGTCATAAGCATTGGCGTACTTTTTTAAGTTCCCTTATGAATATGTGCATGTTTGCTTGTACATTCAGCAGTCTTTACCAATTTATTGTGTTGCATGGTAACTTATATCCTGTAAGAGTTTGCAGCTGCACCAGTTCATAAAAAAGACTGATAGGCGGTTCTATTTTAAAGGTGTGCAGGTTTTTCTGTCTGGGAAAACTACCGTAACAGGGTCTCAAACAGATATCTCACAGACAGATCACAGGACTATTCCAGTCAGCACAAACGATGTGTTTGATTGATTTGTGGGGTTTAACGTCCCAAAACCACTATATGATTATGAGAGACGCAGCACAAACGATGTAGAACCTACAGATTTTGATGGACCTCCATCACCAATTCGGTGTTCCTCTTCGCTTCCAGGCCACAAAAAAGGCAGTAACGAACTGTACCAGCCACCGTTTTCTAGCTCGTGGCTGTTAGTAGTACTTTTATGTGTTATTGAATGTGAGGGAAAAATTCAAGGCAATAGCTAGAATGATTCCGTCATGTTAACTCTGATGTGCTACAGGTATATGTGTCACACCGTTTCTTTACAGAGAAGACAATAATGACAAACTGCCACTTGCCCAAAAGCACAAGTTTATAGTGTTTGAAAGCTTCCTCTTGGAACAATTTAGAAAATGACCCACGGGTGCCTCACCCTGTAAAATCTCAACAAAAGATCTTGGCTCGTTATTGCAATTCGAGTACCGGTGCCCCTTCGAACATGAATTCATCTGGCACAGCCGACCACGAATCAAGGAAAGGCCAGTAGACAGCCTTTTTCTGCGTGCTGCAATATACTTCACTGGTGCTAGCCCAGGAAAAGTTTTGAGGCTGCTTGATGAGGTGAAAATACAGGTGCTCAGCCTGACAATATTTTACCTCTACCAGAGACTTCTATTCAAGCCCGCAGTACAACAAGTACGTACTGAACTCGGAACACGTTTGTGTGTGGTATACCTTTCTTCTCACGGTAGTGCTCTTGTTTCTTTATCAAGATTGTAACACCACGTGTCGGGTACTTGGCTCCTGGCATTTTTGTTAATTGTGAACATTAACAAATATCAGTCAGCATTTTCCGCATGACATAGCTTTGGGAAGTTTGTAAATTCTGTGCAGCGATCAAGCTTGGGACCCATGCATCAGCATGCAGTGTCTTTTTACGTGCCTGCTTATTTGAAGGCAAAAATGAGCCAGTTTACGTTTTATTAACACTGTCGTTGCACGCTTTACTAACAAGCAAGCAGCTGTGGCCATCACTTGATGCGATGGTTTCCATAGTGTGAACTTTTTACGCTCCGAACTTGTTTTCAGCAGCTTCTTGAGTTCGTATCTACAAATGGGGTCCTTTTTTAGGTGTGAGATCTGTAGCAGAAGTCTGTCCTTGAAAGCCTGCAGGGTGAAGCACAACTGGCTGGTGATGGAAAGTGTGATTCACCTGGATTTTGTGCAAAATACTTGACATACACTTTTATGGATATTATCAGTGATAAAATTGTGCACTTCGTTCAGGTGCAGCTTGGAGAGGTGAGTGGTCCTAAACAAGGACATACAATTGAACATCTTCATAAGACGGACTGATGTAAGAGACAAACTGGTGTAAGAGACACTAGTGCGCCTACATTCAAATAGTTGTGAAGAAAACGCGTACGTGGTACCCTGCTTGTAAGAAATCTTTTATGAATGACCAGAATTGCTCCTCTGTGTATGCCTCTTATAAAGGGGTTCCGCTGTAGCTCTTCTTTAAGAATTGCTGTGCGTCAAACTGTGTGCATTTTCTGTCAGTTTCAGAATGATGAGGTGCTGAAAGCAATTCGAAGGAATTATTTGGCCTAAAAAAGAATTTCTAAGCTTAAAGCTAGAAACCTTAGAATTGCAACGCTAACAACAGACAGACGCACTGGCGTCAAAAATACGTGAGAACACATGAGCCAAGCACGAAGCACACCGATGACACATGGCAAGTTGGAAGAAGTGAGTAGTGAGTCGCCTTGAACCTGTTGGCCTTGTGTGTCTGTCACGGTGGTGTAGGTTTTTCAGTGCTCAAATTCCGACTCAAAGGTTGTGGTTTTGATTCTGGCCGTGGAATAGTTTTCTATATGTTCCTTCTAGTGTATATTTAGTGGCATAGCTTAACAAATATACGCTAGAGTGAACTCTGGTGCTAATGTCGATGGGATCTGTAACGCATGGTGCTTCAGCAAGCATGAAAATGGTGAGTAGTACACGGATCAATCAATCAATCAGGATTTATTTTCAGCTTTAAAGACATGAAGCTTGGTGGGTACAGACAAAAAAGCCATAGATCAGGCTTGACTGGGCCCGTACTCTCACGCTTGGCAAACATGGCATACAGAGTACACAGTAAGGCAAAAAAAAACCGGGTACATGGTAGTTTTCTTCACTGGGACAACATAATAAGCTGATAAAGCTGGACAATGTACAAAAAACAAATAAGCCAATAAAACGCACATGGCAGTTCTCTTCATTATAGCAACATAGGTGAGCCAACAAAACTGAAAAATGCACACAATAAAAAAATAATTTGTCTAATATTCGTAATCTGGCTCCATGTACTCACCATTTCAAATCGAGTCACGAAGTTCAAAGAGGTTCGTTCTTTCCTTCGAAACAAAACTGAAACACAGCAATAAATAAACTCACAAATGAGATTTGCCGCTCGCAAGTACAAATACTAGGCAGATCCGTGTACTACCCATCAATCTCGTGGTCTCTAAGCGATCGCATGGCCAGAGTCTCTTCTAGTTATTTTAGCAAACTTTTTGCAGTGGCACTTTCACCCTTCAGGCCTAATGATTTTCATGGCTGCACACGAAAGAAGAGGCTTGTTTCGTCAGTGTTCTAAGTGTCACTAGGCTCGTACCCCTCAATCAAAGCAGCTAATGCAGATTTCCAATCATTGGCTGATTCCACATTTACACTTGCTGCTTCTCCACTTACTGCTTTGTAAGCAATGTCGTGGCTCGTGTGAAATGGTTGAAATATCTCATTTTTATACTATATAGTTTTTATTTACATTGTGGCCTTGTAAATATGTGTTTATAGGTGCTGTTTTAGTGTTGCTCAACATCACGAAATAACACTGAAGCAAAAAAACACAATTGAGACCTGCCTAAAATATCTTCGTGAATTCCAACATTGCTTTTTAGACATCTGTGCAGTTTTTCGTCATGTGCAGTGATACGTAAATAAGTCTTCATGTTCTACACAGTGCTTAAGGAGAAGCTCATTGCTCAGGCAAAGAAGACCGCCTGCCAGGGTTTGCAAGAGTGGGCGCAGCCAGTAGTGAACCATCTCTACTGGTGTGTGTCCGTCAGTCAGGGTGATGGCAAGCTGCTGGTGGCCATATGGCACTGCATTGCATTCTCTTTAAGCACTGCATTCTCTTTTATGTTTTCAGTTATACCGTATAGCTGCATGTAACCAGTGCCCATGTTCCCCAGACTTGGCGTGCAAGTCGAGGCGGTGGCTATTGTGCTTCACCTCTGCTGCCTTGTTACTGGATGTGTCAAACAAAACTGGGGTTCAATCGAAATTGGGAATTTGAGAGAGCAGCTGCTCATGGTCTCTTCACTTCTTTATAGCATCTTTGTAAAAACAGGAGCATCTTACTTGCATGTTCTACATGCTATCGAAAGCGTTAAAATTATCAAGAGCATGAAACGAAAAATTGAATGCGAAGGCCAGAGGGTTCCTGGAATGAGGAGACCTCCCACCTTAGGTGGATGCGGAACCTACACGACTACGCCGTTTCAAAAAATAAACCTTTATTCCTGCTTTTTCTCTTCCTCAAAACCTGCAGCTACAGGGAAAACATCACTTTTACCATGCAGTCACTCACTTTTAAAATGGGTATGGTTTAGCAAACTGAAAAAGGAAGACTGTGCACTCTATTATGAAAAGATAAATATTGTACTATCTGCCATAAGAGTACATTGCAAATTTCGGTGTTAACTACTGTCTTGTGTTGCCAGTTAAGACAGTGCATAAAGCGTTTGAAAATGCTCTCTGACGTAATGAAACGTTTATGTGAGAGCGACACCCGGCATGCGTTTTGCAGTGAATTTTCCTGTGCAATCTACACATTTTAGTCATCATTGGGTAAGGATCGTACAATTGATTTTATAGGTATGGATTTCACTTGATCTAACTTATACATAGTGCTATTTTGCTTAGCTCTAATGTTTTGGCATTTTTCTGTTCGTGTAATGTATGTAGGTTTTGTCAACTTGCAGCCTGTCTAATCAAATTCTTTCAGGTATGTTAAGCCATATCATTTTTGTCCACCATGGGCATGGAGAGCCGTACCCACGGTGCCTGCATGATGACCTACTAAATGGCAAGTGGCTCCTTCCAGGTAAAGTTTTGTTTAATATTACTGATGAAGGGAATGCTTCAAAGTGCAAACATTCTTATGTACACCTGAATGCACGACTCTTGTGTCAATAACATCTCAAAGGACTCTGCTGAAGGACCTGGAACAGTTGTCTTCGTATGCCAGTACCTTCAGCTTGAAGTCTTGCCACAGCCTGATGATAAGGTTTGCCCCAAAATCTGTGGCCTTCAGTCCTGCTACTATGATGTCAAGGTAGGTTTGGCCATCTGAAAAGCATTCATAGCTACTTGAAGCAATACACATTTTGTGAGCAATATAGAAAGGCTACTTTATTTCTAGAACACAGCGTGCAGCCCTCCACAAAAATAAAAATGAGGGCTGAGAACAGGCAACAACAAAATCTGGAGAGCTGAAATGGAAAAGGAAACTGCTGCGTGCTAAGAAGGGTCAAGAAATCGTGTGAGGTGTGAAAATGAAACCAACATATGGTATGTATGCTGCAAGGCAGCATGTTGGGTGTAATTGTTCTCCATGCAGCTTATGATAGCAAGTTCTTGACACAAATGCTGAAGGTATTGTTCCCCATGCAGCCTATGTTGGAAAGCTTCTAACTGCAATGCTGGGCGTTTGCCAGGCCTCTCCATCGTTCCGGGAATTTCGAAAAGAGAAGCATAACAGTGGCATTTTTTAAACGTGGACCATAATTGACCTGCACAGCCAAGGCGAAGAGAAGTCGAGCTGACTTCTGTACGGCAGTTTTGGTTCCCAAGTGGCACATCCTTAATTCAGTTGGCCAGCATGGTTTGAAAAATTTGAAGGGAGTAACGAGTTGCTCAAATTGCTTGCCACAAAGTTCATTTACTGCATCTCAGGGTTTACTATCCAGAGAATCATACGAAGCCACTGTTGTCCCGTTCAACTCGTACCTATTTGTGATTATAGTTTTTTGCTACACATACCCAGCTGTTAGTATTATTACCTACATTTTTAGTGGAACAGCAGTGAGTAGTGGTCTCATCACGATCCGCACACAAAAGTGACAAAAACACAAGAAAGGGCACAACATAAGCGCTGTCTAACAACTGAAAGCTTAATAGAGGAAACGTGTCATATATATGCCCACATAAAGACATAAAAATACCTTCCACCCCCACCCCACCCCACTAAGTACGTAATCAAGTATGCTGTACATACGCAATCTCATCCTCTGTGAGAGCGACTGAAATGATTTCATACGCTTAAGCAATTTCACACATGCGCTGGCCTTTATTCCTCGTTAACACAGTGGTTTTGTTAAGCTCTGCTGTGCAGCCACACTGCCAGCAATGGAGCGCAAGGTGCGTGGAAAATGTACCTTTCAGGGAGCTCGTATGCTCCCTTATACTGATGTTGAGACAACGTCCTATCTGATTTTTTTTGTGCGGGGTGAACAAGAAAAAATATGCTGTTTAAACATCTTTGCTGTTCAAATAGCGTGAAATAAATAACCTGAAGCAACGCAGACTTTCGTCAAAGAAGGAGAAACCGAGGCCGCATTGAGGGCACAGAGGCACGTGAACTAGCAAACTCGGACCAGCTGCGCTAGAAACTTGCATCACTACAGCACCGACGCTTTAACAATCAGTGAATTTGTAACAGTATTCTTCATACATTGTTGTGGGATTTTTTACGAGGCAGTGCACATGAGCACGCCGCCGCAAGCGATTCAACGAAGAAGCAGCTGACTCCCCACGTTAGATTCTGGCAGCCTTTGGGTGACACAGCTACTTGCAAATATTGTATATATACTCGCATCTGTCTTCCGTGTATTCGTGATCACGGTGACAAATTGGTAGCAGTGCGTGGTAAAAGAAGCGCTATGCAACGGAGCTCCGCAGTTAATTGATTGACATGTGGGGTTTACCGTCCCAAAATCACCATATGATTATGAGAGACGCCGTAGTGGAGGGCTCCGGAAATTGCGACCAACCACCTGGGGTTCTTTAACGTGCACCAAATCTGAGCACATGGGCCTACAACTTTTTCGCCTCCATCGGAAATGCAGCCGCCATCGCCAGGATTTGATCCCGCGACCTGTGGGTCAGCAGCCGAGTACGTTAGCCTCTGGACCACCGCGGCCGAGCAGGAGCTCCGCAGTGGTTGTCGAATCGGAATTTCCATGATGGATCAAAGGACTGACCCCGCGACCACTCCTCCATCGGCCACAGCAACGCCTGCATCAGCCACGACACCACCTACGTACGGGCTGACTCATCCGAAACACCTGGGAACACTCAGCGGTACGGACGAAGTTGACGTCGAAGATCAGATAGCCGACTATGACAGTACCAGTGTGCACAACCAATATGACCAGACTCTAATGCTGGCCAATGTGCTCGTTAGTTGCCACAGCAACACCACATGCGATAGATATTCGGTGCCGTCGGCAGGCTAACAGGCGCGTGCCGTTGTTACTTTATTTGGTCAAACGCACCTTGCAAGTGAGCTGAGAAGTTGTGCCCTGAACCTAACCCCTTCATTTAAAAAAAGGAGGGGGGGGGGGGGTAGTGGTTCAAAAAAATCTTGTCCATGTTCTAACCCTTGCAGAACGCCACTTAAGCCACCTTTGCCGCAGTACATGAGTGTCCTACCAAAAAGCTGTATAAGATTGAAAGCGGCTTATAGTAGTAGTCTCTAGACAAAGCACAGTTTGTTCAATTACTGATACGTGTTTACGCCACATTAACGTGATTACTGATGTGGTCGCTGACGTCTAAAAAAGCTACTGGCAAAATTATTTGTAGTACTTTATGACATTTCTGCAGCCTAAAAATCCAAACAAACTGTGTGACAGTTTTTTTTTCTAGTTTTACGGATCTCATTGTCACCATCTTGGAGATCCACATTTGAATCCTCAGACTCTGTCAAACAATTTGACTGGCGGGGCGACTTCTAAAGTGGATCTCATCTTTGTTTGCTAAAGGGGTGATTAAGAAAAACACTACTTTGTTGAAATAGCAGTGCTCACATTCGCTAGGCATGATTTAAGGAATGTTGAATGGCTTGCACACATATTTGTTTTTCGAAATCTAAGCATTCTTTTTCAAACTGCTCGAAATTTTGTCTTTCGTGATAAAAAATAACTGTTTTTTCCTTGTAACCTGCTCCAAATTTGGGTTTTAGTGTTTCAAAAGTAACATTTTGCTGCTCCAAAAATTGCTCTAAAATCTATTTCAACTGTTGCACCCCTGTGCTATACTACCTGAAAGGCACGGCTAAAAAGTGGTACGAGACTCATGAAGAGGAGATCAAAATTTGGGACACTTTCTGGCAATAGCTTCTAGACTTATTTGGGAAGCCTATAGGTCGAAAGGCGGCCACAAAGAAGGAGTTGTCAATCCGGGCTCATACGTGCAGAGAGCCGTGTATATCATATATTCAGGACATGCTGGCCCTTTGTCGTTAAGTCGACAACATGTCGGATTCTGACAAGGTAGGCCTCGTGCTGAAGGGGGTACCGAACAACGCATTCAACCTGCTATTGTGCTGAAATAGTTC
The DNA here is from genome assembly GCA_013436015.1 of Rhipicephalus annulatus. Taxonomy (NCBI): domain Eukaryota; kingdom Metazoa; phylum Arthropoda; class Arachnida; order Ixodida; family Ixodidae; genus Rhipicephalus; species Rhipicephalus annulatus. The sequence goes on from WOVY01011175.1 coordinate 661,521, forward strand.
GACCTTCGAAAAAATTACTAAGAAATGCCGGCGTTTTGAGCTGGCTAAAAGCAGGCGTATTGCAAGCTCATTCACTCGGCTGCGGAACACTCCTGCGACGTGCTCCTGCGAGGATGGACTGACCTCTCGTCTGCAGCCTTCGTTGGCGTCTGAAATTGTGCGAATCGTTCATCAGAAAATTGAAACGGTTTCACCTGCTCTTCCCACTAACGGCCACGTCGATTTGCATGTGCCTAAGGTTTCCTTGATTAAGTCAATTGTGTGGAAAGAGCTCAGCGATTCGGGCTTCACTGTCTGTGCCGTTGCTCAGTCTCGGCCAAATGACTTCCCTTTAATGTCGCCGCCCGCCGTTTCCAGCCTCCTGAGCCGAACACCGACAACTACCACTGGCTTCTGCTCTTCGAGCAATACACCTTCGATGCTCCTGCTATGCCGCACAGCTGCTCACCGTTGCCTCTAGGTCACCAGGCTGATTCACCCACAGCACATCACCTGTTGTCCCTGTCTCCTCTATTACAATGACTGACCTCGCTGCTCAATGCTCATCAGGAAAACTAAAAGATGCAGCTTTTAAAGGTGAAGCTGCATCCTCAATTCCGACCTCAAATTATCTTCTTGTACTGCCGACACAACAAAATTCGATCATATTTCTGTGATGAGTGCTCGAGTTCTTCGCCACCTCAAAGAAGTGCTCACATCGGCTGCTCCTGGAATTTGTGTCTGTGACGGAAGAATTATCAGGCCCGTGTGCTCAGATTTGGGTGCAGGTTAAAGAACCCCAGGTGGTCAAAATTTCCGGAGCCCTCCACTACGGTGTCTCTCATAATCATATGATGGTTTTGGGACGTTAAACCCCAAGTATCAATCAATCAAGCGACGGAAGAATTCTTTCGGATGAAGTGGCGCCTAAAACACTACTATACTACCAGGGCAGATTAGTGCGCTGTGACAGCGCTTTGTCCGCCAGGGTGATGTTACGAGGCAGTGTGTATAAACCCGCTATCTCGGACGAATTGACGAAGAAGAAGCTGACTCGTCGTGCAAGATGCTGGCAGCCTGTGGGTGACACAGCTACTCGTAAATATTGTAAATATACCCGCTCCTGTGCATTCTTGATCCTCGTGACAATATTTTACTTTATGATCAACAGTGCTGGTTCATGTCTTAAAGCTTTTAGTATTTAAATTTGCTTGTGTAGATTATCCAAACAAGTCGAAGATAGTGCCACTGACGAGCTAGTTGCGTACTTCACTTCTGTGTCATGTACATATCAAGAAGGAATGAGGCCATTTGCTTTTGGCTGGTACGCCCGGATCTGTAAACTATATATGCACGGTACTCATTGATTCTCCAAAAGTGTTTTCTGCTGTATATTAGAAAACATGTTGGCTACAGCTTTCATAAAGCAGCTTAGCTGGTACATTTGAGTGTTGCAAGTTTGTGTACACTGTACTTTGAAAACTGATTTGCATAAGAGCATGTTTAAGTATGTTTTCAATGAGTGAAACTGCACTGCCTATGGACACGTTTTGTACACTGCCATGCGTGTTTTTATTTTGTGAGCATCCTGCCATGCTTGATGGGTGCCAACTTTGAATTGCTTGAAGCCATAAAAGTGCATTACAGCATATTATACACACATTGTGAGCCTCTCACCACAATGCGCTGCTAAAAATTATGACATGATTACGTCAAACAAAACTTTGCAACATTTTTCATGCATGAAGGCACTCGTCTTTTTGTGAGGGCATTGTCGGTAAAGGAAGGGCTGCTCACACTGTTTACATCAAATGTTATGGAAGAGTAGCACTTACTCTTGCAAAAGGCTTGTTTGTGCGTTAATGTTGTTTGCACTTATGCTAATGTAATACACATTGATATGAGCCTGTCTCTTATTTGATATCATCAGGATAAACATTGTGATGGCTCTGTGCCGAACTGCTTATAATTGAGGGTGTGTTGGGATGTAATATGTTGCTCCAAGGCTCTTAACACGCTTCTATGCATCTTGCTTTTTACAATTCCGCAATAAATGTTCTTTTTTTGTTTAAGAATGAACCAGCCATGTATTCCATATATGACTGTTGATTACCCACGACTGTATACTTGCCCTTATTAGCATTGCACACTCATAATTGCAATGCACTGTAATCTATACATTCAATCAGATATATTTTAAAATATTGTAGTAATCATAAATCAGGATCCACGGTTCACTCACATTACTGCTCACTTCTCGGGATGGTTATTGTATGCACGTCACTGTTTTTTAACAATTCTTCTACTGACTTGCATGCTTTCCTCTCGCTAGTGCAACGTAGCCTGTTGCACTAACGAGCTTATTCTGCCTTGCCCTACGTGCAGTAGCCACGACTGAGTGACGGGTGCAACACTACTTAAATGCCAATTTCTATTACAAAGGTAATCCCATCTGCAAACTAGAAGCTGCACAAAAATTTCAGTTAATTTACAATCAAGGGAATCCTTTAAGTATTAAAATTTTGAGAATACCATACCATTGCCAGTCCAAAGCTCATCTCATAAATCTGGATACTTGAAACCCTGGTAGTTAGATGATGGGAACATTTTGCGGATCATCCGGACTGCATATGAAGGAATAGTCTTTCTGTTCCTGCGTCCAAGCCCACCCCACATCCATAGTGTGAATTGCCGGTAAGCCGTGTATCGATACTTCTTGAAAATTGGTGAAATACATAGCACCGTGGACACGCATTCAAATCCATTCACGTTCCACACATGCTACTATGTGTGGGTTATACTGCACTGTTTTCCGCCTAGTGTGACCCCCAAGGGCAACAAGAAATTAGCATGCATTAAACTTTTGTGGTCGCTCCGAGCATTTGAATGGAAGCCCACATGCATAGATTTGTGTTCGTTGCCAAAGCACATTGAAGTACGCGCGCCGCGCTTATTGCGTCCTAGGTGGTCGCAATTTCCGAAACCCACACACTACGCCACCCCTCATACTCGTATTGTGCCGTTTCTCAGTGAAACAAGATAAACCACATTATGATATAGCGGGCGCTGTGTGCTATCGCGACGAAAAGAAACTAGAACAGTGAGGCCTTTACGCGTTATGCTGTTTAGCGTTTCTCTTCAAGCCTTTGTAGCCTGAATCGTATCGATAATAATAATAGAAAAACTATTGTGATTCATTTTGGAACGGAGTACGAAGGCAACAGCACGATGAAGTCAGTGTGCCGCACTGTTAGCGTTTCTCTCTATCCCACCATGACGTGCTCGCTTATTGACACTACACTTGAAAACTTCTAGTATAAACATTGGTGTGCATATATATTCTCGCATTAAATGCGTGAAGTCACTGCGAATCTGACCGTTAAAAGCTCTACCGGCGCCCCGCCGCGGTGGTCTAGTGGCTAAGGTACTCGGCTGCTGACCCGCAGGTCGCGGGTTCGAATCCCGGCTGCGGCGGCTGCATTTCCGATGGAGGCGGAAATTTTGTAGGCCCATGTGCTCAGGTTTGGGCACACGTTAGAGAACCCCAGGTGGTCGAAATTTCCGGAGCCCTCCACTTCGGCGTCTCTCATAATCATATGGTTGTTTTTGGACGTTAAACCCGACATATCAATCATTATAAAAAACTCTACTGGCTATTATCAAATCATTCAGCTGAAATTACGCCAATAAGAAACGAGCGTACTGAATATTGCGTATACAAAGGCACGTTCATTACGTAGACCTAAGTTTTCGCGTGTCAACCTATTACTACCACGCATAAAAGCTTTGCTGACACGCACCTAAACACAATTTGCGCTATCTCGCGCATAATGCGGAAACGAAACGGCTTGGCGCGATGACGACTAAACAGCTGGCGTGCATCAGTACATTCATACTTCGAAGACGTTCAGCATTAGAGTATTAGAAGCAAGCATTACTCGTGGACGTCCCCAACGGACACCTGTCTCCTTTCTCGAAGCTCGCGGTATGCTACTCAGAGCACCTCACTGTCTAAGCATAGGATGTATAAATATTCGCTTTCGCATATGAAATCCACATTCTGTTCCGTACATTGCCGCATGTCCCGGCAGCACAGACGCTCCGGCGCAGCCGGCATAAGGTGACAACGGCCACAACGACACCTGAAAAACGCACAACGCTTCGTTCGGCACAAGGCTGCCAACAAAAATAGGAAAAGTCTCTAGGCTTACCACACGAGGCGTTCTGAGTCATCGGGAAAAGGCGATTTGTCCGGATCATCAGAGTCTTGTTCAGGTTACGCGGGGCTCAGCGACTCACTTCCCCCCTTTCAGCGGCGTATCCTCGTAAGGCACGACATGCAATGCATCGCTTCGTCGAAGAAGCTCACGCTCGAGATATGTGAGACCGCCCATGCTCATTGGGCTTTCTCACGGCACGCACACAACAGACCATGGGAACGTCTGCTACCCGACGCACGTGGTTCGTCATAACTATGGTGACGAAGCCTTCAAAAAGAGCGGTAAAAAGATATTGTTGGAAGCCACACTATGACGTGACAATGCCGGTATGCTTTTATGAGACGTGCGCGGTCAATGGAAGCGGTCTTTGACGTCAGCAGCAGAATGAAATACGAAAGAAAACGTTTTTTTTTCGTCGTCTGCTCGAGTTTTAAAATTAATGGACTCGTGACTTTTTTGTGTGCACCAATTTGCATCATTCTCGTTTCATTCATCTCGGCATTCATTACTACATGCGTGCCGGCGCTAAATCAAACTGTAAGAAAAGTTTTGCAGGGCACTTTTAGTGCACACACTCTAGACTGGTTCATATACGAGAAATATAGGTTGTAAATTGTTTCCTACCCTGCTTTACCATGCCATCGCCACCCGCCACCTAAATTATTCCTCGCATCTCGTGGTATTATGATGCGCGATGAACTTGTGATTTCGCTGAGTTTTGTGAGTTTTCAATTGCTCAAGTGGAAATAAGAAGAGTGTAGCCGAGAAGTTAGAAATCCTTATAGGCTCAGCACTTAGCGCTCACATTGCACACGCGCTTTATTAACACGTAAATGTCGAAGAGCCTGTAAGAATTGTAATAAAGAGAGTGTAGTGCAGTGTAGCCGAGAACAGAACCAAAGGAAAAGCGTCTAAAATAATTCATTCTGCCCCACCGCGGTGGTCTAATGACTAAGGTAATCGGTTGCTGATTCGCAGGTCACGCGTTCAAATCCCGGCTGCGGCGGCTGCATTTCCGATGGAGGCGGAAATATTGTAGGCCCGTGTGCTCAGATTACGGTGCTGTTAAAGAACCCCAGGTGGTCGAAATTTCCGGAGCCCTCTACTACGGCGTCTCTCCTATTCATATGGTGATTTTGGGACGTTAAACCCCACATATAATTCAATCAATAATTCATTCTCCCAACGGACGAATTCTTTACAGCGAAGACAACACAGCTCTCCATAACAAAGGCCAGCCCGCTTCCACGGTTTTTGTAATTTTTTTATTGCGAGAAGAAATATGTGGACACTTTCTACAGACTTTCATAATCCCTGTCCTGTTCCGCGTAATGTCCAGATAAATTACTTCTATACGCACGCTGCTTTTCCCGCGGATAAAATCTCACGAACGTTACAGCGAGGAACACTGCTGAACCATAAATGAAACAAGCTGTCCTACTCCATCATACGGAGGACGCATGCGATAACATCACTTCGCGTGTGATGCCTATAGCACTTCAATCGGAAAGGAAGCACCGCCTGTTTTTTGCTGGACGAAGGAGTATGAAGGGGTACTCAGTTAGGGGGCTGTGTGGCTCAATCTGCATCTGTGAACTTTGTATATAAGGGAGTTGTCGCGAATGCTAGCATGCGCTAGTGCATTCGCTATTTCAGCAGGCATCAGGAAACTCTTCTACACGCTGTGACATCACTGTATGAACTCTGCTTTTTTTTCCCGGGAGCTACAGTATTCCCATACACTATAGAACTTTAAAGTCTCGCGAGATCAGATGAAAAAGAGTTAGCTGTCGTCTAAGTTTATTATAGGGCTGCGAGCTCCTATCGCACGGTGTAAAAAGGGATGTCGTAGAAGAGTTTTTTGACCATATGTGCTCTTTAAGTCACCTCAAACTAAGCGTTTTCTCCTCAAATACCTAAAATGAAAACTGTTTTGAATTTTCTTAAGGTAGATCACACTACTGTAGGGAACACTTTTGCCTCATTTTTTTGTGAAATTTGAATGTTATAGCGAATTTCTCAATTTAGATGCGCTCTTTTTTATCCTTTGTGATAAAGCTTATCATAGTATCTGCCACGCAAATATGGTAAAAGGAACCCAACACAGCCATGCTGCCACAAAAATATATTCCATCTCACTTGCCACATAAAGCGCTTACGTAATATTCGTCATGCCAAGTGTAACAAACTGCTTCTTGAGTTAATGCATTTAAAAGTAAATAGAAGCTTAAATCACGAGGCTAAGAACTACTGGTTTAGCAGTACCTTCGCTACAATTATGCAAAATATCCATCCAGGTTCCAGAGGTCTATTAGTCCTGCATCATCTCTGCCCTCATTGTTTTTCTTTTTGATGGCCAATCCTCCTCAAATATGAAAGCTATAGCAACTGCACTTGTTATTTACATCAGATCTGTTTTTTTTTCTACCGATAACGGCACGAATTCATTTTCCGCGTGCAACAAACTCCCTTCTCTTCCTAATCTTGAATTGAGCTCCTGTGAAGTGCGTAACATAATTGTAATTTTGAAGTTACAAAACACTCTGGCCCCGACGGCATGGCAAATAGAGTTCTTAAGTGGTACTCAGTACGGTGTTCTATGTATCCTACTGTAATATTTAAAAATGTGAATCTCTGCAATGGTTCCCCAATTGCGGAAATTAGCAAACGTCGTGTCGTTAAGTCCGGAAACAAGCAAATAGGAAACTATAGGTGAATTTCTTTGCTTGCTATACCAGCTCCACACTTTTGCAGGATATAATTAAGAAATGCTATGTAGAATACCTAATCGCCCACAACCTATTTTATTTGTGGCTACACAGTTGCTTAAGTTTAGGCACGACATGGCTACTTTCCTTGGTGACCAAAGAAAGATTTATGCCATATTGATTGACTGTTCTAAAGATTTTCACGTGGTTTATCGTGCCATACTTAAAGTTTGTCCTCAAGTTTAGGGACAAGCTGGTTGACTGAATAGCAAACTACTTGCAACGCGCTCAAAATTCGTTACGTTTAACCACGCGAAGTTATCTGACGTACAGATCACGTCAAGGCTGCCTCAAGGCTCAGTGTTTGGGCCGCTTTCGTTTATTATTTATATAAATGACGTAGCCGAGCTTATCAGTAACACCCTAATAAATTTGAAATGTATGCAGACGACTGCGTTATCCGCAAATTCTACTCTAACACTCAAGATCAATTTGCACTGATTACTGCTTTTTATTGTCGTTTATCGCTGTGGGGTTCAGTTTGCTATTTTGGTCATTTACATGGGAGGCAGCCTGGTCAATGCAGCCTCTGTTTGCGGTGATCGCTCTGGCTTTTCACAGTGCAAAAGCCACGGCGGATGTTTTTTCAGAATCGCGCATGGCACTCAGATCTTTCTCGAACGTCCTTGTGTCTGAACTGGTGAACAGTATTGTGGCGAAAGCACTTCAACGAACCCAGGAGTGCAGCGAACAAGGGAACCACATCACGTGTTTTCCAGTTCATCTTGTTGGCTCAGTTAACCCACCCGCATGTAACCCGAACGAGCAGGCTCACCGGATAGCGCGCAATTTCATGTGCCACGTTGCCGCGAATAGCCATGTTTGTAACGAGGTTGACATTTATGAAGATCAATTGTGTACTTTTTGTGTACTTCTCACTACCGTCTGGCCAGAAAGAAATATGAAGCCCCCCACCCCCCCAATTTCAGCAGGACTCTGGTGAGCACGCTCAGACTACTGCAAACCCATTGGTATCCTACTCCTCGATCCCTTAACCGGATAGACCCCGATCATTCGCAGTCGTGCCCCGAATGTGGCCATGACTCATGTTCTTTTAATCTCATGCTCTGGCTGTGCCGAGCCTTTAATGTCCCAGCCCCTAAAGCCTTCATACACAACTCGAGGCCGCTCAGAGGGCCCATGACATCGAGACTGAACTTCGACTTCCGGTTCCATCGTGGACAGAGCCACCGACTTTGTTTTGAGGGCGGCCTATGGCTCCCCTGAATATCTGTCTCTCAAGACCTAAATAAAGTTTATTGTCATGTTATGTCACGACCTTTTCAAATAATAAATGACCCCTTCGTTTTACATATATTAATGGCAGTGCAAGTATGTACGTGTCAAGGAGTTCAAATGCGTTGTTGTCACTCTTCCAACAAATTTAACAAGACACACTATTTTGATTAGATTAGATTTGTGGTGTTTAACGTCCCAAAACCACCATACGATTATGAGAGACGCCGTAGTGGAGGGCTCCGGAAATTTCGACCACCTGGGGTTCTTTAACGTGCACCCAAATCTGAGTACACGCGGGCCTACAACATTTCCGCCTCCATCGGAAATGCAGCCGCCACAGCCGGGATTTGAACCCGCGACCTGCGGGTACACTATTTCGAAACAGTACAAGATGTTCGAAAACACTGGTATCTCCGACACACTTTAAGCAACCAGACAAAAGGATGCGGACTGACAGCACATTAAATTTTGATCAAACTCGAATAAGGGTTGGTTGCTTGGTGAACTGACCTCAGACATGGCATATCTTCGTCAAAATCTGTTAAAAAGCATTAAGGTTCAAATTTCATCGCTATGAACAGTGTTTCTTGTATACACTTTGAATGCGCATGTTTTACCACCGCAGCTTCTTTTGAACATCGGCGCACTTGCAATCGCGTCATCCTACTTCATAAATAAGGTGGTTAACACTGGTTACAGTGTTCTAGCACCCATGTCCTTCGTTGCATCTTCTGCACACTGTGCGTAGTGACATGATACTCTAAATATTTTGCCCGTTAGATCAATTGGGAATAGTTTTCGTTTTTTGTTGTTTGCTTTTATGCAGAACATGCATTTTTGGAACTAACTTGATTGAAAAAAAGAATTGAAAAAAAGAAGTGTGTGATCATGTATCTTGGTAAATTGTGTTTTTGAAAGCGCTGAACAACTGTACACACCTGCTATGTCTCAAAATATATAGGAGCAGTATTTCTAAATAAATAACATTAAGACATGCTGCTGTCACTTAAACTGATTCGCCCTTTCGGTGAAACGGATATTTTTTTTTTCAAAATTCAAGGAACAAGTTGCCATGCCCACCAACTCTTTAGTCATGATCCTACCACCTGGATGGATGGATGGATGGATATGGCTGTACCCTTTAGATCGGGCGGTGGCTAGCGCCACCAAGCCGTAATACCCAATGAACCAAAAACTATACTCATTTTTTTCCTTAAAAAGTGAGTTTGAGGATTCGTACTTTGCAGTGAAGAGTTTAATTTTCACTCGTGCCTTGACTTTAGCCACCAATCAGATAACCTCCTTCTAGTTAAGTCTACGCGCTTAAAGTTTATTTTGCCCTCCCGGTCCCTAAACCCCAGTGCTTTGAAAAACTCTGCTGCGCCATCATCCTGAACTATAGGGTGAAGCCCTTTACAGAACATTATCAAGTGTTCAGCAGTTTCTTCTTCCTCTCCACACGCACTGCATACTGTGTCTACCCCTTCGTATTCGGCCCGATATGTCTTGGTTCGCAGTACTCCCGTCCTGGCCTCAAACAGTAGAGAACTACCCCGAGTATTATCATAGATCCTTTCCTTGGCAATTTCCTGCTTAAAAGTTCGATAGATCTCTAGTGCGGACTTCTTAATCATGCCAATTCTCCACATGTCAGTCTCCGTTTCCTTCACTTTCTTCTTAACCGATAGTTCTTTTTGGTTTGGCCACCTGCTGTTTTCTTAGTATTTACCAGTCAACTTCCTGGTTCGCTTCCTCCATTTTGTATCGACATTCTTCATGTACAAGTAGCTGAAAACCTTCCTAGTCCAACGCTCTTTCCCCATTTCCCTCAATCGCTTCTCAAATTTTATCTTGCTGCTAGCTTCCCTGCCCTCAAATGATGTCCATCCCATATCACCTTGTACTCCCTGATTTGGTGTATCCCCGTGAGCTCCTAAAGCAAGCCTACCTATTCCACGTTGCTTAATTTCTAATCTTGCTTGAACTTCTGATCTCATGCACAAGACTGCATTGCCGAACGTCAGCCCAGGAACCATGACCCTTTTCCATATTCCTCTCACAACATCATACTTGTTGTAATTCCACAGTGCCCTATTTTTCGTGACTGCTGCATTCCTGTTACCTTTAGTCGTCACGTATATTTCGTGTTCCCTCAGATACTCGGTCCCATTGCTTATCCATACGCCCAGATATTTGTATTTATCTGTTATCTCTAGCGTGACCTCCTGTATTCTAAGCTGACTACCTTCGTTGTCATTGAAAATCATGACTGCTGATTTTTCCTTACTGAATCCCTCATTACCGCAGATGTCCATCAATCTCTGCAAATCTTCCTTGTTGTTGGCCATTAGCACTATATCATCTGCGTACATTAATGCTGGTAGTGCCTGATCAATGAGTTTTCCTTGTTTGACGAAAGAGAGGTTGAAGCCCAGTCCACTTTCCTCTAATTTTGCCTCTAATCCTTGTAGGTACATCATGAATAATAAGGGCGACAGGGGGCACCCCTGCCTAAGCCCCCGTTTTACCTCTGCAGGCCTCCCCTACGTCCCCTACCTGCGCAGCGCCGCCACCGATTCGACGGACTCCGCTCGGTTGACACGCCGCCACCAAAGGTAGAAACACCGACACGCCGCCACCGGCAATTTCGGTACCGGCACACAGGTCTGTTGCGAAGTTCCCGTAGTGTATTGGGTAAAAAGATTAAAACGACGCCTTAACAGAGTAAAGCTAAGTGCCTTAGTGGGCCAGTGGGCTCAGCGAGACGGCAATTACGCATACGTGGCACGCTGGCACAGGCAGTGAAATGAGGCGCTGAGCCGCTGATTTCATCCCCTCAGAAGCATGCGCAGCGGACGAGCGCGTGGAGTTCGACGAAGGTGTCAACCTTCTCCAACCAAAGCGTCTTCTCGATTGACAGTATGTTCGACCTCGTTCGGCAGGTATACATATAGCGTAGCAACGCACCCCACAGAATCAAGCAGAACATCGCTCAGGTATTACTCTTCCTTTTAAAGACGATAGTCTTTCTTGGGGTACGTTGACGAAAAAATTTGGTCTGTTTGTCTGTCTCTACATTTGTCTGTTTCTTCCCTGTAACGATTTTCTAGACGGCCTCAAATGATACCCGAAATGGCTAACCTCATCCGCAGCGCCCGCCAATATTGCACAAGTTCCAGCGTTCATATTTGTGCGATTCTCAATTAAAAAGCAAATACGGCGCATATCTGATGCACCATAGCAACACATCAATATTTTGTATGTTTGTCTTTATACTAGAGAAAGCACACACAAGTAACTATAAGGACCGAAGCTTAAATCAAGCTGTGCTGACAGAGCAATGCCATGCTCAAAAAGGCAAGAGTTTACAACGCCTTGCTAAAACGACACGGTGGTGGCACCTGCCCATCGCTTCCCGTTCTATACCTTATCGCCTCCGACACAGGCGCGCATCTTTCTCCGTGGGCGCGCACGCCCTCCTTTGTTTTTGAAGATAACTACCAGATAGCACTCGTGTCTAACGCGCCTCGATGCGCTCGTTTGACTGCGCTGCACGGACTCTAACAAAGTGCTTTCAGAATACAATTCACCAGTTTTCTCACACAGAACATCAAATAATTGTTTTGTTCACTCTCTCCACACGCAATACTATTGCCTTTCGATGACATTTGCAGTGAAACTTGCAGATACGGGGCTATTTTTTTTCTTGCGCTCCGCTGCCCCATCCGCTCCTCCGCTGGGTCCGCTGGCCCGCTGAGCAACTGAGCTATTGCTCACTGTTTGCTTTAACTGCAGTTGGAAACACATGTCACGTTTTGCGTGTTCCACACCATGAAAACCGTGTGCAAGCAAGTGCGTTCAGACATTGCACAGCACCTATAACGGTTTTCTAATAAGTTCCCTCGTGCCAGAAAACGCGTTGAGGCGCTTAAAGCACATGTTGCTTGCAATACACGTATGCCAACCTCAATGTAACGACATTTAAACATAATTATAATTTTTTGCTCATTGCGCCTACAACTCAAAAATACGACCTCTATCAGAAACTCCGCAAAACTCGGCGGAAGTTGTGGGACGTATGAGACATAATACGTGCGCACTCTTGCAGCACTCCTCAGAGAAGCTTTCTTTGAAGTTTCCTGCCATCAGCGTAATCAATACAATACCGTGTCCCTTTGCAGCGTTCCTTGACAAACTGCATCCTGTGGGTAACAACACCCAGTACAAGGATGCCGTATCCAAGACACGCAAAGACAAATTTCACAAAAAATGCGGGGAATAAAAGTACAAGCTTTACGAGGAGAGCAGCTGGTCATAGTCGTCTTGCTCACTCTCAACAACGTGGTGGGCTTGTTCGTACTTCGAAGGTTCTGCAGCACTTTTCTGAACAGAAGACACCTGTAATACACCTTATGCGGCGCTTACCGATAAATGGGTTCTAAACAATTTGAAGTGCTTACGTTTACATGTGGGCCTGTGCTACTGTAGTTTTTGATTCACTGTGAATTGTTATGCAAGTGTGACATGCAATGGAACAAAGTTTCTGATAAAATACTTATTTGCTAAGCTATATGAACCAGTTGATCATTTTTAGAAATTTTTTACTTTGCCTGATTGATCGCATCCACAAAAGAAGTTGTGCCCTCCAGCCTGATCATTACAACATTTGCCCTTAGTAACAGCGTTTGCACCACCAGTCATATACTAATAACTTGCGTAGCTTTGAATATTGCCGTTGCATCTCTTTTTTATTGTCACCAGTAGCCATAATGGCGAGTGTGGCACACTATTTAGTTCGCGTGCTACGTGACGCCAAACAGGCTCATAAAGAATGTGCCACACTCGCCGCCATGGCTACTGGCAACGCTTACTGACACTCCCACGTTTAAATTCACATGTATACCCAATAAAGTTGCTAGGGGAATAGCCGCCAACGTCGCTCAGTCGTAGAAGATGGAACGCGTCATTCGAAGGTCACAGGTTCGGATCCTGCCCATGAAAAGTTATCTTTTCACCCACTTTTCTTTCTTCATATTCACATTACAATTCGGTCTAATATCTTCTCCTATACTTTCCTAGGCATTATTGTCTATTAGATCTCATTATTATTGTGTAAAACACGGAAAATCAAACCCTTAAGTATACACTTCTTTCCCCTAATATATATATATATATATATATATATATATATATATATATATATATATATATATATATATATATATATATATATATATATATATATATATATATATAAATGAGATCTAACAGACAGTAATGCCAAGGAATCTACAGGGAAGATATTAGAACCAATGGAATGTAAATAAGAAATAAAAGTGGGTGAAAAAATAACCAGCCGTGAGCAGGAATCGAACCTACGACCTTCGAATAACGCGTTCGTAGTCGTAGCTCAGTAGTTAGAGCATCAAACGCGTTATTCGAAGGTCGTAGGTTCGATTCCTGCTCACGGCTGGTTATTTTTTCAGCCACTTTTCTTTCTTATTTACATTCCATTGGTTCTAATAACTTCCCCTGTACATTCCTTGGCATTACTGTCTGTTAGATCTTATTATATTGTGTCAAAACACAGAAAAAACGAGCTCTTAAGTATACATTGATTGATATGTGGGGTTTTAACGTCCCAAAACCACCATATGATTATGAGAGACGCCGTAGTGGAGGGCTCCGGAAATTTCGACCACCTGGGGTTCTTTAACTTGCACCCAAATCTGAGCACACGGGCCTACAACATTTCCGCCTCCATCGGATTGATTGATTGATTGATTGATATGTGGGGTTTAACGTCCCAAAACCACTATATGATTATGAGAGACGCCGTAGTGGAGGGCTCCGGAAATTTAGACCACCTGGGGTTCTTTAACGTGCACCCAAATCTGAGCACACGGGCCTACAACATTTCCGCCTCCATCGGAAATGCAGCCGCCGCAGCCGGGATTCAAACCCGCGCCCTGCGGGTCAGCAGCCGAGTGCCTTAGCCACTAGACCACCGCGGCGGGGCCCGCCTCCATCGGAAATGCAGCCGCCGCAGCCGGGATTCGAACCCGCGACTTGCGGGTCAGCAGCCGAGTACCTTAGCCACTAGACCACCGCGGCGGGGCAGCTCTTAAGTATACACTTCTTCCTTATATATATATATATATATATATATATATATATATATATATATATATATATATATATATATATATATATATATATATGGGGATCAGCGGTGGTGGCATGTAAATCCACCGCAATACCTTAAAATACACGCGCTTACATTCAATTAAGCATAGTAAGATCACGTGACACGTGGGCTCAGGCAATGGCTTCTCAGCGAACCCATCGTGTCGTGTGACCTCTGGCCAGCTTCAGACTGTGTGATCTACCGGCTGGGGCCTATCGGCGTTTCAGAAAACTTCTCGCGGTACTTTATTTTCTCCGGGTGCAGCCAGAATCTTTCCAACTGTTTGCTCCCTGTGATCCACAGGACCCTCTCACGCACCCAGGTGGCTTGCCTTGTTTTATTAGAAGCGAAGCTCGTAATGGTCAAGCTCAATCCTGTGTGCGGCGTGACCACCCTTACTGCGCATGCGTGCCATTCTTCTTCTCTAACGCTCGCTCCCTCTCTTTACTCCCAGCATCCCTCGCCGCTGTGTGTAGACCTTCACTATGCATGCACGTCCCCTCCCCGTCTCTCTGATCTCTTACGCTCCCCCTGTCTCCCTTCACAGCGTCGACACAGGCAGCGTGTGCTAGCGAGTTTCTTTATTGAAAAAGCTGACTGCTCACACTGCACAACCGTTCACTGGCCAGCCCGCGTATATAGGCACTGCATATTGACTTAAAAGGTGGTGGCTGTGGGATATTTCGCATATTTGTTGCGGAAAAATAAAAATTCGCAGCGTGTGCAATAACTAAAGTGAATTGCGGGTCTCTATGTCAAATTGGAGTATCCTGTCACTCACTTCCCACTAGTAGCGATCGGCACGTTGCAGTAGGCGGCACGGGTCTATCACTGCGTGCTTTGAGGCTCCCAAGGTTTCCCTCATGCGCGACGCCGCGATGAGAGCCAGCGTCAACGCCACCACCAGTGTAAGCGTAATCTCCCGCTGCTTCGCATCTACACAAGGTTCTCTTTAGCGGGAGATGTCGTGATTGTACTATTAGAGCATGTGCTTAATGGAAATGTTGAGAGTGCAAATTTGTCTTGCCCTGTTTTTTGGGGGACATAACTGAACAGAAACTTCATTTTTAAGTATTTCCCGATTATTGCAATACTACCTACGCACACCACTTTGCGAGTTGTGATCACAGCTTTGTGTTGGAGCAAAGCCAACTGTGTTTCAAGTGTCGGCTTTTCGCAATGTAATGACTACACCATAAATCTCATTTTTAACTAACACGGCAACCCTTCGCTCATCATTCATTTTTTTGTGGATAAGCAAGATACCCGTTACAAATATGTGAGGTAGCATGTGAACTTTGTTAATTCTGCATGCGTCAGATGACGATGAGGTAATTAGCTTTCGAAGCGGGTGAGCAGCACTAAACCACATACTTGTTGCCTAGTTTGCATTGCGTGATTATTTGTTGTTGCTCCACTCGTCTGCCACATTGTGTTACAGAGATCAACAAGATTTCTTGAATGACATCACAACTGTATACGGTATTTATGCAAGTGGATTTCGAACACCATCGTAGCTCTGTGGTAGAATACTTGACTGCCACGTTGAGGGGCTGGGTTGAAATCCCATTATTCCATGTTTTCGTACTTTTCTGATTTCTTGTTTTTTCTGTTTATCAGTTGCTTTTTCCTGTATATCGGTTACGCTATCAATGACAACAGCGACGGCGATGTCGCTCAGCGCAGCAACAGGCGCTTAAGAGCTGCGCTCTAAAAAAAACGGCGAGATTTTCATGGATCTTGGGAAATATTTTAATCTTGGCTTTTAAGCCCCAAACTCTTGAGCTCTGTCGGCTTCCCTAGACCACTGGACAACCTAGAGTTTGTGCTGCAGGACGAATCAGAGCAATTCAGGTCTCTCAGCGCGTTCAGTTCGAGGCTGCGTCCGCGTCTGAACCATTGCCTTCCTCGCACTTCCATAGTAAGTGTTCCAGAGTTGCCCCGGCTTCGCAAAACTTACAGCATTTGAAAATATAGTAAGTGATGAGAGCGGAAGCTGCTTTCACAGAATTTTTTCTCTGAAAGTCATTGATGCCACTACCATCATCGTTATTACGAGCTCATTCATCATATTCGTATTGTGTTGCTAATTTCTTTAATGACACAACCACGGGATCCTTCCGTGACCTCTATGAAGAAACTACTGCTACTACCTACAACTATTGCTACTACTACTACCTACTACTGTTACTACTACCACCACCACAACTACACAACGATGGTGGTAGAGGGCAGATTATTACAACTTCGCTGTAAAGAGTAACAAATAGCGGTCAGCGCATGGTAGTATCAACGGTCCATTTAACTTTTTTTCATGATAGTAAGGGCTGCAGCGCAAGCACGAAGGTGCTAGAAGAAACGTGAAACGAAAAGCGAGGCAAGAAAAGCAAAGAGGACAACATGAGCGCTGCCCTCTTTGTTTTCCTTGCCTCGCCTTTCGTTTCACGTTTCTTCTTGCACCTTGGTGCTCGCGCTGCAGCCCTTATTATCACAAATTCAAACCAACTAGCCCAAATAGCCATTCTTCTTTAACTTTTTTTTAGCCGTGCCAAGTAATCTGTGAACAGAAACGTAATAATATTATCTGGGGTTTTTCGTCCGGAAACCAAGGTATGATTATAATAGACGTCGTAGTGGAGGGCTCCGAAAATTTTGACCTACTCGTGTTTTTTACTGACATCCCACAGTACACTGGCCTCTACAATTTCGTCTACATCGAAATGCGACTGTCGTGGTCACTCATAAATGTAAGGCAACTATGCCAAGGACATGGAATAAAGCACTCACCTTTTAGAAAATATTCAAATTCAAGAAGCTAACAAAGCAAAACGTCATGCTGTGGTAAAAAGAACGCTGGTTCGAAATGACAAATGCTTCAGACAACTGCCATTTATGACGCTAACAGCCAACGTTGTGTTGATGGGCATACCTCGACACTATCAACGCACGATTGGTGAAAAAAAAGTGTATTTATTTTAGTGAATGCATTTTAACAAGAATCAGACCTCGGCATTGCAACTGGGTGTTCAACTCGACTTGGACAATGGCTAATCAATCTGATACGCCAGCTCGTTCTTTTAAAATAAAGGTTGTTTCAGCGTGCAGCAAATCTAATTCTTCGAACAAAAGCGGTTTAGTGCGTATCTTGCCACGGCTGTGCACTGGTATCATCCACAGTAGATTAAGTGCTGTCATGACGCTGCATGCGCGCGGTTATGAAGTACTTTGTTTGATGTTGGGGTCTTCGCGGTATGAAGTCTTCAGCCTGTAAGAGCCCGGTACTTCAAGACTTTGAGAGCCTCGCCGTTTCAAAACAAGTCCGACCGAGCATTCTCGTACTTGTGTCAAAGGAGTTGTGGGATTAGTAATTGGTGAACGGCTTCAAACAGACGCAGTCATCGCCTGTTCATAAGCTAATTTATCGAAATAAATTCAAGAAACATGATTCAAGTGCCAGATTGCATCCTCAGTGCGCAATACTTGCTCTTAAACAGCTCAGTGTGACGTCTCAGATGATCAAGTGCTTTTAAAGCTGTCGAATGGTGGGGTATTCGGCTCTGATGGCACAGCGGATTTAAGCAGAAGAAGCACGGCTCGTATAAAAGCCATATCAGTAAGATTACTGAATATTACCTCTATAAAAGCAAAAGCGCGTCATTGTTCAGAGTACGAGAAACTAGAAACATGCGTTCATGCGCGCAGGCGTCAATCAGTGATATATATATTGCATGTGCGACATACCAGAAATATATCTATAACATAAATAAATACTGTTGCTGTGTAATGCTGTAGAATTTTAAGCTTTCAAATTACTATGTTTTATGGCCTTCAAACTTACCGTTATTAGTGACGTTCCGCATAATGCATCATTTCCGGCATCACTCAACAAAGAGTCATTAAAGCATTTTCAGCCCGCTTGATGAACCAAAATTATAACGCTAGCTCGCTGAATTCGCCCTCTGATAGTGCGCAAAGCAACAATACATAGCATGCAGGCAGCGAGAATAAAACGAAATTCTCAGTGTTGCATGAGCCTCGATCTACTATAAAAATTCTCGTCGTGTTGGTTGACGCAATGCGCAACTCTGTTCCTTCCTTTGTTTATTTTTAAATGTGCGCATAAGCATGCCAGCCTCATGTGCACATACGCGTACTCTTGATAAAAGAAACTAGGAGCTGCCTAACTTACTTTGCATTCACCAACTATTGCTGCAGATTGCGCATGACACGCTAAACTTCCGTGACGCACCTTGCCAGCGAGGGACATATGCCGATAGGTAGCATGCACAGCCATGGCGTTGCCAATGCCACAAGTTTCCCTTCTAGCCCTAAAGTTCCACTCCTCGGCAGTCCATCACAAACAGGAACAAGTATGCTGCACCGGTATTCGGTGACGTGTTCACTCCAGGAAAGCTGTAAGTGTGCGGTGGAAGTGTAAGCAGTTTCATCCGACGATCACGTAGGGGGCGTGTTTCGGAATGAGGCTCGAAGTACCGGTGTACGAAAAAGTTTACGGATTCCCCGAAAGGCCCATCTTGAAGGGAATTCTAATTCATAATGATGAGGGCATAATTTATCTTATTACTCTTGCTTTTTGTCAATTGACGAGCTACGCAAGCACACTCGCGGAACCTTGTAGCTTTCCCCAGTAAAATTAGCATGTCCACGTCTACTATGGCTGAAGTATTCCTTGCTGCTCATGAGGACCTTACCGAAGTTGCTATACAAGAAGATGAAGTGAACATTGGCGAAGACGCTGATGAACTTCTGGCCCTTTCGGACGACATCGCGAAGAGTATTTTAGAATCTGAAGAGTGGCCATCTTACATAGAAAGACTGCGGCAAGCCGGCGACGATGATGAGCACATCGAAGAGCTGTTGCTGGCAGAAAGGTCCGGTCGACAATACCCGCTCTGGAACGCCGACGAACGTATCCTGGACGACGTTGATCCACCGCTGCCTGCTGGGTGCCTTGACGTCAAAGCCGATCTTCCTTCTCTGCACCAGACAGATGACTTTCCTCTGCTATCACCACTGAACAACAGCCTTCGGGTTGACGACGCGAGCCCCACTAACCCCTTACCGCCACAGCATTGCTTGCGTAGCAGCGTTTCAGACTGTGTTCAACAGACATCGTCGTTCACACCTGACCGCTATAGCAAATCATGCTCCAGTTCCGTATTTCTGTCGTCTACGTCAAAGAAAACCAAGAAGCTTGACATCATTGAAGAAAACGAGGCCAGTAAAGAACGAAAGCAATCGTCGTCATCTAAGCCACTGGGAAGTCATGTCGGTTCCTCCTTGCACTATTTGTCTGAGCGATCGGGAAGCCGAAATACTGAATCCCTTTCATCCGCCAGGTGCTCGGCGACATCGAAAAATTCCGGAGAGTGGTCGCCTGACATTGAACAGCTGCGTGCTTCTTTGACTGGTTCGGGATCTTCTGGAGAAGGTGATTTGTTCAAGTCTTCCTTTCGCATAAGCAAGAGCGGTAGCTCAATATTGGCCTTGGAGCGACTCTTTCTGGAGGCGATCGACTCAACAGCTCAAGACCTACAATCCCAGGCGCAGATTCCCGAAGACTTTCACGTTGGTCTGACACGGGCCGCGGCAAGAGAGAACGCTAATGCGCGCCACCATACAGCAATAGCATCCAATACCACGAGCAAAGGACTACCCCTGCAACGTCTCGGAAGGGGTGCTTTCGGAAGGGTTTTTGGAGTGCAAATCAAAGGTACGCCACAAACAAACACAGCAATTTATGGCTCTATGCGTCGCCACGTTTTGATAAATAGCTTACATGTACAGTGGTATTTGTGTATATATCCGGCAGCTGCGTTGAAGAGAATGTGCAAACTACAGTGGTAAAGTGCACCAGTTTAACGTTGCATTGTTGCATGCACTCCCGCAAGCATAGAGCTAATCATAAGTTGAACTAACACTTATTTCACCTAGACGATCACTACCATTAATCACTTTGTCTACTTCTCCCCCTGTCTCTTCCTTTTATTTACTTTTGCCTACTTCTCGTGTGTTTTATATCGTCATAAAGTCATTCGCTAATGGTAAATATTCTTGTTTTTACGAGTGATTCAATCGCTAACGGTAAATATTCTTGTTTTTACGACTGATCTATTCGTGGTCAGAATGGATTCAGAACATCTTACGATGACGCAGCCGAGTACTGCCGAGATGAGTTAAGCTTGCAATACACAGAAGGCCATGGGTCTGATTACCGCCCTTTGTAGCTTTCTGGCAAGGAGAAATTCTAAAACCTCAAGCACATTTAAGATTAAGGTACGTCTTAACGAACGCCGCAAAGTATTCTAAATTATCTCTGAGCACTTTACGACAGTGCTTATCCAGCGAGAATCATGGTTTTCATGACGTTAAGCCCCCGTGGTCAAGTATGTATTTAAAGAATGTAGTGGTTCTCTGCCGAAACGGCTATCAGGTAATATTGATATGCCAGCTTCACGAAAGACGTATTGTATTCAGTGTGGTAGATCAATACCAGATTGCGCCAGCTTTTCTGAAGAAAACTTGCTGATGGGAACATTTGTATATAAACGTGGCTAATTCAGTAATTTCTTTATGCGTGTGTGACTAGTTTACTATGGCAGTGCTTTCAGCTAAAAACAGTTTTATTTTAGACAGAATGCCGTACGCTGGCAGTTTGCCATGGTTGCAGGTGCCCATGTATGATATTATGAGTACTACGCATTCTCTTATTATTTATCTTCAAGGTTAAATCTAGAATCACCTATTAGTTTTTGTAGTTCATAGATGTTGAGAAGTGCGGTTGTCTTCAAGCAGCACAATATCTTGAAAAGAATAAAAATTCTTGTGACATGGGGTGTCACTAGAACTACGTTTCGGCCTTCTTCAAGCTTGCAACCTTGGAGTTGGTCTTGAAGCTTCTTCTTCAGTTGCCGAGTCTTGAAGAAGACAACTCCACTTGTCGAAACATCGGCCCCACCCGCCACATACCTCATGTTCCAAGGTTTTTCATCTCTTCAAATTGTAATTAGAACACAATTGTGCACTCATGTGGCAACATGCATGAAGCAATATCTGCTCTGCTAAGTAGAGTGCGTTCTACAGCCCCAGTACAGCATATGGCGTATTATTAACTGTTCAGAATTACACGCTCTGCACTCACGTCACAACTAGAGAGCCTTTCAAGGTGCAATATTTCACTTCAAGTTCGATAAAAACTTAGTGAACACCTAATATATAGGTAGCACAAATATTCTCAAGACAGCTCTGTGCAAACACAATGTGACAATCGAAAAATCTAAGCTGTTCAAATAAAACTTATTTCTTTATTAACTGCTGTGTGCAAAGATTCCACAACAGTTATAACTTCATCGGCACCCATAAAAGGCAGGTTACAGTAAATTAACATTCACTACCACTGTTATCTTTATTATATGACAAAGCGAATGTCTATGCATAAAGGCTAAAACAAGCAGCACTATTTTTAGACGTGGAAGAGTCCGCTCAAGACACAAGTCACACGCTCTTTCCTGTAAGGGTGCACTGTACTTGAGCACATATTTTAGCTTCAATGTCATGTCATAGTAACTTCTTAATTTTTTATTTATTTATATTGTTACACAAAGGCCAATGAAGTGTGGCCTTGTGTAACTTCACACACCATTGAAGCCACAAGCACTACTCAAGGAAAACACAACTGATAAGCCATCTGGCAGTTTTAAACAAGCCTACATCATACGGGCCACACTAATCATAATTTTAAAAAACACAAAGAATTGCCGAAAGTACAACACAAAAATTTAAGTTTTACACAGTAGTGACCAACGATGAGCATATCGTAACACAACTGCGAACAGTACACTCAAAGAAAGCTGCACCATATGGGTCAAAATATTCAACTTCGTAGTCGGAAAGCATTTCAATATTACGTACACTTATTTGTAATTATGTGAAAGGATGCATGCCGCTCATCACTGGGAAAAAAATGAAAGGTAAACCTGGATGAATACGGTTACACGAGAAAATATTGGGCCAGTACCGCTTTTTCATATTCGCCTGAAGAAATAATTTCCGTTGCGATATTCGGTCGCGTGTTCGACTCTTCAATAGTGGCTATGGCACTCTGTTATATTGCAGAAGTCACATGTGCGATTCACTACAATGGCGGCTGCCACTTGATGTGAAAACGCTCGTATGCTTACGATCTGTATGCGTTAAAGAGCCCCTAAACGTGATCAAAAGAAATGTCGAACATTGCACAAGGCCGCTCTTTCCAGACCACCACACAATTTCGGGCGCTCGCAAGCATAGCTTCTTGACCCTGATTCCTTTTCTTTTCCTGATGTTCCTTAACTCGAACAAGGCGGGATACAAAGTGCAACCTAGTTAGTCTTCTTTACTCGGCGTTCCTCTCTCTAATTTCTCGCAATGTAATCATTTGTCCCAAATTTGAAAAACGTTGTCATAGACTAAGGTTGACTTCGTTGTTAAGCTTCTCGTTAATAAATAAATATTCGCTGCTAGAAAACTGCCAGTACCCGAAACTTTATAGAATGCATGCTGAGCTGGCCGACTTCAGAACATACTGCATTAACAATCTTCGCTTTATTAGCCCTGTTGGCGAAATAAAATAACTATGTGAATCCAAGAGTAGTTCACGCATAGCGTGTACTATTTTACAACTAATTTGTTACCGTGTAAAGGGATGCCACAACAACCCTCGAAATCAACCATTTCTCGTTAAACGTGTTCACAACCACAGCACAACTTCAATATAATCCAAAAGTATCACAGAGCAAGTGAAAAGCAGAATGAACAACTTAATAGGATGATCTCAAATAACATTGAAGTTTCAGGAATGCTAAGACATTTTAAGGCCTTTAGTTCATTGGATGAGGTCTTTGAGGTGCACCGAAACAACGAATGTACAAAAAAATGAACAGCACAGATGCTGACCGTAGAAACTACCCATCAAACAGTGCCAGTAGCGTAGGCAGGGGTTCACACGCCGAGCCTGAGCCCCCTCCCCCCCTCCAAAGAAATATTTCGCAATAGCATGCAGAGCGCAAAATGAAAACTTGCCTAACCAACCCCCTCTTCCGATCAAGTAGCCCCTCCACAAAAAAAAAATTATGCCCACGCTCCACCAGCGCAGCGGTGGAGCGTGGGCATAAATTCATTCAGCATATTATGCTGAATGCTTAGCAATATGCAGCACTATGGACAGGTACGTGTTTCAGTCGGTGTTGGAAAATTTCCAGCCTTCTACGTCGTTACCACTGCGCTGGTGGAAAAAAAAAACGGTAAATTTGAACTATGCCATTTCTACTGCGCAGCTCTTTTCGCCCACCATGTGCGTTTTCATCCGTATTGATTTTTTTCAGGAGAGCACGCTCTTGCGAGACATATCACCGTTATTTCGGACGTGCTAGGAAACTGATTTGTTTAGCTTGTTCGGTGTTTAGATTGAGTAACGGCACGCAGAAAAGATATCTGAGCTGGTTGAATCGAGCCAGTGACTTTGAGGCTTCAGGCGCGATGTTCAAGCAATGGGAATGCGCTTTGTGCAACTCTTTGCGGCTCGTATTATACGTATATTCACGCGTGCAAATCGGCTAACGCACAGCACTCCGAATAAAAATTTTATAAGCGAAGGCGCATACCACTGCCCACCTGCGCTTTTGTTTTTTTTTTGCGAAGAACTTTTGCCAGCGATAACATGCTCGTATCTCCGCTGTTTCAATAGGTCGACTGGCAATATATAGACAGTGATTTTACTCCCGCAAGAAATATAACAGAGCTATAGTGGCGTCTTCATAAGTAAACGAATACTAAAAGTTGCTGCTTCTACGAAAAATTACGAGCAAAGCACTACCTAGATACATTTACATCCGTGCACAGATTTCATCTTGTACCCCTTCATTTTCCTCCTCACGTGCAGGGTATTTCAAGCTGTACGTGGTCCAGTTAACATCCCGGGCTTTCCTGTGTTCCCTTTTTCTTTCACTTGATTGAATAATTGATTTCGCTGGTACATACGACTGAGGAACTGAAGATTCTGCCGACATCACTTAGCGCCCAAGAACGAACATTACAAACTCGCAGACACTGATATACTACAACAGTTATCACTGGGCTGAATGTGATTTCATACTCCATACCACGTTTTTTTTTCTGTATTAGTCAAAGTGGAATTACGGCACTGTTCACGTGTGATAAGCCTTTCTTTTTCACCGTTTTGTTAGTATTGGCCTCGCAGTAGTTACGTTACAACCTTCGTCAAAAAAAATGGAGTCATTCACGATCCTCCCCTGCTCACATGACAGTGAATCCTACGTAGCCGTATTATTCACAAAACGAATGATCGTAGAAGCTCCCCTTGCTTTTGATATTGCAGTTTTAGACAAGTTACGAGAGCCTGCAAATATATAAATTATAATTATCATCTTGTACCAATTGTCTTTATTAATGCATATGTTGACACAGAATAAGCACTTTTATCACTCTTGTTTTCGGCGAATTAAAGACACCTGCTTTATGACTTTTTTTTTACTTACAGTGCAACTGTGCTTCCTTCCACATGTACCCTATAGCGACTAATCTAGCTACTCTACTTCAATCTAAAAATTTAAGACTACAGAATTTCGTGAATAGAGAAAAGTAAGTGTTGCGATGTGTTCACTGGAGCATCAATGCAGTGTAAGTAATATTAGCGAAAAGCAAGGCGAAAGCTGAAGAGGTACAAGAAAGAGTGCAAGGAGCTACTAGATTTGAACAAAGCTTCCTTTTTGTTCAGTGCAGCCAGGAGCACAGTTACATTTGAGGAGGACAGTCAGGTACAGCCACACTTTTACGCAATCAAGCTCTCAAGAATATATACTTTGGCTCTACGAAGTGTCGCCGACGTATCAATAATACCGACATCTCGTTTCACATTGACGCAAATCATGAAACAACTAGCCACACATAATATTATTGGGTTTTAACGTACCAAACCACCATATGGCTATATGTAGAGCTTTGAAAAGTTCGACCACCTGGGGTTCTTAACGTGCACCTCAATCTAAGCACATGGGCCTCAAGCAATTTTGTCTTCAAGTGGCCAACAAAAGGCTTAATTAAACATCAATAGAGTTTTCTAATGATTTTAAAAGTGGCAATGAGTTCAATTAAATTTATTTACCAGAAAAACAGTCTGGAGAGACACCTTGGCGGGTGTCCCTCCAGTTTGTTTGTCTATTTTAGAAAAGTAATGCCAATTATAAAACTGCTTCCAAATAGCTGCCACATTACTGCTATTCTGCTTCAGTTCCACTTTTGCGAACTCTGCATTATATGCGATTATTCAGCATGTGCTTATTATTGTAATGTTTACCAACTGACATCGTTCTTCTATAAGTGCCCTTGTTGACGTAAGAAGGTGATGGGACGGAATCGAGCTGCCCGTGTAAGAACTGTGGAACGTGTTTACGCTAAAGAAAGATGAACAACGTGTGGTTGAGTCATTGCGTATTTTCTAACAAGGGTGCTGTTGAGCCCAGAAAGAAAGTGATCAAGTTAGTCCACGTTTAATGTTCCCGTCAACTCCACGGTGGAACTGCCATTAACTACTGAAATTTCATTACTTGAAGAACACAGATTGATCTGTGATTTGAAAACTGAGTTTATGTGTCTGTAGTGTTTCGCGGGTAAGCAATGAGGCTTCAGTATTTTCCTCACTGTATTGTCATGAGAGCGTACCTTGTTTATGGTGAAAGCTCTCAAGAGGCATATCAGGAGAGAATGGCGCGGCAGAAAGTAAACTGTCGAGATATCATTCCCACCACTCAGACGTCTGATCACTTCATCAGTAGATCGAACATTCAGTCGATGCTGCCGCATTTCGCAGTGAAAGCAGCGCGCTTGTGCAGGTCGCCTGGTGGCCGTGAAGGACGTGCGCAATGTTGACGAGCCCAGCGAGAGGAACGCGTCGCAGCTGGTGCACCGGCACGTGGTTCGCACCCTGTGTGTGGCTCAGCTGGAGCCACGCCGCTTCCTCGTGGTGATGGAGTACGGAGGCCCGCGCACCCTCCAGCATCTGCTGGACGACCGCGGCCCCTTGGGAACCCTCGACGTGTCCCGGTGAGCACAAAATGCCTGAAAACGTGTTCGCATGAAGAGAATCGTTCGTGACACTTGCCAAGCTTTTGAAACGACACAAGCTTTAGCTCATCTAAGTTCATTCTCAAGAGGTTTTCTTGTACAAATGTTGTCTGTGTTGTCCCCTTATTCCAATCATATCTTTTTTATCACCCTTACTCTCATTCCATCTGTGTAGCCTGACAGATAGAAGGGCTCCAGGTCGACATCCCAGCCTTTCTTTTCAGTTGCTCCTTTTCACTATATATTGCTTGAATGCAGAAGGAAGAGTTGATACGGCTATGGAGAAAATGTAATGCTCTTTTTCAGCAATAACTGAAGGCTGGAAACATTGATAAAGATGTGAAGCAGGAGATAAAGCAATTACAAGAAAAATGTTAATATCAAAATGAGTTACATGATGGTATATACACATTTTATTTCGCAAAATGAAACCTGCAAGCTCTCAAGATTGTACTCAGCGGAATTCTCTGGATTCATCTACAAGTCAAATTCCACAACCTTCAATAAAACGGCATTGATCTCAGCATGAAATAGACACAGCGATACAGCGAATCTGTTTACATAATGTGTATAATTTTCAAAGCTGCCTTTTTCCGTGGCAACCACCTTTTTTTGCAAGAACAATGCAATGAAAGAAGACCTGTGTACCTGGATTTAGGTGACCCTTTGATGGACCCTAGATGGTTGAAATAGAACTTCGAGTTCCGCACGATGGCGGATCTCATGACCATAGCTTTTTTGCACATAAAGTGTGCCGTAATTTGCCCTTTTTAGCTACAATGAGTCATGAAGGCGGAAGAACACGGTTTTCTGACTTCCTTCTCAATGCTAGGGGGATTGTGTTGGTGGCTCTGTTGCAGCACAACGGATTAACCTGGCGTGCAACGCCAACATTTGCTCCACGCAAGCCTCCAATTACTTCTCCTAGATTGTTTTGTTTGTTTATTTTGTTATACGTCACATAATTGGTATGCTCTGTTGTTTGTACAATGCACACCTCTATTTATGAGCAAGTGAGCAGTCGAAACATTTTATCTGTGCATTGTATAACCTGCTCTGTTATGGCGTACCATCCCATATTTGGGTGAATTTTAAACACCATGTTCAGCAACAGCCTTTAATGAATTATAATAGAAAACTGAGTGTGAGCTAACTTATGGCAGACCAATATTTCAGAAAACATAAAGGTGTCACGTATTATCAGATATCTATTACCAAAGGTGGGTGAAAAAGTAGAAATTGATCGTACCTGGTGCGCAGAAAACACAGCCGCTGTTAGGTAAGACCAGAACATGTGAAAAGGAAGCAAGAAAACTTGAATGTCAGGAAAATACGGTCCCGCAAATCGCCAAGCATTCTGAAGTACACAACTACATTCTTTGGGTGAAATGTGTGGTGCTTATCTTTCCTAATTTATACTTACAGCTTGCACTTGGCGGCATGAAAGCATAATATGGCGTCAACATGGGGGCGTAAAATTACATCAAGGCAGCATGTAGTCACCCGGCTATCAACATGCAACAGTGTGATAGCGAGGTCACTGGAACGTTATCAAATGTAGGTACATAAATAGCGCAGGAACCGGCATGCGATGTACTGACAGCACTAACGTCACTTCAGAAAGTAGGCGTCCCTCCATATTTATGCACCAATTAACGTGGCTGTGTCAGTGACGCTGGTACAGGCCATCTCTAAACAGAAACGTAAAAACTACTTCGCCTGTCTGCAGCAAGTGCCACAGATGCTGCCCCTGCGTTTAGTTGTGCAGGAATGGAAAAGGCTGATACTGCGGTTTTCTTGCGCACAGTTCAACAGTAACAGATATGCGCGAAAACATCACACGCCATGGAGTGAGGTGTTTCTGTGCATGCAGGGTAAGGCATCTCACCCTGCAGGCTGAGGCGATGTGTCATCTCATCACATGCATGCGCCAGCGAAGGATAGGCTCCGAGATGACGCTCTTCGCGAAAAGACGCGAGCACGACGCGCCTTCATTCCACTTTTGTCACCTTTTAACCAAGGGTACTTGCAGTCTGACGTAGCAAAATCCCGTGTTTTCTACGCGCCCTCCGCAATTAGTTTAGATTTCCCCACTGAAATTCAATGAATATCTCAATTGACGTGCAACGTCTGGGATTACGAAAGGAATAGGTATGCCATAAAATGGTGCGTCTTAGAAACTTCTAATTTGAACAGTCCTCAAGAGAATATTTAGTGTTAATTAGAGAAATTTTGTTTCCTGTTTTTGTCAATGTCCTTTCATTTGATGCAAAATATTCTGCCTCAACATAGTGCAGGTATGCGTAAACAACTGTACTGTGTATATAATAAAATTTCTCAGAAAAATGTGTATTGTTTTACAAAAAAGACCGTGTATAGTGTGCATCAATAACACTACGTACGCACATCGCAGAAACCAAATAATCTCTGCCTAAGGAATGCGTAGTAAATACGCCGCCATTCCTTTATCTGCGCAATGTGCTTGCGTGTGGTTGAAAACGCTATTTGTAAACTGTCAGAAAGTATAATCCAATAATTGATTGGTCCCTCCTTGAAGACTGTGCCGTGGGTGGTGAGGAAGCTTACAATCTCGAAGGCCACGTGTCACAGAGTTGAGGTGTTCTGGCAGGTATTAAATAAAAGCAGCCAATTGGTTCAAAAAAGAAAAAAATGATTAAGGTCATGGTAAGCTGCATTGTAACATTGGGCAGCACATAAACTCTTTGTTGATGATTTGATTGATCTGTGAGATTTAACGTCCCAAAACCACCATATGATTATGAGAGACGCCGTAGTGGAGGGCTCCGGAAATTTAGACCACCTGGAGTTCTTTAACGTGCGCCCAAATCTGAGCACACTGGCCTACAACATTTCCGCCTCCATCGGAAATGCAGCCGCCGCAGCCGGGATTTGATCCCGCGACCTGTGGGTCAGCAGCCGAGTACCTTAGCCACTGGACCACCACGGCGGGGCCATAAACTCTTTGTCGTCCCCCGTTGTGTAGCTTCTATCCCGCTATAGTGGCTGCGAAAGTAAAGAGAAAGAGGGAGTTTTGTGATTAGTGCGCATAAGCGTGAAGTACCTTAAAACATTTTGCCGCTCGAAATTGGCGAAAAAAAAGAGATTTCATTAGTAATCCGATCTCATGTAAACCTATAGAAGTGTTGCTCATCATTTTCAACGTGCTTTACAATGCCATGCTTGAGGCGTTCATGCATTTGACTTTTTACGCGTGTATCCTTCCTGGTGCACGGCAAGTTGAAACACCTTATCAGCAGCGAAATCTCTTCACAGCATTTGTAAATACCTCTGGTCACTGAACGAAAGTAACAACTTCGCTGCGAAACGCTGAATACTTTCAAGCTGTGCCCAATATTTCATAACACGTACAGGTATATCCACACTCATGTGTGTAAATGTAGCTCTAAAGTATTCCCGTGCATTTTTTTTAAATCACTGAAACTTGCGTGAGCTCACAAGGATCCGTGAGTGTGCTTGAAGAGCAAAGATAGAGGCGCGATTTGTTAGAACAGTCAGGATGAGCTCCTTGTTTTTGGCAGGTTTGGCCGCCAGCTTGCTTCAGCGCTACACTACTGCCATCGGAATAATGTTTTGCACCTGGATGTAAAGCCAAGCAACGTGCTTGTTCACAACGGAGAGAGCAAACTGGCCGACTTTGGAAGCAGTGCTACCCGTGGTTCCCACCCCAAGGTGAAAACGTTTTTCTTTGAACTTGTTGCTGCTTGCTGTGTATTCGTTTGCATAACCTTTCCAACGCATTTGATTTTTGTATTGTATACCTGAAGTGGGACGCACAGGGGTTGAAATGCTCAGCAATAAAACGTGAATTTTCGGTCAAAGACACGCTGAGCATAGCGCAAGTTCAGCAGAATTTGAGTGCCGGCTGTCGAAAAAAAATCATTTAGGAAATGTTCTGCATTTAAAATCAAGTGCAGATCTTCTGAGAGCTATGCTTGTTTAGGCTGATTCATTTGGTACAGCAAGTCTGAAATATGAATGGCTCGCATCAAATAAGCAAATATATATGTGTATGGGCGTCGGCAAGGTTTTGTCTCGATGAAGGAGGGTGTAGAGGGTGGTTGCAGGTAGGGGATGGGAGGAAGTAAGCACTGTTGTAGCTTCCTGGTGGGAAGTTCTTGTGACTTAGTAGGATGAAAAAGGAGCAAGGGTTCTTTTTGCCCTCCCGCCGGCACCCATGCTTCTGTGCGAGTGCACGTGTTTATACTTGCGTTTTTGAAGTGTGAGCCGTGAAGACAATAGACGAAAAAAGAGAGTAAACATATACACTAAGCACATTCATTTTCAGTTTGCCCTTTGTTTGTCCAGGTTTGCGGAACGGTGCAGTACATGGCTCCCGAAGTCCTCCTAGGCCAGCGGCCGGAGTTCAGCGCAGATGTCTACTCGCTAGGTGTCGTCCTCTGGCAGATGCAGTCTGGTGCGAGGCCTTTCGATGGCCTCCACCAGCACGCCGTCATGTTTCAGGTGTGTGAGGCCAGTCAATGTTCAACGTGACTGTATACGTGTATAGTGTTGCACACACTTATTACTGTTTATTTTGCAATAACGTGATGAGAACTCTGAATACGTCATTTTATTTCTACCTCCTAATGTTGAAAGCCTCACCTTTTTGGTGCAATATGGTGAGAGTAGCCGGTGCTTTGTCATAAATAGGGCTGAGAAGAAAAAGGATTGTTGAGGTTAGCGTCCCAAAACCACCATATTATTATGAGACAAGCCATAGTGGAAGGCTTCGGAAATATCGACCGCCTGGGCTTCTTTACGTGCACCTATATCTAAATACACGGGCCACAAGCATTCACGCCTCCATCGAAAATGCAGTTGCCGCGGCCGAGATTTGCCTCGGCGACCTGTGGGTCAGCAGCCAATTGCCTTAGCCTCTATACTACCATGGCAGAACAGAGAAAGAACACAGTACAACGATGCATTTTCACTAAATAAAGAAGAGGGTGGTATGGTGGGAGTGGAGACAAATGCTCTGCCAAATCTTGCCTTTCATTTTCCCGTGTAGCCCACTGCCATTTTGATAGAGCATTGGACGGGGCCCGAGTTTGCGATCTTATATCTTTTAGTTTATTTCTCTATAAAATGAGTTAGTGTTAGCAAACTTCGTTGATGAAAGCTTGTTGTAGGACTAGTTGAAGTACGTAGGCATAGCCGGGAGGTTCAATGCGGTTCGACCCCCCCCCCCCCACAAGAAATTAAGTTTTGCATGTGTGCTTATACACGCACACGCAACATGCAAACGCACGCATAAACACATATCATGTCTCATAAACCCCCTCTCCCCCTGCGAAAAAAATCTGGCTATGCCCCTGTTGGAATAGGACACCTGCGGTTATAATACACCAGTGGAAAGTTGAAACATGCAGAAACCCGAGAGGTGCGCATGCGATTAGGCACAATCTATCATTCAATCTCTTCAAAACTAGAAAAATGGGGGGACGTAATCACGACAGCTACAATGCCCATGCGTGAAGAGTTACACGCAAGCTGTGTTGTGCATGTGTGACATGTGTGTTAGCACCTACCTGCACCCTACTATGAGCAAATTACAACGCTGTACGCGAGCTCCGCATTTTTTCTCACCTCCCAGTTTCGCATGTAATAAGCAATTTCAGCTTGGTTCTTCTCATTCGCATTGTGGAATCTTCAAGTCGCTTGTGACCTTTTCCGGGCTCATTCACGTTGTTCTAGCAGATAGTTATTTTTGTTTTTGTCACATTCGCTAATCAGACGTTTGTCGATTACGGAATGTAGTCGAGCGTTGAAATTGAATGAACTCGCGCAACATCAATCACTGACAATCAACATAGTCGTGGCCAATCTTGGGGTCAATATAAAATGTAAACAAGGGCAATTTTTTACAGTTGCGATTATTATCAGTGCACAGAATAAGGTTTATTAACCTTCCCTTCATATGTCAGCAAATGTTTTCTAGTACAGTTAGCCTGAAGCGTACTCTAGAACAAGAATATTCATAAGAATTCGGCTTCTTTCGGCTTTCATTGCCAAAGTCGTGCTGCTTTTAAATGCGAAGCATTTCTTTGCGAACTTTGGTGACTTTGAGCGTATCTATCAATCAATCTATCTATCTGTCTATCTATCTATCTATCTATATATATATATATATATATATATATATATATATATATATATATATATATATATATATATATATATATATATATATATTTATATACCGCCGCCAACGACTTTCAGCTCTCCAGGCCGTTTCGATAATGGTATCAATACCAAATATATATGGCATAATAGAACTGTATCATGAGCATATGTGACTAGTCATAACATGAAAATCCTCACATGTATGTCATGAATGTCAAGATATCCATTTAATTGTCTGCCTGCTTTTGCGGTGGTTTCCTTCACATAACATGTTTCAAAACTGGTATAGTATGACATGACTGCATGGCAAACACAAGTGACACACCCTAACGTGAATATGAAGACATGCTTGTCATAATTTCATGCCACGACCATGGTCATGACGACACGTCGCGCTCATAGTGTGGTCGCGGTCGTTTTGCTAGCTTCACATACACCAAATTGGATGTAACGTGACGTCAACAGGTGACGGGGGTATATAACTGATGAAAAATTACAATCATAAGGTTCATGTCATGTAAGAAGACTACACGCCATGCTCATGATGTGCTCGCAATCATTTCACCAACTTCACGTATACCAAATTTAGGTTGACGTGACGTCAAGAGATGACAAAGGTATATGACTAGTGCAAACATGATATTCATGACATGAGTGTCATATAAGAACATGACAACATACCAGGCTCATGATGTGCTCGTGGCCCTTTCTCTAGCTTCACCAAATTTGGTATTGCGGGACGTGAATGAACGACGAAGGCACATGATGCGTACAAACATGATAATCATGACATACGTGTCATCTAAACATGACTGCATGCTACGCTCACAGCGCGCTCGCAGCCGTTTTGCCTGCCCTACATATACCAAATTTGGTATCACGTTACGTGCATAGACGACGAAGGTGAATAATGACATTTCTAATGTAATAATCGTGATATGCGTGTCATGTGAAACAGGAATACACGCTACGCTCATAGACGTCAAACTCTGCCGAAGCAGCGGAGTGAGAAACGCCACTACCAGCGCCCCAATTAACGCACCGGCCATAAATAGGTAGTGCAAAGCAAGCCGTCCGCTAGCGAACGTACATAGACCCTTTTCGTTTGGTGGTTTTGAGGCGCGGTTTTCTGAAAATCAAGGACCTGGCAGGCTTCTTCCTTCAATCGAACCTCGCTTCAGAAATGAAAACGAACTGCGGGTAGAATGCGAAAACTGTTTCAGTTATTTCAGCGTACTGAAACAGGCAATTTAGGTGCAAGCGAGCATTGCATGATATTGAGTTCGAGGCAAGCTTTCCGACGTTCGTTTTTTAACACCTACACGCGTTAAACTTGCGCATACACATGATACGCCAAAGCGGTGAAGTGCATACGCGAGGAATCTATCTACGAAGCCCGCTTTATTGGGCACGGATAGCGCTGTCGATTTTAACATTTGCAGTTGCATAATCTATAGATATTTCGCTAGTTGTGCATTGAGCTGCTTTATTACGCATTCTAGAATGTTCTGTTGACAGTTGTCCTTCGTTTGTATCTACTGCAAATCGGGATACATACGTGTCCAATTGTTCGGTGTACAACGAAAAGGAAAACAGGCCTCCGAGATTGCTATGGCAGTCGCTGACACCAACGGCAAGAAAAACCTGATTGTGGTCACGATAATTTTATGATTTACCTGCATGACGTACGTCTTTGCATTTCTTCGGTAAAGCCGGAATTTAAAGCCTTCAAAGCCTACGTGCGTGACACTGTGCAACTTCGAATTAGCGGTGGTTATGGTGTGTGCTATGTTTATCACGCACGTCACCTTTCTACTTCTGCACGGCGCGCACCACTGTCAGAGACTCTGTTAAGCTTCATATTCAGTTACTTCGGTTCTCCTTCAAAGCTACTAAAACCAATAACAAGAGACCTACATTATCACACTTTCCCATGCGAACGCCTGTGGTGAACGCGAGTAATTCACTTACACAATACGTTCGCAACGGCCCGTATCCAGCACTCTCGTCTTTATGTTTTGCGAAAGCTGAGGAAATAGGTAAAATTGAAGTCGTTCATGTTCATGGCAACTCACAACGGAACAGTAGCATTGACTGGGGTCTTTTTCGTAGAGCGTTGCGTCTGCTCTTGTTTTCACCGTCATTCTGGCGAAGGTAAATGACACATTCAAACATGATAATTAGAACATACACGTGATGTGAAACATGGCTACATGATACGGCCATGGTGTGGTCACGGCCGTTTCCCTAGCTCCACATAGCACGTCACGTGAAACTAAATTTGGTATCACGTAACGTGAATGAACGACGAAAGTAAATCACACATCTAAACAAGATGCTTATGGCATGTAAGTCATGTACGGCATAATTTGTCCACTTCGTAACGTTGCACTGATTTTAATGTGACATATCAACCTTCCTCATTCGTGCTTCGCATATCATGGATTCCCACTGTACGTACAACCTGCTTTTTTTTTTTGCTCATTTTGGGATGACTGCTTGGATGGCATCTGGAAACTGCGTGCGGTGAATCATCGCTCACCTACCGAAGAACGCCTCTGCCTATGTAGACCACACGGCATACAACTCCTTCACACTGCGCGGCGGAAACGACAAGCTATTCGGCCACGCGATTTAGAGCAGGCTAAGCGTAATTGGAGAAAGATAGTGATGTTGTTGCATGACGAAGGCTTTCAAAAAGTCGATCTACCATAGTGCAAACTCAAGTGCGATCCAGAGCCAGTTATTCTGGCAGTGGCGGAACGTTACCTTAAGGCACCTAATTCTACTGGGATGCTTGAATAAAGGCGTCACAAGCCAATATGGCAGTTGTATGCACAACAACACACGGGTACTAAAGATGCTGCTCAGTGGGATGTATTTTTTAGCGCCTGTAATAAATGCCTATGTAAAAAACTTATAGCAGAATATGATGGAGACATATGGGTAGCATAACACAGTTAAGCATACGAAGACACGTTGTGGGCAAGGTGGGTGTGATGGGCAAAGCTCAACGCAAACTTAAGGTTACCGCACAAGACGTGCAAAGCACCCCCATCACTAGATATGCGCGCACGCATCGGAACTTGCGTGGTGGCGCTTGTCAAAAGCACGCCTCTCGAGCCCTTCGTGCCGTCTTGGTATTTATTTATTTATTTATTTATTTATTTATTTATTTACTCTCAGGGCCAAGGGCATTACAGAGAGGAGGGGGGTAAAACACTCTACAGGTATACAATGCAGCAGGAGTGTGATTACACATATGAAATACACATAAATAAACAAACAATAACAGAAAGGAAAAATCAAAAGGCGCGAAGAAAACATTTGCCGTACACGGGAACAACCGAGCAGAATTTACACAAAACCGCGGAAATCGCGGGGAGAAAAAAAAATCTGGTAATATGGCCACTAATAGCCACCTTGAAATTGGCTGGATTAATTATTGAAGCAATGCAGGTGGGGAGGTGGTTCCAGTCCGAGCTGGTTTTAGGAATAAATGAATTGAAATAATAGTTGGTCCGGCTGCTGGGTACGCCAACCTTGAACTGATGGTCATTTCTTGTCGAATGATAAGTGGGAGGAAAAAGCATCGAATCTTTGAGCGTTGAATTGGTGTGATAAATTTTATGAAAAAGACAAAGTCGTGATATTTTCCTGCGAACAGACAGATCAAGTAGGTTAAGGGAAGATTTCAAGGACGAGACGCTAGCCGTACGAAAATAGTTTGATAATATGAAGCGTGAGGAACGATTCTGGATAACTTCGATATCATGAAGTAACGAGTTGATATGCGGGTCCCAGATCGACGACGCATACTCCAGCTTTGGCCGAACTAAAGTTTTGTATAAAACGAGTTTTATATCTGCTGAAGCAAGAGCGAAATTTCGTCGTAAAAAACCGAGCATGCGGTTAGCGTCGCTTGTGATATGATCGATGTGTGTTTGCCAAGAAAGGTTATCCGAGATGTACACGCCAAGATATTTGTAACATGACACTTTGGTTAGGGGGTCGTGGTTGAGTATGTAAGTGCACGCTGTAGTATTATGTTTTTGACGTGTTACTCGCATTACTTTGCACTTATTTGTGTTCAGTTTCATTAACCATGTATCGCACCAGGTAGAAATCTTATTAAAGTCAGTTTGTAGCGCACTTTGGTCGGCGGAATGCAAAATTTCTCTGTAAATTACGCAGTCGTCCGCGAAGAGTCTAATAGTTGATGATAGTGTATTCGGCAAGTCATTAATATAAATTAAGAATAACAGCGGACCTAAGACAGAACCTTGCGGCACACCAGACGTAACAGAGCAGTGCGTGGAAGTAAAGCCATTAGCAACAACGTATTGTGTGCGGTTACTTAGAAAACACTCCAACCATTTGAGAATATTTACATCTAGATTGATTGAGTTTAATTTAGAAAGCAGTAGTTTATGACAAACGGTATCGAATGCCTTCGCGAAGTCGATAAATACGCAGTCGATAACTGAAGAACGGTCAGCGGCGCAAAATAGGTCGTTAGTGAGGCTAAGTAACTGAGTTTCACAGGAGTATTTTTTTCTGAAACCATGTTGGAATTTGCTAAAAAAGGAATTGTTTTCGAGAAAGCGGACTAAATGGCTATGGATAATGTGCTCAACAATTTTACATGGTGCACTGATGAGCGATATGGGTCTGTAATTGATGGGATTGTGAGTGTTACCTGTTTTGGGCAAAGGAACCACCTTCCCGACCTTCCAATCCTGTGGTATTGCAGAAGTTTCCAGAGACTGTGAAAAAATCTTAGATAGAATTATAGCGTATTGTTAGAAAAAATACGCTGAAGCCACCAAACTCAGAGTTCCGCCAACGATTAATGGTATATATAAATAACTCGCCGTTAGTGTGCTGAGACACGTGCCCTATGTGGCCGAGTTGTTTCGAACCGCGCGCTGTGGAGCGGGGGCAAATGCGTTCTACTCCCAGAGACGGAACTTCCTGTTTTTTTTTTCTTTCCATCTTTTAGTGTAGATTTCGCAATGTCATATCTGTGACGAAAATATGTCACAGTAGTCATTCTGCGCCTCTGGCATAAAACAGTTCCGCGTTAAAAATTTCCAAACAGGTCGTATAGTCGACACTTACGACATCTTTGTAATCTATATCGCGCAGCGCATACTATAGGGCAGGGGCCTCTTGCACTGCACGATGTCGTATGCTACAAATGGCATCTCGTTTCAGGTTGTACGGTTGCGAGTGAGGCCTAGGTTTCCTGAAAACGACCAAGCGACCGAGCTTCAGGACCTGGTGAAACGCTGCTGGAGCCATGAGTGCAACGAGCGTCCCAGCGTGGGCGCTGTGCTTTTGGAGCTGAACGCGCTCAACAAAGTAGCGCTCAAGAGCCGCTTCCTGAAGGGGTGACCACTGCGCTGACCCGCAACTGGTTTGCTGTTTCCCTCATTCGAAAACAGCGTGGTCTTATACCACTATGCGAAACAACACCTCCTCTCACGCGCGAAAGACGCTCAAGCGCTGCACCTGATTGAGTTAACGCATTCTCTTACCACTCGTGACCTATTTTGCTAGCGTGAAAAATTAGGCATAATCTGCACGTGTCCCGACTTAGTGGTCGCGACATGTACGGGCCTCACCTCGTAGCCTCGATTCTCTCGTAGCCGTGTAAATTATACGCGCGCATTTTTTATGACTGGGAAAACTGAACATCCAGCATGAGCGATGTACGAAAGGCATCTCTACCAAATTCATGCCACATGAACAAGGCTCGAGCTGTGTCTCGCACTGTGGTGGCCTAATCCGACTTTCCTTTTATTCAGTAAGAAACGAGAAAGCAAGCTTGCCTATGATCACTAGATTCACTTGAGCGTAACAAACAAAGAAGCTTTTTACGGTGCGCTACGAAGTCGCTATCTATGAAATTCGAGCACAGAATAAGTGTTTACGCTTTGAGTGGTCTGTGTTTTTCCCCAACAAATTATGCTGTCGAAATTGTAGTCTGCACGGTATGGATCAACGCCCAAGTATGGATCACAGGCACGAGTAGACTGCGCGTATTCCAGAACAGTGCTGTTTATACTGCTGCGTGGTGGAGAGAATATTTTTTACACCCCCCGTATGTAGTTTTTAATTACCGAACGCAGTAACTGGACACCAATGTAAAATAATACTCATATTTTAGACTGACTTCACTTGCTTCATACAACAACATTCATCATGCTTTTAATTTAAAACACCTATTTCGGACACTGCGCATCACGCTCCAGGTTGGTAACTACGGTACTGACTACAGTGTCCATCACTCCATGCACCGATGCGCCCCGCTAGCACGCTCCCGCTTTAACACTTTGCCCTGCAAATTGCAGACGAGGAAAGCCGAGTTCGTTGCAACGGATTGCGCCTCATCCTTCCACTCATTCGCCGGTGCGTCGCTCTCATCTGGTAATGGCATGGGCATGAACGCTTTGTAAGTTGCGATTTTGTCATGCGCTGCATGAGGGAGTTGTATTATACTGTTGCCCTTATTACCAACAGTGGGAAGATGCTGCACGTGTTTTTAGTCTTGACGCATGTCGTGAATAAACTCTACCCCTATGCTTGTTGTTGCCATACTTGCTGTAGCGTAAGGAGCGGACTTGCACACACTCGCTACCAGAGTAACACCATACTTTTTGCATTATTCTCAGCATTTCATGATTTGGGTGCACGTTTCCCTAGAAGGGTCCACCATTAAGACTGTCCACAGCATGGTGTATGACAAATAATTTAGGTGTGGACACTCCGCCCGACGGCGCGCCCAGATAATGTTCGCCCCATTCCTCCTCTCGGCCCTGTTGTCGCAGTGCTCCCCACGCAACCGCGGCAGGTGCACGTAGTAGAAGACTACCTGCGTGCGTAGCATTTGTAACGGCGTTTGGCACGTCAGCATTCAGCGTCATAATGTTTTCTTTCTTTTCTCACACCGTGCAGCCAATGGCGGCGTTCGCTGCACGTGGTGTTATTCGGTCGTGGGAAACGCGTTATGCTTTATTTTGCAGTTGCTGGTGTTGCACGTATTAAAGAAATACTATGTGGAAAAAAAGATAAAAGCACGTTCGCCTCGTAGGGCTATAGGTTTTTTTAAGCCCCATGTCACAGCGCCCCCCCCCCCCCCAAAACTGCGCCTGGTGCATGTACTGAAGGCCAACATTGTGCATACGCTTTCCGTCGCGACGGGCAGAGTGTGTCTAGACCTAACTTATTTTTTTTACGCCGTGGTCCACAAGCACGAACCAAAGCCCTGCAGCTGGTTCACCTGACATAAGGTATGCCGAAATTGGCCAGGTAGCCTGACAGGGTCGGTCACGTCTTGTGCGTCGTGAACCGAAATTCGCAGAAGGCCGTGCTATTGACAGCTTTTCAAACTCCATACGTTGAGCAAATACGCAGTGTTTTTAATTGGGCCCCCAAAAGCTTTAGCGGCTTTAAGCAATAGCGTTCAAGCCACATCGCATGTGCGAGACACCAGGAACGTTGCGGTTTTGCGTCGGACGCACTATTTGTCGAATTTAGCGGTAACTGCTGAGCCTGCCCTGGTAGCTTTGTGTACGTTAAAAAATCGCAGCATATCCACGCAGTAAATGATGATGAGAAGAGCTAAGCGTCCGTCAGCCCGTCCGTGCTTCCGTCCGTCTATCCATCCGTCCGTCCGTCCGTCCATTCGTTCTTGCTTCCGTCCGCCCCCGCCACCATCCGTGCATCCTTCCATGCGTCCGTCGTTCTGTACATGCGGCCATCCGTCTGTACGTCCGCGCATCCGTCCATCTGTCCGTACGTCCGCGCATCCATCCATCTGTCCGCTCGTCTTCTAGCCTGTCTGTCTGTCCGTCCATGCGTCCATCTAGTGAACACTACACGTATCACCATCTCGCATCTCGAATCTCCTGTGGCACATACCCGCTGCGCGTGGCCGTCTATTCGTCCGCCCGTCCATGCGTTCGTCAGAGCGTCCACCTAGTGAACACTCCAAGTACCGAGATCTCCCATTTCAGATCCCCTGTGGCACGCTCCCACTCTGGAGTGGGTATGTGCCACCGTTGGTCTCGTACGACAATGGAGGATGGACAGACCCATGCCTTGAGGAGCTTCGCCCCTAAACGGTGGCACTCACCGCAATGTTGGCTCTCGGCACTTATACATTTGGCTGTATACGTGGTAATGTGTGTAGTTCGAAAACTGCGACAATGTTTGCTGCAAGAAGCGACTGCAGC
Organism: Rhipicephalus annulatus; assembly: GCA_013436015.1. NCBI lineage: Eukaryota > Metazoa > Arthropoda > Arachnida > Ixodida > Ixodidae > Rhipicephalus > Rhipicephalus annulatus. The sequence continues at coordinate 702,460 of WOVY01011175.1, forward strand.
TATCACTTTCTTTCAGACAGCGTTGTTTATAAAACGATTCATTGCACATCACTGACCTTGAATTCAATTCTCAATATTGTAGCTCGAAGGCCCACCATAGAAAGGTGTTTGCTAAGCAAGAAGCAAATAAGAAGAGGCTGCCCGATTCTTTTCGAATGCTGTCGTAAAGCCACATTGCAGGACAAACGTTGCGAAAGCATGCCTTGACAAAAGACAATCCTTTGTTCTGTGAACCACCAGGACCTATTATTAACTAACGGTCTCAATAACTCGCAACAAAACGGAAGTAATTTTTTCCAAGACTATGGCATTGTATTGTTATGACAAGTTCGCGTATAGAGACCACTCAGTAAGTATGTTTGGTCAACTATATAGGGGAATGTCAACGTGCATACTGGAATGAGCTTCAGCCAACGCGGACTCCCGTTAGAGGCTAGACGCACTGCTTTCTAAACACCGGCATGACAAGTGGGCAAATGGGGACTAAGTACGCTACGCCTCCGTTATCGCCAGTGCCTGTTTTTATTTTTTAAGAGACATATGTTTTTGGTGTGATGCTGTTTTATGTCAAGAAAATATAGTTAAGCCACTGCAACAAGCAGGCAAAACAATGCTCTGCCGGACACAAACATACCCTACAACAGCAGGGAAAAACATTGTGTCAACACGAAAGTCTCGCATCCATCAAGAGATGTTGCGCCAGGAAGAACCACATGTGTATTGATATTTCAACTAATCTACGCAACACAGATTACCGAGACACCACTGCATCGCAACTCACTCTGATGTACTACACAAAACAGCATGTAGATGAAACTACAGTTAGCTTCGATGTTCCATCAGTGTTCTTAACACAAAGCAAGAGAGCCATTCAAAGCAGAGAGCAGCCATTCACTTTATTCCTGAGAACGGGATTAGTTGACCAATACTAAATCACAGCTAGTGCAATCGTTGTTGTGACCCGGGGTCTACCGCACGCGTCCCTGCTAACGTGATTGACGATACGTAAGGGTTACGTTGGGCCCGAACTCCTATGGTAGCGTGGCGCAACTTCGGGTGGAGGAAATGAACGCTGACAAGATGGGGAACCGAAACAAAAAAAACAGGTTTACTGTACCATTTACACTTACTTACAGCATAGAGAGGTTTGGAGATTCAAAAACCACGAGCGTGGTGGTTGAAACGTTAAAGCATGGTTAAGAGCCACGTCCAGCACTTTCAAACGTCGTTTTAAGCCTTGTCCGGCTCCTCCTCCTTGACCGAAGCACCAATCACACACAAGATACCGCTCTGCAGAGCATCAGTCAATAACACTTGGTCGCCGAATGAGGGTTGCATCTTCAGGCGCAATGCTCCACCGGTCTGAGTTTCACTGAGGAGAATGGAACTCTTCCCGCAACAAGGTGGTGGTTGGGTTAGAGCTGCTGTCTTTCCCTGGATAAGTAGCCAAGGAGTAAAGACTTTAATTGCCTAGGCACGACCGGCGCGGTCGGGCTGCTTCGTCATCTCCCCAAACAAGCAAGCCTGGAGGAAATGCTTGTAGATACGTCGACTCACGGACCGTCGAAGTTTCCACATTCTAATGCTTTTGTCGCTTCGCGCCACTGGACGCTCGTTCCGAGAAGACTGGTGTTCCGGGCGTTGGAATGCTGCCCGGCCATGCTTCTCATGGCCAGCTTGGCGCCCATGGACGAGGGTTACAACAGCGTACAGTAACATCCCTCGAGGAATAACTGAAAGGTGATGGCCTTGCCATGTTAGGTGCGAGGCACTTTATGGAGACGACCTCTCCTATGTTGTCGTATGCTGTCGTACTGAAATAACTATAAATAGTGTAGCAGTTAAAGCACACACTCGCACCATAAAAAGTCTTCTTCCTCCTCTTCGATCCACATGTTGATAATACAAATCATTATAAAAAACAACTAAAAGAAGCAAAAGGAACAAATAGAGGAGGAAAGAAATAAAACCCACCCAAAAAACAAGGAAGATTGCAGAGCTGCGCAGTTCATTCAGGCTTCGCACCAGTATATTGCAAGCTGCCTAAACTTTTTTTACTCAATACACTTCCTTTTATCGAGTGACTGACTGAAAACTGAAACATATTTAACTTCGCCTTTCAAACCGAACACCACCCCAAAAGGAGTCATGTTTTAGGACAACTTTTCGTGAAATTTGTTTTCAAAGCAAATTACTAAAATAATCCAATTATCAGCAATCATATAGGTTCATGCAGCAATAGTGATTTAACAGGCCTGCATTGTGCAGCAGGAAAAATATGTGATGGTGCCGCTTTTGTTTACTTTTGTTTGAATGCCTCTTAGCAGCTGAACGCAAGAGTTTCAGCAAGAATATCCTCCTGCGCGTATAATTTGTTTGTCCCTTGGTCTAAACAATGTAGAAGACACATCCGGACTGTTAATTCAGGGATACAAAGACGTGCATCCGGGTTATTAAGCCGTGCTGGACATAGATGTGGCCACCCGCAGCAGTTCTCTTCGGCATCCAAGCACACAGACGAGCACTGAGTAGTTTTGAGGGAGAAGAATTACGCTGCAGTGAAGGCAAAGCATCCGCAACTGTACTTAGTGGGTAGTTCGGCCATGTCAAAATCAGAATCAGAATCACTTTATTTTTCACGTCATTCAAAGGAGAGAATACATGATTAGTATATGCAAAAGGAGAACCCATAGTTAAGAACTGAGTTGGAACCTCCTGTGCATAACAAAGTCAATACCACAAGAAAACTGGCCATTCATGGATTTAATAATATTAATATTAATACTAATAATGGCTAATTTGAATCAAGTAAGAAAATACATTATAAACAGCGTTAAGAAAAACGTAATGTGCCACAACAGGTAATGTGCCATATTCAATGAGACTAAGAACAGAGCGGGAGATATTTCAAAAGGAATAATTGGTAATGCAGCATAGTAAAACTTAAACTAATAAAAGAAATGTGAAGAAAAATAAGCGGAATCACAGAAAGGGCATACAAGAATGAGGAAAGATGAGAAGATGGACAAAAACTACCGAATCAGAACACCTAAAGCAATGAAGTACCGGAATCAGACCAATCAAGCAGAAAATACTTAAGTTCAGATCGTAACCTTTGAGCATTTAGTGATTTCAGATTGAACGGTAGCGAATTCCCCAAAGCAAGTGCTGAAAAATGTAGCGACTGCTTGCCGTAATTCGTGCGAACAATGGGTAAAATAAAATCATTGTTTCCAGCGAATCTAGTATTGTCAGCAATAATGAGGGATGCTCTTGCTATTATGGACACCGGAATATCGTTCAGTAGTGCTTTAAAACATAAATGGCAAGAATATATCTATTAAAATTGGACACATTTAGAATATCGTAGGAGTGCAATGGCTGATTTACGTTAGCAGAACATGATGAAAAACGTCATCAGACGAATGGCCCAGTTTTGATTAGTCTGCAATGATGCCAGGTGACTGCTGTATGTGTTACTCCACGATTCAATGTTATAGTTAAGCTGAGAATGAACGAAAGCATAATAAACTGATAAGAGAATAGAAAAAGAGAAATGAAATCGCGCATTGATAAGAACGCGTATACCGTGAGCCATTTTCTTTCCTGCATTAGACACGTGAAGATGAAATTTGAGGTGGCAGTCGAGTTTCACATCTAAAATTGTGCACTGATCAACTGGAGTGATAAAGTCAGTGATCAACTGGAGTGACCTTCCCCTTAAGGAATATTGGTAATCTACCTGTCATAATTTGAGAGTGCTTGCCAAATGTGCTCACCTCATTCATATTCTTCTACTTACTTCAATCTCGTGTTTCGGCTCCACCGTTATTACCTGTCCTAAGTAGACATAATATTTTACTACTTCACGTGCACTATTACCTATCTCGAAGCGCTGCTCTCTTCCGAGGTTGTTCTACGTTACTTACGTTTTCTGCTGATTAATTTTGGGACCTACCTTTCTGCTCTCCTTGTCTAACTGAGTAATCATGAGTTGCAATTCGTCCTTTGAGTTACTCAGCAATGCAATATCATCGGCGAAGCGCAGGTTACAAAGGTACTCTTCATTAACTCTTTTCTCTAACTCTTCCCATTTAAGCCTCTGAAAATCTCCTGTAAACTCGCGGTAAATAGCAATGTGGAGATGATATCCCCTGCCTTACACCCTTCTTGATTGGTATTTTGTCGCTTTCCTTATGTAGCCATATGGTGGCAGTTGATCCCCTGTAGATTTCGTACAGGATGATTATATTTGCTTCATCGACACCCTGATTCCGCAGTGTCTGCATGACTGCTGATATTTCTACTCAATCAAACACCTTATCTATGAAAGCTATGTATAGTGATTTGCTGTATTCTGAGTATTTCTCTATTACGTGATTGATAGTATGAATGTGGTCCATTGTTGTGTAGCTTGTCCGAAATCGACCTTGTTCCTTTGGTTGATTGAATTCTAACGTTGTCTTAATTCTATTAGCAATTACCTTTGTAAATAGCTTGTATGGGACGGAGAGCAAGCTGATCGGCCTGCAATTTTTCAAATTCTTGTCATCTCCTTTCTTATGTATTAAGATGATGTTAGAGCATTGCTCTAAGGTTCTGGTACTCCTCCCATTAGGAGAAACTTCGTAAACAGAGTGGCTAGTTTATCTAACACAATCTGTCCTGTGTCTTCTAGTAGATCTGATGTTACCCGATCCTCACCAGCAGCTTTGCCTCTCTGCATTTCTTTTCAGACTTTTTTTACTTTTTCTATCATTACTGGTGGGATGTCATCCGGGGTACTGATAGATCTCATATTAAGGTCGTAGTTGTTCGGGCCACTCTACAAATCTCCGTACAAGTCCACCGCTATTTTAACTATCCTATCCATATTATAGTTACTTTGCCCTCCCTGTCCCTTAACGCATACCTTATGGTTTTCGCCGATTCGAAGTTTACTCTTCTCTGCTTTCATGCTTCCTCCGTTTTTCAGAGCGTGTTCAATTTTTTTCCGTGTTATACCTTCTTACATCGGATACCTTACGCTTACTAATCAACTTCGAAAGCTCTGCCAATTCTATTTTGTCCGCTTTATTTGAGCCTTTCATGCTCTGACGCTTCCTAATGGGGTTCTTCGTCTCCTGGGACAGCTTGTCGCCCCGCTGCGGTGGTCTAGTGGCTATGGTACTCGGCTGCTGACCCGCAGGTCACGGGATCGAATCCCGGCTGTGGCGGCTGCATTTCCGATGGAGGCGGAAATGTTGTAGGCCCGTGTGCTCAGATTTGGGTGCACGTTAAAGAACCCCAGGTGGTCGAAATTTCCGGAGCCTTCCACTACGGCATCTCTCATAATCATGTGGTGGTTTTGGGGCGTTGAACCCCACATATCAATCAATCAATCAATCATGGGACGGCATGCCAATGTGTTGTATCACTACCATACCTCCAATGTCCACTGCACACTCTGTTATAGTACGCGTAAGATTATCATTCATTGCGTAAACCCTAAGACTATTTTCCTCGATAAGAGCGAAGTACCTGCTCTCAATCGAGACTCTAAATTCCTTTACTTTCCCTGCCAGTGCTAGCTCATTGATCGGCTTTTTGCCTAACATTTTCTGTTGTTCCTTCATCAAGTTGAGTTGAACTCGAGACCGTATAATTCTATGGTCACTGCATTGTACCTTGCCAAGCACTTTCACATCCTGCACAATGCTGGGGTGCGCACTCAGTACAAAATCTATTTTTTTCTTACTTTCGCCATTAGGACTCCTCTATGTCCACTTACGATTCTCTCGTTTTCGGCAGAAGGTTTTGAAATCCGTAAGTTATTGCGTTCTGCGAATTCTACTAATAACTCCCGTCTGTCATTTCTAGTACCGAGCGTAATCTCCTACTGCCTTGTCTCCAGCCTGCTTCTCCCTACCTTGACAATGAAGGCACCTATCAGTATAGTATATCGCGTTTTTACCTCACTCATTGCCGATTTTACGTCTTCATAAAAGCTTTCAACTAGCGCGTCATCATTGCTAGATGTAGCGCGTAAACCTGTACCGCCTTCATCTTGTATCTCTTATTGAGTTTATTTGTGATACCTACCACCCTTTCAATAATGGTATAAATTCCTCTATGTTACCAGCTATATTTATGTGGATATGGAACCCTATGCCCAGTTCTCTTCTGTTAGCCAAGCCACGATATCAGGGACGTGCCCACTCTGTAGCACTGTATAGGCCTCATCTGTCCTCCTAACCTCACTGAGCCCTATTACATCCCATTTAACACCCTTTAGCTCCTCCAGTAGCGCAGCTAGACTTCCCTTCATAGATAAAGTTTTAGCGTTAAACGTCGCCAACTTCAGGTTCATAAATATTCAAGGCCTTATGAGGCTCATGAGTTCAGGATCATATGAGATTAAAATGTGGTGGGAAACATGAAAAACTACGTGAACGCATGAGCTAGTCCTCTATTTATCACGTCCTCCTTGCGTCCTGTCGTGATAAAAAAATCTAGAATAGAAATTAGGATAGCTTCGTATTTTTGGTGCCATGAATGAAGAAACGGGGCAGCTAAAAGGCCATCCTTGATCCTGTATGTTTTTCTCTTTATATCTGTTCTGTCACTTTTCTCTATTCTTCTCTTGCTAGTTATTTCTTTCTCTAATATATTTCCGTCTCTTTAAAGGATGTTCAGAGTGATCATCTATAATTATCCTTTCGAGTAATTAATAACGAAAGTTTTGGAGTCACTCAGAAGCTCAATAGTTGTACGTTTGCATCCAACGGCCACGCAGTGCCGCGGCTGCTTTCTTTTCACGGTGGAGCGTTTGACATTGAGTGTACTAGCAGTACTGACGCTATTTTTCTGTGATGGTCGCTATTTTCAAGCTAGTGAAATAGCCGCAATACGCTGCCGTATCAACGTACGCGTACTTCTTCGTTAACACCTTCGCTCTTGCTGCTCCTGCTACTGCGTCTGAGGTAGCAAGGATGCTTGTTTTACAGTGAAAGCTGTCATGAGATCAAACTCGGGACACCTACGGCGCCGTAATTGTCCGCCGCCGCCCGTGTCCGTAACCATTATCGCGATATAAGAAAAAGAAACTAGTACCAAGGTTAAAGGGGGAATTGAACCAGAGTCGCCTGCCTCTCATCCAAGTATTCTACCACTGCGCCACGCTGGTGCTTGGGACTTGTTCACAAACTTGCCTCGGGCAGACATGATGTCGGGAAAGGAATTGTGTTACTATGAGAATTCTACCACTGCGCCACGCTGGTGCTTGGGACTTGTTCGCAGACTTGCCTCAGGCAGGCATAATGTCGGGAAACGAATTGTGTTACTATGAGAAATAAATAAAGCAATTTCGAACATCAAACAAACCAGGCGTACACTGCGGATAACGTAATGAGTGAGTCGTCCAATGCTCCAACCCAGTACAAAAGATTGTTTTGATCGCCTATTAACTGTGACGCATACCCACTTCAGGCATAATTCCTCATCGTCGTCAGCCACTGCATGAACAATTGGCACAAAACGCCTCGCAACCATTTAGCGGATACCATGCTTCACAGAAGAATGACGCAAAATAGCATAGTGAATGGTGGTCCATTATCCAGAAAATATTATTATTAATACCGTGGTGAGTACATAGCAAGTGTGCTCGCAGAAGTTACCCAATGAGTGTTTAAAAGAGGTTCGGAAAGGCCGCTCTTCTGGCTTTCGCTGTGACTGTGCTGCGCTTACCGCACAGGCCTGGCGTTTTTCTTGTAAAGGTTTAGTGCTCATAAGATTTCTTATATTTGAAGCAAGCTTCTATACGTCCTCCCCTGATTCACATGAGAAAGGGCGTGCCTGTCAGAAAATTCTTTACATAAATAATTTTCCGACACGTAAAGCAGGTACAGTTTCTTCAATAACTTTGAAGTAATTAAAATAATGAGTGAGCAATAATGATGCGTGTCTAGCGCCGGACGTTTGCGCATTCTTGGAGGTGGAAATAATTAAAAATCACCCGTATTCACTTGATCATTTTTCTTGCCGATAGTGTCTGTTCCTGCAGCCCGTCTGCCTTCCTTAATCGTTGCAGGTCACAAAACTGCTTGAAGCTGCCATTGTTTGTTTAGCGTACGAATGAGAGAATACGCGAGGATGACGTTCCTGCCCTTTCTTTTTATTTGGCTTCACTGAACTCTTCGCGTAAGCAAGTGAGTCAGAGAATGACGACGAAGTACGAGCCAAAGCTGGCCGGTTGGTTGTTAGACCTTCGCAGTTCGCATTGCGTGTCCAGGGGAATTCGGCGCCATTGGTGCCGTGGCGCCATCTATTGCATTTCCCGAGACCTTAGCCAGTGATCGTCCGGAGGAGACCGTAAATTTGTTGTGATGTAGCTGCGCATGCTCCCCACAGGCGGCGCTACAGCAATGTTTGTATGCCCAGCCCTAAAGTTGCGCGAATATTTGAAAAGTTCGAATAATCGGAATCAAACAGTGTTGCGCTTGATTCGGTACGCGAATGTGGGGGTGCACATTTGGAATTTCGATTATTTGTTGAGCAGTGTTTGATTCTTATGTCATTTTGTTCTAGGCTCCTATTTATACACACTGATGCAATAGCGTACGCAAGGACAGGCGCATGCACACCCCACCCTTCCTCCCTCAAATTATGCTCGAGCACGAAATTACGTTCGACCACATTTGCCTGCCCGGCCCACACATAAAATCAAGGAGAGGCTCACCCCCAATATAAATTTCTGCCTGCGGCCCTGCACCAACCTACATCCTACGCCCATATAGGCCCTATTCGTAGATGTGAAAGCTGCACTCTGATAATTATCTGTGTTTGCACAATATAACGAGCTGAAATTGTCCAATACTGAGACTTTTCGGTATTTCGAAGGCAGAAAGTGGCAGGTTTGCTCTCTGCCAGCGGCAAGTTATCTCTTTGTTCACTTTTCTTTTTTCACTTTTGCATTTCGACCACTTCTAGCGGTGGCATATACCAAAGGCGTCGGGGATCTGGCACACCTTGTGCTCATGCTGGGGAGCCACGTTGTTCATGTGACCCCCCTTGAAATTTGTCTTTTAAGCCTCATATACCTGAATGGTGTGCCAGTGAAATATACATGCTGCCTTCAAGATCTTTACAGCCTATTTTTCTTTCACCGAGTACAGGTGGAGAAAATATCCCTTCGCTGTGTGAGATGACTGAAATCGCAACTGCAGCTCCATTGGTTTCAGAGAAGACCCTATCAAACAATGCAATTATGAGAGTTGCAAAACAATGTGCATTTCTGATCTTCATTTCAAGGCATGGTATTATTTTTGATATGAGTAAACATAACACAATCATGTATGAAAACAAAATGGCCACCTTAGCAATATGTGCTTTCTACTTAGGATTTTTGTGAACTTACACAACGTATTTTCAGTAACTTACTTTATACACTCATTGGCATTGCTGTGTTAAGTTTCCCTATTATTTTGAGGAAGAAAGACGATGGAGCCCTTAAATTTTCACTCCTTTCCTTCGAACAAAAGTTAAGATCACTTATCTCATTCACACAGAATATTCTGCTAGGCATGGTGCCAAGCAGTATTTTTTTTAGTTTTTAACACACAACTCTCATATATGATGTGCAATAATTACAAGTTCTAAAAAGCGCTCATCTTTCATGTCAACTGTATTGGATTACACAGACGAGATTCCGCTGAATATCTATGCAGACGTGACACAACGAGCACGTACGTTATCTTTTATTAGAAAGATGTTTTATACCAGTATCTACCTAAATGAAGCACCTGTACCCTTCGAAAGAAAAAAAATATTGTGGAGAGAGAGTTACGACATGTTCGCGAATTCGGTGGCGTGATTCGTAGTGAGTGATGTCATGCGCACTACACTTTTTCTTTTTACTACTCTCCCCCTCCCCCCAAGTGGAACCCTTAAGCTTCGCCTTTTAGAGTTCAGCGTGATAGTGATGTTCTGTTCCTAGTGCGTACTTCAAACACTGAGTGTGTTAAAATTTGTCAAACTTGCTATGCACCCAGTACGCGGCCTTAAAGTTGCGGTAGCGTGTGTGCCTTTTGTAGTAGGTGGCTGGCTTTAAAGCGATGGCAATGTTCGATTGTACTACGCATTATTGCGGTAATAGTTCATGTTGTATTGTGAAGTAGGTCTACAAGACACGTGTGTTTGTAAAGCGTGCAAGTAACTTTGACTGCATTTGTAAGCATAGAAAAATGCTTTCATTTTGTTCACTAGCAAATGGATGGCTGAACACCCGCTTTCGGCGCAAATGACCCGGGTTCGATTCCCACTCAAGCCCCGAAAGTTTTGTTTATTTTATTTACATCCTTCTCGATTTTTGATGGCGCAAGAACGCTCGATTTTTTGGTCACGCAAAGATAACTTTTGCTCACAACTGACGACGAAGACGGCGGAATTTATGTGATACGAGGTTTTGAACGCTCTCGCATTAAAAAGGACCTATATAAGGAGTGGCGGGAGAATATCTTTCGGTGGTGTGATTATTCATGAAACTACTCGTCAACAACTGCTTGCTGCATACGTTGACAATTGCCAGCCTGTGGGCTTTCGTTTCAATGGAAGAGAAGCAGGCCGCCACATTAATAACATACTCTATATTTATCTATAAAATCTTCCATAATTCGATAATTTTCTTCGATAACCCCATAATTCGATAACCCCAGGTGGTCGACATTTCCGGAGCCTTCCACTAAGGCGTCTCTCGTATTCATATGGTGGTTTTGGGACGTTCAACCCCGCATATAAAGCAATCATCGTCTGTGCATTTACAGAAGCGTAGGTGGATATTTTACAGCGAAAGCTGTTATGAAATCACTACTCGGGTCTAGCGCAGCGCCGTAGTTGTCCGCCACCACCGCCGGTGTCCGTAACCAAATCACGCGTAATTAGAAAAAAAACCTAGTACCAATGACACAGTGGGGCTCGAACCCCGGTCTGCTGCGTGCTAGCCCTGTATTGTACCACTGGACCACGCCGGTTTTTTTTTACATGGTATTTAATAAAGTACTTGCGCAATAAAGACGAATTGAAGCGAAAAAAAGTACAATAAAATCGCGAAAGTAAGCACTCAAGCGTTACTCATAAACACTAAATGGCTAACACAGCGTGAGTTCCTCACATGGAGAGTTTTTCTCATCGTGTTATACAAACAAAAAAGGGGTCTGGTCAAACAGTTCTCTAATACGGAGTACCAGTCCGGTCTAAAGTCTAGCTCGTCGTAAATGTTTTTTAGGTGGATAGCCATTTGAATGAAGTGTGAGCTTGAAGAGGTGGTGGGCTCTGCATTGCGGTCTTGCATTCGTGTCTTCCACAAGCTGTGCATACCCATGAGGAAAAGCATATCATATGGTACTTCATCAAGCGCTGCTGGTAGAAGATAACGTATTGTGTGAGAATTAATGACGAAGTGTTTTTTCAGTGCTCGCTGAAGGATATCCCAAAACAGTATGGCATCTTTTCAGCTAACAAAGCAATGTTCAATCGTTTCCGGCACATAATATAGACGGCAGTTAACAGACGAAATGAGAGTACCCTTTCTTTTTAACCCTGTGTTTACTGCCAATGTTTCAGAGTGGAGTTTATAAAAAAATGCTTTTGATTTTGGTGGAGGAGGAGGAGGAGGAATAAATGAGGAAGGACAGGGAGGTTAGCCAGTTCTCAGACCGGCTGGCTACCCTGTACGGGGGAAGGGGGTAAGGGGGATAAAGGATGAGAGAAATGAGACGTTGTAAAAAAAGCGAGAGAAGGTCATCAGACTATCCACGACGCTGTTTACAGTCTGTCTCTAAGACCACTTGCCCACAGAAAGCGCAACGGCGCTCTCAATGCCTTGCGTGCAGAGGACGGTCTCGGCCAGTGTCCTAATACCCTTTCTTCCGACAATTGGCGATTTTCTATTCCATCTAAAGCTTTTGACAGTTCTTTTCTTGGCACGCTGAAGCGGGGACACTCGCAGAGAAGATGGGAGAAAGTCTCTGCGCAGCCACAGTTGTCACATGTCGGGCTTCTGGCCATTCCGATTCGAAACGAATAAGCATTCGTAAAGGCCACCCCAATCCACAGACGGCACAAAAGTGTCTTCTATGCTCTGGTTATTCCTGATGGAAGACGGAGCTGTAGGTGTGGGTCCAAATTATGAAGGTGGACGTTGGTGAATGCCGGTGAATTCCGCTGAGCGAGTGTCAGTTCTCGTGCAAGTGATCGAAGCCTTGCAGCGGCGTCCGTTCTTGATAATAATATAGCTACACAAGGGGCATCATCAAGAGCAGTTCGGGCTGCTTCATCTGCACGGTCGTTTCCATCAATGCTGCAGTGGTCTGGTATCCATTGATACGCTATGTCATGTTGTTTCTCTATAGCCCGGTGATGAAGCAGTCGTATTTCAGCAATTAGCTGTTCGTTTGGTCCATGACGTTATGGCGAGGCAATGCCCTGGAGAGCTGCTTTGGAGTCGGAGAATATTGATCATGTCTGTTGCGGTTCTTCAACTAGGAACTCCAGAGCGGCTCGAATGGCGGTGAGTTCTGCCGCTGTGGATGATGTCAGATGCGAGGTCCTGAACTTTATCGTGATGGATTTCTCCGGAATTACCACTGCGCCTGTTGAACTTGTTTAAGTGACCGACTCACCCGTGTAAATGTGAATGCGTCCACTGTGTTTCTCATGCAGAAACAGTAATGTTGTTTGTTTTAGGGCCAAATTTGACAAATTTTTCTTCTTTTGCATTCCGGGGATGGTTATCAGGGCTTCCAGTGGATGTAGACACCACAATGGTAACGACGGTCTTTCTGCGTGCGTGAAGTTCGTAGGAATCACCGCGCGATGTGGGGCAATAATAGAGCAGAACGCAGAGCATGGCCTGGAAGTTGGAAGGGAGGCGAGGTGATGAGATGGAATCCGGGTGGCATGTCTTATGTGCGTTCTTAAAGCATCGACACGAATGTAGGTTGTGATAGGGTGTTCATGAGCGATTGCGACAGTCGCTGCTGAGGATGCGCATCTCGGCTGCCCGAGGCATATTCTCAGTGCTTGAGCTTGTAATGACTGGAGGACGGGCACGTTTGTTATGCGGGCCTTGCCAAGCACAGGTAGGCTGTAGCGCATGAAGCCAAGAAAAAGTGCAGCATACAGTTGAAGCAGGGCTCGTACCGATGCACCCCATGATTTTCCCGCAAGAAGCCTTAGGACGTGGGTGATCATGGTCAGTTTCTTCTTCATGTAAGCGATATGAGGGCTCCAAGACAAATCACGATCTATTATTACTCCCAGGAAACGGTGAGTCTTTTGATAGCTGATTGTGTGTCCATCAGTTCTGATGCGGTATGGCGTCATTGTCGTGCGCGTAAACGCAACTAGTGAGCATTTCTCATAGGACAGCTCCAGTCCTCGTCCTTGAAGGTAGTTTGACGTCAGTGTAGCCGCTGTCTGAAGCCTGGCTCGTACGTGTAGACGCGTGACCCCTGATGCCCAGATGCAGATGTCGTCCGCGTATATCGACAGATGTACGGAGTGTGGCAGGATGTCAACGAGGCCGATGAGCGCAAGGTTGAAAAGTATGGGGCTTAGTACCCCACCTTGAGGTACGCCGCGATAAGTATGATGTTGCCTTGTTGCGCCATCTTCTGTCTGAACGAAGAAGGTTCTGTCCTTCAAATAGCTGTAGATACATTGGTAAACGCGGCCTCCCAATCCAATGCTGCCTAAGGCGTCCAGGACGGTTTCATGTAATACATTGTCGTATGCAGCCTTAATATCCAAGAAAAGTGCCGCTGATAATCTCTTTAGGCTCTTCTGCTGTTGTACAGACGTGACAAAATCAACAACATTGTCTATGGAAGACCTTCCACGTCTAAAGCCGGTCAAAGCATCGGGGTATATATTGTTATGTTCCATGTACCGCTCCAGGCGAGTCAGCACCATCCTCTCCATCACCTTTCCAAAACAGCTGGCAAGCGCGATGGGGTGATAGGAGGCCATGTACAGAGGCGATTTGTCTGGTTTGAGCAGGGGCACAAGGCGGCTGCACTTCCACGAAGGAAGAACCAAACCGTTGCTCCACGAGTCATTGTATATAGCTAGAAGGGCACGCCGAGCTGTTTGTCCTAGGTTAAAAAAGGCCATGTAAGTGACTCCATCGGGTCCAGGCGATGACGAGCGCTTGCATGCTGCCACTGCTGCCTGAAGCTCCTCTAGAGAAAACATATTGTCCATCCGAGTGTTTCTGGACGCCGGCGCGTTTCGTAGGTTACTCATGTTGATCCCAGACCCTTTGTTTGCAACCCTGGCACAGAAGTTTTCCGCTACATCGATTTCACGCCGGCCTTGGTGGAGAGCAAGGCATTTGAACGGACGATTTTGTTGTGACAATGTTCGTAGGCCGCGGATTATTCTCCATATTTGCGAAAGAGGTTTGTGGGGATCGAGCGACTCGCATTGTGAGTTCCATCGTTGCGACTGCAGTGCACTGATTCGACGTTGAATCTTCTTTTGCAGACGTCTCGCTTTCCTCAAGTCGCAGATGGATTTCGTGCGCGTATAACGTCGTTCGGCACGACGACGGATTGCGCGAAGTCGCTCTAACTCCACCTTATATTTGCAAAAATCTGGCAAAGGTTCACAATTAAACGTTGCCTCTTGAATAGCGGCCTTCATTATACCTTCTAGGCTTTGAAGAGAACCTTCTTGGTTTCTCTCGAATTGCTTCTCTGTGGATGATCTGTACTTTGACCAGTCTATCCTTGAAGTGGGCGCGATTTGCGACTTGCTTAGCCCCTTGATTTTAGGGGCGAAGCTTCTTAGGGCGTGGGCTGTGCGTCCCCTGTAGCCTGTATGTAGCCACCTCTAGTTTAGTTCTTGCAGTGTTCACTAGATGGCGGTACCGTCCCCTGTATGTAGCCACCTCTATTTTAGTTCTTGCAGTGTTCACTAGATGGCGGTACCGTCTCCTGTATGTAGCCACCTCTCGTTTAGTTCTTGTAGTGTTTACTAGATGGTGGTACTTGTAGCTGATGATGAAAAGATGCAAGATGTTATAAACTAGAAAGCGGTACTTGTAGTTGATGAAAGACGCGAGATCTTATAAAATAGGAATGATGTCACATATGGCGCGTGTCATTGGTTGAAGGCAATCGTTCGATTTAGTGCGGCAACGTACGCTAGGGGGAGCGATGTAATAAATTCGAGTGGGCAAAATGTACAGAGGATTCATGGTTTACCAGGTTTACCTCCGGAGCTTCGCCCACTCATCATCATTCACTTCGTGGATATGGCGGAATTTGTTTATATAGGTGGGGATGTGGTCACTGCCATGCGTTTCATTGTCCGCGAACAACTGCACGTTGGTGTTTAGGCTACTTGACACAAAAGTTAGGTCGAGACAGCTACTATATGTCAGACCCCGTAAAAACGTGGGAGCACCATCATTTAAACAATATAGTTGGTGGTCAGATGCAAAGGAGGACACATCTCTTCCCCGACGATCCATCTTCTGGCTTCCCCACGGGGGGTGATGAACGTTAAAATCACCGGTAATAATCCATGGCCCAGGTGTCGCTGATATAATGGCGCTTAATCTTGCTGGGTCGAAGCGGCCTGAAGGCGAATCATGTACTGCCACTAGCGTGAAGTTCGCGTTCTTACGCTTAACTGTCAGGCACACGTATTGGTTGCTGTCGTCTGGTGTTACTGGATGCTCAATATATGTGAGTTCGCACCTGATGTAAACATTGACCTGACTGATTTCATTACGGGTTGCAGATCTGAAAGCCTCTTATTTAGAAAGTCGTATAGCATTGTGAAGACGTGGTTCACAAATTACGATAATTGGAAACTGATTCTTGAAAACATATGGTCGAAAATCCGAAATGCGGGTTTATGACCTTGGGCATTCCATTGGAAAATTGATGCCTCTTTCACTTGTTTACGGAAGGGCTGCAAAGAAAGAGCCATAGTGCTTCTCTAGATTTGATAGCACCGGATTCAAAGCGTCCATTATTTCAAGAGCGCTGTGGGCAGCCGCAGCCTGAATATTATTCAGGAGTACTCGAATTGTCTTCATGATAGTCTTAATCACGTCTATAATTTCGTTATCTTGACTGTCATGACTTATTCGCTCTGAAGTAGCTTTCAGTGGGCGATGCTGCTGCTCTACTGGTGGTGTCACTGACGACAGCGCTGGCCACGCGTCAGGGTCAATGTTTCTTGCGTCTTTCTGAGGATGCTTGTTGTTGGCACTTGTTGATGCTTGTGGTGGTGAGTGCGTGATATGGGGTAGCGGTGCATCCCTGGCCTTGGCAAAGGATGTCCTAGGAGTTTTCCTATGGCGCGAACGCCGACGTCGCACTTTGGCAGCAGCATCCCTGTGGGTGGAACCGTCTTTGGCCACCTGCCTCGGCACTTGCATCTCCTTCTTCACATTTGGGCACTGCTTTGATGACGCCTCGTGAGGACCTTGGCAATTGCCGCATTTGCGATGTTCTGCCTGGCAGGCTTTCGTGTTGTGCGACTCCGAGCATCGGGAGCACACAGCAGAACTTGTGCAAACAGCACTCACGTGTCCTATTTTACAGCACTTTCGACACTGAAGAGGTTTCGGCACGAACGGCCGTACTGTGTGTCGAAAATGACCAACTCATACTTGAGTTGAGAGGCTGTCAGCCTTAAAAACTAGTTTCATGCATCGTGAGTTCTGGAGACGGCGGGCTTGCAAGATTATAGTAGCTTCCGTCACTAGTTTGATTAGAGTGGGAAAATCATTATCGCTGATAGAAGTGTCGACGTCGTAGATAACGCCTGCCCTAGAGTCCTTGCCATCTGGTATGAAAGAACGTACGTTGATGTTCCCGAGCACATTCACCTTGGTCAATACGTCGAGAGCAGTAAGTTGCGTAACGTCTATCGCCAGAAAGTTCTTGCGGCCATTGATTCTCACATCTGTTATTTGTCCCGGAACTAGCGCCTCAAGTGACATAGACGTGACCTGGCGATTAAGTCGGTTCATGCTGTCAGCGGCATTCAGCGGGACAAACAAAATAGTGTGAACCGGTGGCTCTTGAACATTTGTGGTGGCCTTACTTTGGGAAGGAGATGTCGTAAGCAGCCTCCTCTTCGTCTTGTGTCTTGCCACGGGCACAAAGTCACTTTCATCGGAGCTCTCATCACTGGCCGTAGAGTACATGAGCATGTCCTCACTGTCGACGCCACTTGGGTGGCCGGAGCGCTTTCTTAGAGTGGCCACAGACGACGCGGAACGTATGGGTGGAGGCCCTGGTGATTCTATGTCCATTTCCGCAGGCAGAAGAGCGGCGTCTTCCACTAGCACCAAAGAAAACGACAAAAAATAACAGAGACTGATACCAGCGTTCCACTCCGATTTCGGTGGAATGTACATTTTGCGCACTCGCTTCAACACATCGTGGCCTGGAAGATTGGAGTAGAGTGAGCGGTACAATGGAGGTGGGAAGAGTTTACTCAGTAGGTCCTTATACAGCACCTAGCGCGATACTGTGTACAGGTATTCTACAGAAAAGCGAGCTTTAAGGAACTGAACTGCGAGGTAAACTTTCTGCATGAATCCCCACAAGCATGGGCATTCGGAGAAGTTGGATGAAACAATTAAATCTGGTAAGCAATCAACAAGTGTAACCTGCAAGAAGGAACGGATTACAGGATGGAAATTGTCTCGAAAAAAGAAGAATCGGGACACGATTTGCCATAGATAAAGGTATTTTAGTCCTAACCCACCTTCATTAACTGGCTTGAATATATTATTACGACACATGGGCTCAAAAGTCGAAGACCATATGAAAGTAGCAAAAATCCGATGAAAGCATTGTATATAGAATCTTGCGCAAAGAATAAGTTGCAATACATAGTAAAGCTTTGTCGCTAAGAAAGTATTGCAAGCTTCAGCTCTCCCAAATATCGAAAGTCGATAGGGAACGAATGTCTGGGACTGTCGTTCAAGCTTAGGGACGCGTTCCTTCCAGTAATGCGCACTGAATCTATATTCATGCAATGGTACACCGATGTATGTTGGAGGAGTTCTTGTCCAATTAATCCCGGCAAAGTAGTTCGATGTGCTACCCCACAAGCCAAACCACAGTCCTAAACTTTTAGAGGCATTTAAACGAGCTCCTCATACTACGCCAAACTTTTCAATAGTATATACCACATTTTCGACACTTGGTTTATCTGTGCAAAAGAATGCGACATGGTCTGCATAAGCCAATACTTTAACCTCACTGTCTAATATACTAAAGCTACGAATGCAACTCGACTGTATTATGCTTAAGCCCAGCGGTTCTAGATAAAGTGCAAATAAAAGAGGTGACATCGGGCATCCCTGTTTTACAGAAGGGTGAATTGAAACTGGCTTGGAGAGTTGACCATTAACTATCAGACGAGTTGAGCAATCATTATAGCATAGTTTAACGCCTTTAAGAACAACTTTGCCAACATTAGCTTGTTCGAGAAGAGAAAAAAGGAAGGAATCACGAACACGATCAAAAGCTTTTGCAAGTTCTACCTGTAGCATTGCAAGATGTTTTTGAGAACCATGACAGTAATAAAGCACTGTTCGAGCGACATGTATATTGGTTTGTATGGATTGACCTCTGATCCCACATGTCTGATGAGACCGAATGAGGTTCGACATAGGAAATTGCATCCTATTTGCTAATACTTTTGCGAAAATTTTGTAGTCCACATATTGGTCTGTAGCCCTCGACGAAGCAAAGTTTTTCCTTGTCAGTTGTTTTCGGTATTAACACAGTGTGACTTTTGCAAAAAGATTGTGGGGGTGTATCCATGTCATAACTCATCTGAAAAATATTCAGCAATATAGGAGCAAGTGTTTTCTCGAAAGCTTTGTAAAATTCGCCTGAGAGGCCATCAGGGCCCAGTGTTTTCAATAAAGGCAAGTTGTCGATTGCTTGCTCGATTCGCTGTATAGTAATGGGCCCATTAATGACTGCACAATCATTGTCCTTCAAGGGGTTCACAAGAGAAACAAAACTAGCCTTGAGGTGAGCGTCAAAATCATCAGAGGGAGAGCTAAATGAACTGTTATAGTACGTTTAGAACGCCAAAGTAATGTCTCCATTATCTTTTATGAGCACATCATTAAAGTACAAGTCTGGAATAACTTTAGAAATCGCATGGCGTTGCTCATGAAGTGAAGCTTGGCGCGTCGGTTGCTCAGAATTTAAAGTGTGCTTGTTCTGAAATCTAACAAGTGCTCCTTGGTAGCGAGCAGCATCATATCTCTGTAGTTGGCACTTAATATTCTCAATGTCTTTGATGTACTTTCCCGGCATTTCGCATTCCATTTCATAAAGATTGCAAAGACTTTTAACAAGTATCTTTTCATCATTCTTTCTATAGAAAGACTTAACAGCCCCAATTTCTAAAGCTATAGCACGAACTTCTTGTTTAAAAAGCTCCCAAGCAGCGAAGATATGAAAACCAATCGAAAGAGTTTGCCTCAATGCCATCTGAACGCGATTCATGAATTCCTGATCACAGAGGAGCTTCGCATTGATTTTCCAAAGGGCCCACTGGGGACGGAATTGTTTGTGACGATTATCACCAATTTGCGCTATGACAATACAATGTTCTGAGAATGATACAGCTTCGGTGCTGCAGGACATTTTACGAGATAGGAGTGAGGAGGACACGTAAATCCGGTCAAGGCGACCATGAGAACTGCCTTGTACTCTTGTATATGCTGTTGCCCAATTGGAGACCCCGATGTCAATTAGTCCTGAATTATCTACAATACCGTATAAAAGCTCACCACTCCTGTCTCTCTTTCCAGACGAATTATAACGATCAATAGCTTCACATACGCAGTTGAAATTTCCCATAAATACTGTGCATCTGTCGACGTCAATCAAATTACGCACTTTTTCAAATAACTCAAGTCGTTTCGGAACATCATTAAACGCATATAGATTGATAATTCTCCATGGCACTCCTTGCAACGAAAAATCACTGCATATGTACCTGCCCTCTTCATCAACACTAGTGCAGAATGCTGAACAGGGTAAGCTCTTTCTCAGAAACAACCAACAGCCCGCAGATAAACCTTTAGCATGTGAGACACACACATTAAACGGAGACAGAAAAGGCCGCAGGGCCTTCTCGGTCTCTTTCTCGTTCTCGATCTTTGTCTCTTGGATGGCGACAAAGTCGAGACGCTTCCGATTGAGAAGTCTACGGAGCTGAGCCTGTTTCTGCGAAGACCTAAGGCCGCGTACGTTCAAGGTAGCAAATATGAGTCGCTCAGACTGCGCCATGGTGACTACCTTCCAATGCGCTTATCGTCCCACTTGATCAGTCACAAGAGTTGTCACTTAGGCTTCCCGTGAACCCCCACCAGGCCTCCTAGATCGGGATCGGCGACACTTCCCCTTTGGCATGGACTTTCGGTGACGGCGTGACTATAGTCACTGACGCTGGGTCACTCCCTTTGCTTGAATCCGATCTGGACGATGCGGACGTTTTGGTATTGCTACATCCATAGAGATCTCCATATCATCTTCCGACACTGCACCATGATGAAAAGGCTGCTGCGGAGCTGGAGAGCAAGCAGGGGAAGAACTTTCTGCGGCATTCAGCCCAGAGTCTCTATCTTGTACTGGTGGTTCTTCGGCATCTTTATGGATCAGCGCAACAGCACTCTTCATAGGAAATCATACTTGTGCTAGGAGTTGTGCGGAGTCGTTTTGGGTATGCTCTTTGCATGATTCACTTTGCTCTTTGCACGCAGAAGTTTCAACTGCGTCAACAGCGAGTGACTTTCTTTCCTTTTCTGGATTCCTTGTGGTAGAGCCTGCAGCATATGAAATTGACGGAGTGTCTCCCGTTGCATCCAAAACCTCGGTGGCATCCATAATATGCTTTTGTAGGTTATCATCTGGCTGTTGTGTGTGCGATCGCAGCTTGTTGGCGTATGTCATAACACAATCCTCGGCCGAATGACCGAAGCGTCGACAGTTGTCACAGCGAGGGGTCCTGTAGTTTAGACGAATGTGTCCAACCTTACTGCACCGAAGGCAAAGTAGTGGGCGGCCAGGTATCAGGATGAGGCTTTGCACTCCAGAGACAACAAGAATATGAGGAATATTCGTAATGCGAACTCCATCAGCAAAGGACAAAACAACATCCCTATTTAGCATCCGCATTTGTTCCATGTCCGCTACTTTACAACTTTCTTGTTTTATTGTCTTGACCTTCCCAAAAGCTTGCAGTGCCTCACACACGTAGGCATCCTCCAAGCGCTCAGGAAGCCACATAACCTTCAACTTCACTTCCGTGGGCTTCGGGTCTATAACGAGGCATCGATGACTTTTGACGAAAAATTCGCCTCTTGTGACCAACTTTGTTTTCGTCAGCGTTGACTTGCATGTGACCATCCAAACATGAGACATTTGAAATTGACCTATGGAGCCTATTTTCTTCAAGTAACTGATGTCCCGAAGAGCATCTCTAAAATCTTGAACACGGTAAGGGTGACCAGCTAAGTCCGCATGTAGAAAAACAGAGTCCACCACAAGCTTACCGGCGGGAAGGCGAGAAAGTACAACACAGTTTGCCAGTGAATCCAAAGCACCGGCGTGGTCCAGTCAGGCTTCAGCCAGCGGATATGACTGGACCAAGTCGGTGCTTTGGATTCACTGGCAAACTTGTCTTAGGCAGGCTTGATGTCGGGTATGGAATCGCGTTATTACAACTTGTAAATCATTTAGAACAAGCAGTCATCACACAATGTGAATAGCGCAACGAGTGTGTCGTCCAATGCTCCAACCCATTAGGAAAGCTTGTGTTAGCTCAGCTATTAACCGTATCGCATACCATACCCACTTCAGGCATAATTCCTCATCGTCGTCAGCCACTGCACGAACGTTTGGCAGAAAATTCCTCCCAATATTGTTTAACGGATACCACGCTTCTCGCAAAAATGGTGAAAAATTGAATAGCGAATGCTAGTCTACTACCCTAAATGTTGTAATATTATCTAATAACAATGCCGTAGTGGACATCGAAACAAGTTTGCTTGCAGCAATTACCCAATGGGTGTTTAGATAAGGCTCTGAAAGGCCGCTCTTCCAGCTTTCTTTGTGACTGTGCTCCGCTTTAATTCCACTCGTACCTGGCTAGTTTTTTTTTTTTTCGTGCGGGTGTGGTGGGGGGCACCTCCACGATCTCAAGTAGTGCCAGGGCTGGCTGATGCGGTCGAGTGTCATTTTGTGCTCTATATTTCATAAAAGAAAACGCCAATGAAAGCTAGAATGGCGGCCTTTCAGAGCCTTTTCTAAACACTCATTGAGTAACCACTGCAAACATATAACTGTAGAAAACTTACTCCGAAGTGGGAGGAAAATCTTGTCATCTAGCGTCTCCCCTATTCGAAGGAAGTTTTGTTCCGGACACTCGAAGCAAATTGTTTACTCCGGCTGGCTGGCGCAATCGCGTGGGACATCCGGATCACTTTTTACTGATATTTCATTCCGACCAGCCGGAGTGATTGCGTGACACCTCCGGAGCATTTTTTAGTGGCCTTTCGCTCCGGCTTGCCGGAGTGATTACGTGGCACCTCCGGAAAAATTTTTTGCTGGTCTTTGACCCCGGCTATCCCGAGCTTCTGCGTGGCGCCTCCGGAGTATTCTACAAATGTCCTTACTTTATCCGGACTGAATTTCAGTTAGGTGCATCAGCATTTTTCAAGTGTTTGCTCTCTATTTATTCTACACTGATCGTGTCAGGCGTCGGCTATATGAAGGAATTTTCAAAGGTAATGCAAGCAGCACTGCAGAGCTACTGTGTATTTTTCCAACAAAGCTTCAGCACACGAAACTCATAAAGGCACTTCAATTCATAACCTTTTATTTATTCAGAATATACTGTCATTTGTGATAAATGCCAGAGAATTCGGGAAAAGAAGACAAGAATATACAAACATACTAAAAGTCACCAAAAACAAAACAAAAGAAGACAGGTAACATGAAGTTTACAGCACTCAGATTTTAAGTGCATCACTTTGAAATGAAGGCCAAACGGCAAACGAAAAAGCGTGGCCACCGATTGATTGATACGTGGGGTTTAACGTCCCAAGAGCGTGGCCACCGAAAACAGCTGTTCACCATTCCCAAAGGAATCCCACCAGCTTCTTTCACGATGCAAAGGTTCCGCTTAGTGCTTCCTGCATAATTTAGCACACAAAATTATACATGAGAATTGCAAATCATGCGAGAGGCACGAAACCGAGGACTCTGCCACAGGTACTCAATAAATTATAAGTTATAGAGTTTGCCAGTACACTTCAACAAATAGCTTCTTAAACCGGCCAAAACACACAAAAAGCCAGCATGAGCGTTCAATATCTAAAAGTATATCCCATGTTCTCCGGTGTCAGGCAGCGGCTACGTGGTAAAATACATCCCCGTGATGAGAACAAAGATCAAAACGGGTGAAAGTTTCCCATGTCGGTAGTTTCTTAAATCCGTAGCTCTAATTTGGCTTAAACACTCGAAAGCTTTTTTTTCACTAAAATGAACTAATTTTGGTACTCTCAACCACAGCATCAGGACTGCCTATCCCAATCACTTCCTAATTTTATCAATGTTATTGCTGATATTTTCAATCGTATATTAATATTTGCTCATCGTCATACTTCTCGTAAATTAGGCCCTTAGAGTTTCAATGGTTGCGGCCTGCCTTTAAGAAAAGTGTACCCTTATTCTCCTTTCCAAATTGTATTCGAGAGAAGTTGGCATTGCTCTCTTTCCTTTTTTTTAATTTCCATGCCCACTGTTTTGTTACTTGTCATAGTGAACATTTTTCAAAGTAGTTATTGCATGACTTGCTTCAACTTCAAGCACAAAATAAAGTTCACTACAACGTAACGAAATAAATTAGCAATGAAAGGTACAAACATCCCACCGCCTAAGCCAACTGTATTTCCATCATATACTGGCAGAAAAGAGGGAAGGTCGACGAGTTTATCCAAATTACAGGTCCGTGCAAACGTCGGAGGTAATGGAAAGTGATTCATGTAGGGGTATCAAGATGAGTACACCAGGATTCGAGTAGTTCTCTGTTCCCCTGTTCTGTTCACAGGCCAGCGTTGTTGCTTCTGGTATTCGAGCCTTGTTCGTAAAAGAGAGATAGAAAGGATAGAAAGAAGCGTTATTTTTTCAGTGAGAAGGTCGATGGTATAGGTAAAATTTTGAGTTACCTGTCCCTTCGACCTTGACTCCCGTTTCCGGTCCCTCCCCTCCCCCCCCCAAAAAAAACTGCATTCTCGGCCATGCCAGAGGGACCGAAAAGAGAGAGAAAAAAAGGCTTCTGCGTGATAGGTATTTTCTCCTTCCAACAACAGAGAACATACGGCTAATTTCTGGATATGGTACGCTTTCTTTTCTCTCTTACTCTCATAACCCTGACCCTTGAGCCTACGTTGAGCTGTGTGGTCAAACTTGTTGCAGAAAAAAATGTTTAACCCCACCCCTCCCCCTTCCTCTACAGAAGCGTCCAGCGTCCTACAACCCTATTGGAGGCATTTTGCGCAAAAATATGGACAAAAAAAAGAGCACTGACGGCACCTGTCTATGCTCTCTTTCTTCTTGTTATTTGTTTTGCGCAAAACGTAGTTCACAATGGAATACCAACGCACCCAACGCTCGATTCTTTTAAGCTCTACAACCCGTTTTACTAAGCGACCCGACCCTCCCTTCTTTACGCATTACTCACCACAGGTCTCGTCAGATCTTTTCCTTCCCCTCCTTCTTGTCTTAAAAGCAGAACGACCACCAAAGGGCTTAGTATATCAGATCCCACTTATACAATAAAAAGATTTCACAAAATGAGTGCGTGTATTCGTTCTAAAAGTCTCCCCCAAACAAATTATCCTAGCTCAATTTTCTATATTTAGAAATAATGAACGCTGATTTCCGTTATTCATGTTGTATTAGCACAGCTGACATGATATATCAAAGTAATTTATACTCAGTGATAGACATTGACCCGAAGTTTGTTATTATGGAAAGCGGACAAATACTACCGCATTTTTGTGATGACAATTTCATCCTGTTAGGTTTAACTATAACAATTATTACCTTTTTATAGAATCAACCAACAACCATGACATTTTCTATCATTGCATATCTAATCAGGGCTCTGAATGTTACAGCGGTGTGATTAAAATTACGGAAGTCCTGTTATGAAAAATACTCGTAAGCCATACAGATCATTATCATAATTTCAGCTTACGTTTACTGATGTCCTGTAAAATTAGCCTGTTATTGATAATCTGTTTCCTCATGAACCTAACCGTATCTCAACTAGCATCACGTGACAAGAATAACACAAATATTTCAAGAAGAGCTCACTCACCAGTTCTGCACCACACCAGCGACCACCGAGGCACTGACCACTCGCGAGATCACCCGATTCACTATTCACCATCACACGATAAATGTTCCCACAACTCGCTTTTGTCGATGACAACCTTCGTTGCCGCTTGTAGTCACTTGTGATATCCAGAAGGTACACAGAATGATTTCCTTCACTCGAACGCGGCCGAACACTTCCCACAATCCCCACTACATCGGCTTGGTCTGCGCCTTGTTGGTTTGTGGGGAACGGCCTCGAGGCTGCCTACGTCACTCCTCGAACAGCCAATGAATGCTGCTGATCGATGAGCCGGAGCAATTTCGGAGCACCCACCGGGGTAAAAGTGATGTGCCAGGGCATTTCCGGAGCAACCACGGGAGCATAATTAGGGAATTAGTCCCGTTTTTCTCTGGTTTCCTTCGTCCGGCGCCGCCCCCCCCCCCCGTAGGAAAACAGTGGAAAACGAATGTATTTGCTCCGGTGCAATCCGGTTTGAGTGCGGCCGCCGGAGCTGAGAGGGCGCATTATTCCCCGATTCCACCCAGCTGAGCATAATTTTCTTTACAGTGCCACATTCGGTGAATACCCACTACGGCATTAATAATAATAATTTGTGGGTAGTAAACCAGCATTCAATTTGTTACTTTTCGTCACTCTTCTGAAAAGCGTTGTATCCGCTACACTTGCAAGGAATTTTCTGCCAATTGTTCAAGCAGTAGCTGACGAAGATGAAGAAGTATGCCCGAAATGGGTATGTGCCACCGATAATAGGAGATCGAAACAAGCTTTTGTAAGGGGTTGGAGCATTGGACGACCTACTCGTTATGATATTCGCATTGTGTACGCCTGGTTGCTTTTTGCTATTCTAAAACGCTTCAGTTCTCATAGTAACACAATTCCTTTCGCATCATCAAGCCTGCCTAAGGCAAGTTTGCGAACAAGTCTCCAGCACCAGCATGGCTTAGTAGTAAAATACTGGGCTGGCACGCAGTGGCGGACAACTACGGTGATGCGCGTGACCAGAGTTTTGAACTTATAGCAGCTTTCGCAGTGAAAAAATTAACGAAATCTTCTTAATCATAACCCTGATGGCATGCGAAGCAGCGCAGCGCACGAGTGGCGTCGCGAGTTGAATTGCGATAACGCGGGTATTGCGGTGAGCACTGGCCAAAAGACTGTTCGCTCGATGTGCGCTCGAATGGTTGGGAATGGTGGAGAAGGGGAAGCGAGAGAGATGTGACATGCGGCGAGCCGCGACAGGTTAGAGAGGGTGACGCCAACGCGCCTACACTGCGAGAGAAGGCGTGACCTACTTGGCACCACCCCAACACCTATGTCTAGGCTAGTGCGGTGCGGATGGAGGGACAGCGTTAAGGTAGGAACACACTGGCGGCGCCGCGCTCTGCCGCGCGCCGCGCGCCGCTCGCGAGGCGCCGCTTTTCTCTCTTTCTCCCGCCGAGCGTCGAGGAATTTCTGCCGCCGACTCAATCGCTCCTTGCGCTATTTCTGCCGCCGCCGCCCAAGCAAAGCGCCAATTAGCGACGTGCGTGGTAGTCGCCATAGCAACGCACAGAGCTTGTTTTCTTTTTTTTTCCGGCTGTCATTTTTCTCGCGCCGTCGTTTTCTAAAGCACGCTGACAACGGCACCATGGACACCGAACGCTTTTTAGAAGAGATCAGACTGTACCCCTTTTTATACAACAAAATGATGCCCGATTATAAAGATAAGCAAGCAAAAATGAACAGATAGGATATTATAGGATCGATGTTTGGATTGACAGGTAAGTGGCGATTGCGTGGCTCATTGCATGTTGAGCGCGAATGAATTGTATCTTTTATTCACTCACTTGTGCAGGAACACAGGCCATGATGAAATTTAAAAATATAAGGGACCGGTGGATGAAGCTGGTGTCGGGAGTTGAGGCGAACTCTCGGAGCGGTGCGCCAGGCAATCAGGGAAAAATTAAGTGGCCCCTGTTCGCAATTGTTGATGGCATGCTGAGGCAGACACCTCACTATGCGGAAAAGTAAGTGATCAATGACGTGCCGTTTCACATTGCAGCGCACGCAGGATACCTGTTTCATGCCTGCCGACTATCTTGATTTTGCTGCGAGACTCCTGAATACTGACTGACCCCTAGGGTCGACGTGCACGTTTCCGAGCTGTCGCTCAAAGAAAACTATTTACAGAATAAGGAAAGGTGGCCTAGTTGATAATGAATTGAATGGGGCAGCGTTAGGACGAAGACACGAACGAGAAATGACACGAGAAGTGCTACTAAAAAACTATTTACGACTCATAGCCGAGCGTTTTTTTTTTTTCCCGCCGTTCATGCGAATGCTGTTTCAAACACCGCAGGCCATGAAAAGTGCTTCTACGTAAAGTAAGCGTTGTACGTTGATTTATCGATTCTACTTTTTGCAATGAATTCGTGCTACAGATCGGTTCATACTGTAGGGTCATGCGGTGAGGCCTACAATGGCGGCGAGGGCACGCCAACTGTCGCGAGACACATCTCATTTCATAATTGTGAGTGAGTGTTGCGAGCACACATATTAGATACATGATTGAGGGTGCGCCTCCCCCCCCCCCCCCACCTTTGAGTGATCGCTTGCTTTGAAGTAACAGCTGGTACTTCAGGACAGGATCCCAAGTGTTTTTCTGTCCCTTTGTGGAGCTCTACAGGGATGCAAATAAATCACATCTGCTTTACTGCCAATAAATAGACAGCTTACTTCACTCTAAAATATGTCAGGAGAGCATTGCAAATGTCTTCTTTTAAGAACTGGCCTGTGTCGCCCATGTACCAACTACACTGTTTATATCACTCGTGTTATGATCATATTTATGAAATGAAAATAAATTATATTAAACAAAAATGTTATAATTCATCATGTGTGCCAATTCTGATGCAGCAAGTGCTCATTTTCAGGCCTGTAACCAACATGCCACAGGCATCTGAAGATTGGTAAATATAAACTTCATCCACTCTTTCTTGTTATCATGAATACATATCCTATTCTTGCATAATAAGACAGTCTTTACATTTATGTGTCTGCAAGAGGCATTGTGGGTTGTGTGCATGGGTGTAAGCTTACATGCTACTCTAGCAGCAGCAGGCCAAGCAACATTGCAACACTTCATTCTCTACTTTGCAGCAGTCAAGACGCTCCACAAATGGCACAAGACATTTTAAACGGAATGTAAGTGCCTTAAGTTGTTTTCTTGGTGGGCCAAGTTTGGTCTCCAGGCTTATGTTGCTATAAATATGCTAACTTTTGGCTCTGAACATGCAGCTATGCCAGTGCCAATGAGGGTGAAGGATCCTTCTGTTATGCTTCTCCGTGAGTTGCTTTTTATATTTTTCAGTGTTCAAAAGCAGTTCTCTACTAATCCAAGCACATTGAAATAGAACTGCTTTCTCTGTCTTATAACCTGTGTGCTGTTGGCACAGCTCACAAGTAAAGTTTTTGAGCTGCTAACCTAAACACAGGATAGCTTTTATTGAACTTGTCTGAAGTTTTAAGGAACAATAATTGTTCAACAGGTGAATGTGAACAACTACGTAGTGCCGACTGTCTTCTTGAGTAGGCTGCGATATTTGGACATCACTGTGACATTTCATAAATTTCAAAGAATGACGTGAAAAAATCTGGAATATTTATTTGTAAAAACAGTATCTGCATACTCCCACACTGTATGCCAAAAAATAACAAGCAACACGCACAGATGCTTTTTCACTAGTGGTACATACTGATTCTTTTACTTCTTTTTTATTAGAGAGATGTGCCTTGAAGAAGAATGCCCTGAAGGGTAAGCCACATTTCAAAAGTTTTATCTGTTTTTATATATCCAATCAAAACAAGCATTCAAAAATCTGCCTGTGACAGTTGTACCTCTAACATAGTTTGCTAACGGCGCAGCAAGCAAATCGTGGCTGTCTTTTGCTCATAATTGTGAATCCTAGCTGTTTTAAGTGCTATATTTGGTCCACATGCTTAGAGGAGCATTGAGTAGTTTATAAGCATGTTCTTTTACGTCAAATAGATGCGCTAGAACTCTTTTATAGGGACTGCCAAGGAAGTCTTTTGGTACCTGTTTTCTTTAGTGCAACTGAAAGCCTACCAGTCAGTATCTAATCGTGGAATGGTAACATGGAAAACAATGTGCCGCGTTCATCAGAATCTCTCATTCAGTGGTAACGGGGAGCTGTATGCAAAATGCATGCTGGAAGCAGTAGAACGTGAATGCAATAATGAAATTCGAGTTTGTGCTGTGCAGTTGCCTGCATATTTATACACCTTTGCCGCATACACTATAACTGACGTGTTCCACTAGTAGGCGCAAACACAGCGACTATTTACAGTGTTAACTCCTTTTACCTTGTAAGCAGCTCAGAATATAGTGGGAAGAAATAATAACAACACATTGTAATTTGGACAGTCATTGTGGTGCACATAAGAGCATCAGCCTACATGCAGCTAAGCGAATGTTCAAAGCCACAGTGTAGCGTGACTAGGCTGTGTGACGTACCATGTTTTTTGTAACATATAAATGCAAGTGATACATCTACTTTTTCTTAATTCATGAAAATGATGCTCGAATATGTCACTGTATGAGTTGCAGTATGTTGATTTTCATGAATATCTAATCACATGGGTTAGATAAGTGTCTGTTTCTTGTTTCTTTTATACACTGCAAATTTACCAATGTTTGTTTCTTTTTTCTAATAATTACATTTTCATGTTGCACTAGTTCATGTTTGACTTCATGCAGTATGCGAGATGTCACTGACGTATCATTATTACGGTTCTTACAGGCCTTCACAGGCTACGACAATAAACAACTGCTCGGCTGTGCCACCAACCACGCCTTCAATGTAAGAATGCCTATGTGGACTTTGAATATTAAATCTGCTAGGCTTTGTTCAAGCTAGAGGTATCATGCTTGAGCAAGTACAAATTTGTGATGTCAGAAGAGATAGATAACATACAAGAAAAATGATGACAATACACTGGCAGCACACATTTTAATTCTTTTTTTGATTGTACAAATGAATAGCAGCTTGGACATATCTTTTTAGTCATCCTGCATGAGCAGCCTCCAATTTTTTGCGTAGGACAGGTGTCATCTATGCTCTGCTTGCACTGCCTATTGCAGGTTGGCAATCACATGCTTATAGTATTGCTGTCAATGTATGGTTGCATCACGCAATTCAACTTAATTGTCTGTTTTTGTTAATGTTGTGTTGCTAGTACACTTATACTCTACAGGCATAATCACTCACTTGGCAATAATCAGTGTCTTTCCCTTTCCTTAGCATCACTCTGTGCCAACACGTGAAACTAAGCTGCCAAGACTTGCATATGAACTTCACGACAGCTTTTCTAATCTGTGCTTTGTTTCTGTTTCGTCTGCAGGCCCACCGGGAAACCCACAGGTTTTACACCATCTCGGTAATTACACCCTCCACACTTTTTGCAAACATTTTGATGGCACTTAGCGGTAAGTGTAAATTTGTTTTGCAGGAAGAGAAAAACACGCAGTGAGGACGTGGATGCAAGCATTAAAGACCTTCTTGGCAGCTGCTCCACCTCAATTGAAGCGATCGCAAAGAAAAAAGAAGCACTGCAGCCCGACGAGTGCGACATAGCTGGAAGCCTTGTAGCTGTGAAACTCAAGGCATTGCCAAAAAGAAAGCGCT
Source organism: Rhipicephalus annulatus (assembly GCA_013436015.1). NCBI lineage: Eukaryota > Metazoa > Arthropoda > Arachnida > Ixodida > Ixodidae > Rhipicephalus > Rhipicephalus annulatus. Next base: position 733,587 of record WOVY01011175.1, read on the forward strand.
CACAGGTGCTTTTTCAAATCCACAAGCTTCTACATGAAGCCGAAATGGAATGTCTGGAGGATTCAGATTGAAACTTAAGTACATATTAATGAGACTAGCATTACTTCAAATTTGGACAAGCGTACAATTATAAATCATTCATCACATCATATAGCGATTCTATCGAAATTATGTCAACCTAATGTCAATTAGGTCGACCAAATCATAATACTGTCTTTTCCGTCCTCTTTATTGATGTATCTGTGCTTGTAAACCACGCCGTCGCCATCGCGGTACGAGGAGCATTGACAAGCAATCCCAGGTTTACATGCAGAGATACACCTGATAAAGTGAATGGCCCGACGGGCAACTGCCTTAGCTCAAATGGTACAACATCAGGAGCCTTATTCGAAGGTTGCAGGCTCGGTTGCTATAGACAGCAACTTGCCTTTTTGTCCACATTTATTGTCACACCTAACTGTAACTACTACGAAAAATCTCTCCTATACTATCCGTTAAAAAAAAACTAGCCCTTTAACTCTCCTTCTTTTGTTAATGATTAGGGTTATAAACAATGAAGGGATTGGTGAAAAGCTGATGATGCTATTTTTTTAAAGGGGTACTGACACAAAATTTTTTGTCTATTGTTTTATGTGTCAAATGACAGGCCAACACCCCAAGAGCGTAGGAAATGTACCGGTAAGCATGAGTGCACGCCGGAAAATTAATTACAGCAGTCCTTTAAAAGCTAGTTTTGATTCTACTGTACCCTGGCATCATAGCATAGTACGAGCAGCGCCACCAGGTGGTTTATGCGTGCATAAGTTTTTGCGATGTATTCTTGTCCACACATCGCTTCTTCAATCGTCTGCTGTATGCTGATCGCTTCTCCAATCGTCTGCTGCATGCTGCACCTGTCACAGCTGTCGTAGCAATTCGAAATCAAACGATTTCTCTGGCCTCTGCTAAGCGTATATCTTGCGTTCGCGTGCGCATACCCTGTTCTAGAGTCCACTAGCTGGCTTCACAGGTACGCTGAATGATAGTGACTGGAAGGCGCGAGCAGGTGATTGAGAAGGTGAGGCGGAAGCTAGCTTTTTTGTTTTGTTTTGGTGCTCGACATCATCACAACTAGCCACACTGCTACGTAAAGTCACCAGGATTAGTACTGTAGCTCGACGTCAAGTTTGTGTCAATTTTTGTAGATTCGACACGAGAAAAACAAGTTTCACATGAAAATGAAATATTTTATCAGCATTTGCTGAGTGTGACACTTGCTCAGAGCAGTCTCTGTATACAGGAGATTTGTATTCCAGAGTAAACTTGCCTCCAAAAAAGGTGTCAGTACCCCTTTAACTTATCTATAAGTTTTGATAAAATATGTACACTTATTTAGTTTTCAGATGTAGGAATAAAACAAATTCAGAGCCGATAGTGACAGTGAAAACAGTCAAGAAGTAATTATCAGTGGCTGTTATGCATCGCTCAAATCTGATTATGTCAATATCGTCATTAATAAGCGTAACTTAGTGTACAACTATCGGTTACAACAACACTCCAGAATTGTCTAGGGTTTGTATGCAGTGCTTAGTAAACTAGAAGAATCCAGTTTTTGCTTGTCTCACACACTGGCAATAATGATTTTATAATTAGCGGGAGCTGCTTGTCCTACTAGATTTGCAAAAGTGCTTTGATCTGTTGTCGTTTGAGAACCATTGGTAAATTTTGTCTGTTTTCACAAGAATCACGAGTATAGATTCAATTTTCAAGGTTTCCTGATGTTTTATCGATTTTCCACAGTGTTTGCTATGTTCTCTAAAATTGTTGTCAAAAGTGACCCACTTTGTTTATAAGCAATTCATAATTTATAGTCAGTGAATACTTCCCTCGATGGGTTCTTGTTTTTATTTTGCTGATGGAAGCTCCTTGTCCCATTAGATTTGTGATGAAGCCTCTTCCTGGTGAGGAGCCTTCCTTTTCAGATGTGTTTTAAACCACGGGCATTTTTGTCTGTTTTCAAAAGAACTACGAATGTAAGTTTGCATTTTAAGGTTGCGATATTGTTTTTATACATGTTTCTCTGCGTGTTTGATATTTTGTTTCAAATCGTTCCAAAAGGTCGTGTACTTTATTTATAAGCCGTTTAGAGTTTACTGTCAATGATTTCCTCGATGGGGACCTTTTTTGTTGCACAGGCAGTACACTCATCGCTAAGCTTAGGCAGAGCCCGAACAATATAGTCAGGTACAGCTTTAGATGTCTGTAGCATTTACTCCTCAAAGGCCACAAGCCTTTACCAATGGTGGTGAAATTTAGACTGATGTCATGGGTTGGATGGCCGGGATACCCGGTTTCGGAAAATGAAAAGTGCATGAGAACAACTGCTTCTTTAGTGGTAAAGATGGTCAGCTGCTGTGCTTTGGTCACCGAGATGAGGCCTCTGCATATTTATTAAGTTGTACTCTACCAGAGAGTTCCGTAGTAATATTTAGAGGGAGATCTGGCACTAGTGTCTACGCGGACTTCTTCAGGAGCGCTTGCTTGTACCCCCCACGGGAATTATGGAAAATACAAGCTTCGGAACTGCTTCGAATGGAACATCAACATCGATACGATTTCGAAATCTGTCCAATTTGTTGTCTTTGTGTATGCTCATTTGCATTTCAGTTCAATGTTCGCATTCGTTGTTTTTTTTTTTTCGGGGCACTTTTCGAATTTATATGGTCAAATAGTCGCACTTAAAGCACGTAAACAAAAAAAAAAGTCGGAGGTAAAATGCAAATACTGTATTGTTCCTTTCGTATGCCATTTGTGTCAATGTTAAGTACAAAAAGCTCACATTTTATCTTATTAATTTTGTGTTTCAGTGCAATGTTTTGTATTTATTCAGTCACATTTATGTTTCAGTGTAGCATTTGCATTTCTGTGATTTCAATTGTGTTTCAGTGCAATATTTTGTATTAGTGCAGTCACATTGATGCTTCATTTCAATATTCGTATGGGTTCTCTCACATATGAATAAATTCAACATATTGATGTTTTGCAAAATTGAGTTGTGAATTAGTCCTTGTGCAAAACTTTTCTATAGTAGAGAGGGTCAGCCATAGTAATCACAAGTAAACCATTTATATCTATTGGTGGAGCACTCATAAACCTATATATAGCACATTCTGATCTTCATGTCAAAGCAATGTGGCAGCGCTACTGATGCGGAGAAAGACATGTTTAAGAACAAAGTACCAGCAGACATGAGTGAACCATTGATACATCTACTTCACTACTGCATCACTGAAATGCTTCTATACATTTTACACAATAAAAAATGATCCCTTAAAGTTTTGCTTGTCGCAATAATTGGTAGGAAAGGTCTAGTTATGGCAGACTTCATTCTTTAAGGTAGTGCGTGAGAGCTTATTGGTCACTTGCCAGCTGGTAAAAAGATATCTCTTGTGCTACACGATACCGATACCGATCTCTTGTGCTACATGATACAGGATAGTATGATAAACACAGTATCATGTATTTGTGTTCAAAGTGAACCTACACTGTAGACTCTCAGAGCATGCAAATTATTAAAATAGAACTGTTGCTTGAATAAAACAACTGCATCTTCATAAGAATGAAAGCTTGAATGAGTAGGTACGCGTTAATCTTGGTTGATACAGCGCACACAGAACAACGAGAATAAACACAGTACGGGTGCTGACTCAGAAATAAATTTTATTGGGAAAAACAAGCATATATATGGACGACATACAACATAACAAAAAAGAACAAAAAAAGGATCCTAGCTAAGAAAAACAGGTACATATATATAAAGCGGTATGAGCCTTGGGACAGGAGAAGAAGAAGCACAAAAGTTGGGGCAGGAAAGAACAGTAGGATGAAGTTGGGAATGATGGACGCCAGTCCCTACTGAGGCTATAATGCTGCTCCATTCTTTTAGGTTGAAACACTACATTATTTTGGCGCAGCGGGCCATCGAAGCCAACATGTGGGTGACGTTCTTCATTGACGAGACCGTCCACGGACAAGATCATCTTTTCGAAGTACCAAGTTCAAGATGAAGCAGCGGTGGACCTACCTCGTGAGCTCTGCTCGGAAGAACTCGTAAACCTGGTTGTGGGAAAGACAGCTTTGGACGCTACTGAACTAGGAAGGAAAGGTGCTGTAAAAGTAAACCTGCATGTGGCGACCTTCTACAACCTAGTTCTTGAACCAGCGTGTCGAAGAGACTCAGGATAACGGTCTTTGACGAAAGAGGTGAGCCTCGTTTTGAAGGCTCTTCAGCTGCAACATGAACAGATTATGCAACAGAACAAAATAATGACATCCTTTATAAGCTCTCTGAATGCTGAGAAACCGGAGCCTAAATTCGTAGAGCCTGATGCCTTCGACGGTATCTCTTCAAATCCAGAAAGTTTGCTTGAGTTCTATGAATATGCCACTAAAAAAAAAACAGGTGGCTCTTTGATGATGATAAAATCACTAACATGCGTTTTTACTTGAGAGGTGTTGTGCTCAAGTGGTATGAAATGTGCATTCAGGAAGACAGTGGTGGCTTTTGGAGTCAGTGGAAGAAGAAACTTTTGACCGCATTCGGAAGGCAGATCCCACTAACCGAAGAAACAGAAATGTGCACAGCTTTTATCACACCATCCGATCTCTACGAGTGTAACTGGCTTCCTTTCGGTGAGAAAAACTCGCCAGCATGATTCCATAAGACCATGAATGACGTGCTAAAGCTATTCCTTGGTGTTTTCTGTCTAAACGACATAATAGTCATCTCCAAAACAAAGGCTGAGCATCAGGACCATCTGTCTCAGGTGTGAAACGCCTTGAGCTTGGCACGTCTCAAGGTAAATTTTAGGAAGAGTGCATTCTTTCAACAAAAAGTTGTGTTTCTTAAATGAGGTTCGATGGGAACACCAAAAGCACAAAACAAGGGTTCGTTGAGAAGATCTCCCAGTTGAAGAAACCATATGACGTCTATTCACTGCATGTGTTTTTGGGATGGGCAGGACATTTCCGAACTTTCATTAAGGACTTTGCTGTCAAAACTAGATGTCTCGCATGTTTAACACATAAAGACGTTCCCTTTGAATGGAGTGACGAATGTGAGAGAGTCTACCGTGACTTGGTGCTCAGAATCTCTTCCGACTCTGTCCTATGCCTACTAGACTTCACTTTACCCTTTGAATTGAACACTGACGCCTCACATTATGGGACTGGAGCAGTGTTGTATCAAAAATATGTTGAAGCATCCAGCCGAGAAAAGCGACTTGTAGTAGGTTACTACAGTTACACGTTTAAGCCATCTGGAACTAACTACACTACTACAAAAAAGGAAGTCCTGGCCGTTCTGAAGGCCACTGAGTACTTCCGTTTGTACCTGGAAGGTACTAAGTTCACTTTGTTCACCGATCACCAGGCCCTCACTAATCTCTTGAATATGAGCCAAACTAAAGGACGTATTGCTAGATGGGTGAATTACTTGCAGCAATTCGACTTTATAATCTTGCATCGATCAGGGCCACTTTTAACCGATGCAGATGCTCTGTCAAGGTTGATGGTACGAAGCAACACAGAAAAATTCGAACAAATGAATGAAGTGAAGCTGTTGGAAGGCTCCGGACAACTAGTTTTTACTGAAAGTTGTTATGAAGTCCCATCAACACTTGTTTCCAGAGTCCTTTGTTTTTACCACGATAGCCCAGAATCTGGAAGACACAACGGATTTCGATGCACCTACAACACATTGGTGGCCTCACACGAAGAAAGATGTCAGTCAGTACGTTCATTCCTGCCATGTGTGTCAAGTACACAAAGTCAAGTATAAACAGCCCACGGATGCTATGATACTACCTTGCCACTCGAACGTACCTTTCAAAGTAGTTCACCTGGATTTGCCAAACTAAATAAGAAACGGGCGGAGTCAATAAAACGCAAGCTTTTCTTCTGGCCATTGATGAATACACGAGGATGGTCGTGGCACAAGCAGGAAAAGAAGATGAAAATAGCGTCATAGGCCTCCTCGAAAAAGGCATGTTCAAGACTACGCGGTCAATGGTATGCGATAAGGGCCCTGCGTTCAAGAGCAAAAAGCTAGCAAGATGGGCTCGGGATTACAATATATCGATCAAGTTCTGTGCTCCACACCATCTCACAGCGAATGGGCAGGCAGAACGTGCCATACGGGACGTGAAACAGTACATCAAGATGTACGATAGTTTTCCTGGTGGATGGAAATGTTCTTTGGAAGCCGCCGTGATACATCATAATCGATCCTATACAAGTGGCTTTGGGTGCAATCTACAGTGCGTTTTTTCAGTATAAACCCCTATTTTGCAGGCAGACCGTGAGTTGGGACTCTTAAAGAACATCAAGATCATTGAGGAGAGGCAAGAAAAATCACAGGAGGAGAGATACCGAAAATGAATGAAAAAAAAAAATTTCGACAAGAGGCATCGAGCAGACATGCCAGACATTCAAGTCACCGACCTCGTATTAGTGAGGAAAGGAATAAGAGATGACAGTGCCAAATTTTGCGGTCCTTACTCTGTGACCAAGACAGCCACCCAGAATGGAATTTTGAAGACTGTCTGGTACACTGGTGAACGTGGATCGGTTGAATATGCGTCAATTGGAAAAGTCTGCAAATATTACCCCAGTAGGGGTAATTACAAGAAACCGGAAAAAGTGAAGTGGTATGAGTCCTAGGTGAAGTGGTACGAGCCCCGAGACAGGAGAAGAAAAAGCGCGAGAGCCGGAGCAGGAAAGAAAAAAAGGATGAAGTTGGGAATAAAGCAAATCAAGATGGATGCCAGTTCCATACTGAGGCTATAACGCTGTCCCGTTCTTTTTAAGGAGGAACAATACAATATATACTGACAATACAATTTGAACAAGTGATATAAAGGGTATCTGCCTTTACTCAGGCTTCAGTTTACCCGCTGACCTGCCCGAGTGACGATGCGCTCTTGCCACGGAACTTGGCCTTCATTCATAAAGAACTTGGCAAGCTTCTCCCGGACATCTATCGCCACTCTGCAAAGTAGATGCACACAATATAAAAGTGAACAGAATTATTGACATTTGCTCTGAACTGTCATTTGCAAATTAGAACACGAGTTCTACAAAAATAATGGCAGTACTTTTATAAAATTAAGATGTAAGAAAGAGTGTGACTGCGACAGCAAGATGCCTTTCAGCAAAAACCTTATTTTGAGAAAATGAATTGCACATAATAATGCCAAACGTATAAAAGGTAAAGGGTAGGGTGTTCAAAATTTTACCTAGCGGAGTGACAGCCAGACGCAGTGGGCTCCCTAAATATAGAGGGGTCATCGTCGCCGTCCCTCCAAGCTCCTTCCATGCAGCTGCCCTGCCAGTCCTCATGGTCCACATAGCCAGGTGGATTATATGTCAGCCTTGCATGTGGCGACTCCTGGAGCATGAAATTGTGCAGCACGACACATGCCCGGATGATGTTTTCGGTGGTGGTCTCTGAGGCCCTAAAGGCTCTGCGGAGAATCCGCCACCGACTTGACATAATGCCGAATGCATTTTCAATGAGGCGGCGTGCGCGGCTCAGCCTGTAATTGAAGGTCGCCCTCTGAAGGTACTCTGCACGCTGTGCAGGATTGCTCCGGTGCTTCTGAAGTTCTAAAGAAAATTAAGTAAGCAAAGAAACGCACGTAAGAACATCAAACGAAAAATAATGAGGTATCATTACTCATTACAGCAGGTATTGGAGTGCAAAGCAGAAGCTTTATGTTTGTGCAAACAACTTTCCGTGTATGTGTACGTAGCACAAGCGCTGAATGTAAAAACTCGGCATGAGTTTTATACATAGTGTCATCCTGTAATGTAATATTCTGGCTGCGATATTGCAAGCAGTTAAGCAGTACGCAGAAGCTGCATTGCTGGCACCATTTTTGTGGCTTGCGCTTTGTTTGCTCTCCAGCAAGCATGATATACTCATCAAGGTTAATTTATTCTCGCTAAATAGATTAATATCATTTTTTTATGTGGACCTTTTTTTTGGTTTTGGTTTCTAGGCGCAGAATTAGCATGTGACATGGCTGTGTAGCTTGGTCACATGGCTACACAAGGCTGTGAAGCATGTCATGCTGATTATTGTCTGCTCTCGCTGGCTTTCTCGCACACACGTCATACAAGCACCTACAAAACAAACGAGAACTTTCGAGAACCTCTGCCACATACCAACTGGCAAAGCATTGGGACGATGCTTTGCCACAACATGCTTGCTTTACCTTCGAAATTTCATTGCACCGCCCCTTTTCTCAAGAATTGGTTCTTTTTATATGTTACAAGTACTAGCTAAAAGGTCAAAATGTTGCGTATATCATTGAAATGGCTAAACACAAGTCAGTTTTCCAAAATTTAATAAAGCACTGACAATGTCAACTACACTACCATCAACATCTGCTTAATACAGCCCATTCAAGAATCCCCACAAATGTAGAAGGCCTTTCTGCAGAGCCACTCAATGGCATGACAAATACACTCAGCTCCTGCAGTCTGCTTTGGTATGCATAGTTGCACACTTCCGAAGTATACGCTACCTTTGACACTCCTATCTCTCCGCATAGTTTACAGTAACTATATGCCTCAGTAGTGCAGATATTGTCTAACTACTCCCATTTAACTTGTGTAGTGTCTATGAGCTGTTAACTCTATTTCTATATTAATTTTTTTGTAGAATCTTCTATAAGAATTTTCTTTGTATTTGTATAATTGTCCAGCATCAAGAAAGAAATTGTGCTGCAAATGCACAACAAAACTTGCCTCGCTGGGGGTAGGGTCGCATCATGAAAGTCTTCAGGGGAAAGGCTTCATCCCCTACTAATACATAGGGTATAAGTCCTATGCTTCCGACATTTGATGGCGGAGGAACTCCAAACAGTCTTCTGTTGAAGAAATCCAGCAAACGGGACCTTAAAAAAATTCCACTGTCTCCTTCGCCTCCAAAGTGGCCCATGTCAACATATGTAAATCTGGAATACAGTGATAGGTAATGCTGTATGAGAACACATATTGTTGCCTTTGTGCAAAGGACTGGTTTTCTATAGCGAGTCCAGTAGTACATGCACTGGCCATCTGTAAAAACTTGCAAAATCTAATTATCCTCCAAAAATGAGCATACAGTGTACAAGAAAAGTTTATTAGGCTTAGTGGTCACCCCGCAAATGAATACCGTAAATATTGTGCAAGATGATCCACCTTTTTGTTACATGTGGCTGTTTACGTACAAGTCATGTGTTTGACCAGGGCTGTGGTCGCAGTGCTTTGATGTAAGTGAAACGCTACATGTATGTGTCTGTGTGATGTCAAGGCATGTGAAAGATTAAACACCAAGCAAGCGAAACTTTGAAGCCTTCCACTTAGACGTGTGATATCCGACACTGGTCTGTACCTACTTTGCTCTCTTTTAATCACGTCTTATAATGAGGCATAGCCTCCCCGCCAAAGGCTTCACTTCCTCATCAGTATTGTTGCCATATTCACGCTAAAAAGGGAAAAACACACAGTGGGAGAACCAAACAGAAAATCTAGTAGACATAGTTATACAGCACACCACGCAGACTTCACTTCCTCCTCACTCATCCGGTAGGTGTAAAAAAGAGCGAGTGATGGTGTTGTCGTAGATGCAACACTGCTTTCTGGCGACAGGTTTTAAGGCATGCCAGTGGCAGTGGTAATGAGTACTAGAGAGAGGGAAGGGATAACAGTATTACTATTCATAAAGTCTATCTGAACAAATGGAAATCGTTATGAATATCTATGAGTGTAAGTAATAATGCAAGTGTGGAGCCCCACAGTTTAGCATAACGTAAGTGACTGTAACACCATTGAAGATAATGTTGAATGAGTATGACAATCTGCTTGTTATGATATCTTAAGCCCACATGATTAAGTCAAGAATTACCATGAGAGGAAATTCAACCAAGTTGCCTATTCGTTGTCATTACTACTTGAGAAGGCCAGTAAGAAAAAGAATTTCGCCTGTAATGTGCATCACACACTGCAAGGAAAACAACACTGAAGGTTTTCTTGTAGTTTAAGTTCCTTGAACCGGTATTCCTTGGGCATTCAATGATGACATGTTTTCCATCTATGCTTCCCAAACAATTAGGAAAATTCCAAAATTCCTCCATATCTGCAGCAATCTAGATCCATCAAGAAAGAGCCACAAAAAATAAAATCAATATAAATGAACTCAGTGGAACAAAATGCTTGTTCAATGATAAACACTGGAATGCAACATGAAATATGACAATTAAACATAAAGTTATGCAGATGCCTAGTTGGAGCTGAGTTGTGGCTTGCAGATAATTGAAGCATTCACAGAATTACAACACACACTGTCGGACTAAAATAGGCCAAGTGCTTGAAACATATTACGTACCAGCACAGAACCAATGAAATTTTAATTTTGAATATGTTTAAATATTCAAAAAGCAGTTACTGCATCAGAGTCATTTACCTGAATGGGCACCAAGCAATTTCTAAAGCAATTTTTAAATGAATTCGACAAGTAACAACGTACTACTCTTGAAAATGAAATACTTTGCAAGCCGAGCTCAAATTATTTTACCATTACTGCAACCTGAGTGTATACTTCCTGTTGTCATTTCACACAGGAGTGCACTGCCAGCCACTCATTTGCTGATGTTTTAATGTTAACAAGCAACCACTTTATCATTCTCCTTGCTGTGGCCAACTGCTTGCATAATTCCAGTGGACAGAGAGGAATAACTTATTTCCGGTTATTTTTGTAACTGTAGCACGTTACATGGCCATGAGGAACACTGACTTATTTATTTGAAAAAAAAAAAGCACTCAATTTAGACTACTTAATGTAGTTAATGAAAAGTTCAATGAGATAAGTTGCTTGTGAATGTATTTTTCAAAGAAAAATGATGAAACCACAGCAATCCTCATATGCCACTGATACACATCAGCCACTAAAATAAAAAATCTAGTATAAATAGTCCTCCCATTACCCTTTTCCACTCCCCAGTTGTCTGAGGAAACTTCATGTACAGTGGTTGGAGAACATGCCACAGCACGGCCGTTGTTTCCCTTACTATTTCACCTGCCGTGGATCGTCCTGTCAGAAAGTTGAATGACAGACTTCGGAAGGTGTCTCCATTAGCAAGAAATCTGAAAATACAGAAATGTTTTTAAGGCAACACATCTACTTTGTTACACTGAGCTGGATGCTTAATGCTGCTGAAGACAATGAATGGCTCTTGCTTCAAAACAGCGATCGCAATGCTGAACTAGAGAGGCAGGTCATGCAGGCTTCCCACTTCCCCAAGCAAAAGAAACTAGTGATTTTTCTCTTTCTAGTGATCTCAACAAAGATTTCAGTTTATGTTCTCATTAGGTGTCAAACGACATGTGAAAAACTTTGTCATTTAGTATTCCTGAAAACTTACTTGACTGAGGAGAAGTGCTGTAAAAGCGAGGAGGAAGTAAAGCAAAATGGGACGAAAATAGAGTATGGCATAGCCTCACATAACCTAGTTTAAATGTGGGATTCGAAAAGTGACTGTGGGTGTAGCAGACTGATGTTTGAGTGAACAAGAGGGAAAGGAAAGGTGATCATAATTAGAAGAAGAAAGCGCCTGATTTCCACAGCCTGATAGGGAGCACGGCTCAACGCCTAGGAAAAGGAAGAGGGCAATACGTAATGAGATAAATGAAGATGAAAGAAACAATAAAGAATGTGTATAGACAGATGAATGGGCATGAAATAAATGACAGAGATGACGACAGAATATCTTCATCTGCGTTCGGCAAGTGGTGTCGTTTTCCACCTATGCTATGTGCTAAGGTTACATAAACATGGAACTGCTTTTTTTTTTTCATTTTAAGACCATAACCTAATAACTATTCTATGGTGCTAACTTGGAGTGTATGGTATTGAGCATAAAGCGTGATATTACTATATTAGTAAACATAGGTTTGGTGTAACTATGCTTTAGCATGCAGTACAGAGCTGCAAATGTGTTACTTGATTATTACTTTTCTTTTGATTGCCTTACCTCAGGGTCATCGCCAGCCTTTCATGTGCAGAAATCGGCAGCCGAAACGGCCGTCACTCTTCTCTCGATAAGTGGTCCAACGAGACTGAGCAATGTGTCAAAAGTCCTTGGTGGCATTCGGAGGAAACTGAAAAATGAGGCTGATTACTAGAAACCGGATTTTAGGGTGTTGCTTTTTTTTGTTCCTTGCACTCCTATCGTGCTGCTTTCATTTAAGATCATAAATTAGAGGCTACTGAGGGCTTTTCTGTAGTTTTTATGGTGTATATAAATACCAAATATGGCCATTTTTGCCTAAATGCATGAAAATGGCGGGAAGGAAAAATAGAAAAAAATCAGTAAACAGAGGTACTTTGCTGGAGCCGACATTTTGACAAGTGGACTTGTCTTGCTCAAGGCTAGACCGAAACTGTTCTATTCTAGCCTTGAAAAAGACAAGTTTGCTTGTCAAAACATCGACTCGAGCACACAACCCCTATTCACCGATTCTTTATATGAAAATGTCTTCTTACGAACACTAATTTGCCAGGACAAGGCCATGTTTCTCAGGACACCCTCTCATGCGAGCTCATACAACAAGAATGTAACCTGACAGAGCATAGGCTTGGAGATGTTAGTAATCCATTTTACAATATATTTTATTTTAGCACACTGTTAAGCAAGCATATTCTGTCCTCTGTCTTGTTTAAGAGTACGCTAAAAGTTGATGAGAAGCTGCCTCATGCAACGATTCTGTCAGCACCCATCATCGAACATTTATGAGCATGCCTAGAAGCTCTTGAGTATTATAGCTGCAACTCTTCGGACATCACGGTCAGTATTAACAGCTTTTCAGGTGTCGAGAGAAACTATTATCAAGAAGGCTCAAGCTGCCCTCTTTGTGGATAGCCTGCTAGGAGATGTTGCCTACTTGTGCATCGAAATCTACATGTTCTTCACAAACAGTACCAGGAAACTCTGACATAGTAGAGGAACTCCAATTGCAAACATTGCATACAGTATATATGTAGAAAAGAATAGTTACTGTTCCTGAATGACCAGTGCCTGAAAGGGCATGTGCAAAGTTACAGTGGGTCTTGGACAAGAACTAGAGACCTGTTCTTAAATAAGCTACAGAAGTTCTTAAAGCCTCAGTACTCTAGGACCCCAGTGTAGGTTCAGTCATTCAATGTCCCAACTTCACTTCAGCAGCATCTGTTAACACTGCGCATACTTCACCAGTGTATGCACTTATTTTCAGTGATGGGAGGCACAACATTAAATTGGGAAATAGTGGCGGTTCCCTATTGTTTTGTCAATTTTCACAGAGATTGCTAGGCTACGTTCCTCATGCTCACCGAACGTATTTTTTTGAACATCAAATGGGCTGTATTTGGCAGTGTTAGGATGAATGCCCTGTTCAATTCGAATATTGTCATTGTGCACAAAAAAATCGCCAGTGTGGACCTAACAGCTCTCACACAAGAACATGTTAAATTCTTAATAAATCATTGTCTCTTGAACTTATTGTATTGTATGTATTTAAATGAATTAATTTGTTCCTAATTCATCGCATCAGTAAGACATGAAGTAGTGCTTCTGAATCAGTATTTTGAGTTTTTCAAGT